>JAWNMN010000192.1:11087500-12287500 GCA_035044025.1 Drosophila paracracens | reverse complement strand
TCCTGCTAAACGGAAATGCTTCTCTCGCTGAGATAAGTCTGTGGCACAGTTCCGTTTCAGCCCCTGGGGGGTACCAACGACAGCGACATTTCAACAACAGCTCGTAAAAAATGAAAGAAAAAAAAGGCGAAAACCATAAAACTGCTTTGATTTATGAATGCGACTTGTATTTTTTGGTTTTGATGAGTTTCTATCGACTGCTGCGCTTGACCTTTGGCTAAAATATGCCGCGTCTGGTCTGGTCAGACATATATTTATATATATGTATATGTGTGTACAGCTGGACGTAAGCAGCGGACTGCTAATGATGATTACTATAACGAATTTGACGATCGACCGACAGACTGACCGGCCGGCCGACAATCGCAATCGGCACGAGCTGGCTGGCAGCACGAGCAACATGCTCAATTGGCACTATGTCTCCTCATGTTGCGCGCTGCTGATTGCCGCACGGCACGCCTCTGTCGCCTCTGTCGCTATTGCTTTGATAATCATCTCGTGCGTCAGCAAAAGGCCCAGTTCCCGACACTTTAGACAGCAGCCACATTGCTCCATGGAATGCCTATGTCAAGTGTGGCTTAACCTGGGCGCACCAATGGGCAGCATAATCATCTGGTCAGCAGGCAACCATAGGAGATTCTACACTTATAACACTAGCCAACAATGGGTAGCATTAATAGAGAATTGGAATAATTGGAAAAAAAAAACATATTTATTTAAATAGATAGAAAGAAGTGTATGAACTTAAAATAATAGTTAAATACAGCAAAAAAGTTCAAGAGCCACAAATTTGTATAGCAAGAATCCATTAAAAATGGGAATAAATTTAAAGGCAGATCCAATTAGTTATTAATATTAGTTACTTAAAGTTACCTAATTAATATGCTTGTGAAAATAAAAACCAAGAAAATAAAACAAAAGTGCTTAAAATTAAATTCAGATCAATTTTAGAAAGACCATTAGGATTTTAGAGTTAATCTGAATAATATGGATATGGAAATGAAATGGAGCTGAAATGATAAGTTCAATATTGAATGAATTCATATTCAAAGACATAATAATATTCGCATTCTTGCTGCGTAGTGTTAACATCAAAATGTGAATATATAAATATGTTATACATTTAGTCTCAAATACTTTTACAGTCCAAGAATTTCGTGGAATGCCAAAGACTTTTCTGACTGTGTTCGCTGCTGATAATTTGAACACCGCTCGCTTGCTCTTTTTTATACATATATATATATATATATATATATTCTTTTTTCTTTTTTGTACATTCTAATTAAGCACGCCATTATGCTCCATTAACCCCTGGGGGGCAGTCAGAAAAAATTCAGCAGCAACAACAGCCGCAATCAATAATCCACTGTGGAGCCACCACAAATCCATCGATCGGTCGACGATTGCGTTGCGTTGTGTTGCGCTTTCGCGATCAACTGCACGTCGGCATGTTTTTGCAAATGAGCATTGTTTGTTGTACAAGCTTATTGTTGTTG
The DNA here is from genome assembly GCA_035044025.1 of Drosophila paracracens. Lineage (NCBI taxonomy): Eukaryota > Metazoa > Arthropoda > Insecta > Diptera > Drosophilidae > Drosophila > Drosophila paracracens. The sequence continues at coordinate 12,286,004 of JAWNMN010000192.1, read as the reverse complement.
CTGTTGTTGCCGCTATTTACTATTAACGCGGACGCCGACCGCGGCACGTGCCGCTCGATCTTTGAACGTTTTCATTGCCGCCTCCGCCGCCTCGCAAGCTTTTGTGGTTTTTTTTTTTTTTTTTTTCGTTGACTTTTGCTCTGCCTTCGCATCAGCATTCAATATGTATATGTATTGTAGTAGTAGTAATTATTTTCATTACTACACATTTTTAATTGGACTATCATCGAAAGAAAACAAATTACGTTATTTTATTTGCCATTTGAATCACTTCTTAGCGCTTGTCACTTCTTTTGTGTTCAGTTGTGAAATTTCCTTTTCTTTGCTTCAATTTCTTTTTGCCATTGCTGCTCAGCGTTTTTCACACCTTCGATTTACGTAAGTAAAAATGGTGTTGAGCGAATTATGTAAGCGTTGCATTGACTTTGAATTCCAATGCGAATAAGTTGACAGTTGGCAATTTCTTTAGTCATTTTTGTTTTAGTTTTGCTTTTACTGACCACAGTGAATGCGCCCTACGCAGGTCGATAACGAAAACTAATTTAACTATTGGCAATATTACAATGAGTAAAATATATTTATATCATTTTATTTATATTCCTTTCATACTCGCAATAGCTTATTAATATTCCAGTTGTTGGAATAGTTTGATGAGCAAGCGTTATAAAAATTGCTATTTATTGCTTAATTCAATTTATTTATTTTTAATTATTTATTCAACTCATTTTTTAAATGTGTCATATTCTAGAATAAACTATTTGCCATTAATTATTAAAATACATTTTATATAAAGAACTAAATTAACTGAACATATATATTAAAAATTAGAACCTCTCAGCTAAGAAAAAATAAATTTTTTAAGTAAATTAATTATTCTTTTTTTAATTTTTCTTTTTTTTAGTTAATTGTACTAATTGAAGAGCCCTTCCAAAGAATGCGAGTAAGGTAAGTGCTTACAAATTCGTCATAATACGGTTATCCCCAACTGAAAATGTCGCTTCGTATTTCCATTTGCATGACGAGTTCAACATTTTGTTGTTGATGCAAAGCAAAAGCAACAAAAGCAACAAAAACAATAAGCACATTGAGAACACACTGACATACTCATGCTTATGTAACGAAATTAATATGAATCTGCCAATAAAACACTTAGGAGATATTCTGATTTGTGTATGGGTTACGCAAACACATTGACCAATTAACTGAATCGAAACGAATAAAACCGTTTATATAAAAAAAAAAAAGGCAATTATGCCTGTGGTTTCGCAAGAACGTGCTGCGTTTTGCGCGTGCACAACAACAATGGTGGTAACAACAAAAGCTGGCCAACGACTTGGGATGGGTAATGAATCGTAATGACCAAAACGTGCCACGACTTGCGTCTTCAGCAAATTTGTTGATGCTCATTGTTTTTGCACACTCTCACTTAGAAAAAATAAAAACTAACCAAAAATAAGCTGGAAAAAATAAGAAATCATCTTTAGCTTCGTTTCACTTGATTGGGTTCGTCAATCAGCTTCAAGGGGTAAATAAAATAGAACGCTCACAACACACACACACACAACCAACATACATATGTATGTGTATTTATATTGTATTTAGTTTGATTTATGAGCCATTTTATTGGAGCTGCACACGCTTATGCCACCGGGGTAAAACCGGAGAGTGAGCAAACAGCTTCGTTGCCACCTGTTGACAGCGCGACAGACGGACAAACGGTCGATTGGCGGTGGCTTTGACTCGAACATCAATCAAACACCCACACAATCCACAATCCACACATGCTGCACTAATTGACAGAACATCAGCGTCAAATTGCAAACCAACGTGACACTACAGTTGTCTCTCCTTATTGAAGATATTCGAGATTTGCTGGGCAGCTTCGGAGAAAATAATATTGTAAACAAAAAATAAATAAAAAAAATAATCGCCAATGTGTATAAATAAATCAAAAATCACAAATTTAGCTGCATTTTTTGCTTTATTATTCTTAATTGTTGTTTTTAATTATACAAAACAAATAAATAAATTTTATTGACTTCAAAGATCCACTTATATACAGAAAGTAAACCCCCTTTACTTTTTTTTAACCAAATATACATTTTATTTTTGCCAAATTAATTAGTTACCGTAAATATCTCCTTTTGTCTCACTACTCTTGCCCGACTAATCAGTTAAGTTTTGGCAATAATTATTTACATACCTCAAAATTTTAGCGATTTAGGCTTATAATGTAAATAACCGTTATTAAATACACAATAAAAAAATGTATTGTTTTTAAAAGTAAAAGGCCTGCTGACTAATTTCTAAATATATTTGCAGATTCATGTCTAATATATGTTTGCCTAGCCAATGGCGCTCTGTGGACAAGAACAACTGTATCCATATCTATCCAAATAGAGATACTATATGCGGAACTCGTTGGGAATGTCGCCGCGAATTCCGCTGAAATGGAAAACAAACCACAATGAGTCGTGTGAATTCAGCTGCTGCAGTCGCGTGGACAATGACAATCTATGACAAAAGCGCCGACGCCAACGACATTGCTGCTGACGCTGACGCTGACTGCGCTGCCAGCGGCTCACGCGCTGAAAATTGCTGCGGTGGCGCGTGTGTGGCTTAAAGTGCCCCGCCCGCTGCTGCTGCTCCCGTTCCCGCTGCCACTGCTACTGCTGCTGTTGCGGTTGCTATTGCTGCTGATGCCGGCGCGTCGTCTCCACCTAACTGGTTTTATTTTTAATTCATTGTGTGCTCGCTCATTTGGCTTTTATTTGTTGTTGCTGCTCTTTTATTATTTTCAACTTTAACCATTTTCTACACCCTTCCCGAGGGTATTCCAAATTTCGTCTTGCAGTTTGTGACAAATTGAAGGCCGCGTCTGTCTGTCCATCTGTCTGTCTGTTTAAAAGATGATACTTAGCATATAAGCCTCTTTTTGATCACAATTTCATATAGCTGGCAAATGAGCGATCGAATACTATTATAGCCTGAAAATCGGTATATGGGCATAGATCGAAACTTCAAAATGCCATAACTTCGTCAAAACTCAACTCAGAATAAAAAGCGAGATATTTTTGATCATAGTTTTGCCCCTAAATCAATCGTGCATTTAAAGTTGAAAACGTGATTTTGAGTCGGAAGACAAGTAAAAATTATAGCCTGAAAATCCGTATATCCATATATGGGCATAGGTCGAAACTTCAAAATGTCATAACTTCGTCAAAACTCAACTCAGAATAAAAAGCGAGGGCTTTTCGATCATAGTTTTGCCCCTAAATCAATCGTGCATTTAAAGTTGAAAACGTGATTTTGAGTCGGAAGACAAGTACAAATTATAGCCTGAAAATCCGTATATCCATATATGGGCATAGGTCGAAACTTCAAAATGTCATAACTTCGTCAAAACTCAACTCAGAATAAAAAGCGAGGGCTTTTCGATCATAGTTTTGCCCCTAAATCAATCGTGCATTTAAAGGTGAAAACGTGATTTTGAGTCGGAAGACAAAGTAAAAATTATAGCCTGAAAATCCGTATGTCCATATATGGGCATAGGTCGAAACTTCAAAATGCCATAACTTCGTCAAAACTCAACTCAGAATAAAAAGCGAGGGCTTTTTGATCATAGTTTTGCCCCTAAATCAATCGTGCATTTAAAGTTGAAAACGTGATTCTGAGACTGAAGACAAAGTAAATATTATAGCCTGAAAATCCGTATATCCATATATGGGCATAGGTCGAAACTTCAAAATGCCATAACTTCGTCAAAACTCAACTCAGAATAAAAAGCGAGGGCTTTTTGATCATAGTTTTGCCTTTAAATCAATCGTGCATTTAAAGTTGAAAACGTGATTCTGAGTCTGAAGACAAGTAAAAATTATAGCTTGAAAATCGATACCTCGATGCATGGGCATAGGTCGAAACTTCAAAATGCCATAACTTCGTCAAGACTCAACTCAGAATAAAAAGCGAGGGCTTTTTGATCATAGTTTTGCCCCTAAATCAATCGTGCATTTAAAGTTGAAAACGTGATTTTGAGTCGGAAAACAAGTAAAAATTATAGCCTGAAAATCCGTATATCCATGTATGGGCATAGGTCGAAACTTCAAAATGCCATAACTTCGTCAAAACTCAACTCAGAATAAAAATCGAGGGATTTTTGATCATAGTTTTGCCCCTAAATCAATCGTGCATTTAAAGTTGAAAACGTGATTCTGAGTCTGAAGACAAGTAAAAATTATAACCTGAAAATCCGTATGTCCACATATGGGCATAGGTCGAAACTTCAAAATGCCATAACTTCGTCAAAACTCAACTCAGAATAAAAAGAGAGGGCTTTTTGATCATAGTTTTGGCCCTAAATCAATCGTGCATTTAAAGTTGAAAACGTGATTTTGAGTCGGAAGACAAGTAAAAATTATAGCCTACAAATCCGTATATCCATATATGGGCATAGGTCGAAACTTCAAAGTGCCATAACTTCGTCAAAACTCAACTCAGATTAAAAAGCGAGGGCTTTTTGATCATAGTTTTGCCCCTAAATCAATCGTACATTTAAAGTTGAAAACGTGATTCTGGGACTGAAGACAAAGTAAATATTATAGCCTGAAAATCCGTATATCCATATATGGGCATAGGTCGAAACTTCAAAATGCCATGACTTCGTCTAGCGCACTTTTGTTGACCTCTCTGTTTAATAAGTTTTTTGAACCAAACTCACCATTTATGCGCTTTATTATGATCTTAAAAAAGTATTAAGATCGGAATACTATATCACACAGATTTCATTGTAAGAATCAGTCGAAAGATGAGTTATTGTATGAACCCTTTTTCCTGTTTACCAAACAATCCTAACTAAGTTCACATGTTTAACATGCTATTTTCACACCTTCATTTCTTGTATTATATTAAAATTCAAATGATGGTAATTTGACTACGATCTTCAAGAGCATTTGATCTTCGACGTGCCTAATGTGGGCAATTTTTATTGTTTGTCGTTTTTTGCAAACACGCGCGAGTCGTCTGCCGCCTGGCTAAGTTATTGTATCTGTTTGCGGTTTCAGTTGTTGTTGTTGTTGCTGTTTTTGACGGCTTTCTTTTCATTGAGGGGAATTCCAAGCAGCGTCTAGCGCACTTAATGCTAGTGGCGATCGCCGAAACTGCCAAAAACAAAGACCGCAAAAAATAACCCGACTTGAAATTAGAATTAATACTAGTTTTGAATTCCATTGACAAATGGCGCCACATTCCAATAACAAAAAGAAGCTAAGTATTTATTTTTATTTTTTTTATTTTTATATATTCTCCAGCTTAATCAGCAAGACAAATATTTAAAGATACGCTTAGCTGCGTCTACATTTGACTAATGCAAATAGCCTTTTTGTGCAATTCCGGTTTAGTTTGCACATGCAGTAAAAGTTTTTTTTTTTTTATTACATGAGCTCGCTGGATCAACGTATGCGTGAATCATTAATTGCCATTGGGCAAGATAAAGTCCACTTCCAGCACTGACAAGTTTCAACTAGCTCGTTTACAGATCATAGTTCAGCAAGAAAATATATATGAGTATATTATAACATCCACTTTCAAGTGTGACGACGTTAAAGGTCCCAGTTTAATCTATGACTAAGCGACGTTTTCAGCGAATATCATCTATTCAGGAGTTTCAATTGTCGCATTTGAATGAGCGAAACGCATCGTGCGTAGTTTTGCTAACCGCACTGACTCATTCACCTTCCGACTAGTAAACCAAGCAGAGTAATTTATATATATATATATATATTTATATTTTTGGTTAACAACTGAGAAATGCTTTTGTTCGTTACATCACAGTTGTATGGCTGATGACGTCGCCTTTGTACTTTGACTTTCGATGACAGCGATGACGACAACGAATTGCGGACTGCCTGCTACGGTGTGGTACCGCCTGATAAGACGCCAGCCCCATTCAGATCAGTCATAACAAGACTTATCAGGCCGACTGTATTTTGCCATAACAAATGCCCGTCTTGTGTGGTGAAATACTGCGGCGCACGTAGAACGAATTCGCCTTTGCGTTCGCCTTTCTCTTTGTTTTTGTCAGCGACTTCGAGTTCACCTTCGGGCCTAGCGGAGTACGTGTTTGGGCAGTCGTCTGTCGGCTGGATGTTGTGTGTCTGTGTGTGTCTCTTATCAGTTGAACGGTCTCGTTCACAGCTTTCTGCCCCCGCCTGCTAAGGGCTGCTGCTAAGTATAGCAAATGTCTTAATATGGGTCAGCGCTACTTTCGATAAGATCTTTGACGTCAGCCATTAACGTTCCGGATCTTCTAGGAAAATCATACGATGCATACGCCGAAATAAAAAAGCTTATAAATAAATAAACCAATACATATTCACAAGGTGTGCGCCTTATTATGGGTCCTATTTGGATTGACGCGTTGCTTGCAGGTTTTAGATAAGATCTTTTGACCGATAGCCGTATACATTGTGAAAATTCCAAGAGGCTCGACTCATTTCCGTATGCATTCGTTAGAAATTTACAGCATGGATATAAATTGCACATTATTGCATAAAAGCTCAAGTTCGAAGAAAACTTTAATCACCCATTGCGAAATGTTATTCAAGGAATGTTTTGCCGTAGCAACAACAAGTGGATTTACATAGTAGAAAAGCACCAAGTTTTTAGGAAAGTACCAAGCGGTGCTACACTAATTGCATTCACATTCCACAAGATTTGCACGTGCTGATCAACAATGCTGGATTAGGAAATACTTAGTCTAAAAAAATATGAATGTATTTTTTATTTTGGAACTTGAATAAATCTGTGAAATGAATGCTTTGACTTCTTTATTAATGATCAACATCATTCTACTATTATCATGTGGCGCTCCAAAGAACCAATCAAGCCTACAAAGGAATGCAGGCGTTTAATCTACGGCGTGATTAAGCTACTTTTTGTAACTTGTTTGTCTTCCTGTTGTTGCTGACAAACCCACCCTATTTATACACACAGACTCATGCCAATGAGTGTGCGTACTTACCTATCTTAAATTGAAAACATTGATTGATAATTAATCTATCTATCATGTAATTAAGCCCAAATAATGTGTGCTTAAGAATAAAGACCCGCATCCGATTGTCATTGATTTATAATTATTTATAAGTCATAACAAAATGAGGAACCTAAATTTAAACGAATAGATTGCTAAAAATACACGCCAATTTCCATAGAAATTGAATAGAAGCAGAAAATTATGTAACGTCAACTGATATGGAAATTTTGATCATGTGCTAAATTAGATATCATAATGAAATCTTATCAGGTGTTAAAAAAAAAACTCAAATGCCACCTTAAATAACAATAATTCGTGTTTATACATAGGTGGAGGTGTGTGTTTAGCAGTACGCGAGATCCGAAAGGGCAGTAATATTTTTGGAATTTTCCACGGGGCCGTTGAAACTAGATCAAGTTTTAACTGGCTTACTTTACTTTTGGGGAAGCTAAAACATGCATTGTAAAATATGAACGCTGAGATTTTCACGACATTCCCAGTGATATTGAAAGTGTGGATCGGTTTCTCAGTCTCCGACGCCGTCTAGCATCTTGAGATCTTTACGTACTACTTGCGTCAATGGTGGGCTGGCGACGATGTCGCCACCAAGGGCCCCAGGCATAACCTGTACGATTAAATATTATTTTTGGCATTAGAGCCGGAGACAAAAATTATAATAATACAGTGTAAAAGCGACGATTGCTATATAAATAAATAGTGCCAAAAATATCACCAATAACAAAGAGATTCAAGTTGGATGACAACGTTGTTGTTGTTGTTTCAAGAAAGATTTTATCCGTTATTTGTTTTTATTTATGAAATAACACCAAAGCGTGCCTCCAGTCAAATTTTCAGTATTGTTAATAAATATCTTTTATTTTTATGTGCACAGCCGAAAAATAAGTTTTGTGCGTGTGTGTGTGTGTGTGTGTGCGTATATATTATGATCATCCAAATCGATTGCCCATAGCGAACCGCTCAAATTTGCATTACAAATTTGCACCCAGAAAGCCGTCCACAAAAAAAGTCACCTTGCATGGAATTTGGCTGTGGCGCGAAAAGAAACAACAATAACAACAACAACAACGAAAAGGTTATCGCTATAACTCAGAAAACAATAAAACTCAAATTTAAATGGTAAAATATACATATGTCTGTACAATACATAAATAAATAGTAGATATGTTTGTCTGAAATCTGGATAGATTGGTCCACTGTTTGTCATTGCTGTTAGCTGGCTGGCATATTTCTGGCGAAACCAATTCGACAGTCGGACTGGCAAACACACACAGATATGCTGACGCACAAAAAATACCCCGTAAATCAGTCGCAATAACTGGAATCTCTTGTTGCCAAGGAATTTTAAACAGTAGCCCTAGCGCCAAATCAAACAAACTGTGCAAACACACAAACAACAGCACAACAAAAGAAGGAACAAAACAAGTTCGAATGTGAAACTGGAGATTCCCAAAGACAGCCTGAGAAACTATTTTGTTTGGTATGTGAATGTGGCTACAACTTCCATCTATATATAAGTTGCTTACTAAGAAAGCAAACACAAAATTTGTGATACTATTTGAAATTCAAAGCAATAAAAAACAAAACAATTTTGAACATAACAATAAAGTGTTTAACTTATTAATGATAACAAATTCGTATTTAATGTGTCTCACACCAAGCCTGCTTTTCTAGTTTGATTCGTCGAGTAGGTCAAAGAAACCTTAAATTCTAGTTTGATTTGCAAATCGCAGTCCAAATTGAAGCACTTAATTATCTATTTATTAGGGCCTATAACATATATCAGTTTCTGATTATGCGTCCTATTTTACTGACAATATAAAAACCAAAACAAAGAAATAAGCCATGTTATCGATAATTGTTTTACTAACAACAAACCAACATTTCAAGGTCTGTCAAGGTCATCAAATTGCCAAATACTATATGTAATATATAGCTATTTACATTTTTGGACGCGTCCAGTGACCCAGTTGATGAGTTTAATAAGTTAATTTTTTGGCTCTTGGTTATTTGGATTTCAAGCCCCAGCCTGATGTATCAGATTTAGGGCCTGCCCCTATACAAAAATGTAACGGATCACGCGGCGTATGCGCAATGACAAAAACGCTTAAAACTCAGTGCTGAGACCAACCCACAACCCTCAAAGCACAAAGCTCGTTTATTGTGCTAAAGCAGCGCCAACAAAAATTCGACGCCAGCTCAGCCGGAACTTTGAGAGCAACAACAACAACAACAACACCAGCAACAACAACAACAAAAACAATAACAATTACTGAGCGCTATCTGGCCGAGTTTGGACTCAGACTGAGACTGGCTGTGTCTGTGTCTGCGCCTGTGTTTTGGATTGTGTTTGGACCCAGTAAGTGTGTGTGTGTTTGTGTGTGTGCTGCGGGTGGTGTGCGGGCTGCCTGCAATCGCTCCGAAAGCGAAACAACTTGGCTTTTGTTACTCTCTGTGTCTGCTGCTGATGTTGTTGCTGTTTGTATGCATGATGCCGCTGAACTTGAACCGGCCTCGTTCAAGGCCAGTCATGTATGATACATGATGTGAGTACATGTGTACCGCATGCCAATTGGGTATGATGAATTAGTCAATCAATTTGTCAAACAAAAAAAAAAAAAGCGGAAAAACGGCTGACAATATTTGCCAAGTAACATTTTTAATAAGCAGTTTATAGACAGTTGTCTTTGCCTGATTTATTTTGTTTTTTATAGCATTCAAATAATATTCAACTAAATTTTAATTTATGTATTTTTTGATTTTTAGCAAAAATAATTCAAAGCCATTCACATACCTCGATGATATGGATATCGCAAAGATAATTGGAATTTTTTAGCATTATTTATTAGTGGAATATTTCTTTCTAATTCAGAGGCAATGTTCTAGTTTTATGCATCTGTGAAGTACTTAAGTAAGTTGTTTCATATGAACTGCAGTGCATACAAATTTCGACTAAATCACAAGTGCTTCTCCTCGACAATCCACAGTTAAAATAACGCTTTGTTGTCGCCGTTTGTTTGCACAAACAACATTTTTGCAACATTGCGCAGGTAAGATGAGTTTAGGTAATCAGTCAGACAGTAAGTAACAGGCTACAAGTATTGCCAAATCTTGACTCAATATGCTATGGCCAGTGCAACACCGTATCGAGACTTGGGCGACTCGTGACTTAAGCAGCCGACTAATCCGCTAATCCCGCTGACGCAATCGCTGTGTGCTGATCTGTGTTGCATCTAGCACCTAAACAGCCGAAAAACAATAGCAGCTCAAGTGATAAACCATCAAATGGCCAACGAAGGTGATCAAGACAAGTGTGTGTGTGAGTCTGCGAGTTTGACGAACCGATCGGATCGAAACAGATCGGATCGGATCGGTTCGGATCGTGACTGTTAATTGGTCTTAAGCCACCAGACAGCCGCACAGCCGTGTCTGACGCATCTTTTGATGCCTGTTACTAAAATTGCAAAATGTTGCCGCATCATCATCATCATCATAAATATGAAAATATCTTTCTAATATGTTGCCAGGCAGCAGCAGCAGCAGCAGACAGACAGACAGACAGTCAGACAGCCAGGCATTATAATAATTCCACGAATTGGGCATGCATTCGGCAAGTGTTCCCCGTTCGTGGGAAGTGTGCCCACAACAATCCAAAGTCTTTCAATTAAAGGCAACAAAAGCAACTCGTGCAACAATTATTATTGATTTTTGATTTTTGCACAGCTTTTTAGCGTTGACGCGTCGTCGTTTAAAATGTGTTAATCGCTTGTAGCAACTATTTTCAAATGGGCCCCTGAAAAGTTTCCACTCAAAGGCGCGTGCGACGCTTGTTGTCGATTGGAGATTGCATGAAAATCTATTTTCTCTGACAGGCGCACACACACCCCAGTGACGTCACAACAGCAATCGTCGTCAACAAGTTTATTCTGTTTTTTTTTTTTTGGCACACGCTAATTTGTAGTGTTAACCAAGCATTTAGAGATGTCGTTAGCAGGGTACGTGTCTGGCAACAGGCATTGTACTTGGCTAGTTGCTATTGCCATGGATTTTGCGGTTGATATTGCCATGGCTAGTGGGTTAGTGGTATGCGCTCATTTCCGGTACTTGACAATATGATTGATAGCTCCAAAAATCTTGTCATCTACATTTCACTGTTGTGTGCTTACTCACATGGCAAATGCGCAAATATATATACACATATAGATTGGAGTCTCAGTGCGCAGTTAAACAACTGCCCCAGGTTAATTCAAGGTATTTCCCCACTTATTTAACCAAAGTTACTAAGGTCCGACCCCCATAATCTTTGGAGACATGCACGCGAATCGACATTTACTTCTAGAAAAGCTGTCAAAGTGTTATGATTAGCAGCAAATAAAATTTTTATATTTTTTTATTATCAAAGGCGCCAACTTTTAATGCGGCATGATGACATTCTTTTTTTATTTTTTTCTATGCCAATTTAAAGTGCAAATGGACTTGTTTTTTACTAAGAACTGGCACATATTTCACTTGTTTTCTAAGAATTGCCTTCATAGTTCTGGCTGTAGTTTATTGTTCGATTGATTTGTTTTGCTCAAAATTCCATGTTTTGAAATTCTAGCCTAGTGACCTAGTCAAACTTTACAGTTGATTTCGTTTTTAGAGTAGAAAATTTCCCCCAATAACTCAGATCGTAAAGCGGCGAACTTGATCCCAATCCCCAAATGAACCCCTAAGTGTAATTTATGAGCTTGCCTTCAAATTATATTATCGTAAAGTCCGAAATGCCTAGGCCTACATGTTGATAAATTAAGTGTAATGAACTGGAGTTCGTCGAGGGAATTTCCTGAATATATTATTCAATATGTAGCTAGGAGTATATAAATCAAATAAATATTTTTTTTTTTTTTGTGTGTATAGGGTATATGAAATATAGTCTGCCATTAAGTCCGCTGGTAAACCCAACCAAAAATTGTTATTGATTGCGGAAAAAGTAAGCCACGTGCTGTCATTGTATAATATTGATATGCATATGCAAATCGATCGTTGTTGAGTTGACAATTAAATACGGCCAAAATACAAAGGTGCTACTTATGTTGATGTTTATAAAAGAGCTTTCAATGTTGTTGCCACACTTGCTAAACATCCCCAATAGTTTGGTCTGTGTGGCAACAGTTAACCAGAAATGGTAATATGATGTTGACCAGTCACGTTTTGGCGCAACGCGAGCCAGATCATATGGAGCATGTTCATATACATATATATATTTATATATATTTAGATGTGACTGATGCTGCAGACCTCACGAATCGGTCCAGCCTTTCGCACGCTCTAAATGGCAGCGTCAACAAAACGAAGCAAACAACAATAACAGTTCACGGGAATAGAGTCGCCTCATAAAAAGCTGGCGCCGCACACGGTTGGGAACGAATGATTATAAATAGGTATGTACTTATATATACATATAGATATGTAAATTTATTTGGCATCGCGAGATTGCCATAACAATTTACAGACCTCCCTCGAAAAACTATGATACGAGCATGGCCGACACAAAGCAGTTGCTCCATTAACACATTTGGGGCGTGCTTCACATTGCAGTCAGATCCACCTACAGCATTGGATTAGGGTTGGGGCTGGTGGAATTGGGGTGTTGTTCAGTTGGGTAAACAGCCAGCGTGCCGGCGTGCCAGCGTGCGTTGTAGTGGAATATTCCCACAGTTGCGGTCGACAAACAACTGACGCGTTCTGTTTGATTCCAAATCAATAAAATAAAAACACTCGCAACGGCATCGCACAAATAAATCTGAAAAATGTGCCAAGTCAATAACAATAACAAATAACAAAAATCGAAAGAAAAATAGAAAAAAAAAAATGCATTGTAAAAGGCTTTTGCCATAAACCGAAATTGTGCAAAATCTGAAATCGGGTTCGAAGTGTTAATTTCTGGCGTCGAGTGGGCGTGACATCTGCGACCTGATCTGCCTCTTCCAGCCGCTGGCTGTTAATCAAACATATACATATTTATATAAATTATTTGATTTAAAAAAAAAAATCATTCAAAAATTTTCCACTGTTTTGCTAATGCTTTCCGTTGGCACGCTTCAAGCGAAGGCTCTCCAAGACTCACTAACCAGTTAGTTGACATAAACTGGCGCAGTTTGAGTGCTCAGCTAGCGGCTTCAATTAAAAGCTAATACTTGTTCACCTGTGCACCTGTAGAAATGCATCAATTAGCAGATGATTAATGCAACGTGCATTGCAACTATCGCTTTGGCTTCGTAATCGCAATCATTTAATGCCGCTTGCAATTTGATAAGCATCTTAGACACAAATGCGCGCAATTTAAAAATAAATAATCAAATGTCAAACTATAAATAGGCAGCAATCTGGTTTAGTTTCAAATGGAATAATCAAACTGATACGCAGATCAAAAGTTGAAATCAGTAGTATATATATATTTATGTAAACAAGTATATATATACATGTGTGGTGCCAAATGCAATTTTCACACCATTGTCTGCATACCAAGTATGCCCGGCAGTCAGCGTGTCGTCTGTGTTCTGATTCAGCTTCAGATTGTTTGTTGTCGTTGTGCTGCTGCTGTTGGCAATTGCCAATTGGTGCCGCCAAAAATTAGTTCCAGTTCCAGTGCACAAATGAAATTGAAACTGCAAAACAACTCAAACAACTCAAGCAGATGTGATGTACACATGTAGCTAGAACTTGCCTGCCCTATGACGAAATATACACACAGAAAAAGGATTTGGATATTTTGCCAAAATCAAAGTAAAATTCTTATACCAAACATCTGTTATGATAGTTCTTTTTGTACTTCAATACATTATTTAGTTCAGTTCGTGAAAATCTAAGCATAATTCTCATATTAAAAACATCTTTTATAATCGGGTTAACTTAATTTAGACATGAGCCTTGCCCAAATGGCCTCTAACATGAAGATCGCTATTGAACAAATTGAGGAAGTTTGTTATAAAAATTATAATATGAACTCCTTCTTATAAACTATTATAAAAAAACATAGACAACAGTATGAGTTCTATACAGCTTGTGCATCATTTTTCTCCCAGTGTACACTTACATGTGCAATTTGAACGCTTGCGTGGCGCTCTCAGGGCCAAGGCGGCCGTCTTGAACAAACGTGCTGCGTATTGTTGGTCTCAGGCCTGAGGGTCTGATGAGATCTGAGATGCGAAAGAGAGTCGAGTGGCCAATGTGGAATGCCGGCAACGCAGTTGTCACGTTTTGCTCTGGCAAATGACCCCATTGGAGTGTAGTTTGTTTTCGTTAGTGTTGTGTTTTGTGTGTTGTGGCTGCCATTAATGTGGAACGAGCCGCTAGCGAATCGGGTAGCATTCAATGGAATTCTTTGGCAATGTTGTTGTTCATTATGAAACTGTGTGGCATGCGGCATTTCATTCATTCATAGAAACTCATCAAGACCGCACTCACATGACGGGCGGACCACTAGCAATTCGTAGAATCCCCCACAGACTGATAAGGAAACAATTTTTCGAGTTTAGAGCATGAGAAACAACATCATCAACAATGGCAACAATAACAAGCTGGAGTTGAATGAACCACAAACAAATCAGTTATATTTTGATTATTTTGCTGTTGCTAATCAAAATGCGAAATCGAAAATGAGTCGATGCAAAAATTGTTGGTCTATTCACAGCATTTAAGCTGGCAATGTCAAATGCTAGCCAAGTTTAATGACTTGTGTCTCTAGCCAAAAAATACTGTTTGACTGCTCTTGACACCCGTAACGCGCCAACAACAACAACAACAGCAAAAAGCTGGCAAAAACAACAAAAACAATTACTTACTTTATACACTGCGCTTGGCTTGTTTGCTTATTGGTTTATTGAACTCGTTTTTTACTTTTTGATTAGAGTCGCTTAGAGGTTTTTTTGAGTGTGCTTTGCTTATTTAAATCAATAGGAAATGCGAGTTGCTATTAAAACAAACTTATGGTTCATGGTTTCAGATCAGAACGCGCTCTTCTGGTTCTAGCTGTGTTTGAAGTTGTTGTTTTTTCCATGCTCCAAAAAAAAAACGGGTTCAAATTCATTTAAATTACAGCGAAAAAAAAAAAACAAAAACCCGAAAAGTTAACAGCTGGCCGCCCCCAAGGTCACCGCTTTGTTATTGTTATTGTTTTAAACAAACACACACACATACACATATGTTTACAAATGTTTAAATATAGACGTGCTTGGCATAGACATCAGTTGGGTTGGGTTTTGTTTTTGACTTTGACATTCAACTGGCTGGCGGCAGTTCAAGTGGCACTTGAAGCGCTTTCCCCAAGGTCACGCTGCTTGGGCCGAGTACTAACCTAAGTCATTTTCATGTTCACCCAGTTACAATTGGCAGTGGTAAGTAGTTGATATTTGTAGTCGTAGGTTTGGACTGCGCCATAAAACATGGGATATTTACACAGTATATCGCTCGAGCTGATAGCAGTTTTTTTTTTTTTGTTGTTCATTTTTTATTTCTGTTGATTTTTTGTTTACTGAAAAACTTAAGCAAACACGTATCACCTTGTGCGGCACGTGACCAGCGATCAGTGACCAACAACCACCAGCACAAGAATCGCGACACATTCCCCTTCCCCATCAATACCCCCCGAAAAACATCCCCTATCTGTCGGGGCAACCTGATCACAGTTGGCTATGGCGTCGTTATTTAACGCTTTAGTTTCTGTGGAATATCAGCGATACCAGCACACAATCAGAACAATATAAATACCTACATATATTAAAGTATTATATATATATATATATACATATATTTGTACAGGAATGCATATCTTTCGAATCTGGCATCCGCTGTCAGCCGTGCGCCCGGTCCCGTTATCGTTTGCAATTTGATTTGCGTTGTTTTTCGAATTGGTTCTGCTCCCTTTTTTTTATTTTTAAACATTTTTTTATTTTGTATTTTTTTATTGTTTTTTTTTTTTGTTTTGTCGCATCCACTTACAAGTTGCAAAAATGCAGCGCAACGCAAAATATGCCACTTACATATAATGCACATATTTATTAGCCTTTAAATATAGTAATTTATTTTTGGAAGCAAACGAAACAAAAAAAAAAACATATTAATAATAATAATAAGTATTTAAAAAAAAAAAAAAAAATGAAACCCCCGTAAAAATCACGTTTTTTGTCACGCGCAAAACGCCAAATTGCGGTTTGAACTCTTTTTTTGGGCTTTGGAGCCACATTTTGAAGAAATATGGCGCAGTTATTGGACGTGTGTGGTTTCAGTGGCTCTAAATGGGTTGCACTTGAAGATGAGCCACTTGAGTGCTCAACATATATAGCCAAAAATTCTCAGTCTGTGTATGGATATTTAAACAAAAGAAATTAATTGAGAGTTCTTTACTATTATAAATGCTAATCCCACTTATAAGAAAAATACGGTTGTCAACGCTTTCATATTTGCATATTTATAGCAACAAAAAAAAAAAGAAAAAAGTTGTATATTTATCGCTGGTCTATTGATAGTTAATCTTAAATCTAGCATATTCCATGATTCACTCTCAATTTTATGGCGCACGATTGCGGCCTTTGTGTGTGATTTTAGTCGTGATTGTTCGATCTGCTGAAGTCATATTGAAAAGTTATTTTAGCCTGAAATGAGCTGCGGCTGCTGCTGCTGCTGCTGCTACTGCTGCTACTGCTGCTGCTGCTACTGCTGCTGCTACTGCTGCTGCTGCTTTCACGTCTGACGCACTGTCTATTTAAAAGCAGTGCAGTTTTTTGACTTGGATTTTCATATGACTAATTATGATATGGACTGACTTGTTAATCACATTGTTTTTTTACTGCCATTGTAAGGTTTATCTTGTTTGTTTTTTGAACTTTTGTCGCGCGCAACTCTTTTATGGCCGCAAGGTCTTCTTGCATAGTATATACATACCTCAGAAACGGTGACGCAGTTCCATCACCACGATCTGATGTTAGCCGCAAGAGTCCCCCGCTGATATATTCATGACGTATTGATTCATGAAGAACAGGCGACTTGTTTGAAAATAACTCATTCTAATATCGTCTTGATAGAGTCAGCATGATTTAGCACTATTGGAACAGGTGCTTTTTTTCCGAGACTGACCGAGACCAACATTGCAGCAGACTTTCTGGAAACTTTTTGATTAATTGCAGGGTATTTATACTTGCGCAGATTACGAGAAGCCGGTGACTCTTTTATATAGCAACATTAAAGTTCTTTTTGCGGCTGTTCTCTGCAAGGCTGCCAGCTAATGGAATATTACAGTTTCTGTCCTTAATTGTTTTACAGTGCCTAAGACTCATATACATATATATGATCAACATACGAGTTCTATGTATTTTTAGCGATAGCTCACATCACATCAGCTATATTTATAACTGCTTTGTGTGCATTATTGTGCAAATATCTGATGCAAGACTTTTTATTAATAATGTAAATGGTAATTTTTATAACTTAACCAAATTGGAGCAGTGCTCAAATCAGTCATAGCTAATAGACCTAAATAGACCTCGAATCATATGACATGTATATTTACTTTGCAGACTATACATCATTATAATCCCCAACTATTCAGAATCACATGATAATATGCCAGACATTTCTGCTGAACTCTTCAAATTCTCCAAACGGGTAAACATGTGCTCATATTTCACAATGCCTTCAATGTGAACCAAACTAAAAAAGAAAAATAAGTAAATTAAAATAAATATGAGAATTTTTGCGAATGCATATTTGACATTTGAAACTTTGTCCGATTATATTGCAAAATATTTTGAAATTTTAGTAAGTTTAGCGATAAGAATTGTGTGTGTGTGTGTGTGTACTTAGAAAGAGAAACGGACGTTCCACAGATATGCGTATGAAATCATCAAAAAACAACACTTTTTATCAGACGTATCGCTGGCGTAATTCCCCCCCAGAGTAGCCCAACCCACAAAAATTTGATTTCGATTTGGCAAAGGTGACAATTTTGCTTGCATATTTGACACCTGCTCAGCGATTTGCAGACAAATAGACCCCTTTCGTCAGGCTTTCACCTTTCCCTTGGCAGAATAAGTTGTGGAGAAATAAAGTCAGTTTTGGGTATATTTAATTTTTTAGTATCATTTTTGATATTTTTATTTCTTTTTAGTATGTTGTTTTGTTGATTTTGTCAACAGTTTGTTGTTTTTTGTTTGTATTTTTTTTTTTTTTCATTTTTTTTTTCAAATTCTTTTTCTTAGACGCTCATTATGTTCACTATATCACGTGGTCTTACAAAATAGATGTATGTATATGTATGTATGTTTGTGTATATAAATATATACTTTCTTTAGCGTAAATAAACAATAGACAAACCCTAAGCGGCTTAGCATATACACGTATACTATGTGAAAACTATATTTAAATGGAGAGAGAGAGATATGTGTGTATATACATATATTTTAGGTATATACTTTATAATTATAGTTAAGCGTTAAGTTTTTGTCAACAACAATAAATTGTTGTCTGACTTTTAAACAAAAACAAAACGTTTTGCGCTTTGTGGAAGACTTTGAAGATTTCATTGCTGTTTCTCTGCTTGTCTAAGTGTTTTTGTGAGTGTGTGTGTGTGTAAGTGTATGTGAGTGTGTGTGTGTTTGCTTAGACTTTAGCAGGCTTCTCTTTAGAGCGTGAAATTCTAAAAACAAAATTCTAATACATGATTCATGAGGCAATTCAACACCAAGTACTTTTGGACTGAGGTAGTTTGGCGATATGCAGAATCCCATTCTGAGCAATGAATTCACAATTAATAATAATAATAAATAAATTATAACAATTTTAGTATGTGTTCTGTGTGTGAAGGTCTTGTTAATGAGTGTCAACAGCTCGCAAAGCGTTTTTCATATTGGGGAAAAGTTGCTCAGCGAATTGTGTACAAAACAAAAAAAAGGAGTTTCGCTTGCTCGGAACATCTCAAAGCAACATTTGCGTTATCCTGGCGAAATGTGATGAAATGTGTTGTGTGTGTGTGAGTGTTGTGTGTGTGTGAGTGTTGTGTGAGTGTGCGTGTGAGTGTGCGACGCCCATCAGTCTTTAAAGCGGGGGGTGGGGGAGTGGTTGGTGGGGTTTGGAGTGGAGTGGAGTGGAGAGATTCTAAGTGGAGCACCTGGCTCTCTTTACCAGGGCCGCCAGGGCTGCTCCTCCTCCTTGATCTGCTTCTTGATGACCAGCGACAGAGGCTGCTGCTCCAGCTGTGCAGGCACACGCTGAATAACCGACGGCTTCACATCCATGGGCTCGTACGAGGAGTTAGCGGGACTTGGTGGTGCATAGCTGTTGCTGCTGCTCGGCGCCGACTCGTAACCCGCCGACGAATGTGAACTGGCGGATCCGGTGCTGGCGGTCCTCTGTGGCATGGACACAAGCAGCGGTGACTGTTGATGGGCGGCGGCTGCGGCGGCGGCAGCAGCCGCTGCTGCTGCGGCAAGCTGTTGTTGTTGGTGATGCTGCAGCAACTGTTGCTGCTGTTGTTGGGGCAAGCTCTGGGGCAGCACGAGCGCAATGCTGCCGTTGGGCAACTTGGTGGGTATCACCTGCATGCCATTGGGCAGAAAGTAACCATTCGCATTCTGCTGGATCTGGCCAAAGAGATAGGGCGTCGTCGTCGTCGCTGATGTGATGTTGCTGCTGGCGGCATTTGTTGCTCCTGGCGGCTCCTGTTCCGGGGAGCTGGGCGGCGAGGGCAGCACCACCTGGGCGTGCAGTGTTTGCGCCTGGGCGACAGCCTGCTGGCGCTGCTGATGATGCAGTTCGGTCTTGACGCCATTGATGCAGTTGCTTAGATGCTGCAGCAGCCGGCGACGCTGTGCGGGCTCGAGACCGGGAAAGCGGCTCACCTCATTGGCACAGTCGGCAAAGCCCGCCTTGAATTTGTTAATGATCTTGGGATCGGCTGCTTGTTGCATGGCGGCCTGCTGACGTTGCAGCTCTTGCAGATGCTTCACTGTCTTCTCCAGAATGTCGGCCTTCTCAAGCTTGGAATGGCGCGCCGGCTAAAAGTAGAAGGAAATAAAGAATAAAGAGATTAGTTAAATGTTTATTGACGAGTGTGGGCTTAAGGAAAAGGTGTTATCTTTTTGTTTTGGTCTGTTGCAGATACTTACGTCTTTTTTGGTGGCATCCAGAATCAGCGTCTTTAGCTCGTTCAAACAATTGTTAATTCTTGCACGGCGACGTTTCTCCATAATAGGCTTATTCGACTGCAAGAGAGAGAGAGAGATAGAAATAATCGAAATTAGTCACACGATTTGTAGGCATTGGTTTTTTTTATTTCTTTTTTGGAGGTTCAGTTTTTGACCTCATGCAGCGCCAAGTGACAACAAAAACAGCAACAAAAATAGAGGAATCAGCGTGTGGCTTTAATTGGACACGGGACACGGGACCCAGCATTGTCAGCTCATCTGCTGGCTGGGGGCCAAAACGCGGAGACACGGCGCGTGCTCTATTTATAATGCGCTCATGCATTTCGCAGTTGTGCGGGCCAAAAATAGTTTGGCGGTTATAAATTACGATAAGCAACGAGCCGATGCGGCCAAAAATAAATCTATATCTTATATATATGTATATATATACATATATACACTACGCAGGTATTCTCTACGACACAAACAACAACAAGGTCGTCGTGGGAAATTCGAAGACGCAGAAAAAAGCAAAAAAAAAAAAGTGTCGTTTATTTTATTTCGCAAATAACAAAATTGAAATTATTTTTGGTGCTGGCCAAATTTGGCGCAGTGCGACGACGCCCGCACTATGTACATATGAATGAAGTCACAGCAGCGAGCAAAGGCCAAAAACGGCCAAAACCACAGCCAAATAAATAAAGCTGTTGCCGATGCTGATGTTGATGCTGATGACCGACAATTGCAGGCGACCACGCGCCAAATGGAAGCCGCTGAAGTGGGCAGCAGCAGCAGCCACCACCACCACAACAACCAATTTTGGGTGGCACTCATGAATGGACTGTCTGTCTGTCTGGCGTTAGCTCCATGAATGAAGCCGCCAACGCCAGAGACGACGCCGCTTTCTGTGTTGGCGAGCCGACGGCTTTATATTTTTCTGTTGTTTTTTTTTTTTATGGTTATACAACATGTGGTTACAGTCGGTGGCATGTGGGAGCCGACGATGAAATGTGGCCAAAA
This sequence comes from Drosophila paracracens, assembly GCA_035044025.1. NCBI lineage: Eukaryota > Metazoa > Arthropoda > Insecta > Diptera > Drosophilidae > Drosophila > Drosophila paracracens. The sequence goes on along the minus strand of JAWNMN010000192.1, from coordinate 12,264,776 downwards.
AGGAAATGCATTTGGGCAGCAGAATTGGCAAACTGTGTGTGGGACCCGAGAGTGTGCGTGTGTGTTGTTGGATAAAGTGGGAGGAGACAAACAGTCAACTTGTATTTGGACATTTATAAAACGCTTGTAATCGTGTCAACAAATTTCTTACGAAATATGCCCAAAATTATGGCTCGTATTCTGGAGCTTTAAAATTTTAATTAATTAAAATGCCAAAAATATATGAGAAAAATCACATATAAAATTCGCAGCGATTTAATCCAAAGTTAGCTGTTTGTCAATTTCCAATTTAACGTTTAGCGTTTATTTCTTGTTCTTTTTTTTTTGTTTTTAACACTTACCCGACGATCGCTTTTGACTGGGGTCTCCTTGAGCTGGGTGGGCACCACAGCGGTGCCCAGAACATTGGGACTCATGTTTGAGGTGACGCCGGTAACCATTTCGATATCGGCTATATACTGTTTATGCAGTTTAAGACACAGTTTGATTTTTTGTTCTTGGTTCTTATTTAATTTTGCTTTCACTGGCGGCAAATGTGCAAATTTGCTGCGCACTTTTCTCAGTTTTTTTTTTGTAGTTTTTGGTTGCTCTGCTTTTATTTGTAATGCTTTTAATGCAGTTTATTTTTTGTTTAGTTTCCGTTTCAAGATCACTTCTTTTCACTTTCGCACAAACGCGACAACAAGAAACTACGTAAAAAAAATACGTTATGATATTTTTTCTTGTATAGACTTGATTTGCTGTTTCTTCCGCTTATGTGGGAGAAGCAACCGCACGCTACGAGTTACGGCAAGCGAATGGCTGTCAGGTTCTGAGTGCAGCACGATTAAACGTTTCCCGAAGTGTACGAAGCGAACGAGCGAGCGACGATCGTACGACGAATGCGAATGGGTCTCTGTGTGTGTGTGCGTGCTTGGTATCTTTGTGTGCGTAAATGTATGTTCATCAAGCGACCACCTTATCGCAGGGCTTACGGCAGACGACTGACGATTGATCGACAGGTTCGTTGGCTAAATCGAAATCGCCGCAGCGAGACGCGAGCAGCGCGAGCCACACGACCATGCGGCGGCATATTCACACACGCACATACATTGCACACACACATTCTGCATACATGCTTGTGCTTGTATAGGTAGCAAACGACGCGTTTGCGTTGTCGGCTCTACCTGCGGTCGTATTGTTGTTGTTCGTGTTGTTGCTGTTGGTATACCTAAGCCGCGACCTTTGCCAGAGAGCAGCGAGCACTGTTACTCATACGCCCCCCGAGCAGAAAAAAAAGCACTACTGCAAATTCTATCGGCCATTTCTTCCTTTTTAGAAACATCAAAACCCCCATAAAAACCCTGAGCTTGCTTGCGAGCGGGATTCACTTGCTAGATAGAGATAGAGAGAGAGAGAGCACGCAACCGTCACAGACGGTTGCAGACAAAGATAGCACTACCGTGAGAGCGAGAGCGAGAACGTTGCGCTGCGCTGATTCATGCGGCCAACGCGACGACGTCGTCGCCGTCCCATAGAAGGTGAAAATAGCAAACGGCAGCAGCTCACCCAGAGACTTAATGTTGATATGACGCCACCCCAGCGCCGACTGGTTCGTGTGGCTCTCTATGTATGTGTGTGTATATGTGTCTGCCTGAGTTTGTGTGTGTGTTATGATGTCGTGATCGGTGGGGTCGCTAAACAGTAAACAAGATCACAAGGTTGCTGCTGCTGGGGCTGTTGGGGCTGTGCGCACGCCAAGCGGAAGCGGGCTGCAGCGCAGCCATAACACCTGCGTCACCCACATACAACAATAACAACAAAACCACTAAGAATTAAACAAATTACTTTGTACTTTGATTTCGACTTTGCATCACTGTAACTGTAACTGTAACTGTAACTAAGCAGAAGAAGGTCAATTACATTCCACTAACATACATTTGTCTCTCTGTGTGTGTGTGTGTATGTTATAATCAATCGAACAGTTTTTTGGCAAGGCTGACTGGGCTGATTGGGTTATTTCACGTGCGAATGGCAACGATTAGATTCGTTTTTATTGTGTCTACGTGCAACGCGGACTTTCACGTTTGGGTTATCAGCAGTTCAGCCTCGAAGGTTGTCGCTTTAATCACACCAAGCAACAAAATATTATTGTTTATTTGTTTACAGTCTCCGCGTTGACAAATCGAGTCGGGTTGAGTTATTTTGTTACAGTGGTCCCTCAGATATTATTGAAATATAATAGAAATGATAGTTTTTATACATTGTATATCCAATAAATATATATATTTTATTATTATATATATTTCGTTATTATTATTTGTTATTAATCACATTTTCAATATCTAATTATAAATAGTATTCATTCATAATCATCATTTCATTGATAGAAAAATGGGGCTCCCGTAAATAATTTCCCAAGCTGCAGCTTTCAATTGAAGCCACTGTACTTTGAACACTTATCCATATGTATGTATTGTCTGTATATTGTAGTAATGTAAAATCAATCGGCAAAGACATAACAGAGCACACATATACTCAAACGGTCGAGTATGTAAATCACGTGGAGCAAAACGAGAGCGAAAGTAAGAGTAAGGGCAAGAGAGCAACAAGAGTAATCTCTACTCACTCACACACACATTACGTGTGCCATTTTTAGTAAGCGCAGCTTGCAAAAGCTAATCTTCGATTCTTTCGCAATATTTAAGAAAGCTCTGAGATAAAAGCTCATCAATATGTAAATATTCTAAGCTTACATTGATTGCATTAGATTTAATATGCAAATGCTTGAAGAGCTTTAGTTGCAAGATATTTTTTTGCTTCTGCATTTTGCTAAATGGGTGACAACACACGGAATGTGTAAAAGTCACGAGTTTTATGGGTTTTGTTGTTTAGAAGGTTGCCACGTTGTGTGGCACAGGGGCACAGGAGACCCCCGGCCAGAGCCCGACATAGTCAGGCAACACCTTCGCGTTCCAATTACAATTTGGCATCCGATCAAAAGGCTGCCGCCCGCGTCTTGTCGAAAAAGTCGACGTCGACGTTGACGCCAACGCTGGCTGCACTTGTGCATGCCAATTTAATTGCACACGGGCAGCGTTTACATCATGCTGCTTCTGGCCAAAAACAGCAAACTGGCAGCAAAGGTGTAGGATGTTTTACACACACATACAGTTGCTTGTTTAAAATAAACTGTGGCAAAATTTTATAGTCCACCCGAAAGAAAAAAACAAGAAGCAGAAAAAACACAAATACAACGCAAAAATGTGCGCATTGCTAATTGCGTCTAATTTTAAACAGAGAAACGAGTGCCAAAGCACCGTTACAGCAGCGACGCCCACGCGCCAGACGCTGCCCTGCTGGGAACAGCGCCGACGCAGCGCCGCCGCCGCAGCAGCCCCATGTAACTAAAAATAACAGCGCGCCGTAAGCAGTGAGAGCAAAATGAGAGCAGATGACAGATGAGAGATGAGCGAACTCTCCATGGTCGGCCATGCATTCAAAATACATATTTAGCTTCGGCTGCGCGCGCGTTCACGATTAAAATGCCATCAAATTCGCCAACGCAACGCGCGCATACTTAAAACGCGCGTGAAAAGCGCTAAACGCAATCGACTATTGTTATTGTTGTTGTTGTCATATATTTAATGGCGCTGTACTTTTTGGCATGTAACGAAACAACAAGCATGAGACAGACACAAAAATCTTTAGGCGAATTGATTTTCTTCTCGTTGTTGTTGTGCAAAGTATTTTATTACTCATTAACGTAACGACGCATTTTGGGCCACCGGGCCGAAGCCGCTGCTAACGGCGCCGCTGACGTCGCACCGAGTTAAATTCTGTGGGTGGCAGCCGGGGGCAAGTGTGTGGGTGGGCTTGCTTTTTGTTTTTTGTGTTTTTGCGGCAGCAGCGTCAGCAAAAAAAAGAAGCAACGCAGACGCTCTAAATTTAGACACAGGTAAAAGCTCAAAACAAACGGTTTCTGTTTTATTTTGGCAATTGTCTTATTTTTGGGTGGGGTACAGCAGCTTTATAAGGGCAACGCGGATCGCGTGATGCGGAAAACGAACGAAGGAGCAGGTAGAATGGAGACCGATTAAAACCGTTCATTTAGGCTCCAAAAGAAAAAATGAACACGAATTTTTGGAATATAGCTCAATTAAATAAAGTAACGAATGAGTCGCATTTAGCACTGATTAAGGTATCTTTTGGATTTCTCTGAATAGATATATAAAAGGATCTTTTTATGCCCATTCTTTAGAGAGAGCGACAAAACGTTCTTTGCATACGCGCGTCTCAAATCCTTGACTGTATAGCTCAGTTAAGCAAGGTAAAGAATGAGCAGCATTTAGTACTGACATATAATATATAAGTTGAAGGAGAGACAGAATCTTTCTTTGCACATATGATTCTTTTTAAGAGCAGCTCAAATGGCATTGTAATCTGTGTCTATCATCCTATCATCCTGCTCGGATCCCCTCATTTTGCAGCTCAGTCTTTCATTTTGTTTAGCTTGACTTTTCGACTCTGTCAGCCTTTTGCAACAATGCAAGAAAGTCAGTTCTTATAAAGTCAACTGCTTGGCAAGTATTTGGTAAATATAGCAAAGGCAAGTTTCCAAATGCAAAATCCTTTCGCTGGAAACGCAGTCCGACGAAAACCCCTTTCGCTGGGTTCCGCTTATCAGGCGGACGGAACAGTAGCTCCTGGGCCTTTAGCAGCAGATACGCCTCTTGGCTGTGTGGCGAAAGGATTTAGGCGCTGCTCCTGCTGACTGTGACTGGGCTTAGTTGCGACCGCGTTAATTAAATCACTTTGGACACGCTCTGATGGCGAAAGGGTTTGCCAAAGGATTAAGCCAAAAACGGTGGCGGTCAGGTACACGGGTTTTCTATTAACAGAGGATGATCATGCACATCAAAGGGCTAAAACCACACACCCATAAAACTGACCGTGCAACAATGGCATGCGCGTGTACGCAGGACACACAGGACTCTTCACAGCCCGTTCATCTCAACTCGGCCAACAACTCTTCTGTTTATTACACCCTTTACGCGAGCTGCTTTTTACCTAGCATGGTTGCCAAAGGATGCAGGCAAAGGATGCGCGGACCATTGCACTTGGTTCTGCCCGTGACCATGTTTGTTTATTTGCCATAAAAGGATTATGGGCGTGGGCAGGTAAAGGCTTCTGCTGCCGTTAGGGTTAGACGACGACCACACGCCCTAGACGGATTCGCAGCAGTTAACCCCTTGAAATACTAGCACTGATCTCTACATTCTGCTCCTTCTGCCAACTTACTATCTCTCTTTCTCTCTCCATCTCTTTCCTTACTATTTTTGCACTTGGACTTCTCGGTACTTGCGGCTTTTTCTTCAGACAATCTCCTCTCATCATATTCACTAAAAAAGTCAACTCTGTGCTCATAAAAAACACAAAAAACGTTGGAAAAACAAACTTCTAGACACGTTCGTTGCGTGGAGTTGCGTAAAAAACGAACGCAGTTCCACGTAAACAGTGAAACATTCACAATCTTGCCCTGTTGACAACAAATTGCATAAAAAATGATGTTCACTTACAGCATTTATGATTACGAGTTCGCTAAAAAAAATACAAGAGAATAAAAAATGAAAAACGGGCTGAGAGTCTCGCGGGAACCCTCAAGGTGAGGGGTTGGGCTTGAGGCACAAACAAAAGCGCAACATGCAGAAGGATTTTATGGTTTTATTTAGGGTTATTTACGCTACGCTCGCCTCAATGCCAAATCAATTGGCGTGCAAACGTCAACTCGTCAGTGCTAACCAACTCTCTCCGTCTCTCACTCTCCCGATCTCTTGCCGTCTCCCTCTGTATCTGCATCTACTGTTTACCTGCGGCACGAAGGAGTAAACAGCCCGAGGCGAAAGAGTTTTTACCTAGCGCATAAGACTCGCGCCGAAAGAGGTTTCGTATCGGTTTGGCATCGGGTAGGGTTTAGAGTTTCCACGGATTAGCTGGCTGGCTATCGGAGTTTGGTTTTATGAGCGTCACGCTAATGTACCGCGTGTCCTTGATGAGAGACTGAGCCACCGTCCGATTCGCAAAGAGTTTTTACGACACGCACAACTCAGCAAACAGCTTTGAATCCTTGTCAATTTCCGGGAATATTATTTGCGTGGCTAGCAAATTATTTACCTCAGCTGCGTGTGCCGCTAGCCAGCGCCAGAGGGCGCTGCGCATAAATTTCATCTAATCGCTTTTGCATCCTCAAAGGCCACCGACTAATTTTGTATACCCAAAAACTTGGCCAATTTAATTTGCGGCCGCATGTCTCAAGCACCGTTAGATCGGCAGCAGCAGCTACAGCAGCGGCAGTTGCAACAGCAGCAGCAGCAGCAGTTGACGATCGTCTGCCTGCCCCATTGATAATCTACATAAATATTTGCCTAATGACAGGATGTCTTCGCCACAGACAGAGTTTCCCACAGCCTCCGATCTCCTGGGAGACAGAGAGAAAGAGTGGGCGTCGTGTTTGGTAGCCAAGCAAAAATGCAAACTGCCATTAAAAAAAAAGTATAAGAAACAACAACAACTACAACAACAACTACTACAACAACAACAACAGAAATGTGCTTCATGTACGTATATAGATCGTTGAGGTGCTAAAAATGTTTTACGAGTCTCAACAAATCGTGACCAGACTCCGACTTCGGCTCCGACTCTGTCGCAGACACATATCCAGGCCCTGGGACCAGAGTCCATGTCGGCGCATGGTGCCGAGAGCTTCAGCGTCAGACAGAAGGTGTTGATCACATAAAATGTTGGCAACAAAAAAGCTAAAGCTAAAATTGCAACAATTGCAGTAAACAACGAATCGCCAATATCCTTAACAAAATTAATGGAGTACGGCTTGGGATAGCTAGAAGATTGTAGATTGTGTGGGAAAACGAATCTGATATTTTTAATATACACCAAAAGGAAAGTCACGAAATCTACGAGACTTATTTTTGGAATAGTTAGAAGACGTAATATGATAATGAAGCTGTAATATTTTTATAAGATCTTCATTTAAATGATGAATATTTCCTCATACATCCTTCAAGAGTCAGTTAAACCCACCCAAACGACTTGTAGAGTATTATTAACTACAAGGGAATCGCGTGCAAAGAAGCTGCAACGACAATCGCCAGTTCAGGCCAAAGAAATCGACTGTGGCATCGATCATAAATGCCCCAAGAATGGGGAATGGGCACTGGGTATGGGGAATGTGGCATGGGGACTGGGAATGGGAATGGGAATAAACAGAACTAAAGGTCTGCTGGCCATAAGCCGGTTGTGGGCATCATTGCATGCACTATTGAACTTTTTGAATGAAACCGACAGGCTCCAGCAAGCTGCAACAACAACTGCCACAGCAACAACAGTAACAGCAACAGCAACAAGGAACAACAGCAACAACAACCAGTTGAAGTAACAACATGAGCAGTCAGGCGTTTGTGAGCCAACGGCGCGCTGTAATTTACACTCCTCAACGCTGGGGTGGCGTTGCCCCAAGATGTTTGCCACAGCCAACCACACAGCATCCCACCAGGCAGCAGCAGCAGCAACAGCAACGGCAACGGCAGCAGCAGCATCAGCACAGCGGGCAGCTTGTCACGATAGCAGCCAAGTTGGAGTTGGAGTTGCCGATCATGCCTGGCGATTACCTAAACGCACACACACACGAGAGATCAGCAATGGGGGTGGGTGTGTGTGTGTGTGTGGAGCGGAGATCCTTGAGCTACGGCTGCATAAATTATAATGTGAGGGGCTGACCGGTTGTTGGTTGCTTCTGCTGCTGCTGCTGCTGCTGCTGATGCTGGCACACTTATTGCGCAAAAAGCGCGCTTCACGAAGCATGGCAAAAGAGCTGAGTCTCGGATTCGGATTCAAAACTGCCACTGGGACAGAGTGACTATGGTTTGAGGCTGCTGCTGCTGGTGGTGCTGGTGGTGCTGCTGGTGCTGTGGAGGCCCTCGATCGCCCGATCGTCGTCGCGCCGGCGCATTGTTTTCATTTTATGGAGATTAACATTCTGCGTCTCCCGCCACCTCCGCCTTCAACTGATATCAGCATCTGACAAGCATCCAAGCATCCGCTGCAATAACGTCTCTGCACTTTTTGAGTGCCCTTACTGTTAAGGGTATTCTGTGTGGGTCAAGCACTTTGTGAGTGCCCAGAGTGGGCTGAAAATATTCATTTTGCATTGCTGCATTTAAGAATTATTGATTTTTCTGCATAATAATTGATTTTTCATATGTTCAATTTAATGTTTTATATTTATTTTAAGTAAATATTAAGCTATTTAAAGGTATATTAAGTATATATATAAAAATAAAAATAGTTTAATATTTCTAAGCTCTACGACTATATTGATAATGTTGATAATAAAAAATAAAAATAATAAAAATTTAATTTAAATTTAACTTTTTAAGTATATTTTTAGAACTTAGATTTATCTATGAAATATTGTATAACATTTCCAACCTCAAGGACTATATTTTTTAATGAATATTTAGAATTTAATATTTATAAATTTTGTAGCTTTACAAACGGAATCTGCCTACCATATTTAACCACTTAGATTCTGCATCTTTCTTAGAGTATTCAAAGTGCAGTGCTTTCAAATGTAGATTTCTTAACGTTTTGTGTTATTGGCGTTGTTGCTTTTAGTCTCTCTTACTGCGTTGACTTGTTTTTCATTTCGGCAAGTCACGACCCGCGTAATGAGCTAACTGAGACGGAGACGGAGTTGGAGACGGAGATGCAGACGGAGATGGAGACGGAGACTAAGTGTGCAGAGTCTCTGCAGCTCCATGGACCGGGTCTGAGGCTTATGATCTTCTCATTGTCTGTTGCAAAAGGAAGTCGCATTGGATGACTGGCTAACTGAATGACTAACTGACTGACTGACTGACTAACTGGCTGCGAACACACAAAAACCCAAAAGAAACCCAAAGAAATAAAAAATGTTAATTTTTCCCATTGGGCAATGCGCCGATAATTAACCTCGTTGGTGTTACGCCTGCTGCTGACCGGCATGAAAATTGATCGAGTTGCTGAAAATTGAAATTCAATTTATAAATACGATCGCGAGACGCCTGGGAATTGTTCGGAACCAATAATGTTAGACATGGCTCCGCTCTCCGAGGATGGAATGAGAGGTAATTCATGTTATTAATGATCATGAGCTGTTGCGCAATCTACTGGATCTGTCCAACAACTTTTGAAAGTGATGGGCTAAACACAAATTGAGGAAGGGATCAAATCATTTATTATTTATGGCATTAGTTGAAGGTCCTCGTATATATTCCTATAGCCACAATTTCATTTGAAATCAGTTTTCTTTTCACTTGAATTTCACCAAAAATTAACTTTTCCGCTATTCAAGTACGTTTTTTACGATCTGTAAGCCTTTAACTTTTAGCCACAATTTTTCCGCTAACGAAATCTCGAGAATTTCTTTGTCGCTCTCCACATTCCATTTGACTTTTTGGCTTTTCGACTTAAAAAAGAAAATAAAAAACACACCAATTATATACGGTTTGGCCATCAAACTCAAGGCTGCATTTTTTAAGCCTTTTTGTTACAAAAAAAAAAACAAACTAAAAATAGCGAGTAAAAAATTGTAAATTAGAAGACTATTTGAGCTGTGCTAATCAAAGCCGAATTCCACGAAGTTGATGGAAGAATTCCGCTTAACCCGTTGCTAAAGAAGTGCTTCACTAAAAAACCTAGTAAAAAACGAGTTGAGTTCTACGAAATGCCTAAAAAATGCCATTATTCTAGTGATATTTACAACTCCTGACCTGAACTCTGGCAAAAAGAGTTGAGAGCAGAGCAGAAAGGCTTGACAAAAAACTCGAGGCGAAGGACCTTCGCCATAAAAAAGATGTGCGGATAGAGGAAGAGGTAATACAATTGCCTACAATTGCCACAAAAGATGGCAATTGTGCAGTGCAACCCGTAAAAAATGCGACCGCAACAAAAGGCTTGCCAAAGGCAGCCGGGAAAAGGCTTGGCAAGGACATGCCGTGGGTCGGGTTAAAAAAACTGAAAGTCAACATTGCTGAAAACGGAACAAAAGCAGCGTGCGCATTGCACATTATTAGCCAGGACTGAGGATGATGAAGGATGCGATGATTTGGCATGTGGCATGTGGCAAGTATCTGTCTGAATCGACCGAAGGGTCATAAAATTCAAGCGTGCGCTGAAGAAATGTGCTTCCAAGGCTGCGAAAGGATGTGTAGCGCTAATCCTTGCAAACAGTTCGCCAGTATTCGCCAGTGTTTGCCAATATTTTGATTTCGAAACTAAACAATACGCCCACCGAACTGCTCCGAACCGGGTTCAGGTCAGCAGCCGGAGCATAAAGTTCAGTGAAGAAGGGATTGCTTGGAAGGATTAGTCGCGTTTAACCATGACGATTTCCCGCGAATCGCTGGCAGTCTCGGGGCGTTCTCTGTTGCTGCATTTAGCAAAGGATTACGGCCCATTTCAACCATAATTAGAGACAACAAGTTGTAAAGCCATTTGGTCGGCCATATTCGACTGGTTTGCCCAAACCCCTTAAAACTCTTCCACGATCACGTCAAGATGCCAAATCAAAAGTTAAATGAGTTGTCACACACAGGGCATCCTTGCTAGTTCATCATCATCATCTCTCAATGCCCTTTCGAAGGCCACTTCTATGTAAATTCGAAAAAGATGCACCAATTTTTTGCTACAATTTTGTCAGTTCCCGAAAAAAAAAGAGTGTTGACATAAAAGTAGAGCTCCGAAAGGGTTCCCAACAACCCGTACAATATCGCAGCACGCAGCCGCTCTCCTTTTTTAACGATGCCGCTTTGTGTGTTTTTTGTGTGATCGACAGAGTGGTCTAGTTCGGGTGTTCAGCACGATCCGTAAAACCCTTTTATTATTCCCGGAAACACTGGGATTTTTTCCATTCTACATTTTTTTTCTTCTGTGTTCAACATTCGCTGTGCCTCAGTTTGAGGCAACTTTTTGTCGCCGCGAGTCGCATACGCGGAATTCTTTAGCCCAATTTTCACTTTAAGGAACGCAATTTCGAGTGCCGTTTTTATGACATTTACTGTTTAACATTTTAATTGTACCAGCGTAAAGGCTCATATATATATATATATATATATATATACTTATATATATAATATAATATATACAGTTTATGGCTCTTGAAAGAGGGACAGTCTGTGAAAGAGAAAGGAAGCCAGCGAAAGTGTTGACGTTGTTGGTTAGTTTGCTTGGTTGGACACGGAATTGGCTTCAGCTGAATTGAGTTAAGTGAAATTTTACCCTGTCCCGCTGTCTTTTGGCTGGTCCTTTGTCAAGGATGCGTTGGTCAGTTGTCATTAGCTAAGGTTAAAACTGCTCATTAGCCGAAGGGTAAAAGCCAAATGGTCAAATCGACTAGGTCGAAACGAGAGTAAAAGTATTGTTTGTAGATTCGAACAGGCTTAGAAAAATTTTAGATAGTAAAAATGTAAATACACTCAAATTTTTAGATAAATATAGATATACAAAGACAATAAATAAATAAAATAAACTATAGACTGAGCTTTACAGACAGGGACTTTAAGGATATCTTAAAAAATATATAGACATTTTTTCATTATTTTCATTATGCGAGGAATTGAAGGATTGGTTGATTAGTTGAAAACTTAATAATTTAAATATCAAACAAAACTTTATCAATGACTAATTATTTAAAAGAAAGAGTATTTAGCACGCTTCTCTCTGTACAACTTCTGGCACACTCTACCTACCATTTGCATAAGGACTACGGGCCAAGGCAAAAAACCTGCGCCAAGTAAACCACAATAACTAGACTAATTATTAGCCAAAAATTGGGTCGTTGCCGTTTTTGTTGTGTAAACAATGAATTGCAAAACAACTGGCGAAAACCACGAAAAAAGAACAGCAGGTCGGGAAAAAAGTGAACAAAGTAAAAAATCAACAGGCGAACAAAAAGATATGGCTCAGATTCAGGTCGAGTCTGAATAGATGCATTGAGAAGTTGCACTGCAAATGCGGCTGGCCGCAGAGAAGTGCGACAATTTTGCACGTGGACTGCACTCATAAAAAATAATTAGACCAAAAAATGCGAACACTTAGGGGAAAATTTGGCATTTGGCGAATAACTGTGAATTTTTGCCAAAAGCAGCGGCGACCTGCGAAATTCAGGCTAAAAATTTGCTCTCAGGTCGAATTGATCTTTTTTTTTGTTTTGTTTTGTTTTGCAAATTTCAACTATTTTTTTGTTTGTCACGTGCTGCGACCGTTGCCGCTGTTGCCTGTTGTTGTTGCAGTTGTGGCATGGTCCTTGGAACACTGTTAAATTAGGCAAAATTATGTCATGCCGCGAGACGACTCTGGAACGAGATCAGAACATTGAGAGCGCGTTTTCATTCTTGCGAGAACAGAGAAAAAAAATAAATATATTTATGATGCCGCTCATAAAAATAGATATTGATGGATTTTGCCCACTTACGTAAGAATTTTGTGCGTGTCCTTTTTTGTGTGGCATCACCTTGAGAGTTTACGCAAAAATCGTCTGAAATAGTTTTAGCTGACTTTTTTTTTTTTTGTTTGTTTGGTTTTATTTGGGTTCATTAGACGACATGGATTTTTGCAGCCGCATTACCTTTTTGTCCAGGCTTGTCAAGGCTCAAGGACACGCCAGCACGCTGTAATTAAAAGTTTTTAATAATAACACAAACCGAGCCTCATTAATTATCGTCAGAGTCGCAGTCGCTTTGCCCTGCGAGTCAACATGTCGCTCTCCAGTCTCTCTCCCCCATCCCCAAAGTGTGTCCAGTGTCCAGTTGGCAATGTTGGGAATCGTTTTGCACCGAGTCGTAAACAACATTATCAAGAGACACCGTCCAAATGCGATTAAGTTGGCAACATTAACTGGCGACAGCTTCTCCCCAAGAAGACAGCTCCGGCAACCAGTTCCCCGTTCGCCTTTGAGTTGCAATTAATCAAAGCCAGCTGAAGGAGCGGGAGCTGAGGAGCCGATGGGAGCAGGAGCAGGAGCTGAGGAGCCGATGGGAGCAGGTAGAGCCAAAGAAGTTGATAATCGACTTGATATTACTAAAGATTCCTTATCACTGCATCAGCGTCTCTACCTAAAGTCGTACATAAAGTCAATGATAATTTGGCAAAACTCACGAAAGTTATGTTGATATGTGAATTGAATTGCTTGTCATATTCAGCATTGATATAGAAACGGTAAACTATCAATTAGGATTGATAATTTCATTATTAACAGCATTGCACAACTGTAAAGCAACTTTCGAAAATTGCCAATTACCAATTTGCGTAATTCTGGCTTGCTCAGCCTAATTATCATAGGTTTTTTATCGGTTTTTTTTTTTGCTGGGTGGATTCACTTAACGAGTAGCAGCCGGCCAAAAATGTGGCAAACTTTCGACAGGCCAAACCAACAATTGTCGCCAATTAAAATTGAAAGTAGCACAGTCCACAGACTACCAACTTTAAAATCTGAGTCGGGAATCGTGAACGGTTATTAAAGCGTGGAAGCCTGCTGCCTGTTGCCTGTTGGCTGTTGCCAGTTTGAATTATTGAAAGGGGTGCATTAATCAGGCGGACAAATCGAAATGGAGTTGCGTGAAACGAGTAGCTCATTGATTACGCAAATGTATATATAAATTATATATTCTGTTGTCAACGTGAAATGAGGCAGAGCTCCGATTTCAAGGTTTGCAATGCAAGACACTCATCGAATCAACGAATCATTTATTATTGTTTTTAATGACGCTACACAGGCAGCTTGGTGACAGGCGACAAGTCAGCGTTTCCACAGGTGGAGCACAGCTGTGGGGCCGTGGAGCTGGCCCCAGCTCTCTGACACGCTTCTGGCCAATGTCGGTTGCATGCCTTGTGGCTTTGTTTTGGATGAAACTGAAACGCGACGCCCTCGTGTGTGCACTCTGCACTTGCGCCCCACTTCTTATCGCTTGCTCACGAAAATCAACCTAATAATGCACATTACAGCACGTAGCCACTGAAGCAGCCGATTCAAGTGTAAACTGCAATCGAAGCGGGGTTAATGTCGCTTTTATGTAACCAGAATCAAGTGTGACAGACCCCCGTCAGCAATATCTATAAATAGTCTGGCTAGGAACTAAGAATAACTTATCTCAAAATTACAGCAAATGCTCCAAATGTAATCAAGTCTCATTCCAGCCAAATAACACAACAATTATGGCCTCTATGCCGATATAAGCCTGCAACAATTAGGCACCAAATTTCTGGCCTTGAGACTATCTGTTTTGTGGCATCGTATTAGATACGCATAGGAAGCGAATTCAAAGGAAGTCGCGAAGAGATCCCGCTCCGTTTCCATTCGCAAGCGAGTGCTAAAAAGGGTTTCACCGACAAACTGAAACAACAGCAGCTGTTTGCACTCCATAATTGAAGCATTCCTTGGGTAATTGGTGGCGATTTTTTATGCCAAACGCATAAATTAACACCAGATGAAGACCGGAGTAGTCGATGCCGTAGTCGGTAGAGATGCCTCAACAGATTTGTGTAATTGCAGAATGTGAAGACTTTCGGAGCCGCTGGAAATTTTTTTCATTTTGTAATCGCAGTGATTTTATTTTTTTGTTGTTTTCTTAGCTTTTAATACTCAAGTCGAGCCTAAGTCGTGCTGAACACTTCAGCTGAGTAGATTATAAGGTTCGGTTCAACAGGCAATTTAATTTTGGGTCAAAGGAGCCGTATTCATATGTTAATTTCGTGCCGACTTCTTGTGGCAAGCGTTTTGTACCTCATTAGAGCGGCGAAAGCGCGTTTACAAGTGTTAAATTGGCCAAATTACAGGTTGTTAACAGGATATAAAAGTAAAAGTGTAGGCCATCAAACAGAATGAAAAAGCAGACTGCTGACTTGCAGCAGGTGCCACAAGTGCCTCAAGGTTGCCCCTAATGATACTTAATTCAATTTTAAGAATAAAGCAGAATTGTTTTAACATTTTATATACCTTGAACCCATTAAAAAGTGGGTAAAAAGGGTATACGAGTTTTGTGCAAATTTACGTAACAGCCAGAAGGAATCATCTCCGACTCCATAAAGTATATATATATTCTTGATCAGTGTCAATATAGCGATGTCCGTCTGTGTATCATATATTTAACAGTTGTCTTCAGGGTATATTGCAGTCGAGCTCACTCGACTACAACACTCTTACTTGCTTCTGTTGATGCACTGAATTCAGGTAAAAATTAATGAGCTTCACGCGAAAAAGGGAAAAAAATAATTGAGTTTCTCAATCAGATGCAAACTATAATTAAATAGTCGATTCTAAAATTAACATGTATCCTCTTCTAACAGCTTTCTATTAGGCGATTTTCTTCATTTATAATATATATATATTAGGTCATTTAAAGAGGTTGCTTTGATGGTTCTCAGAAAAGTTTGATTGTGGGTAATTAAATACTTTTCTGGTTCTTAAGTCTATGGTTCTCAACCTATGCAAGAGTTAATTGAACTCATTAAATTAAGTAAAATGTTATTGAAATAAAAGTAAAAGTGTCTGCAGGCAGGTGGCAGCCGCACATTCCTTGTGTCCATCAACCAATTGAATTTGTGACTTGGACGCACCATCGAATCGATTCACATCCACATCGCATCTCATCACATCAGATGGGTTCGTCAAGGCTTTTTGTTTACTCAACTTGAGTACTGATTTATGCACAAATGCAAATTGCAAATGCAACTTCAAATGCTAATTGCGGCGACGGTCAAAGACACGATCACGACTCTGACTCTGACTCTGACTCTGGCTGTGACTGTGAGTCCAGTCGAAGACGATGATGGCGACACCCCAAGCTGGTAGCCAAAGACAGTTCATCAGCGTGGAGCACATGTGCAGAAAATGAAACAGAAACGGCGAGAACTGTGCGCAGAGTGAGACCAAGCCAAGGAATGGACGGCGACAAATGTTGCCTCATTCATATGCAAATCTTGTTGGTGACCACAAATGAAATGCCAACACGCAGAAATGCAAACAGAGCATCGAATTGCAAATTATGGCACGGCCCTCAGACGAGCCACTCTCTCCCCAACCTGGGCCCTCCCCGCCAGCTTGTTTGTTGACAAAGCTGCGCCTGAATAATTCTCTTGTTAGATAGACTCTGAGGTGGAGCTGGAGCCAGAGGCTAAAGCGCGTGCCCGCGGCTCCAACTTCCGCTGCTGCTGCTGCTGCAAAGTGTCTGCCACGATGCGTGACTTTATCTACAAAGCGTGGCCAGGGCCACAGTCCACAGTCCACGAGCTGAGCTTTGAAAACTAATGCCACAGGCAGGCAGGCAGGCAGGCTGACAGTCGACACAGCTACGTCTTCAGCTGCTACTTTAGGTTCGGGTCTTCCAAGAATCTGTGTGGACTTGGTGACGAACTCGTCGCTCCATTAGCATAACACACACCAGGCCCTCCACGACAGCCAACAACCAACAAACAGCAATGATGCTCAACGGATGTACGCTTGATTATGTTGTTTACCCTTCAGATGAGAATGGAACTGGGATTCTGACTGTATACACTCAGAAAAATGTATGTCTTGCAACTAAAAAAATCCCCAAAGGCAGGTTGACTTCAAGGTCAGAAAGTAAATGTGTATTTGAGATAGGTCTTTCTAGAAAAATATTTCTTTAAAGAAACGAAGCAAGAAGTTACCAAAATGTCCTTAAGACATCTATACTTATAGGAGATTAAACCAAGTTATATATATATAGATAAACTGGGCAAGATGAGGAAGGATAATAATAATAATATTTAAAAATGTAACTTTAAATATAAAGTTTTGCTAATTTATATAAATGAATTATGTTGATTAATGGTAAGCATTTTCACTCTCGAAAAAGCAGAGATTATTTCTCGCTTTCGGGGAGATTAATTATTTTTTCGAGTGTAGCACATCGAAGGCTGCTGTGCTGGCCGTGCATGACATTAATCACTTTGCTGTTTACGATTTTAAAGGCAAACGCGCGACTGACGCCAGCCAGTCGGTGGATGGTCTACTCCGGCTACCCGAAACGGTGGCTATCAAAATAGTTTTCTACACGTTCCAGCCCACCCAAATGGACAGAGAGACTGGATTGGATTGGGCTGGACTGGACTGAACTTATATTCGTTTCTATTGATGATGACTACCGTCTGAATGTTTGTGCGATCACGATCACGCGCTCCGCTGCCACTTTGTGCGACCTTTGCAAATGTTTATTCAAGACGAGATGAGATGAGATGCCTACGCCGAGATGACGATCCTAAGTAGCCAAAAAGGATTTGCCTGTCGCCATCAACGTCGCCGTCACCGTCGCCGTCATCAGCGTTAATGTGCACGCAAACAAGCGTGATGTGGCAATTGTCTGGGGAGCGTCTTAGGGCTAAGGCGGCATCGCCGCTCTCCTAAGTAGCCCCTAAGTCGAGGTGTAGATCCATTAGCTACCAGGCAACAAGTGTTCTGTGTCTGTGTGGCCGCTGTTGCAGTTGCAGTTTGCCAGAAGTCGTGTGGGTGTGCCACGAACTCTGTAAATCTCTCTCCGTATTTGTACAGCAATTGCACCTCCGGGAATTGATAAGTCAGCTGGCTGCGATTCTCACTTGAGTGAGATGTACAAATTTGCTTTGTGAATTAGTTTGTTGTGAATACTGAAACTGAAGGTCTGAATATCAAATGGAAAGAGTTTTCATTAGTTCTTCAACAAGAACCATTTTCATTTAATCTAACCAAATTCAGCTCTCTCTCTCTAATATATTTATTTCCTGATACTCCATTATGCCTCAGAGAAGCAAGTAAAACTCAGATACCCATAGATATGCCCAACCAAATCCACTATCTTATAATATATTCATTTCTGTGTTAATGAACTCCAAAATAAATGTGTGGACATATAAGGCGTAAGCCTTCATATTATTTAATAAAAATGTGATTTCAAGATTGCTTTATATAGCTAATTACTTATATAAAAACTGATTATAAAAGAGGGCAAAGAGAAATACCGTTGCTAATTGTTTTTGTATGCACGAAACCCGTTTGGTTAGCCATCAACAGTTGTTGTGTTAAGGGGAAGTTTAGTTGGTCAAATCAAAAATAGTTTTCTTTCAAGGCCATTGCTCATGTTATGCGAACTAATTTCCGCTGTGAGTAGCAGTACTGCTCCCCATATTTGGTCAAGTATCTTTGGCTCTATGCCTACGAGATGGCCAACAAACAAATTAGATGTTCGATTACGCATATTTCTGCCCAGAAGCCTCAACACTGACGTCAAACCTGGCCGTAATCACTTTTGCAGTCGTAGCTGGCCCGGCTGCTAATTTGAACGCCCATTGATTAACAGAATGTTTGTGTGGGAATTGAGCGAAATAATTTGCTGAATGAATGTGAGACGAGTGTGTTTGTACCGGGAATGAAAACGGGAACATTTTACGGATGGACGGAGGCGGAGGCGGAGGCTGTGGCGGGGGCGTTTTGCGGGGGCGTGTATCTGTATATAATAGCGAAACGAAAATTGCGGGCGGAGGCGGCGTTTGCAGTACGCATGTGGTGGCGAGATCTTTATGAATCTTTCAGTCACATGATGATCATTGGGGCGTACGCATTAACGCCAACGAATGCTACGTGAAACGTGGAACGTGGAACGGAAACGTGCGTCAGGTTGACGTCGATGTCGATGCCGATGTCGATGCCGACGTCGACGTCGACGTTTCGACGCGTGGCCTCAGCGGACGTTGAGCAGCCCGCTGCCTCCACCTCATGTGGCTGCTGCTTCTGCGGCTGGTCGTCCTCCTCCGCCAGATGATTCGTAAATTGTTATGCGCAAGTTGTTGGCACATCGCTCAAAATACTTTACACTAATTGCACTTACGCACGAAATGGCGTTTAACCTTCGCACAGGATTTAAAACGCATCGCAATCCCAGCTCGCAACGTAATCCCAGCCCGGAGCGAGGCTTAACACTAGTTAAGCGATCGTTTAAGGGCTTCAGCTTTTGTTTCTCGGTACGCGCCAATTGGCAATTTTTCAATGCGAACAGCGCTTAAAATGCGATCAGCACCGAAAGATAATGTCGGCCTCATAATGTCCACGATATGCAACAGTCTCAGTCTCCATCTCCGTCTCCGTCTCAGTCTCAGTCTGGGTCTCAGACTACCAGATCTCTCCATTCTCTCCTGCCAGCTGGAGCTGCGGGGGCACCTGTATGTGTGGTGTGCGTCTCAGACCAGATGAATTGCCAGATAAAAGGAGCGTTCGGCGCGTCAAGGTTGCCAGCCATTGGCCAGCCAGCAAAAACAAGGCAACGGGCCAGCAAGCCAGCAAGCCAACGGGCCAACAAGGCAACGGGCCAACAAGTCGTTGGCTTTGGACACAAAACGCGCACAACACGCGACAATGAATTTCGCATATGTCACAAGTCGACAGACGACTCAGGAGGCTGCGACGATGGAGGCGGACGCGTCCCCATGTAAACACACACACACACACAAACACACATACACCCATAAGAGAGGCAGCAGCTGAAAAGTCGCGTAAATGTTGCAGTGCTTTTTTATTTTATTTTATATATTTTTTTGTGGATCTGACACCGCTGCACAATCACTTTTATTTGGGGATTGTCACGCTGCAGTCAAACGAGGCAGGCATATGCAACGTGCTGGAAGGGAGTCAAGATATATATGTTAAATCAAAATCGATTCAATTTCGACCACTTATTTAGCGTTAAATTTTAACATTTTCAACTTTAAATGTAGAATGATTCTAGAGATCAAACCATGTTCAAAAAGAGCTGGTTCTTCAAAATCAGATCAGTTTTAACAAAGTTATGACTGGGCAAAGTTTTGAAAAGCACTTTTTGAGCAACTAATTAAAACATAAAAATCGAGTTCGAGTCCCGTTTTCAAATTTGAATGTAGTATTATTCTAGCGGTCAAACCATAACTAATAATACCTGGTTTTTGAAAATCAGATAACTTTTGGCAAAGTTATGGCTCTGGAAAGTTCTAAACCGTTTTTAGGGACATCATTTATGAATCTGATTTTGCAGCCAGAATTGCGTTTTCAACTTTGAAAGTAGTTTTATTTTAGAGTTCAAATCATGCTCATAAACTACTGGTTTGTACTACTAGGGGGATGTTTTGGCCTAAACCTAAGCTAAGCCAATTTGAAAGCGAAATACCTTTTTGGCCATGCAAATATGGTTCATTCATGTTCGATTTGTAGCTCATTGGTGTGATCGTCGCAGCCGAAGGTAAGTGAAAAGTTTTGTGGCTATCCTTGGCACCCAGATGAATACTGTAAATAGCCGTGCCCGTATTCCAGAATGCGCTTGTTTCCCTTGCAGCGGCAATAAGCGGCGATCACAATAAATGCCAAGCATCGATGGCTTTTACAGCATTACGCACAGATACACTGAGTATTGGATAATTTTTTGTTTTCGGTTTTTTTTGTTGTTTTTTTTTGGCATGTCTGTGCAATTACCTTTATGCTTGTGCGATTTTGTTAACAACAACAACAGAAAATAAAGTAAAAAAAACTGTATAACATGTATGTATATAGCCAATAGTAGGCTCGAACAATGGCAACAGGTGGTCACTCACTTTGGATTATTATGCCGCCAAAAGCAGATCGGACAACAGCTTTTATAACTATATTCCCAAAAAAAATAAAGAAAATACAGAAAAAAAAACGAAACAAAACACTTTTGGCTAAGCTAAGTGGCAACTGGCGGCATTTTGGCCAAATTGGACGCTGATTGCAGACGATTTGGGATTTGAAGCCGCCTAATGATTCTTAATTTAAAGCATGTGAGCAGCAGGAAATGACACCAAAAGTGGATGAGCTAAAGATCCGATCCGATCCGGCTCCGATCTTGTTGGCCAAGGCACGTGCGGCCACGCATGGAAGCCGCACAAATCGTTAATGGCCCGGCCCGTTGGCCAACAGTCAAAGCCAGAGCGGATGTTGCAAAAATGTATTGGCCAAGACGAAAATGTTGCATCTGTTTTGGCTCGCAAGCAATTTTCAATTCTTCACTTGCATATATCTACATATATATATATACATATATATATATACGGGCACTTGACCGTCCAACTGTGGGTGGCGGGTGGAGGGGGTAGGCTCGTGTGCGGCCTGCAAAATAACCAGCAATAACAATAACAATTACATTGGCTATAACAGCATTGCTGCTTGTATTATTTTTGGCCAACAGATCGCGAAAAACAAATCAAAGGCAAGTTCACGCGTCATCGCCAGCGGGACACACACACACAACACACACACACGCCCACGTCGGACTTAAAAATTTGCAGGCTGTGGCTGCTTTTTCCTTTAGAAATTGTATTTTTTTTCCCCCCGTTGACGGCCCCCGTCGCATTGACGTCATTGACATGCTGCAAAAGAATTTGTTTTTCGTGAAAAATATTTGTGCGCTCGCTGCCTGTTTTTATAATACGTGCGCGTCTTATAGAGCATATGGGCATTATAATTTCGTTACGATGTTTGCTGAAACGAACTCCCACACCTTGAACACCCTGCTATCTACTCTCTACCTTCATTAATTTTGATATACAAGTTTGCGTTAGATTGTGTGCAAGCAGATTATGCAAGCGCGCCCGTGAAACCAACTTTGAATATACGCATTTAATTAAATATTTAAGTGGCAAGTGACTAAGTCATTAAACCAAAAATATATAAGAAATTCTAAGTATATAGTCACAAATATAGAATAAATTCAATTGGCACTCTTATGTATAAATAATATTTATGATATGAAGATTTTCAATCTCAAATACATTTTTCCAAACTGAAAGGGTCTCCACGAATCCATATTGATTTCTATATTGTTTTCAGTTCTTATCGTTATATAGTACATATGTACATATTTACACATTTATATATATGTATATACTGAGCATATTCGAGTGGGCTGCCATAACGACAGATCATTGGTTGTTGGCTGTCGGCTGACGCCTTTATTTTTCAGTGTCTGGGGCCCAGATATTTGGCCCAGCAATTGTTTAATTTGCTGGTTATTTGCGCCAATGTGAGCGCCTCTGTTTATTGCCAATTTTAGCTTGCCCTGGCTGCGATCATCGTCATCACCTGGTTCTGTTTCTCATTCTGGAGCTCACTCTGGATGCTCTAATGCTGTTTGTTGGCCTGTTTAGAATCACATTCGGTTTCAAAACGCGTCATTTGGCGCACGTCAGTCAGGGTGCAGGCGAAGGGTGTGGCGCCAAGTGGCTGGCCGAAAACTATTTTTAGCCATGAGACGAGCCGCTAAAGTATTTTGGTCATCGGTACACACAAAAAAAAAATCAAGAAATCAACAACAACAAGCGGTGGGAAGCTGCTCGCTGATCGACGGACAGTTTTATTTTTCCAACAAAATTATTTATACGCCAAAAATCGCATGGAATTATTTATAAATGGCAGCGAGACGACCTTGTTGTTTTTATTGTTGTTGTTGTTGTTGTTAGTGATATTGTTTTTGTTACGTCTTGGAGCACGCCAGAAGCGTCCTTCACCCTCAATTATTGTACGGCCATAAATGCCAGCAAAATATGCGCATTCCAAATAAACCAACAAAATTTGTTGCTGTTTTTTTTTTTTTGGGAGGGAGGCGGTTGAATAAATTGGGTGCATTTGATTGTCACAGCAGGTGGGAGCAAACAAATTGAATTAATTTCCTTTAATCAAGAAATACCGTACCGTGAATAACGTTCAGAAATTCGAAATTCTCTCGAATAAAGAAAATATTGACACAATATTTCAAATCGCCCTCGCAATATCAGTCAACACCCCAGCGCAGAGCACTCTTTATAATCATATAGTTCAGTCATGTGATGTAAATAAAAATGAAATGAAAAAATTTAATTTAATATCAAAGCTATCACAGATATTTTTACATATTCCAGATGAACAACAAATAAGTAAATCAAGTTATTTTTTTCCTTTCCCATTTTCCTTTAGGTAAATCAAAAGGAAGCTGACCATGAAAATGCAGAGCCATTTTTATGGCCACTCTAGATTAGGCAACTAGATCTCTGGTCTGCTGCTGCCTGCTCGGGGATTTTTATGATCTTGGCCAGCCACCGTCTACGGTTATTGCATAACATTGCGTTTGGGTTTCGGGATGTTCTTCCTTATAGGTAGTCATAGTCGTCGTTGACCTTACGCAAAATTATATCATAAGCGAGAGAGCGAGAACAATGCCCAGAAACAGGAATTAGGGATGAAGGATCATTTATGTATATATGTATGTGGCGTGTGCAGTGTGTAAAATATGTGTGTAGTTATATCAGTGCTTCAGGCATTCATTATGATCATCTTAAGGTATTCAACACCTCGTGACAGTTTCCTGTACTTCGAGTACTCATGTATAAATGCAAAATAAATAATGTTGTTCGAGGCAGGTGAATAAATTCACACTATTATGCTCTAACGGTAGCTGACATCCGTCCAAGAGACAAGCAGACAGCCAGCAGCTCCTCCACACATTTTAATTGCTAGGATCACAAAAATAGAATGAGCAGAAAGAGTCGATTCATTAGCAAATTCAATACAGGTAGCTAGACACGCATCCCTTGACAATTATTTCCGGCGTTTTTTTTTTGTTTTTGTTATTTTTTTTTTTGTTCTTTTCTTTCTTGCTGCTTATCAAGATTGCCTATTCGGGCTCACGCCCACGCTCGGCAGTAGGAGTGGAAATCTGTGTGACCAAACGATCATTTCGTTGGCATCCTAGTTAGGCGTTCTCTCCTCTCTCCCTCCTTGTGTTGCGGTATGTCCACTGTGGAAGGCTCAGACAGCAACCAGCTGTGCAACGCTTTGGGGGGTGTAGCGAGTCTGTGTACAGTATGTAGAAGAGAGTACACGTGTTCGCTGACCACCAGAGACCGAACTCTGAACGGACAGATGGACAGACAGACGGACAGACATGACGCACACAGAGACTCACGATTCTTGGGCATCGCTTGTCGGCACAAAAGTGACGATTAAAGCGAAGGCACAACAACAACAACAACAATGCGAGTAGCAGCAACAACAAAACGTTAAAACAAAATTAATACCAAAGGCAGTCGTAAAAAAAAAAAGCAACAAAAAAACGTGGCCAAAGCCCATGATCCTTTATGGCCCCGCACGAAGGCAGCAGCCGCCAGTCCGCAGATTGAGTACCAAGATTTCAAAAGGGGCGCGTGATCGCCATCAAAATGCTTGTGGAGGCAATTTAAATTGCTGATGCTGAAACTGTGCCTGCAGTTGCAGCTAAAACACCAAAACCAAGCCCAGAACCTGCTGCTGAGACTGTGAGAGAGAGACGGGTAGCGAGAGGATGGGGGAAGAGTGTGTCAGAAAGAGAGGAAGAGAGCCTGTCACTCGCGTGCTGAGTGTTGAAAAATTTTGGCATTCGTCTGTTATTTATAACAAGAGCTGCCTCTGCCCATGGATACTGTATACAACAACAACAACAACAACAAGAAGATTGTGCCACAAGCAGCTAAAAGAAGTCAAGGTTAGGTCTAGGCCTGCAACTATGTGTTTGTGTTTGTATTTTGTTGCAACTTTGTGTCTCGCGCATTTATAGTTTGTGGCTGCAATTTACCACAAAATTGCTGTGAGTAAATTCTTCACAACAATTTGTAGCTGGATGATCGTTAAGATGTTGGTTTTCGAAAGGGAATATAATGTAAGGAATTAGTTGATAAAGTTCAGGTTAAATATTTGTAGTTGCTGTGAGGCAGATTAACTGTTTATTATTATAAAATATTTTATTTTTGCTTTGCTTAAGACAAACTTAAATTAAAATGAACTCATGCTAAACTCAAATACCAGCATATTTAATTCAATTAGAGTAATCTTAAGCTAAAAATTAATTTTTAAATTGATAAAAACCGCGCGTACTTTATTTATCAGTGTTGCACAACACCATCTGCTTTGCAGCACAAGCTGATTGCTATGAAATGCATGCGCGCACGACATCTGCCTATCTGGCAATATTGCTCGCTCACTGTTCAAGGCTGTTAGGTATGTGATTTTCAAAATAGGCGTTAATTTTGTTTTAAACTAAATTGAATTAAAAGGGATTTCATGTCGCCAGGTGGAAGCCGATTAACAGAGCAAACAGGTGAGCAAACAATTTGCAGCTGATTTCTTCTTTCGGTTTCTCCGTAGCAAATTATATGAATGCACAGCTTCCAAATTTTTATTAACACAAACAAGCATTAATATCTACTCCATTTTCACTTGACTCGTCGATTCTTTCACTTCGCCTTATAATTCTTGTATATAATTACAGTGGCAGCAGCTGTTGCCTTATGGCTGACTGATGGGTTCGCTGTCCAAAGAAATCAGCGCAAATTGGCATCAAAACAAATATTTGCCCGAGGTGGCAGCAAAAGCTCAATCCGAATGCCTAATTACAGGAAGAATCCTCGTCAGCACCAGCAGCAGCAACAGCAGCAGCAGCAACAACTAACAAGCAGACAGATTGGACACGATTTGCTGCGGGCAACCTTTTCACACATCCAGGGTGCGATGTGGCACACACCTTGTTGACTGTGTCAATTCTGGGAATATCAGTTGTTGTTGTCGTTGCTGTTGGCCCAAAGGCAATAAAACGTTGCTGTAAATTAGCGCTTTATTGCGTGTTTGTTTGGCTTACGAATCCAACCGGATGAGGGTCCAACTTGAACGTCTGCTGATTTTGTTTAAGTTCTAGTTAAATCAAAATTATAGCCCATGGCGTTGTTAAATAAAATATATATAGCATATAACTGTTTTGAACTTCTCTTATATTATCATCTGTAAGCTTTTATTGACATTTCAAGCACCTGCAAAAATGGGTTTCATAATTTCTTACTTGCTTTTCTCTCATTTATTATTTATCACAACTATTTACAGGTTTCGTTTTCGATCGTTTCCTTAGAGGTTCGCTATAGCTCAGCTACATATCTATATATATATCGTTCAGGTGTTGACTACCATTTGAAGGCGTAGGCTATTTTGGCGCCACTTTGCACCTTATCACATTTTTGTTTCGGTTTGAAGTACCAGTTCCAGGTTGGGGGTAAGCATATGAAGCAAACTTAGGCATCTAATTAGGCCAGACACTGTGGCGTATAGACATTCACCAACGAATCCCAGCCACAATCGGCCAGCTCATGTGCTCGCTGCGGATTCCAGTCCAAGCCACAAACGAATTCCGTGTGCTTAGCGTTTATCTCCTGAGCGGACTCACCTCGCTCCAGATCCCAAATGCTGCAAGGCGAGAGATTATTTCAAAGGATGTTTCATTTGGACTAAATTGTTTCCCTTTGCTTACCGTGTGGTAAAATCATAATTGGCTGAGGCCAACACTGTCGCCGAGTGTGGAGAGCAGGCCAAACGTCTGACCGCAAATTCGCCCGAGTACAGCTCGAAGATGTGTGTGCGCATCTTGCGCAGATCCCAGCCACGAATCAGTCCATCCGATCCGCCCGTCACAAGTATATTGCGATCATAGTGGCTCCAGTCGCAAGAGAGGGCCTCACTCGCATGCGCCTCGATGGACATCAGGGGTGTACCTGCAAAATCAAGAGAGTTCCATAAGTTCAAGTGTCCATCGGTACTTACGCTAGCAAAGAGATTCGCAATCAGTGGCGAAAACTTTGCACAATATATCAAATCATTGTGCCCCACAAACGTCGTGATGGAGTTCTGCCTGTTGCAATCCCACAGCTTGAGTGTACAGTCCCAACTGGCCGAGAGCAGTGTATGATAGTTCCACTTTTCGCCCCAATCCAGACTATAAATCTCATTCTTGTGCTCCTGCAGACAGATCAGCGGCTGTTTGGGCGTTTGCTCCGTCACGGCCGACTCAACATCCAAGCCCGACCAGATTTGCAGCGAGCCATCGCCAGAGGCTGTGGCTGCAATATCGGCGGCATATGGACACCAGGCGACATCGAACAACCCATCCGACCACTCCAAACGACACAGCTCTGTAAGATTTGGGGTTTTGACACTGATGTTAGCATCATCTGTCGAGTTCTGGGCAAGCAGAAAGAGCGAACCACCACCAGCAAGACCGTATAATTGGCTGTAAATATTGAATAGATTAGGGAATGATATTTTTGAAGTGGGAGTAGGTTAACCCACCTAGTAGCTAACAGCATATGATCTGCCTCGAAAGGCGAGAAACGCAGGCTATAGCCATGACGATCGGTTGTGGTGTGACTCTGTGCTTGCATTCTGTATTGGTTGTATCTGCTGGAATATATAGATATATGGGCATAGGTAAAGATAGATGTAGGTAGGATATAGATTTAGAACTAAATAGAGATATATATGTAGATTTGGATATAGATATAAATATAATTATAAATATAGTTATAGATATAGTTATGGATATAGACTGATAAATTACTGGATCTATTTAACTAGCAATCAAGTTATATTAAAGGTAAATGAGTCTTCTAACTTTGTCTCAAACTAGAAAAGCCTACCATGAGAAGCTCAACTGCTAAGCAGTTCAAGCGAAAACAAATCAATATATTGACATTTGTTTTACTTTAACACGTTGACTGAGTGCTCCAGAAAGTACTACTATGGTTTCCCCGGGAAGTGCTCAACCAAAAGCAGACTTGCGTAAAATATATTGCGTGCATTTAATTGGTCAGAACATGAGCAGCTAATCCTTAAGGGAACTTACGTCGCCCAGACACAGGAAAACAGCTAAGACTGACCTCGCACGAGGTCGCGAACGCTACTTGACATTAGCCAATTTAGTCAAGCGACATGAAATGGGCCAGGAGGGCGAGGGGAGGGGAATGTGCGAGGTGGCAAAGAACTGCGCAAAAAAGAAAAATAATGTTTTGCATTTATACAAGCAGCTGCATAATGGCCAAATCCATTTAGTGGCCGACGCAGTGAAACCCCACGGACATGGCCAATACAAAGGTATATAAGCAGGTCTTCCGGCACGGCCGTGTCGCATTTTCCGCTATCAACGAAGAACTGCAGAACGTTCCAATCCGAGCTCCGGGCGCGAAAGAAAATAAATAAATATTAAGAAAGTTAACTCAGTTCAACTAAAGAAGTTCATCCGTCAAGATGGTTGTTTCCGTTAAGGTCTTCAAGAAGGCGACACCCAACGGCAAGGTTACCTTCTATTTGGGCCGTCGTGACTTCATTGATCACATAGATTACTGTGATCCCGTCGATGGCGTTATCGTTGTGGAGCCAGATTATCTGAAGAATCGCAAAGTATTTGGCCAATTGGCCACCACCTATCGCTATGGTCGTGAGGAGGATGAGGTCATGGGCGTCAAGTTCTCCAAGGAGCTCATCCTGTCGCGGGAGCAAATTGTGCCCATGACCAACAACAACATGGAAATGACCCCAATGCAGGAGAAACTAGTTCGCAAACTGGGCAGCTATGCGCATCCTTTCACCTTCCACTTCCCACCCAATTCACCCAGCTCCGTGACGCTGCAGCAGGAGGGCGATGATAACGGCAAGCCTCTGGGCGTGGAGTACACCATCCGCGCCTATGTCGCTGACTCCGAGGATGATCGTCAGCACAAGCGCAGCATGGTCAGTCTGGTGATTAAGAAGCTCCAGTATGCACCACTGAATCGCGGCCAACGTTTGCCTAGCTCGCTGGTCAGCAAGGGATTCACCTTCTCCAACGGCAAGATCAGTTTGGAGGTTACTCTAGACAGGGAGATCTACTACCATGGCGAGAAAACGGCTGCCACTGTGCAGGTATCGAACAACTCGAAGAAGGCGGTGAAGAGCATCAAGTGCTTCATTGTGCAGCACACCGAGATCACCATGGTGAATGCACAGTTCAGCAAGCATGTCGCACAGCTGGAAACCAAAGAGGGTTGCCCCATCACACCGGGTGCCAATCTGACCAAGACCTTCTATCTGATTCCGCTGGCAGCCAACAACAAGGATCGTCATGGTGAGCACTTGAATCGCCCCCAAGTAAGCAATCCATGTCTTATAAGTCCTTCACAGGCATTGCACTCGATGGCCATCTGAAGGATGAGGATGTCAACTTGGCCTCCTCGACCATGGTGCAGGAGGGCAAAAACACGGGCGATGCCTGCGGTATTGTCATCTCGTATTCGGTGCGCATCAAGTTGAACTGCGGCACTCTGGGCGGTGAGATGCAAACGGATGTGCCCTTCAAGCTGCTGCAACCAGCACCTGGTAAGGACGATCCCAATCCCAATCCATGACTTACAGTTCCAGCACTAACTGGTTTTTCCCTTGTTGCGATCAGGCACCATTGAGAAGAAGCGTTCGAATGCCATGAAGAAGATGAAGTCCATTGAACAGCATCGCAATGTCAAGGGCTATTACCAGGACGACGATGATAATATTGTATTTGAGGACTTTGCCAAGATGCGCATGAACAACGTCAACATGGCTGATTAGAACAATCAACAACAACAACAACAAAAACACGTTTCGAAAGCACTGAAAACTTGTTGCAGCAGTCTCTCGATGAGACCGAAGAGAAATCATTGTATTATAATCGTATCTATTAGCGCGCACTCCTAATCTATACAAACTTTAGTGGATCTGGAGTTTTTCTTAATGTTGAAATGTTGAACCGACCACTGTGTCCTTATTATAATTACATATATAAATGTGTTATGACGATCTAGCAAAACTTACTGCTTGATTATCCAAGTAAGCGCAGCCTTAGCAGTCTTTTCGAATTTCTCAAGGAGTTCTTGAAGTACTGCTGTTGCTTAGGCTTTCGACTTCAGAAGTCGAATGAGCTAAGGAATTCTACTGCCACAGCGAGGAAGGCTTTTAAGGGTTGCTGACAGGGGGTTGCAAAGTTGCTAACGGCGCTTTATATTATAGGTCAGACAAACAACCCCGTAATTCTAAAACAACCAATCAGCATAGGGACTGTGTTTTGGGCATGGCTGTTCCTAACGGCTAAAAGGGAAGTGCGAAAACAATTATATATGCTAAATAGCTAAGCTTTGAACTTGGCAGTTGGGCAAAGAGTTCTTTCCATGAGCTGACCTTGATAATGCCTGAGGCCAGCTGCCTAATCTCCGGGTTTCATCACATCAAATTGGTTTCACTTTACATAATGGCAACGTAACGGCCGCAAGTTGAAGTTGCAGCGGTAGCTGAAGCCAGAGGCAGAGTTGGAGTTGGAGTTGGAGCTGGATCGCTCGAGCATTGCACAATTGAGAGAGGGACTGGGGCAGCAATCGATCGATTTCACACACCGCTGACTCCTGGTCGTATGACTTCCGGCTTTGTTGGCTTTTGGTCATGCCCAATACCAAAGAGCCAAGCCCCAAAACAGACCTGCCTATAAATGCCCAATGTTGTTGTCAAAATGCAGCCACAATTTTGACGAACCTGCAACGAGATGGAGCTCAACGCCGCGCTACTTACAATCTGCCAACTTTTGTTAGTTGTGGTGCCGCCAGCACAACTCCAGCACTATTATCCACACTCGCATCCCCACAGGCAACAGTTGTACTACGATGCACCATCACGTCTGCGCCGCTTGGAATACGCGCCGGCTCCCATCGCGGCGCCCTATGTGTCCGGTTATGTGGCACCACCTGCCGCACACTATCAGCAGCACACGCCCAACTTTCAGCTGATCAACTATAGGCCCAGCTATCAGCCACTGGCCTTGGAGTATCAGCAACAGCAACCACCAGCAGCACCACTCTCCTCCATCTATCCACAGCCCAGTGCGCACTATTTACAGCGTTCTCTAGCGCCGCATGCGGAACTGGCCAAGTATCGCTATGAGGGCAACTATATGCCACTGCAACATCGTGTGGCAATTGCGCCGCAACAACCACAGCCTTCAGTTCAGCAACAGCAACAGCAGCAACATCAACAGCAGCAGCATCAACAGCGTCGCATTGAGGATCAGCTGTATAATGTGCCGCCGGCTCTGTTTACCAGCGATGTGTTGCATGTGGTGCCCTCCCGCACAGCAGCACTCCAGCAACAACAAATACATCAACAACAACATCAGCAACAACAGCAACAGCAGGCGGAACGTTCGCGTCGCTTTGCCATCAAGCAGGATGCGAATGTGGATGCAGTGGCTGCCGAGTCCAGAATGGACAGGGAAAAGCCCACAAAGGAAACCAAATATTTTCAGTAAGCGAAGCAACTGTGAAAAAATCGATTTTTAAAGTTCCGCCTAATAGTTAAAAGTATTTAAAAGTAATTTAGCAAATTCTAAATAAAATTTTATGATTATTCGACTGGATTAAGTCAAATATAATTTGCAGAATATGACAATAATATTTGGAAAACAAACATGAGTAATTTACAAAATTAAACTCACTGCAGTTCATAATTCTAAATCTTATCTCGCAAATTAGTGACATATTCATGAGATTCGATGGAGCCCATGAACGCAAACATGGACATGTTCTCGAGCATCCCAAGGCGCAGGAGCGACGTTTTGAAACACAGCGCGGCACTAATCGTTACAAGGGCGAGGTTGGTTGTGAATTTTAAGCCAAGTTCTTTTCAAATACTAAAAACTGTTTCCTCAAGGTGATTTGGACGGATCGTCAGGGTGGTCACGGTGAGCATCGCTGGGATTTGGCGCAAGGAAAACTCTGAGCTGCTAATTTGCATACTCTACATGCTTCACACTCTCTCTCTCTCTCTCTCTCTCTATCGCTATCTCTTTTTATCTTTGACTGCATCTGTGCTCAGCGTTTGTTTATAAGTAAATCGTGACTTTTCATAATTTTGGCGTATTATTTATTTAAGAGCAATGATTTGGCGTGAAATTTGAAAAACACTGCCAAAGATTTGCATAAGAAAGCAGCCATCTCATTCTTGTCATAGGTCAGCGCCTGGGAATCCTGCGAACATTTTCTCACGGGCCAAAGGACGAGCCGTGAAAAAAGTGGACTGTCCGGTTACGCGACTTTCTAGCTGTTGTTATTGTTGTTGTTGTCTTGAGGCTATCACTGGCCCCTGTAAAAAGGTCAACTCGTCTACTACTTGGCTATCCTTTAGACAGAAACTGGTTTTAAGCAATGACCCGAAATGTCCTGCAGTTACTTAGTTACAAGAACAGAGCAGACAGACAGACAGACAGAACAGACAGTCCATCAGTATAGAAATGCGGGTCATATGCAAATGTGACTCTAAGCGACTGCTGCAAGAGGGTTGCAGATGCAACGCGACTGTCTGTGGCCGTCTTGTAAGTCGGTGACCTCAAGGGTTGCAGCTCATTTGCATAGCGCCGAAGGTGCTCGTAAAGTGACACAAATGCCCCGGGACAAGTAATGTCCAGTTATTATTTGTTGTTAAGGCGCACAGCTGACCAAGTCACATGTGTGAAGCGAATAGAAGCCATGGGGAACAAGGATCATCGCTAGATCAATATTAAGTCTGGCGCATTATTATGTAAGTTTATGCTGCTGGCTTTGCAGCCTGACAATGCGGGTCTGTCACTCATCGACTCATAGAATGTCCAGAACCGGTTGTTCGGTTATTCTGGCCGATAAGGTCATCAGCGTTCTTGATCCCACAGTGATAACCCTTGGCTCTCGCTCTCTCTCACTATGTCGGTTCTCACACTATCTACTAATTTATGCAAGGACATTGCGAAAGGACACTATTGCCAGCAACTGCGTTTGCGATTGATGTGGCGTGAGTTCCAGTTTCCCAAGCCAGACAGAGACGACCCAACCGGTTTGACCGGCCCAAGCTTTCCTTTGCTTTGGGCGAGCATCTTGGGTGACCACGAGATCGTTGTGAGAACTTCCACATTAGATGGCCTTTGTCAGCACCAAAACACAACTGGCCGAACGGGTTGTGTGTGTTGGTGTGAGTGCGTGTGTGTCTTGGGTCTTCTCTTTTGCCAATTACATTAAAGGGTTAGCACATTGATTTATGCGGAAATAAATTTGTTTACTCGCAAACCGTGTGGCCTTAAAGTGATAAAATTAAAATGGTCAAAGAGCATTTGGAATTTTGCGAAACGCGATTATATGCAACGAGGCAATTGGTTCGATTTGGGATTTAGAAATAATTCTAAATTGACAACCATATTTTTCATAAAAAAATCAAACACATTTTTATACACATTTTTAATTAAATATTCTATATGCGAAAATCATACAAATAATTTCGATTGCTTCAGCTATATAAAACATAAGCATATCTACAAACTATTGAAAGTCGTATGTATATTTATATATATATATATAGATGTATCTGAATAATGTTATAAACGTTGCCTGCTTGAGTCGACGACGAAATTACAAACTACATGGTCTGGCGGAACTTTCAAAGAGCATATGAGTATAGTTTTGATATGTTAGCCTCCTTCTCCTCCTTACTGGTACTGATGATACTGCGGCTGCTGCTGCTGATACTGCTGCTTGGCCTGGCCGTAGTCCTGTTGTGCCTTGTGGCCACCGGCACGGAGCAGCTGCGTTGGTGGCGATGGCGTTGGAACCTTAACCACAATATCGGTGGGTTCCCTTATGACCTCCGCCTTGAAGCCCTCCTTAGGATCAGCAGTGTACTTGACCGTGCGAATGAAACCATCCGAATCGACGACAGAGTAACTGCCCTTGATAACCCCACCATCGCGAACCTCCTTGCGATTCTGATAGTTGGTGAACTCGTCGTCTTTCACATCAAAGCCAAACTGGTACGAGGAGTTTTGCTGCAATCGACAGACAGACAGTCAGATAGATATACAGATACGTAGACTAGTTGTCGATATCGAGCATTTCAAATGCGTAGCACTGTGTGACCCAGTTTTTATGATCATGCCAGACGACGCATTACATCACAATTACCTGCAGCGCGTGCGTGTGGGTGTGTTTAGTTTCGCCCCAATTTTAAACCCAGACCCAGTACTCAATACCAAATTACACATACCCATTTTGCCCAGGTCTGAAACACGCACAAGTGAAAGTAATTTGGGTTTACTTGCATATATATATTTTGCTTATGGCATGGACTGATCGCATGACTTATGCAACAGCTAGGCGGTGGTAGAAGCAGCTCTTTTTCTCTTGCACGTAATGCCCACTGAGGCCTGTCCAAGATTTTTTTGTTGTTTATTTTATTTTTTTTTGTATTTTCTAGCCGCCGGGCAGTGTATAAATTATGCACAAGGTCTAAGATTTGTGGCCCAGTGAGGAAGCGACAAGCACAATCGCTTCAATCGCCCACTTGGCCAAGAGGCAATCGCACACAGCTCTAAGTGGGTTAAGGTAAGCCAAAACGTGGCCTGGGGCGTGTCCGCTGCTGCAGTACATTATTTGTTCTTGGTCTGACGTGGCCCAAAAAACGGCAAGCAAAAATTATTGCATTTTGCAGCAGCAGCATGAAACTGAACAAAAAGGAAGGAAAAAAAACCGAATTGGAATTGGAAAGGCAATTGGCCAAAATCTAGTTTTGAGAGCCGGTTCTAATGCGTGCACTGTCCACTCGGATCTGGGTCTGTCGGTTATATATGGGTCGCATTTGAAAGTGATTGTAACCTGCAATGCGCCCATGACATGTGGCGTGATATTTTATGGCACTACTTTTGCAGATCTCTGAGAACTGCTAATAACCACGAGCACTAAAAATTAATGATAATGCAATGCAATGTACTCAACATAGTGGAATCATAAATTAAATTATAATGGTTTAATTAGATCTTATCTCAAGCGGAACTTACTCTGCAGCTGCTACTAATGTATACATCGAAATCAGCCTATACTATAGCTGTCTCGAAGTCTTAGGAAATATTCTTATTAATTAGATTCATGAGTATGTAGAGCATTTTGTTGTTATATCATACAAAGCTAGATTATCTTATATTTTCATAGCTCTCTAAAATATCTATCTTTTATTTTCTTTGCCAAATTCCCCTTTCCCTAGATATTAATTTAAAATTTCACACCTTTCACTTTACATTGACTTTCCTCACAACTCTTTCTCAGTTCACTTTTAAGAGAAATCACGAAAGTGTTCTTTTAAACTAAACCAAGATTTCTTTTAGCATATGCAAAGCGAATTGCATTTAACCTGTTTAATGTGAATTTTATAATGGTTAATGACTAACGAGCTTTTGCAGCTTCCGCATGAATAACGTTGGCTTAAATCACGTTGGTAAAGAGGTGCAAGTTGGGGCGCAATGCACCTGGACATACTTATGGTCATGGCTATTGCCAAATACCAAGTGGTTGCTGTTTTTTTCTCTTCATTTTCTTTCTTTCTGTGGATCGGGGGCTGTTGTGTGTTTGCGTTAACTGCTGGTTAATGAACTCGACTCGATGGGGCAACATCTCGCTCCGCATGCATGCAACGATTGTAATTATGCGCTGGCAGCATTGTTTTCGAAAACGAAAGTGTGCGAAAGCGTTGCGGCTACTTTTGCAGTAGTCGAGTTTGGCTATTCGGTTGAAGTTGGAGTTCGAACCCGTTATGGTCAACTTACATCATCGTATTGGTCCTCCTCCTCGGATTGTTGTTGCTGCTGCAGCTTCAGCTTCGATTGTCCTTTGCCGAGCAGCGGCGCCGACGAAGACTGGTAAGATTGCTGGATGCGACGAGGAGGCGCTGCAGCTGGCTGCTGTTGGCGATAGACGCTCTGCTGGGCCTGTGACTGGTACTGCAATGGGAGTAAGGAATGTACTTAGAGACCTGTTAGTTTTACCTGTTGGAGTGTAGGTGCACCCACCTGCGGCTGTTGCAGATAATCCCTAACTGCTGGCGCCACATATCCTCCTTGCTGCTGCTGCTGCTGCTGGGCGCGTATCTGGTCGGAGACCGTATCCTTCAGCCTGACCTGCTGTCCAGCGCTCACATATTGCTGCGTCTGCTCGGAATTTTGCTCATAGATGGGCGTGCCATCGGAGGGCTGATGTTGCTGCTGCTGCAACTGGTAATACTGACGCAAATAGGCGGGATCGACGCCCTGTTGCGCTTGAGCAACTCCACAAAACGCGACCGTGGCCACCACGAGCAAGAGCTGCATTGTTATACGACCTGTTTGTTGGCGTTACCCTTTTTGCTGAGTTACACTTCACTTTTGGTTACCGATCGTTATAATATGCACACACGTCCCACTCCAAGCCACAAAACTATCTGCGATGGCTGCGAACCCAAATTGCACTTTTATATCGAATTGCGTCTAACGACGCCACTCGAAGTCGCTTGCTCTGCTGAGCGGCAACTAGTTGGCTCTCTTTCTCTATCTATCTCTCTCGCTCTCTCTAACTGTGACAGCAGCGACTCTCTAACGTGGCCAACTTGGAGCCTCTTTTTTTGATTTATAAACAGCTGTTTTGGCTTACATCGATGTCATTTCCGTTGCCATTATATCATGGGCCACATTGTCTCATTGTATCCCTGAACGCCCTCCTCCTCTTTGGATATCTCTCAGCTGATTTTCCGCCTCGCCTCGACATGTGTGTCATTGTTATTGCTTTAGTGAAAATTGTTGCTCCAGTTACCGCTTTAGATCATTTACATGCAAAAACACTTCGTGTTTATTCAATGCTCAAATCAACAGAGCTACAACCATCAACTGTGTAAGTGCTTCCCTTCAATGTTAACTAACATTTGCTGTAATCGGATAAGTTTTGGCAAAGTTATGATTCTGGTTTAACGTTCATTTCGATCGAGAACCGCTTTTCAACTTTGAACGTAATGTTAATGTAAACATCAAACCAGGTTCAAAAAGCCATGGTTTTTGAAAATCTGATCACGTTTGACAAAGTTACGGCCGTGGACAGTTATTACCCATCCCAATTTCCATTACCATTTTACAATCAAAAATGTTGTTTCTAAATTAAAAGTCAGTTCTAAACGATAGGTCAAAGAATAATAAAAAGGTATTACCTTTCAAAATAAGTTGACTTTTGGGCTGTGCTAAATAATTACAAATCTTTTCAATATAAGCTCAAATTTTGAAAATCATACATCAATTTGATTGGTCTTTATTGGCATAAATTGATGTTAGATTATCTTTTAATTGTCTGCTTGCTATTTGTGCCATGCTTATTAACTTCTGCGGGTTCAGAGGCTCCGAGGTCAATGTGGTTGAGGCTCCGCCCAAGTCGAATTTATTGAATTTCATTCGGCAAGTGCAAAAGACTATTGTTCATAGAGATTGACCCAAATTAAAATTCAAAATCGAAGCGTTTCGTTGTCTTCGCATTTGTACCTATGCCAGTATGCATATACATACATATATTTGTACCTGTATCTGTGTCTGTGTCTGTTGCGACTGCGTTGCGGTTGAATAGCTTCAACTATGCCAGCGATCTTTGATGTGATTTGTTGGCGCACCGATTGCCAAATCTTTTGCATTCAAGACCTTTAAACCAGATGCAAGTACCTCAAACTGTTGCCATGTGATCGCACGTACAGCAAGCCATTAAGTCCCAATAAAGTAACCCACCTTTACAACCAATCCACGCCCACCGCCCATCCCCCTTCTCCACGCAGCGCCCACACACCGTAGACACATGCATAAAACTCGATATTTGTAATCGACGCTGATGCGATTACTTAAGCTTATACATATTGCCTGTGCTACCAACAAATTGTGGCTTACAGTTACGCCCTAAAATTACCGTTAAAAAGCCCTTTTCATGGCAAAATTTAGAGTCTTAGATGACACACATGGACGATTTTCGTTAGCTCAAGGTCTTTGTCGAGACGGTGACTCTGCGATTTTTCGATTTTTCGTCAGCCGTTGACCGTTTAATGGGAGCATTATGTGTGTGTACCCGACCAGATGATCACGGGTTTACTTAGCCGTGAAGTGAAAGTACCTCATAATGTGTTACAAACAATTGTTATATGGCTGCACTGCAGATTAAAAATTACATGCTGTACGCATACGGCAAACACACAAGTATCTTATTTCCATCTATCTATTCATGTGCTCAAGTTTGCATACACATAATTACAATAAAAATGTGTTTAATTGTCGACGTGATTGATGGTTTTGAAATGATCATATTTGCAGAGTAATGTTATGCAAAGTTTTTCGGGTCACTTTTTGTCGGATTGTGATTGGGCAAGGGGAGAGGCGCAATGTGAGCAACTGCTAACTTGACAGTCATTAGGCTCTAATTGAAAGCAGTTATAAATGGGTTTTTTCATTTTTTTTTAATATGCATAAATTATGTATTTATTTTGATTGGATTAAAATTGTGTTGTTTTCTTTTATACATTTTTGATGACTAGAACCACTCTCTGTTCACTTCCGATATTTGAAAGTAAACTTAAAACTGAACATAAAATATGAGTTAAAAATCTTCAACTAAAAACTTTTTTCTTTTGTATTTATTGACTATTGCATATGGAGGAGACTGACAAAATGGTTGAGAACAATTAACTCATTTATGAGCAATTTTATTTTATATATGTATTATGTATAATAATTTAGTTCATCTCCGATCAATATCTGTTTCCGATTCGTAATATTTTAAGGGTTTTTTGTTAGTTGCATGTTTTTGTCGTTCTTCATTTAAATTAAGTATTCAATAAGTTAAACAGAATTTCATTAAAAATCCGCTAAATTGGTTAAGTAACTCTTAACTAGCAACTGTTGTTGTTATTCTTATTGTCGCCTGCGTTCTTCCTGCTCTCTTTATTGATTTAGCAGTTGTTGTTGTTGTTGCTGCTGCTAATGTTGTTGTTGTTGTTGTTGTTTTAGTAGTCGGTTGCACCAATAACGCTGTACATCAGACGATTGAATGAGCCGCTCTGGCGAATATTCTCATCGTGGGTGTTTACCACCTGTCGAACATATGGAAATTAATTAACATTTGCAGTTCTGTTATTGAGCTCTGTTATTGAGCTCTGTTACTGTTACTTACATTGTACGGCGGCCGGGATACTGGCGCTGAAAATGGTTTCTGTAAAAGCACATTTAAATGATGAAAAAACAAAAATACTTGCTTAATTATTATACACTTTTCCAAAATCTATTATTTAGAATCATTTTTTGTTATTTCTCACCGCAATAATTTAATGTTATGAGCGTGCTGTCGGTTAGTAACCCATTATGTTATAATGCTTAAAAAGATAGCTGATTGTGATTTGGAAATATACACAGAGATGTGATTAATGATGCTGTACGACTTGCAGTTTCCATGACACGTTATCAAAAAATCAAGTTAGTAGTTGCCTCGGCCAATTAGTAATAATTACACTGACTAACAGTACATTAAAAGCGGCGCTTAATAGGACAAGGACACGAAAATGCTGTGACAACTAAAAAATAATATATATTTTGATTTTTGTTTGACTGAACGTGAGACGACGATACATTTAGACATAGAGAGATATATAGAGAGAGAGAGCGAGAAAGAGATAGAGTATTTATAGAGCGCAATGAACTTGACAATCGAGCGAACTTGTCTGATATTATAAATCTCACATAAAGTTTTGAACGAGGATTTTTGTTTTATTGGTATTTGATTCGAAAAGTTTCGAGTTGACGATTGGGCAGTTGGCGCGATCTTACCTTTCCTGGAACCAATCTATTTGGCTGATAGACCTTAGTCTGCACAGGTATGGTTACTTCCTGTGGTGACGATTGGCCATAGCTGCTGTAGCCGCCGTCTTCTTGAATGGCTCTGTAGGTCTCGCTATTCCTTGGATCGTAAACAAGCGTTTTCTTATAGCTGTGTTTTCCGCGCGTGTAGATTTTTCATAATCATTGATTTTATTGAGATCGTTGAAAGCGCCATTTTGTTTTTTTTTTTATAATAATTTGTCAAAATATTTTGAATGTTATGCAATTTTAGAATATTTTAACGTTATTTCAGTTTAATTTTTTGTTTGGTTTTTTTTTTGTGGTTAAGTTCATACATATATGTAAATATACGTATATGAATATTTAGAGGTTTTTGTACATCGGTTGAGTAGCGTGAGACAGAGTAGTGAGAGAATAGAAAGAAAAAACAGGATGTGCACAAAATACGTTAGAATTATTTTGATTCTTGTTGTAGTTATGTTCTAATCAAGTAGGCATAGTGTCTTCTGCTTGTCTTACAACTTGACACTTTCTCAAACAACTTTTAATTAAAATTAATTAATAGTTCAACCAAATTCCTTATAAATAATTATTAAAAGTAATTTTTAACAGAACTGCATAACAAAATTTGAAAATTAATAAAAATATTATTATAATTATTAAATTGGGGTGAGTTATCAGGGCTTAATTAGTTTTGTCTTGATGTGTTAGTGTTAATACTTGGAGGGTTGCATAGGAATGGGAACTTTAAGTGTGTTGT
This sequence comes from Drosophila paracracens, assembly GCA_035044025.1. Lineage (NCBI taxonomy): Eukaryota > Metazoa > Arthropoda > Insecta > Diptera > Drosophilidae > Drosophila > Drosophila paracracens. Next base: position 12,224,450 of record JAWNMN010000192.1, on the reverse strand, counting down.
CTTTGGACACGTTTAGTTGGGTGAATTCAGCAAACGTTTTTTATGTCTTTGTTAAATTAATAGGAACTTTTTTTTGGGATTGTTTAAGGACTATGGGTAGCTTGTCAATGTTTATGGGCCGGGTGGGTTTTTTCAATTTGCTAGTAATATTTGTGGCTAATATGGCATTGTGATCATTTCATTTTTGTTGATAGAGTTGCTGCAGTTGCTGTTGGCGCTGTTGACGTTGCTGCTCTGCAAGTTGATCTTTATGCTTTTGTTGCTCCAGTATTTTACGTTTTTGTTCCAGGAAAGATAGATCGATGAAAATTCTAACATTAATCGTGCGGCTATGTTCTAAACATTATGTCTAAAATTGTATTTATTGGCTAAAGAGTATTGTGTTGTATTTTGATTGTTAGGCATCTTATCCAAATTATATCAATAAGATATTCAGTTTGCTGCTTACAAGTAAAATAGTAAATGGTATTCCGAATTCTGTAAAATATACAGCGTCTGTCCTACATTGTTTTTTTTTACCTTTCGCAATTACACCATAATTAATTCAGTAAACGGATCTAGGATCACACAACGCTGGCAACAACGAAAGACTTATAAGCTGTAGACTCTGGTTTCTAGAGCTTCAGGGGTACAGAGAATTGGCTCTCTCTTCATGTCGCAAACTAGGTCATCGGAGTTTTGAAATGCGACTTTTGTTGAAACGATTTGGAAACGTATGTATGTATAGTAGAGTTACATATAGACAGCAGAGCACATGCAGTGTACTGTATATTGTGTCTTTGGGTAGAACGAGAACATATATTGGATAGGATTTGATATATAGGGTTTTAGACTTTACACAGGTTACGCTTGTTGTGGAAGGGTGTACAACAATTCGGTTATTTTTGTTTTGTTTTGGCAGGCACGATAATATACAGTAGTACATAATATTTGTGAGTGTATATGTACATTGTACACATGGAAATATGGAAATATATATGTGTATAGCAAACAATCAAGAATCCAAATAAGCCTAATAGTTTCTGAGAAGACCGAATGCTTGGCTTCTTTTTTTTTGTGGTTTCCAAGTGATGCAAAAATCAATCAATCCATTAAAATTATATATGTATATTTATATATCAGGCTGTGCTCAAAATATGATTACTTTTACCCGTCAAGTTTTGTTGGCAAAGGACGATGCAAAGGACTTTCCTTCAAGCGATTACTATCGCTTGTGGCAAAGCTACAACAATATACATAGAATATAGAATATATAGATATATGTATGTATGTGGTGTATATGTGTATGTAGAGCGTATGTATGTGTTTATAATTTAACATAGAGCTGGTACAACATATACGAACTCCTTTGTCATATTGGGTGTCATTGATGTCTTTGGTTTAGTAAATTTGATATTCAATTTTTGTCCTTGAGGATTATTGGATTAAGACCGCAAACTTAACTAAGAATTAATCCGCATGGACTTACGACTAATCAAGATAATGTTAGTTCGAAGCTTACGGGGCGCATTTTTGAGCTGCATACAAAATTTGACAAGAACTACGAGATTTCAAGTATTTTATTCAATTTTTAAATAATATCTCAATTTGTTTGTTAACAGCGTAATCCGAAAATTTTCAAAAGTTTGTTAGTGTATTGTTTTGTAACTAAGCTTTTAATATTGTCAGTTGAGTAGCATAAGGAATTCCAAGTGAGTGGTAAACTTACGGAACTGTTGTTCTGATGGTGTCCTCAATGTTGTGGTTTGAGTACAGACCAATCGGTGAGTTGAATTGCTTGTGGAAAACCTAAGAGACAGTTTTGTATTTGTAGAAAATATGATAAACAGCAGCTGTTTGTGGCACTCACTCTGCCAGTATCGGCATCCTGGCCAACAACCTTGTGCAACATGGTATCGGCAACACGTTGCTTCATGATACTGTCATGGTAGTCGTGTCCTGGATGGGCGCGCACAGCTGGATTTGGGTAGTACCTCAAGTATGAGTCTGTTGAGGGCGCATCCTTTTTCACTTTGGCACCGGGCAGAACCAGTGGAGTTGTTCGGTATGGCTAACAAAATTACAAATTGCGAATTGTGGTAAATTTATTGTCTAGCATATGCCAAATAATGTGTTCTCAGATTTGGCTCTCTTACAAACTAGTACAATCTAAATACATTCAAATTATGTACAAAGTCTGACGGGGCTATAAAATTATGCGATCATTAGACCAACCACAGTTTCCAAAAATTTTCGCTATGCCTTAGTTAACACAAAAAAAACATTTTAGTGTATTCTGTGCATTCTGTGTGTGTGTGTGTAGGTATATTTTGAATTTTGTATAAACTTTATTTACCAAAATTCCATTTCATGTATGAGAGAGAACGCGTCTGTCTATACATATATTTTAAAAATATCTCAGCGTAGCAAGGCAAGATAAATATTTATAGGCGCTTACGTAAGCGCTTTTTGCCTGCGTCCAGCCATTTTTTTTTTTTGTTAATTTTCTGCTCGCTGTTTTATTTTTGCCAAGAAACGTTCGCTGTCTGGTCACACGCAGCCGCACAAGCGCGTAAGTAATTTAATATTCGTGGCGACAATTCAAAATTGTGCGCCCATAACTCTATCGAATGCAACACTGTGCAGCGTTGCCAGCCTGCACGCCAAACTCAGCTGATCGAGGTGTGCAGCTGAGGAGCGTTTGGCGCCTTTTGCTTACTTTTCGCCTTTGCCACCACGGAAGCAATCGCGCTTTGTTCTTGAACTAATATTTTAATAATTAAGTACCTAATAAGCTAAAATAAAGTGCGACTAACTCAAACGGCTTAACAATATGGCTGCTGTACGCCGCTCCACGCGTCTGAGCAGCGTAAGCAAATCGGCATCAGCAACGATCGCAGCGCTGCCTCCGTCGCTGCTGTCCACAACGCCACGACGCTCAGAAGTTTGGCGCAGAAGACAAACCAAGCAGCTGGTGGAAAGTGACGACGAAGATCAGGATGATATTCTTAGTGTAGTTTCAGAAAATAACGAGAACAGCAACCTGTTGAACAAAATGGACAAAGCGGGCAGACGGAAATCAGCCGCGGCTACAAAAACTACAAACATCGAGCAACCAAAGACGCCACGCAGCAGCAAGAAGACAACGACAAAAACTTTGACAAACATGTCCAAACGCATTGAGGCTAATCTACGTCGGGCAAAGGCTAATGGCAGTAGCAGCAGCGAGGAGGAGATGGGGCTGGACGATGCAGCACATGTGTCGCCACCAAAGCAGCGCAGGATGCAGCCCTTGCCAGAGCATTTAATCAGCCCCTCACGACTCCTGGACAGGCTGAGCATAGATGAACGCGAGCAGCAGGAGGAAAAACCCACAAGCAAGACTGAAACGCTGAACAAAAAAGAAGAGCAGCAGGAGGAGCCACCAAAGCCTTCGCCGCCACGCAACAAATATCAAAATGCACGACGTGTGCTAAATAGCGCAGAGACGCAACATCTGCCTGGTCGCGAGGAGCAGCTGCAAGAGCTACGAGACTTCTTTACCCAGCATTTGGAAAGCCAAACCTCTGGCAGTCTCTATGTATCCGGCCAGCCGGGTACCGGCAAGACTGCCTGTCTGTCGTTGCTGCTGCGCTCTCCAGAGTTTTCTCAGCGCTTGCAACGTGTCTATATCAACTGCACCAGCATTGCCAGCGTGGGCGCTGTCTACAAGAAGCTGTGCACTGAGTTGCAGCTAAAACCGACTGGACGCACCGAACGTGATCATTTAGCAGCAATACAACGTCATCTGCGCACAGCGAAGCGCATGTTGCTGCTGGTGCTCGACGAGATCGATCAGCTGTGCACCTCACGGCAAGAGGTGCTCTACACGATCTTCGAGTGGCCCGCGCTGCCAGGTAGCCGCATCTTGCTAGTTGGCATTGCCAATAGCTTAGATCTCACGGATCGGGCACTTATGCGTCTGAATGCGAGGTGTGAACTGAAACCAAGACTGATGCACTTTCCACCCTACACCAAGCCTCAAATTGTTGAGATATTCAAATCACGACTCGCAGAAGCACAGGTTTTGGATGTATTTCTACCAGTTACGCTCCAGCTGCTGGCCGCCAAGGTGAGCGCAGTAAGTGGCGATGTTCGACGTGCCTTGGACATTGGTCGGCGTGTCGTCGAGATTGCAGAGCAGCAGAAACGTGCGGGCGAGAAGGAGTTTAACATGAAGGCGCTCGAATTGGAGGGTCCAACAACAGAGGCTGAAGGTAAATTAATTGTTGCTCAAATGAAGCTCACATTTTCTAACAATCGTTATTTATAGAAACAGTGAAACCTGTGCAGGTTAGCCAGGTGGCTGCCGTACTAAACAAAGTTTATGGAGCCTCACAGAATCTAGAGGAGGACATTGAGGCAGCCTTTCCGCTGCAACAGAAACTGATGCTGTGCTCGCTGGTGCTAATGCTGCGCAACGAGCGGAACAAGGACATCAGCATGGGACGCCTGCACGAGGTATACAGACGCGTTTGCGCCAAGCGCAACATTTTAGCACTCGATCAGGCAGAGTTTACGGGCACTGTTGATCTCGTGGAGACGCGGGGCATTCTGCGAATTATGCGCAAGAAGGAGCCGCGTCTCAGCAAAGTAATGCTGCAGTGGGACGAGGAGGAGGTCCATGCAGCACTCAGCGACAAGCAGTTGATTGCTTCGATATTGAGCGACACCGCCTGCCTGGCCAAGTGATGGACGACAAACACAAATCCATTTTATGATGATGACTACCTATGAAATAATGTAGCAAAGCAGTTTTCGGATTGTTTTTTTTTTTTTTTTGGCTAATTGCGCATTTCTCATCCCATTCACCTTGGCCATAGAACGAATCCAACGACGGACGTACAATTTTGAGATATACGAAAATAAATTGAAAGCGTTCATTTTTTGATGCTAAATTTAAAATTCGCTGCTGGCGCAAGCACAAAAATATGTTGAAATATTATTTGAGGGTCACTTTCGAAATTTCTGATCGAAATTAATTTCTAATAATTTAATTGTCCTATCATAAATTTAAGTAAATTTACCCAGACGAAAATCACCTACATATTTCTATCCATTAAATTAAATTAAATCTAGAACAAACTAATAAACCTCATGTAGATCTTAAGAAAATAGCGTAAATAATAAATTAGTTGTACAATATAAATAAACATAGTGTTTATTTCGAAATGTGACAACAATTGTTCACTTTCGCTGCGCCACATTATTTGATAATATGCCAAAATGTTTCCTAAAGCTTTGTGAAATTTTCGAATTTGTTTTTGGTTTTATTTCCCATAAAACTAATTATCGCCATTGTTGGTTTCTATACTCATTTTGAGATTAATTCCATTTCGAATAATTTTGTTTATTTGTTTTTGTTGGCTTTAGTTCCTTGCTGTTGCTTTCATGATGCGCTCAGCAGTTTTTTTTTCTAAAAATATCTAACGAGGTGGTATGAATTACATTCAGCACAAACAGAAAGAGCTATGAAAAATATGTTTCAAAAATGTATTCAAAAACGTTTTTGCTTTCGACGCATATTGACGAAAAGCGAACAAATATGTTTAAATAATAAGCTAAATGGTGGGTGTATACATAAAAGAAGCAAACACCGAGACGGAGAGAGAGAGAAAGGAAAAGAGCACTGAGCACATATAGTTCTTGTTCTTCATATTGTCTAAAAAAAAATTCGAGAATTATTTTTCCGAAAAAGTAAAAAAATAATTGAAAAAATTTCTACTGTCACTTAGGCTGACATTTGTGTTTGAACTTGAATTCCAAGAGACATTTTTGACGGAAAGGTAAAGGTGACGTCTTTCACTATAAATATTCCGAATTTATTCTCACTAAAAAATATTTGTATTTAGTATTTAAAAAAAAAACTGTTTTCGATTCTCTCTGAATAAATTTCTGTAAATATTCACGTTGTAATAATCACTTATATCATCACTATTATCTTGCTTATAGTCTCTATATTGCTTACTTGATATTGAATGCATTCATTAAGGTCTGGCTGCTCCTTGTAGTACACAGGTGATCCGTTTTTGAACTGAACGTACTCCATTTTGATGTGTGTGTGTTTTATTTATGTGTGTGGTTTTTCAACTTAAACTCCTTAATGTTGAAAATTTGAATAGAATAGAAACGAAAAAATTACAGAAAACTCTTGCGTAACAGCGTAGTGTCAAAAAGCAATTTCAAATATCACAATTAATAATTCTATGATTATTATTATTTATTTATTATTATTTTCTTTTGATTTAGAGAATATTTGTGAATTGGGCAACTTGCTTTTGGGGCACGTTTAAATCAACGCTGCTCTGCTAACTCTTCTTCTTCTTCTTAACCACTTGCGGAGATCGCTTCACTAGGACTGTTAGGAGGGATGTGTTTTGTCTTGACTTGTTTATTTTTCAATTTTCCGAACGCAACTGATTTGAAAATTTTCAAATGCTGGCGAATTATTGCTATTTCGACTGCGCGGAATTCCAATTCATCTATATAGATCCCCCCACATATATGACTTGTTGCTGTCAATGTGTGTGTGTGTGTGTGCGTGTGTGTGTGCGTGTGTGTATGAATGTGGTCATATAGAACAGCAACACTGACGGTCAGAGGCCGTCCAAACCCACGCACACCACCACAGCAAGGCACTCTCTTTGCCCACTCTCTCAATTTGTTAATTATATATATATATACACAAATACACGCTAAATGTTTTGTGCAAATAGATTATTCACCGAGCGTAAAGGCAAAAATACAACAAATACTTACATATAAACTTGGACTTGGATGCTGCCGTGAGCGTTATTCATTTGCGCCCACGCGCCTTTAAAAAAAATTGAAGAAGAGGAACCCCACCCCAGTCCCTCCTTATAACGACATATATGTATGTATAAGTATGGTTATATATGTGCTGTCACTTTGTTTGTCCTGCCTTAAACATTCACCGTACAAAATTGTATATATGTATATCTGGTAAATATATTTTAATTGCGGTTTTTTGGAGCAATTTCAATTTCTCTCGCCATTTGCATTATTCTTTCGTAAATTAGGCACAAGATGAACAGGAACGAGGTTATATTATATTGCTCGAATGCAGAAACATACATTCGAATTATTGCACACAAAAATGTTGCTCGGTAGAACATTATTGATGTATTCCGTTTTGCTTTGACCATTGAATATTGCCAACATATGTGTCAAACATTTCTGACAGCTCCACTTCAATATTTTTGTAGATTTAACATTGACATTATGGCTGCACCTAATTTATGTCAAAATCAAATAGCACTGGAATGGTCGATGGGACAGGTGCAATTAACCTTCAATCTTCAGACACACTCGGACTCATCAATAATTCAGACTAGGCGTCAAAGAACTTTCAAGTTCGACAGAAATATCCCAAGAACTCATAATTTACATTCGAATATGTTTATTTTAAGTGCGAAGGTTATCTTTTTTGTGTTTTGGTATTTTTCCAAAGGTATAGATCCAAAAAAAAAAAAATAATCGTTGAGTGGGTTAATCGACAAGTTTTTCCATCAAGAAATATTAAGACAAATCAGATAAAGAAACAATATTTTTGTATTTAAAAATACAGCATTTTCAAATGCTTTTCTAAATATTTTGGTGCGCTATATCGTCAGTACTTTAAAGTAAGCCCAAAATCAAATAAGACACAGGAAAAGTAAAAATGTGATGGCAAATCAAATCATGCAACAAAAGACACAAAGTAACAATCACCTTGATTTATATTTTTATGCCACATTGACAAATAAAATGGCAACCTTGGTGTGTAGCAATTTTAATCAACATCGTCATCAGGTGAGGGGGGGCTAGTCAAAACACTTTCATCGGCATTGCCTGAAGATCACAAGGCAGCCTCTGATGATTCCCTGTAGCAGGCAATGCACACACGGACAAAGACAGATACATATATTCATTTGTATATTTAGAATGATATACACTATATGCATAAGTACGCTCTGCTCACCTGCCTGCAGGCAGCCAAATTGGCCGAGAAAATGAAAATAGCTTTCGTATATTTGCGCCGTTGTTTTTTTTTTAGGGGAAAAAGGGCGTGAGCAAAGATGTTAGATTTTATTTGAATTTACTAGTCAGCTTTTCACCTGTGCACACTGCGTCATAAGATTTTCCTGTTTAGCGTTTACGATTCGCAGCTAATTCTTGGGCGTATTAATGTATATATTATTGGATTTAAATTTAGATTGTGTAAACAGCAGAACCTTGACCACAAAATGTCTATCCTCTGATGTCAGCAGATGGCATACGATTTTTACAAAATCCATATCCATTTCAGAGAATAATCTTCAGCCTACTTCAAGGCGTCAAATTCCATAGAAGAGATGACTTGGCTTGCATACTTTTGTGCGCAATAAAATAAAAATAATTAGCCAATTGCCAAAAAGGAAGTGTTTTTAATAATAAAATGTTTAGAATTTAAAAGATAAAAACACTATTGTGCTATTTTGAACAGATCAATAGTTACGTCAAAAAGTAATCAACGGGTAATAGCGGATACAGATAATATTCAGTTAGCTGCCTGAAGTATTCATTAAGATGATTTTTACTCACCTGATTAATTATGGCTGCCTGCTCCTCGGCCACATCCTGTTGATGATCACGCGTCGGCTTGGGCGAAAACACATCCGAGGGTGCCACATAGCCACCCGATGCATTCAGCTGTGGAAATACCGTTTGCGGCAAGGTATCCACAGGTAGCTGCAGCGCACGCTCGAAATGACTGGGTCCGGGCAGAAAGGGTGATGGTCCACGATGCGGATGCTGCGACAACTGCGGACTGACGGCGGACAACTTTGGATTGCTGCCCGAACCGCTCTCCTGATTGACGCCCTGCGTATAGGCGATTGTGTTATCCCTGAAATTAGATTTAAACTTGTATTGGGTTTCTTCTCTAATTGAATCTTTTCCTTTGCTGTAGCTCACCTGTGCACAACCAAGCGAATTTCGTTGCCAGCTCCGCGAAACAGCTGCTGGGCATCAGCGTGACTCAAATCGCGTGCATCGTACTCACCGATCTTGGCTATAATGTCGCCACGCAGCAGCTCTCCATACGATGGGCTGCCAACTTGCACCTGTGCGTATGAAGGTTAAACATGTGAGAGTCGCTTGTTAAATACATTAGACAAGTCTAGGACCGATGACGACCTTGACACCGATGCACAAACATTGCTATTATGAGGGTCCAATTCCCCCAATCCCATTCCCTCAATCCTATTCGCAGTCCCATTGTTTACATGTGTCGTCTGCCAGTTTGTTGCACCTCAATTAGTTTTACTAGCGTCTAACAAATTGCAAATCTTTGGCAACGTTGCCATTGCAACTTTTCCTAGTATTCGATATTTAGTGCGTGTGTGCTTGTATGTGTGTGTGTGTGTGTGCCAGTTTCGCTATTTATACCCTATGCCTAAAAGATGGAAGGGTGTGCCAGATAGAGAGAGAGGTTCACTATTAGATTTCTGTTATTGTTTATTAAACTGTCGAGGTGGCATACCGGATAATTATACAAACTAAAATCGCACTTCATATCTGAATGTAGCAGCAAATAGTCTGAACGGAACTATTTACAATCACATCCGACATATGTTTCTTCTCATTCACAAATTTGACCTTTTTCAGCAGTTTCCGAAATAAGTTCTGCTAAATACTATACTAAATAAAATAAATACTAAATTCAATTCCGACGCCAAGTTTATTCTTCGCCCTTCTTCCTACTTTCAAATGTTTTTAGCCGTTTTTGGTTCTGAGCGTATTTTGTAGTCGCGCCTGTTCGACTGTTCGACTGTTTGCAGTCTTACTGTTTTGATTTGTTTTTGTTTGGTTTTGTAGTTAAGTAGTGCAGAACGCAAAGGCCAAAGCGGTTTGGCAAACGGCTAGCAAGATAATGGACAGTTCTCTGTCGCTTCTGTGCAACAATTGTGATGAATGGTTCTGGGGATGAGGCGACATTAGCCACACAGGCAAAGCGACAGGCGAGAGGATGGAAACCATTGCCAGCTCTTTGATACTGTTGCTGCTGCTGCTGCTGATTCTTCTGCTGCTGTTTTTGCTCTAGTTACATAATCAGTCGCAACTTTACCCTGGTGATGATTAACGGCGTATCCAAATCGTTGCCACCAACCAAACGGATGCCCCAGGGTGTGCCCTGGCCATCACGCTGGAGCAGCACAGCGAACTCGTGCAGCTTTGGGCTCATGTTGATCCGATATTTAGTGTAAAATTACTGGGATGCAACAGCAGCTCAGTTGAACATAGTAGTTGATAAGTGTTTATTAAGTAGATATAGTTTCTGCTTCTTCACTGATCGTTCGCGAATTTGTAATTGTTTATTGGCCAAGTTCTCAGCCCGAGGCAGAGGTAGCGCGTGCAACACAATTTTCGCGTTTTATTCGATCGCAGTGCTGCTCAAGTACTAATTTTAAAATACAATTTGTATTCCTTTCTGCAGCATCGGCTACGGATCGTGGTATACTACGAATACACTGCGCTACAATCATGTAGTCAGCGGCTGAGAAACATGAACTCAATCCCAAATGCCAATAATTTTCATTATGCGCTCCGTCAAGAGCATTTCTGTTTTGCTGTGGTGTTAGTAACCACCGGTCAGCAAAGCATATGTTTATATATACTTTAAATTATTTCTTGTGAAATTTGTATCGATTATTCGACATCACGTTTAAAAAAAAAAAGAAGAACGAGATGCTAATGAAACATGCTGTGGCAAAAAAATAAATCGCTTGAAAAATATTGCTTGCCTTGCCTCTAAGAATATTTAAATAAAATATATGTTCACGCCACAGTACAATATTAATTCTTTGCAACATTTTGTAGCAGCTCTCGATCCAGTTGCATAGAGCAAATGACCCTGAAAATGTGCGCCACATGTCATCATCTTGGGGCACAATGAAAAATGATGAAGACGAACGTTGGGCATCTGTTGTACAAAAATGTTCAACAATTTTTATTATTTGTTTTCAAGCATCTTTATGTAGTCTACCAAATGAGAGGCTGTAATTAAATTTATTTACTGGCATGCTTCAAATAGCTGCACAAATAGAAACAATAACGGTCCCTCATTTTATATAAACAAATCAAATGTTTGCGGCATTAGTCAATGAGCGTTCAACGTGTCGTATGCGCAATCTTCAAAGACTGTCGACTGAAGGTCTTGTCTGGGACAGTTTCCCTTTCCAAAATAAAAAATTAAGAAAAGAAAAACAAACTTTATAAAATTGTCCATATGATTGCTATAGCCTGCAAGTCGAAATTATTCGAAATGTATATAATGCGCTAGAACGTCAAAAGAAATCGAAACGAAATTGTTTGCTTTTGTTTTTGGCAGCGTTTTTACTTTTTACAACGGAAAAATCATTTCGCTTCCCGTCGATTTTCATGTTGCAGGCGTTGATATACAAATATACGTATGTGTACAATATATGGAATGGCATTTATTTTTGCAACCCATTTGCTTGACACGGTTTTCTTCGTCGCAATTTTAAAATGCTTTTAATACTTGCGATTTCTGCAACGCTATGGTTGATTTAATATGATTGATCAATGAACGATTTGCACATCACAATGTGGTGCCTTAATGTCGATTCTAAAGTTCTAAAATGCTGAATTTTGTCTAGTTAAATCAAGCGTTAGCATATCTTGTTAATTTTCCAAATGCATGCATGGTCTCTTGAAAAGATTTTCCAAAATATTGGATTAACACTTCAGCATTTTGCATTTTGGCAACTGCAGCTAAAATCGCTTGCGTCAATTTCACGCTGTACCAATAAATATGCATTTTTGAGAATTTTGAAAGAGGAATTTTTTATTTTTTGTTCTTAAGATGCATCAGTGGTCAATTAATTAAATTGTGGCTGACAGATTTACGAGACGCCAAGTGCAGAATGTTATTGAACTGATTTCTAAGAGTATTGGGGCCACACCAGCGACGATTGACAGGCCACATGCATGCATGGTCTCTTGACTTACCCCACCATTTAGCTCATCGGCGAAATGAACACGTTTCTTGATGCCACTGCTGCGACGTCGCTGAGTCAGTCGTGAACTCGGTATTGACAATGGGGGCGATGGGGACGACAATACTACGTCATGTGCATAACTGGGCACCTTCCAAAAAGCCGGTCGAACGTATGACGATCTGTTGGTCGTCATTGCTGGTCAACGACTAGCGTAAACAAATGGAATACGCCACGAACACCATATAAACAATTCAAAAAATGCTCTCTTTTTCGATATAGAGGCACACAGACGTCAATGCGTCAGCTCTCGCCAACGCGTACTATGTGTAACTAAACAAATCCCGCCAGGCAGCAAAAAGAATAGCATGCATAACGAGCGCAGAATAACATCTTAATTATGCTAATGATGAGTGAAGAGTAACAAGTGCAACGAATGCAATGAATGAATGAGTATTACCCGGCTCATTGATTAAAAATAACAGCCAAATTATTCAATTTAAAAACAGCCCGCAGCTTACTTCGCGTGAGTCAAAAATTGCGCGCAGCCAACTTCACGCAAATACCAGCGTTGCCAGACAGCCCTCTTTGTTTATACATTAATTGGCTGACTGCACTTGCATTTCTACGTTGCAGCTTCTAATAATTGTTAATAGAAACAAAATAATAGCAAAAGGCACACAACACCTCTGAGTTTATCACTCTATGGAGCAGGAAAAGACCAAAGGCAAGCATGTCAATTTTTAAAGCGCGGTATGTACACCTGGCGATAAACGTAAACAAGACAAAGTAAGACAAATCTCTCCCACAGCGTAAAGGAATTCGAGGATATTTTTGCCCAGGATGTGATTGACATCAAACAACTGCGTCGACATGTCAACAATGGTAAGTTGAAGCATAGAATAAAAACAAGTTTCACTTACAATACAAATCCACAGGTGTGCCAGATGTACTCAGCTTTCGTGCACTCAGCTGGAAAATGTTGTTAGGCTATCTGGGATCCAAACGCATCAATTGGGCCACCACATTGGCAAAGAAACGTGCCCTGTATAAGCAATTTATAATGGAGCTTGTGCTCCCACCTGGACACATACAAAATGGCGATGAGAATAGCGATGATGAATCGAGGGGCGTTGGCCTGCAAGATCATCCGCTCAGCGAGGGGCCAGAGAGTGCTTGGAATAAGTTTTTCAATGATAACGAATTTCTGCTGCAGATCGACAAAGATGTAAGACGCCTGTGCCCAGACATATCATTCTTTCAGCAGCCCACAGACTACCCTTGTGAAATTGTTGTGCATAGTAAAGGAGAACAGGGCAGAAGACTGCACGAGCGTGTTGTGCCCTCCGTGCTGAGCTCGGCGAATGTTGAGCGCAAGGGTCTGGGTGTGACTAAGGTGAGTCTGAATCGGATATAGATGTGTTTGCGTATAGAGTATTAAGAGCTCGAAAACTATTCCATTGTGCACTCCATGTGGAATGTAGCAGCAAGTAAGTTGGTCCAACTTAAGCGAATGCAATACTAAGTATAATACTTAATTACATACCCAGATTAACTTGATCACAAAGCGATCGGCGGAAAACTATGCCGCTATGGAGGAGGGCCAAGAGGCGCATTGGGAGGTTGTACAACGTATTTTATTTATCTACGCAAAACTCAATCCCGGACAGGGATACGTACAGGGCATGAACGAGATAGTCGGACCCATTTACTATGTAATGGCCTCAGATCCGGATCTGTCGAATCGTGCCCATGCCGAGGCGGATTGTTTCTTTTGCTTTACCGCTTTAATGAGTGAAATACGCGACTTCTTTATCAAGACACTGGATGATGCGGAAGGTGGAATAAAGTGCATGATGTCTAGGCTAGCAAATATGCTGAAAGCGAAAGACATCAGCATATACAATCACCTTAAGAGCCAGGAGCTACATCCACAGTACTACAGCTTTAGATGGATAAATCTGCTGCTCTCACAGGAATTTCCACTGCCGGATGTGTTGCGCATATGGGACTCGGTATTCTCAGATGAGAACCGCTTCGATTTCCTTATCAAAACTTGCTGTTCTATGATATTGTAAGTCACAGCAATATCTTGAATTGAGTAACTCACGAGCCATATTATGTCATCTCACAGAATTCAACGGGAGGCCATCCTGGAGAATGACTTTGCCTCGAATGTGAAACTGCTGCAAAATTATCCACCCATTGATATTAACGTTGTACTGACCCACGCAGTTTCACTTGCGTAGCACTCGGCGCACTCGAATTTAAGCCACAGGTTGACCTGAGAATCAAATCTTCTGACGAGCAATACGCAATGCAATCGTTGACAACGTAGCCAAGGCGCCAAATCTATCAAAAACGCACGTTCCATATACTCAAACCACTTTATAAATATCGCTTTTGATAAAACTTTTAATTTGATAAATTCTTTTCCATAAGTAAACGAAAGAATTTTAATGTTTCCTGTGTCCTTATTTCTTATTTTTATAGCGTCAAAAACTTTAAAGATCTGTTAAAAGAACTTCGTGTGCCATCTGTGGCATCCAGCGAAAAATGGGCCATCTGTAACATCTGCCTACTTCTATAATATAATTCTACTTATTCATCTTTGGAGCGGTATCCTTGCAAATGGTCTGCGCAATGAATTCTATCAAAGTACGAGTCGGCCGTCCAGCCATGCCACGTCGCAGATACTCATACTCCACGCCCTCCGTTACCATCACATTGGTGGCGTCCTGGAAAGAAAATTAAAAAATAAGATACCATAATAAAAGTAGTCAGTTGCTGCTTCGAATGAACTTACAATGTGCATCCATTGACCACAAGGCACAAATTCGCGAAGGAAGGCAGCTGCCTTGCAAGGTCGTCCACCTCGACCAATGCCATAGTTCTGAACGTCACTGCGTCCTCCAGAACGCACCGCCTTGCTGTAGTAGTTCCACAATGGGAAACGCCAGACACGATCTCCAGTATGCATGCTCGCGTGCTTAATCTGTTGCCAGAGAATCTCGGAATTCGTGAAGACACCACATGCAGCCTCGTCCAAGGCCTGACGCATATAGCCGGAGCAGGTGCCAATGTCAATAATGCACTTGGGACAGAAGTTCTGACCGTACAGCAACGCATCAGCTAGAACCAGAACATCCTCGTGGTCAGTACATTGAACTTCAATGGTCTTTCCATTCATGGACTTGACCATGTCGCCAGGACGGAATGAGTTGCATCCAATAACGTTTTCGCAAAGTGGAATGAGACCTCGAATGTTAACTGGCAATCGAAGTCCCGCCACTGCACGGCAGGTGGCTACCACAACAGCAGCTCCGGTCATGTCACCACGCATATGGAAGAGCTCTTCCTTCTCTTTCAGACATAAGCCTCCAGCGTCATAGGTTACACCCTGTCCTACGAGGACTATGGGACGTTCCTCGGCACACGTGCCATAATAGCTCAGTTCCAAGAATATGGGTGGCTCACAGGATGCCTTGCCCACAGCAAGGAACGCATGCATCGACTGGCTCTCAGCCCAGCCCTCTACTTTGACTTCCACATTGACGCCCGACTTGCACAGAACCTCGACAACATTCTGTGCAAATGCCGTGGGCGTCAGCAGATTGGAAGGCATCTCTTGGAGCTGCCGGGTTAAGTTCTGTGCTGCCGCTTTCTGCAATCCAATGCGCCAGCCTTCAATATCGCAGATCTCATCCTTGTTGGTATATAAATCGATGGATGGGACTGACATCCGACGTTTGGCATCACGCAGCTCCTGGTACACCCAAATTCCCAAAGCCGCGCCTTCTGCGGCGGACTCGGCGTGACCACAATTTTCTACTTCAATTCGATCAGTGTCCAGTTCAGCCAGGATTCTACAAGCATCGGCCACTGAACGACGAATGGCCTCCTTCTGTTCATCAAGTACCTCGTAGGGATTGTAGCCCAGACATTCCTTTCCTAAACCTATCACGGCCACGGCAGAATAATACGGTATGCGTTCCGGCTCTATCGCGAATAGCAATCGTGTTTCACCAATCTTGGGCATTGGTCCAGACATTCGCAGCACCTCCAGCAGACGTCCATGCGTCTTCTGCACATTGTAACGCCAGCCAGCCTGCGAAAGGATTCCCGCATCGTTCTTGTCCTCTTCATCGGCATAGACTCCGATAATAAGGCCTCGCGAGGGAGGATCAGCGCAGATTTCCATCTGTTGAATCTGCAGCATCTGGTTAATCATCTGAGAATAACATCGACGAAAAATAGTTTTCGGTTGTGTAAATGCCTTTGAGGCTACTCTTTTTGTTGCCCGAAACATTTCTACTTTTTGCTCGATACAGAAATAAAATATGTAAAATATTTAAAATATGTTATAACTGTAAAATTCTATGATTTTATCCGGATTTCTTGAATTGTTGCGTGTTCTGTCGCCAAAAGAATAATTTCAATACTAAATATATTTATTTTTCACATTGCTGGAAGTTATAACTTCAAGACAATATATTCAAAAACGACTAGATTAAGAAGATTTTAGGAAATTTAATTTTTGTAAGAATACTTGTAGGGTGATATCACCAATCACTCGAAAAAATTTACCGGCCGGACAAACCGAAATGAATTAATATCACAAACTCCTTATTTTCTCTGAAACCACGCTTTTCTACGCTTTTTCTCAAATGGGTAGTCCTGGATGTTTGACGCAGGACACGCCGGGTTTCACAACGATATGGCCGAGTTGTGAGCAATTTTCTATTTTAAAGAAATCCATTTGAGCTAGTTGAAGGACTTTCGTAATTTTCATTGCTTTATTCAAGTCGGCAGGCCAAGAATTGTGCGAAATTTTGCGCTGCTTAAATGCAAATGAATAAAAAAAATTCATTCGAGTTCAAAATAATGCTTTAGAGTCGTACGTACGGGAGCTATCGCACTGTATTCAAGGAATATAGGATAATCCACGAATCGTGACTTAAAAAAGGAAACGCTTATCAGTTTTCCATCAAGAGTCACATATTTCGTCAGAACAGATGGAATATAAATGTGCACATTTTTAATCCTTCTTTTTAAGTGCAGATCAAGTAAAATTCTCCTAATTTTCCATTTTGACGAAATAGATATATTTAAAATTTATAATTTTATTTAGTCTGATTTGTATTATTTTCACACGTAGTTGTACATTTAATTGGCATTAATAGGAAACCCTACAAAACTTAAACGTTAATTAAATTCCCAAAGTCCCGAAATACTTTTTTCTATCCCTTGTCTTGTTATTAACATTGCAAACACATCTTATTTTCCCATTTTTGGCGCGGTATCCTTGCAAATGGTTTGCGCAATGAATTCAATAAGGGTCCTAGTAGGACGTCCAGCCATTCCACGTCTTAGGTACTCGAAATCAATTCCATTTGTTACCATCACATTGGTAGCATCCTAAAGATTTCAAAATGTATTAACAAAAGTAGTCAGTCGCTGCTTCGAATGAACTTACAATGTGCATCCATTGGCCACATGGCACAAATTCGCGTAGGAAGGCAGCTGCCTTGCAGGGACGTCCACCTCGACCAATGCCGTAGTTCTGAACATCGCTGCGTTCTCCGGCGCGCACTGCTTTGCTGTAGTAGTTCCACAATGGGAAACGCCAGACACGATCTCCAGTATGCATGCTCGCGTGCTTAATCTGTTGCCAGAGAATCTCGGAGTTTGTGAAGACACCACATGCAGCCTCATCCAAGGCCTGACGCATATAGCCGGAGCAGGTGCCAATGTCAATAATGCACTTGGGACAGAAGTTCTGACCGTACAGCAATGCATCAGCTAGAACCAGAACATCCTCGTGGTCAGTACATTGGACCTCTATGGTTTTTCCGTTCATGGACTTGACCATGTCGCCGGGACGGAATGAGTTGCATCCAATAACGTTTTCGCAAAGTGGAATGAGACCTCGAATGTTGACTGGCAATCGGAGACCCGCCACTGCACGACAGGTGGCTACCACAACAGCAGCTCCGGTCATGTCACCACGCATGTGGTAAAGCTCTCCGCGCTCCTTGAGGCACAAGCCGCCAGCATCAAATGTTATTCCTTGACCGACGAGGACTATGGGACGTTCCTCGGCACACGTGCCATAATAGCTCAGTTCCAAGAATATGGGTGGCTCACAGGATGCCTTGCCCACCGCAAGGAACGCATGCATCGATTGGCTCTCAGCCCAGCCCTCTACTTTAACCTCCACATTGACGCCCGACTTACACAGAACTTCGACAACATTCTGTGCAAATGCCGTGGGCGTCAGCATATTGGAAGGCATCTCTTGGAGCTGCCGGGTTAAGTTCTGTGCTGCCGCTTTCTGCAATCCAATGCGCCATCCTTCAATGTCACAGGTCTCGTCCTTGAGAGCGTACAAGTCGATGGTAGGCACGGAAATGCGAGTTTTGGCATCACGCATTTCCTGAAAGGCCCAAATGCCCAAAGCTGCTCCTTCAGCGGCAGATTCCGCATGGCCGCAGTTCTCAACCTCAATACGATCGGTATCAAGTTCCGCCAGAACCTGGCAAGCCTTTGCCACGGAGCGACGAATGGCTTCCTTCTGCTCATCGAGCACCTCGTAGGGATTGTATCCCAGACATTCCTTGCCCAGGCCAATAACGGCTACAACGGAGTAATAGGGAATGCGATCTGGCTCAATGGCAAATAAAAGGCGGGCCTCCCCACGCCTTGGCATGGGACCCGACATGCGGAGCACCTCAATCAGGCGACCATTGGTCTTCTGTACATTGTAGCGCCAGCCGGCGTGTGTCAGAATGCCGGCATCGTTCTTATCCTCCTCATCGGCATAGACGCCGATAATAAGTCCACGCGAGGGCTGATCGGCGCAGATGTCCATCTGCTGCAGCATCAGCATCTGGTTGATGGCTTGCGACGCGTATTGGCGACATAGTCGGGGTTTCTTGGCGACGTGAAAGACGACTCGGCGCGTTAAACTGAACATTTCCAAAGGTGAGAACAATTTTCAATATCTAATAATATTAGTCAAGTTTTAGAATATTTTTTTTCAAACTATTTTTCGCTTCTAAAAAAAAAAAATCTGTTTTATGTATGAATTGAAAAATACATGAATTTGAGAAAACTAGAAATTTGAACAGATATGTACTTTACGACACACGAGAATAAACTGAATAACTTATTTCGTTTGGGGTTCAGATATCAGAGTCGAATTCCAAATGCCTACTTTGTAATGAAAACATTTTGAATTCAGTAGTTAAAGCTTTGAAATTCTCTTTATTGAATAATACAATTTTAAAAGTACTTAAGCATTTTGATTTTCATTATTCTAAGCATTTGCTTTTATTTCTGTAATAGCTTGTTAAATACATAATAAGGTACAATGTTTTTATTCATTTAATAATACTGTTTTTAAATATTGAGAAAGTTTCGGCAAGTGTAAAATAAAAGAGCTTATAGACCGACAACTATTTAGTTAAAATATAACTAGTTTCTTGTACATTTGAGTTCATATTGAATATGAAAGATAATAAAAATAAATCTTGGGATATGTATTTGTTTAAATATCGCTCGAGCTTGGCTACATAACTTTATTTGTTGTTGGTGGGGCGTGTTCTTCATACATAGAACTCGTGTTGTTGATAAGAAAACGTTTTTGATATAGTAGCTAAATAAATGTCTCACTAATTAATAAAGAGGCTAATTAACTTTGAAAGTGTGTGCCACATGCTTAGTACATGTAAATAGGCACATTATGTATTTTGAGCATCGAATATCCAATTAATAAAATGCAGCGTCATGTTTTGTAGCTTAGTTTTTTGGCACTTGTTTCTTAGCGCTCTCCTGGATAAGATAACTTCAGCATCTCGAAAAGGGGTATATTTATAGAACTCCAACACACTTAAGCACATTTAGAGCTATTTTAATAAAACTAAATAAATACCCAATTGGTTTTCACCACAAGGACAACAAAGCTTTAAGTGACAATCACAATATTGTAGTCACAGTCACCGGCATCCCATCGGCATTTATGGAATGCTCGGTTGCTGTCTGCACACGATTAACAAAACTCTCCACGCTATTGACCTTGCTCAGATCGATGGGTGGTATGTCCTCATCATAGTCGGAGGCCAGCTCCTCCTCTGCTAGGTAGCTGCACTTCAGTGGAGGCTTACTGTGCGGCTCATCCGTTTCCAAGTCGGCAGCATGGGGAGCTGCCTGAAAATAGTGTATCTTGGCCTTGGAACCGGATTGACCTGCACAATATATAATGCCATCATCCGTTTCCTCATCACCGTAATTGCCGTAGCCCGCCTCGCACTGATAAGGATTCGACTTGACGTTGACATTGCGACAACTGCCGCCGCAGTTATGATGTCGCTCCGCCTGTCCACCATAGTCTCCGTAGCACTGACCCTTGTGCTGGTGGTGCGTTTGACTCGACGACGGATGCGAGTGGGTGTGGGATTGCGTCTGCACTTGTTGACCCACTCCTGCAGTCGCGCTGCTGGAGTGGGCCACTGACTGCTATATGTGCGAGTGAGAGTGCGCAACGGACAGCGAGTAGGGACTGGTGTCCTTGTGCAGTTGCATTGTGTCATAAATTGGAAACTCGCAGCACAGAATGAACTTAAGAGCGCCGGGTACCTCCTCGTAGACAGCTGGCGGCACCGGTATCAGTGGTGACGTTGACGCCTTGTACTTGCGATACTCCATTTGGCTGAAATGAAGTTGGCTTATGTAATTGATAGTAAATAGTAAATTCATTTACTCACTTTTTATACTTTTCATCGGCGCTGCGCTCTCGCAACGGAATTCCAGACATAAATAATATGATCAGTGTGACAAAGATGGGGGATGCAATTGCAACCCACTCAAAGCCACTGATCACATTTAGCGATATGACAAAAATACCCCACCACAGGACAATCTCGCCAAAGAAATTCGGATGTCGCGACAGACCCCAAAGCCCTTAAAAGAAATTAATTATTTAAATAAGTATTTAACCGGGTTATTTTACGACTTACCATCATTACAAAACTTTCCATGATTCGCTCGATCCATGCGAAAGGAAAACTTCTGCAAGTCCGCATAGGTCTCGGCCAGCAGTCCGACAATAAACATGCCAGTGCCAGTGGAGTCCAGAGTCGTCATCCCCTTGACCGCCTGTGGCAGCGCATGACGAGAGTTGATAATTATGACAGGCAGCGACACGATGTACACCCAGACAGCCTAAAATAGCACAGACAGAATATAATTGTATTCAAATGAAATGTGGACTGTGAACTGAACTGTGCAAGACAACAAGTGGTGGCAATCAAATCAGACACAACAGACATTGAAGCACAGCCAAATGTGCCCACACACCCGTGCAAGTGTCATGTTTGTGGCACGTTCAACGTTGTTGTTTAAATATTGCCTGTGCAGCCCACAAAATCGCTTGCAGTTGCGCTGAGATTTCCATATGAATTATTCAACACCTCTTATCCAACGTCATGCTGTGGCATATGCATTCATTGATTAGTGGACTGCAATTGGAACTCACCTGGAAAGTCCAAAACACCGCATAGCGTATAATGTTGCTTCGCGTATCCTCGAACTGCCTGTCCCGACCCAGTTTAATGATTCGATATAGCAAATAGCCGGAGAGCCTTACGCCCCATAGGCACACAAATACAGTTACCATTAGTTGTCGACTTTCATAGGCCTGAAATGATATAATGAATAAGCGAACCGAAATCTACAAAAACGAACAGAATCCAAAAAAGCAATATCCAGAAAACTTTAACCTGAAGCTATTTAATTGCCAGCTTGTTTGTTCACTAATTGCTCTGTGAACTTAACTTTTATTTATTGCAAACTGCCAGCAGCTGCAATAAAATGTAATACTCGGTAGACCTACTACTATTTTATTTCTATTTTCTCTCATTTTATGTCGATTTGCGGTTGCCATTTTGTTTCACTAAACTTACGGTGTTGGTCGTCCATCGGCCATTCTGCAGCATTCTGCTGACCTAGGTAGTTGTTTACGGCACAGCTTTCATTGCTTGATAAATGAGTGGATACTCTCAGAG
The DNA here is from genome assembly GCA_035044025.1 of Drosophila paracracens. NCBI lineage: Eukaryota > Metazoa > Arthropoda > Insecta > Diptera > Drosophilidae > Drosophila > Drosophila paracracens. Next base: position 12,202,369 of record JAWNMN010000192.1, on the reverse strand, counting down.
GTATCACGGCACTTTATTTATTTATTACCCCACAAAATGCCAGGTGGCCCATAAAAAGTACAGAGCTGGCTTAAAATGAGTTCAATTAACTATGAACAGCCAAGACTCGTGAGAATATGATGATTAGTGCTTGAATGACTCTTTGTTTTTATAGATAAGCACTTAATTGACATTATTCAGAGTTAAGCATCTCATCTCGGATTACAATATTGTTAGCTGTTACATTTGTTACTTAGTTAACCGCACTAATGACCCGCGTCGCAAACAATTCAGCAGACAGGATAACAAACAACTGGCCAAAGGGCCATGGTCGCGACTGCCAGACAAGGTCATGTAGCTAACGTGCAAAACAACAATAATAATGACAACAACAACAACAACAACAGCAACAACTGCAAAATGTGGGCCTGCTGGGTGTATGTAACCTTTGTTGTGTGTCAGCGAACACGGCAACTGCAGATGCTGTCCCTCTCCTCCATCTACTCTGTATTCCAGTGTTCAGTGTGTGTGTATTATGTGTGTTTGTGTATGTGTGTATATGTGTGCATGCGTGTGGAAAATTCGCTTTTCAATGTCAGTAACTATAGTCGACAAATCCTTCCTCTATAAGCTGCACTCTGCCATCATCTGCAGGTATAATTCAATGGACTTCGCTTAAATACCCTCGCCATTTAATTTAAAGCACGTTTTTTTTAAATTTTACATCCACCCACTAACTTACCTTGGACGGGCGATCAAGTTGGCCCAGAAAAAAGGTCAGCAACGCGATGACAATGAAATTTACACCGCCGGCAAAGTCCGACAATTTGTCCAAATGCAGCAGAGCGTTCAATAGGAAGAACAATAGCTGCATGCTGGTGACCACAATGGCGCTTATGGCATAATGATTTAAACCGTATACGTTAATGGCCATCTTAACAGACTGCCTTTTATATTTTTATAAGCTGCGATAAATCGGTTTTTTAGCTGCTCCAGCTATCACATCAAACTCTTCTCTTTTCTCTGCTCATCCTGCCGCGGCTTACATTTCGCACTAAGGTATTTTGCTATATTATGTATTTGGTATTTGAATATTATTCGGTGAATAGAATCTTAGCTAAAAGATAGACACTGAGGTTTGCCTTCTTACATTATGCCACACATTCATTAAAACGACACCGGAGGCGTCAAACTGTAAGCACCTTTAAACTTAAGCAGCTACTGCTTTAAGTACAGGTGCACATTGCAATGCACATCGCAATGCACGTGCAGTTTTGTTTTTAGTTTGTTTTTGCATTGCAGAGCAGTAGTTTTTGCTTAGGTGATTTTTGCCTGAAGACATTGACATGGTGCCAGGAGAGCATGTTCTTATGTCCTTGCTCAAATAGTTTCACAAACTTTTACCTCGTTGAACAGACACTTTGGCATAGTTTGCATTCGTGTCGCCATCATCCCATTTCTATGAACTTTAGTTTGTACGAGAAATTTGAGTATCTGAATTTTAAATATGTTTACGAGTTCAAATGGAATTCAGAGTGTGTTTAATTATTGAACTTGAAATGAAACTTGGGCTATATAGTAGCAAGTAGAAATCGGGTATCCTTATGCTAGCAGCCTATTAGTTTCAATCACTTTAAGGATGGCTCATAGAGCACACACTTAAAGCTATACAATTGAATTTGCTCAGGGAGCATAAGCAAGAGCGCTTGAGATATTAATAGCCATTGGCTGTTCCCATTTGTATGGGGGTCGCTTAGAAAAGCGATGCCAAGTTTACCTTTGAGTTAGCTTGAATTGCAAGGCAAACAGACAAGCAAACAAATGGCTCAAGTTCTCTGGCACACGATGCGGATATATAATAATGTGGGTACAAGTAAATAATGTAACTGAAACTTTTTTAACAGTAAACAAATACATACACAACATTTGGACAATAGCCACTGACGAGACTGCAACAGTTAAGTGAACTGCTTAACAGCAGGACTTTAAAAAGTCCCCACACATTCGGGAAAGACATTAAAGGATGCCTTGACTGTTCAATTTGTTTGGCTCTGTTTGCACAAGCGAAAGTTTGTTGGACACGCTCTTAGCTTCTTACTTATATTTCATTTTGAAGGTCCTTACACGCATACACCTACACATACATAACCGCACACGTGCGTAGGACTCGCGCGTCAAAATTTTTTTAACATCTATACACATCTGAGGCACATTTCCATTTCCGCTTACGCTATAACTGTTATTCAATTAAATTAAACCCTAGCAAACTACTGGTTGTTGTTGATTAAAAGCATTTTCATCGCACTTTGCTTAATTCGTTTTTAGCACGAGCGAAAACCAAGCGTACACATTTCTGATAACACTATCCGCATTGAAAGCGTGCAAACAACTGACGCCACAAGCATTTACGGGTAAACTGAAGGATAAAAGACAAAGACCAACAGCCTGCTGAATGAAATGATTAAGGTGGTGTCATGCGCAAGCCCATTTTGGAATTCTCTTAGCAACCTGTGACGTCACGCTGGTAATTTTGAATTTGCGCGCTAAGACAACAACAGTGATGCATATAATTTTCAAAATGCATTAATACCTAATAATGTTTATTAATTTTACTAATCTGCTATTTTTTCGATATATCTTTATTCGTAGTGCTCCAAGATACTTAAAAGTGAACACAAGTGTTGCCCTTAATCACATAAATTAACATTAAACATAAGTCGAGATTTTCAATCACAAGACTTGCAAAGTTCGTCTTTGCATTAAGATTATAATATATTGTAAAAATATATGTGTATATCTTATACTTAATACTTGTTGCAAAATATTAATCAAATCAGAATCATCAAATCCAATAAACTAATAAACATATTCCATACAAAAACAAAAAATAAAATAAACATTTCTCGAACCATCAGGAAAAACAAAAACATGATATAATTATTTAATTTGGGATGGATCTGTCCGATCAGTTCGCTTCAGCGATTGACTGCTGGTGTTATTCCTGGTGTGGCCAACGCTTGGCCAGATTCTTCTCATAGACCATAATCGGAGCGGATTTGTGCAGCAACATCGATTTCAGCTCGGTATCCGAGTGCTCACCATCGCTTTCATTATCCGCATCCTCATCATCCAAGCTGGCAACCAGACCCGCGTCAGACACATACTCTCCCAGCGCCGCCGTCTGCTGCTGCTCTTCTTTGTTATGGCTTGGTTTTAGATTTGGTTTCTTTGGACACGGATTGTGCTGCTGCAACTCCTGTTCGTCGCTCTCGTAGAAGAAGTAGGTGAGCCGCAGCTTTTCCTTGGGGTTATTGTACCTCCAGTCGTTGGGTATTAGGGACGCATTGCGATTGAATCGCTGCAGCAGTTCCGCGAATAGATACGGTGAAATGCACACCTTGGGTGCGTTTTGCTCCTGTTCCTGCACCCACTGTTGCAGCCACATTCTTTCAAAGTGGCAGCTGCCGTAGTCGCGAAAGTATAACTTGCAAGCGCGATGGAAGCAGGCCTCATCTAAATACTCATCACCTGGAATGCGGCGCAATACGGCCAACTGTTTTTCGAGCACTTCGATGAGCATATAGTGATCATGGCTATCCGGCATTGTGGTGGTAAGTAGAGCGCGTTTGCCCACTGGACTGAATTGTGTCATTCCAAGTGGCCAAAGGCCGCTCAACAGGCGGATCATCAAGTGTGTCACGGTCGCATGCCTGAACAGCAGGCGTGGTAACAAACTCCCACTCCCTTTCTCATTGTGGGATAGTGTCGGGAGCCAACGCAGTGCATCTGCCCACAGCTTAGCAGCTGCGCCCGATTCAATGCTGGAACCGAGCATCCACCTGCAGCGCTTACAGTTCAGCTGGCCTGCGCAATTGTTGATGCGATTCTGCAGCACACACATGTTGATCACAATGTGATTGAAGCCGTAGTATATGTCGGTGGCACCGGGCACCAGCACATTAGATGCCAACTGCTGCTGGCCAGATGTGCCGTGATTGTGACAGAAGAATTCACTGGGATCGATCAGGCCGCTGGGCAATTCGCGCAGGCGATTGTATTGGCAGCCGGGCACCAGTTCGTACAGACACTTGCTGCAGTGCAGCGATAAGTGATCCTGTCGCTGCACAAAATTCAGTTGCAACGGCATCAGATGTGACACCTTCGGCCCGCTGCCAGCCCTATTGAGCTCGACGAGATCGATTATGTTGTAATTGAAGCGGAAGCTCATATGACAGCCGCTTGTATTGAAAAGCGACAAGTGCTTAATGTCCACACCCCAGCTTTTCTGTCGCAGGACGAATTCGCTCTTGCCGTTCTCCACGACAAACATTTCGTCCTCCTTGATGATGAGACGCTCATTTTGGCCATTGCCTAAGGGCTCATTGAACTGCAGGAATATCTGGCCGCAGCTCAGATTTGGACGGAATTCCACGATCACTGCCCTTAACGGCATTTTTGGCGGTAATTCGCTTGTCCGATAGCAAATATTAAGTAAAAGTGACGACAGAATTGTTTAATGCCGCGTTAGTATGTATGCAACTATCGATGCTATTGATATCGTTGCTACATTTTAATTATTGTCAATCGCGCCAAGAAGAATAAGGCATTAAAATGTTGACATGTGGCAACGCTCAAATTCGGACGTATCGACAACATGTTGCTGACATATTCAGCAACATGAGTCTGCAATTGTGAGCGGCGTGAAGTTGGCAGCGGCCGCTTACCTGAAGAAGCAGACACATTTAAGATTAAAATAATTAAGTGAAACAATTTAGACTGGCTCCTGCACCGGAGTTGCAGTTGTTGCGTAATTACACGCGTTGGTGTTTGTAAAAGGTTGAACATATTGGCAGCATGGCGTTGGCATTGCGAGTGGCATATTTATCGCACGCCAGTGGCACTTGGAGCAGATGGCCCCAGGAGCGCCGTCGCCTGGTGCGACTGGCCAGCAGCAGCTCCATCTTCAACTCGAAGCTGAAAGGCTGGTAAGTAGTATGGTGCCACCACATGACACGCCTTAATTAGCGACCGGCATTAAAAACTCATTTACCACAAACAGCGATAGCATGCCGAAATTGAATTACAGCACACAAGAGCAACCAAATGCAGACAAACAAACACAAACACAGCCAAAACCAATGCCAATACCAACGATTCCGCCACAGATCAAGCGAAATGTGGCCAGCGAAATAACCAGCGTGGGCAAGGTCATCTACGAGGCGGGCTGGGACGAGAAAAAGGCCAAGGAACAAAAGACTGGAATGGCCCCGATCGAAAAATCAACCTTGGAGCACAAGGCTGAGGAGCCCCAAAAGACGAAACGTGAGCAGATACGCGACAATATGCAATCGAAGAGGGAACAGATGCGCGACAATATGCAGGATTACATATTTACGCGATACTTCAACTATGTGAAAAACTATGACAAAGTTCTCGAGAAGAACTTTCCCAAAGCCATGCAGCTTTATCGAGCGTTTTTTGTTGGCGTCAAAGACTTTTTTGCGGACATGAAGCGCTTTCTGAAAGTGGCGCGCATTGCCAACGGTTCGCCGCAGGGCATCCGGGCTTTGAATCGCCAAGAGCTCGAATTGTATATGCAAATGCCACGCGACATGATGAAGGTGGCGCCTGCATTGATTGGCTGCTCATTGCCAATGGTGGGCTATGCGTTCTTTCCACTCGTGTGAGTCAATCAACTTCTGGGCGAGCTAAATAACGCAATAATTAAGCCTTATTCTTTAGCTTTTGGTATCCACGCATATTTCTCACACCGCACTTCTGGACACCGGAGCAGCGCATCGATTTCCAGAGTTACTATATGAAGCGTCGACTGCAGTGCAACAAGTCGGTGCTTCGCTGCCTTCAAGCTAAGCTCAAGTCTACTGCCGGACACCACAATCATGCCGAATTCCAGTGCATCCTGGGACAGCTGGGCAGCGGCACACATCCAACACCTGAGGCTCTAATTGCTGTCAGGGACATCTTCGCCGAGGGACCCTACTCACTGCTGGGCATGCCGCGGAAACACATCGTATGCGCATTCGTTACTAACTTACAATTATGTTTGAACTGAAAATTGGTACTTATTCCTTGCAGAAAAGTCTAGTCAACATGCATGGCCTGCCCAGCAGCCTGTTCAAGCGGCATCGCCTGCACGAGCATGCATTCCTAGTGCATTACATGGACATGGCCATTACGCGCGAAGGTGGCGTCCACAATCTGAGTACGTCGGCGCTGCGTTACTCTTGCAATCTCCGTGGTCTCAATTCGGACAACCTGGGCAACGAGCAGATGATCGAATGGCTGCGTAACTGGGTCAAGGTGTCTACGTCAATACAAGCCCAGCATATCACTTTGTTTCTTCATCTGCCTGTTCTGCTGGGCTACAATCATCCCAACAACTGGAAGACCATCTACTGCAAAGCAGACTCCTAAATTGGTGCTACTTTAAATGTGCAATTAAAACGTTGTTTTTAAAAACCAAATAAAACTGTTACAGCCAAAGAGCAATAAGTTGTATTCTCGTATACCGTACGATAAATTATAGCACAATATCAGATAACTATAACTTAACCCAGAGAGTAAACAAATGAGTTCCGTGTGTTTTTCCTAAAAATAACACTTCTTTTATTTGCTCCTTGTGGTGGATTTTCATCAAGCAGTTACTTTCGTTAAATGTTTTTGTTTTTACTTCTTGGGCTTCTTGGCCTTCTCGGCACGCAGACGCTCACGACGATCCTTCTTGAGGATGCGTGGGGTGCCATCGGACTTGGTGCGCTTCCTTAGTGTGTTGAAGGCGATGGTCAGCAGCTTGTTGCGCTGACGCTTGGCATAGCGCAGCTTGAAGCGATCAAAATCATTCAATTGCGAGCGCTGCAATAAATAAATTTCAATTAGTCATCAGAAACATAAAACTGTTTTTTAACAGCTCAATTTATAGCTGGTTTCAGTTTTAAAATAAAGCTAGCTTCATGTATGTTTCAGCCGGCAATTCCTATCAAGAACTTTCAATTATCATCATGTGCAGCAAAGGTGGATATTTGCTTTGATTTTTTCATACACACCTTGCAGATGTTCTGTGCCTTGACGGACCAGGGGCTGACCTTCCACTGCGCCTTCAGGTCACTGTCCACCCAGGCTTTGCGAACAATGCGCGTGGCGGCGGTGTAGGGGAACTTAATGCGGTATTTGGTCAGATGCAGATTGTTCAATCTGTACTCCTGACGTGGAACACCGGTCAATGGCCCATCAACCAATACCTGCAATTTATCAATATCAAATACATTAATTGTTTGAGTCGTTTACTTATATCAGTGATGCAGCAACACTTGTGTATATCGCCCGCTTGTGAGCAATGGCAGTGTACTTTCAGTAAAATTAAACTAGCTTCATTTATGTGTCAGTTGGCACTTCCTATCAAGAAGACAAATTATCATCATGTGCAGCTGGTGTTGCTTTTGGGAGTACAGAACTTGTTGCTGTTGCTGCTTCATAGATGGAGCCACTTACTCTGTTTTGATCGATGACATCGACGATGGCCACCAGGCGACCCTTCAGGGGGCCCGCCGACGCCTTGGCGATACGACCAGTTTGTACGAATCTCTCGAAAGGCTGCAAGCACACATTTCAAAAACTTATGTAAAAATAATTTCAGTTCACATTGACAGCGAGCTGCTTGGTTGTCTGCTAACTCAAGCACCACCACGTGAAATATTTCGAGCGCATAAAAATGCATACACAACCGCAATTGCTATGGATTTTTTTGTTAGCAGTGACTTAACGCGCTGACCTCGAAGATTTTAGCCAATGCTTCATTCAGAGTGCGCACTTGCAACCATTTTAATTTCACATTTTTCATCCAAATGCGGAAAATACTTTATCAACTCTTACCATGACGCTAACCGGAAAGAAAGAGAAGGAACGAAAAAATTTTGACACCTCACTGTCAACATGGCGAAATGTGTGCACTGCACAGGGTTGCAATTAAAGCGCTTTTTCCAGCACTGTTATTATAATTTTAGATCCGAATAAAGTTTAATGTAATTCATTGCAATTTTTAAGTTCAACTATGGAATTTGGAGCAAACAGCAAAACAGAAATAGCCACAGAAAACGGTAATTGAAATTTGATGTCACATAGAAACATAAACAGAAAGACCTAATTCTCCTAATCTGGCAACACTAAAGTGTTGACGTGCGTGCCGCAATAGAAATTTAATTTCCATCATCTGGCAATACTAAAGTGCAGTGATCTGGCATCTTTCAAGAATTGTGCTGAAATATATGTAATTCGTGATTGTTTAATAATATTTACCAAACAAACTATTGAAAAATTAAAAACAAGAATGGTATACATACACTTTCCAAATAACCTGACTGAGGAGGAGCAGATGCTGCAAGCGAAATATCAAAAATTGAAGAAAAAGGTGCATATCCAAACAAAAGGCACTGCGTCCTTTCGTGAAAGCTTTACTAGTTTTTTGTTTTGTTAACAGAAAAAGGCTCTGCAAGCCCACAAGGCGCCCAAACAGGAGCCGGAGAGCGTACTTACGTTGAAGCGGCCCACAGACGCGCGTGATGCGCGGGAAGTGGCACGCAAGCTGATTAAAAGTGGCGCCATTCCCGCGATACAAAAACAACAAACCAAACAGGATCAGACATCATTTAAACGGCCCAAGGGCCAGGAGCGAGCCAAACGCTCCACATCCGAAACTACTGTGGCTGCCTACCAACCTTTCTCGTCCACCCAAAACGATGTCGCACAGGAAACAATAATCAGCGAAATCATAAAAGAGGAGCCACGACGTCAGAATTTGTATCAGCATTTTGCCACGGAACGCGATCGGGAGGAACGTGGCCTAACGGAAAAGGTGACACTAGATGCCACACAGCCAGAAAAGCCACGTGCGGGAAATACGATCTTCGTATCGGGCAACAAGGTTACGGAGGAGTTCCTCAAGAAAACATTCAATGACTACGGCACCATAGTTAACGTTTCCATGGAGATCGAAAAGAGGTGCGTCTGAGTGTGACTTGTTGCTTAATATGTGATGAATATCTTGATATGCTTTGCAGTCGAGGATTTGTTTCGTTTGCCAAGCCGGAATCGGCAGATCGAGCTATTGCTGAAATGCATGGCAAGAGCGTTAATAGTATAGTGCTGCAAGTGCAGCTGGCGCGTCGCCAGCCACAAATTGAGCCCATTAACGATGCCTCATCTTCAGCAGTTTGGTCATCAATTGGTAAGCAGTTGAAATATGTAAATGTAGCTTGGATTTCATTTCTAATTTCTTCTACGCTTGCAGCGGCCAGCAAATCGCAGAAGGGCAGCCACAAAGATCAGCGACAAATGGTCCAATATAATGATGATTTCTTAATGTAGTTCAGTTAGTTCACTCACAATCATATTTAATTTTATTTCCTCATCATTTAATCTTTCCCCTTTCTTATTACGCAAAATGTCATCATATTTAAATAGTTTTTTTTTGTTTTGTTTATTGAAAATACGCATCTATAAGTATATATAATGTACTTACATATGTTCACCTTCTGTGCTAAGTACTCGCGGTTCAAATTAAATACCTCTAATGAAAGAACGTTTTTGTATGAAAAATTCACGATAGATAAAACAATTCATCTTTCAAGTCTAGAAAAAAATCAACAATCGATTCTTTAAGTAATTGAACAATTAAATTTCTTCAAAAGTAGAATATGAGCGAACAAAATTGTATTATTTTTGCATAAATAAGTAGAATAAGTAAGTTCGCCAACAAACTTGAGCCCGTCCTGGACAGCTCACCATATCAGGTAGCTTATTAATGATTTTTTTTTTCACTTAGTTTAAGTACATATTTAATACATGATCGTTGCTGCTGCTGTTATATAGTTGTTGTTTGTTTTGTTGTTATTGTTCTTGGTAGTAAAAAACATGATATTGTTTTTGGTTAGTGTGAGAGATATTTGTTCTATATAAGTTCGGTATGTTGTTATCAGTGTTGTTGATGATGATTTAACTGGGATTTGTTGTGGTTGTTGCTTTTCGTCGTTTTAATTAGTTGTTTTCACTGCAAATAGCGACTAGTAGCCATCTCGCATCCATCCTAAAGTAGTATTTCTTTGTTAGTATGTAGTATATATTATTAAGGTTAAGGCCTTTGGTTTCGAGCGGTCGCTTTTGGCCCGCTTTTAAATTCGTTTCATGCTCCAAAAATGCAAAACTGCCCTCAGATCATACACAAAAATAACCCAAGCAACAGATGTCCCCAAGTTTTTGGCAGCTCTCTTTTCACGTTTGCCTGCCCTCGTTGCCAGGCGGATTGAAGTAGTCCCAGTGATGTGTGTGCACCTGCCGACCCGTCACCAGGAAGACCAGCACCCCAAAGGTTATCAAAATGAAGAGCACCATCAGTGCGGATATATTCCTAGGATGCTGACCCGGCTCTATTGCAACATCTCCACGCACAAAGGTCGTCAGCTGATTAATGATGTTGACCAGTTCCAAACTGCAAGCGGAGAGGAACTGGCGACCCGCTTGCACCACTGTCTTTGGCTGCTCCTCATCGTATTCCTCCAGCGGCTGTGTAGCGCTTCGCGTACGTGAGCGACGGGATCGAGAACGCGGACGTTCCACTAGCTGCTCTTCAAGCTCTGAATCGGATTCAGGCTCCTGATGCTGTTCATGCATATGGCGACGTCGGCACTTGTGCGGCGCTTTGCGCTCTGAGGCACTGCCACTACCGACAGCAGCTCCGGCTGCTGCCTGCTCTGCCTCGGCACTCCGTTGCAAGTTATAAAAGGCCAATGGCGCCAGGGATTGCAGATACTCTACGCTGGGATACACAGGTGGCGGTGGCGGCAATGGAAGCAAAGCTGCTTCTGTCTGCGTTTGCTCATCGAGATTGCTGTGTGGCGTTGACTCAGTGGTTTTGCTCTGTCGTGGCGGCTTGGTCGGTGGCTCCACGTCGCTGGCGGCGGGTTCACTGCTGGGCTGGCGGCTTGTTTGCGTCTCGTTGGTGAGCAGCAATGGGCGTTGCTCCCTAACGCGCTCCACAATGTCGTCAATAAAACCGGGCGGCAGCGCAATGTTCTGCACCACCAGTTGCCCCGATTTGCAGGCCAGCTCATCGGCACTGACCTGGCCACCTTGCAGCTGGGACACCTGGATCTGGCCAGCCTGCAGTGCATGGACACGCAGACGTTCCACCTCCAGCTCAAGCATGCGCGTCGGCAACTCCACAACTTCTGGCGGAGATTGCACCGATTGCACGGGCGTCAGTTCACGTGCCATCTGCTCGGCAATGATCAACGCTGCGCTGGCTTCTGTTAATGTGGTGGATTTGCGTCGCGGTGGCGGCAAAGGCATTGACTGAATGTCTTCCTCTATAGGCAGCAACTCTTGAATGTTGTCGGTAGCGGGTTCGGTGGGTAAAGTGGCTACAAACTTGGCATCGACTTCAGCCTCAGACGGTTCGCTGGCGATAGTTTTCTTAACTAGCACCTCCTTCACTGTAATTTGTTCCGGAGTCTGCTCTGATTCGGATAGAGTGAGCTTCTCTTCGGAGAGTGTGGTCTCCACTTCAGTGTGCTCCGCTTCGGATTGTGTGTGCTCCACCTCTGATGGCGTCGGCTCCACCTCGGATAGCGTTTGCTCCTCCTCGGATAATACCTGCTCCGCTTCGGACAACACATGCTCTCCTTCAGACGTTACGCGCTCCTCTTCCAATGCCTTTGCTCTAGATTCTGCAATCTCTGCTTGTCTGTACACTGCCAGCATCTTTTCCATTTCCTCCCGCAGCTCTTTCTCCAGCGCCTCGTCCATCTCTTGATCTGAGCGTTCTTGTTTCTGTTGCAAATCCTCTTCCTCATCGTAATTATCCGAGAACTTCTCACCAGCATCATCCTCTTCTTCGTACTCCGTATCGCGGAGCGTACGCTCAACTTCGTCATCCTCCAGCTTGCTGTCATAGTCACTCTCCAGTTGTGCCTGCTGCAGCTGTTCCACTGCAGCGTCCAAATCCGCTGAGCTGGCTGCGTAATCACTAAACGCAATCTCGCCAGGCTCCTCCTCCTCGCCTGCTGTTTCCACATCAGATTTACTCTGCACCGAGCTGTCGGAGAGGAGGCCTTCGCGTCTCAATTCCTCCTCCTCGCGGCGCAGTTCCTCATCCTCCAGATCTGCGGCACTAATGGGACGCACTATAAGCGATGCCTGTACGGTGTCATCTCTGTCGCCTACACTCAGACTGGGCGTGGGTACGCGTCGCTCAATGATAACCGCTGAGGATGGTGTTTGTGGGCGACTTAGCGACTTGGAGCGATCCGCTTGCGAGGATGCACGTGAGCGTTCCGACAAACTACGTTGGTTGGCATCACGGAACCGTTGTAAGCCACGGGCAAGTTGCTCGTCTTCGGTGAGGACACGTGCACCATCCACTTCATCTGGCTCCTGAGCCTGCGTGCTGCGCAACAGATCCTCCAGCGTCGTCTTGCCGCCTGCCGAGCCCGAGGAACGTCGCGGTTCGATGATCTTCATGTCGTCGGTTATCTCAAACTCCTCACACACAAAGTCATCGGGCAGCGGATCCGTTTGTGTCGACACCTCCACCTCAAATTCGCCTTGCTCCAAGCTATCCGCCGTGGATGAGCCGGCGAAGCGTTCGCTATCCTCGTATCCGTCCAATCCGCTTCCTCCACGTGTCGAACGCTTCTCCCTTGGTGGCCGTGGCGGCGGCGGCAGTGGCCGGAACTTCATTTTGTTGATGACTTCCCCGGACTGCAGATTCGAGCGTGGGGATTCGGGTCGCTGTAGCAGTACACCCGGCTCCTCATAATCGTCCTCTTCCAGTTTCTGCGGCTTCTGTTGCTGCTGCTCTGCGGCTGACTGTGTCGCATAGCTAGGGAATAGGGTTTAAGGAGCATTAGAAACGGATCCTGTGTCTCAGGCAAGTTGCGGCAAAGGAAACAAAAGCGGTTCAAACTCGTGTTGTGAGTGCGTGTTTCATGTTTATGTTCCATTGATATTGGATTTATTGGAGTGTGCGTGTATATTTAGGAGCAGTATAGTAACTAGGATTAATTAGCATTTAAACTTAAGCGTACAACTTAACAAGTAGGAAACGAGACTTAAACAAAAATGCATTCGAGACAATTCAAAAGTCAAAAGGTCGCAAAAGTCACAAATCAAGAGCAAAACTCAAATAATGTCAAGCGGCGCAGCAGCATTTCTTACTTTGACTTGAGCAGCAGCTGGCTGCTCGGCATCTCCTCAAGACTGGCCACCGAGCGGCGGCGACGCGGCGGCATTGGCGAATCCTCGCTGGGCGTATACTGCTGCGGCGGCGGTGGTCGGGCTGGCGGCGGACTACCGCGAGAGCCACGAATGTTGGGCAACGTGGCAAAACGTTCCCCAGGCGAACGGACGAACTTCTTGCGACGTGCGGGCGGCGTCGGCTTGGGCAACTGCTCCTTGCGCACCACAGCATAGCTAGAGATTCGTCGGTATGGGGGAGGAAAGCAGAGCGCACACCTAAGCAACGATTTGGCCAGTTGGGACCCTAGGCGACCAGTTTACTCACCCATCGCTCTCCAGCATATCGATGACAAACTTCTCCTCGACTTCACCTCTTGGCTTCTGCACGTCCATAGCAAGTGATTCGGCACCACGTGAGGTACGCTCATCCTCGGAGTGTTGAGTGCGTGCCGACGTAGCGTCCGTTAAGTTCTCCGACGTGGCTAGCGGTATGTGATGATGATATTCGTGCTCAGTGCGATAAACAATTACCTGCCAATGACAAACACAAAATGTCAAAACTGAATTGATTCTCAAAAGTCAATCTTTAAATTTTGAGATGAGATGCATCTTAGTCAAAACTGAATCTTTTTCAATAACCATGTATTTTTTTAAGCTAAACTTTATATAAAATTAATGACATCGGCTACTTACATCTTCGTGTGGCTGCAAAAATGTGTTCGATACTGATCTACCACCAAAGCCATTGATAAACGAGTCCGCATCCTTCTCCACAGATGCATCGTCGCGTGTGCGTTTCTTTTGGCGCCTTGGCGCCTGAGGTCGACTTTGTGGAGTGGCCAACTCCTGTGCTGCCGCAGCAGCGCCAAAGTTAAGTTTGTTGAGCGCCTGCTCAGAGTCGGTTGCCGTCTGTTCGTGTAGGGGCGGTCTGAGGTAATCCTCATCATCGTCGAAGTACTGAATGCTGCTGCCACCATCTGCCATGGGCAGATCCTGGCTACCCTCCATGGAGTATTTGCTGCGGCTGCGCGCCTTGCGCAACGGTCGCTTTGGCATTAGGTCACTGCCATTTTGTGACATGGAGAAATCATCACCATACTCGCTGCGCTGGAACTCCTGCGAGTCATCAAAGTCCGGTCGATAGTTGCGATGCAGGCGTCGCGGTTTTGGCGGCGGCACATCGTACTCGCCATACTCCTCGGCCGGCTCCCGTTCCAGAGTCTGGTGTGCTGACTGGCCCACTTGCTGCAGTGCGTTGGGCAGATCGTAGCCCTCGCGAATTGCGTCGCTGATGTATTGACGCAGCTGGATGTTGTCCTCGGAGATGCCACGTTTGCGCAAGAAGAACTCATCGTCATCGATAGTCTCCATGACGACCTTCTTGCCAGAACTGGCCGTGGATTGGGCATCCTGCAAATCTTGGTATTTGTAGTAGCTCGCTTCCGCATCCAGTTCGGCCTTGCGCAGCAGTTTATTCTTTTGTATGTCCTTCTCCGTCCAGCCCTCAGCATCGTGGCTGTCTTCAGAGCGAAGGTCCGAGTCCTGGTGCACCATGGGCCGACGCTTAAACTCCCTCGTTCGCTGGCTGGAGATCTCATGTATGGCACGATTTTCCTCATCGAACTCGGCAAACTGTTTGCTGTCCGCGACGCCACTTAGAATGCCCATTTGGGTCTGTGGCTGCGCTTCGCTGGCCGTGTCCTCCTCGAGGTCATCCTTCATGCGTCGCTCCAGCGAGGATTCTCTATCGAAGCTCTCCAACTCGCTGCCATAGCGTCTATAGCGCGATCCCTCGCTATCATTGTAGCTCACATCCGAGAACTTATCCGCCCAGCGTGAACGGACTGGACCTGGTCCACGATCGCCCTGGGGTGAGCTCGTCGAGGTTTGCGACGGCTGCGTCTCAGTGCTGGGTATAACGCTGAGACTGAGACCCTCTGTGCCCAGCGAAGATTCTATCGGTGGTGCAGGCTCCTCAACGGGCTTCTTCTTGCGAAATGCTCGCGGATAGGTGCCAAAGTTAAATTCGAACTTCTTTTTTGCTGGTGTAGGCTGCGCATCTGCCGTTGTTGCCGGCGATTCCGTGGACTCGTCGGCCATTCCAGGCTCATTCTCCTTGAAGCTCTTGCTACGACGTAGCTTCAGCGTGGTAAACTTCTCTGGCAGCTTAAACTTGGACATGTCAGGCTTGCTAAACTTGGTAAATTCTGGCCGCTTCATTTCCCTAAACTTGGACATGTCGGGACGCTTAATGTCCGGCATTTTGATTTTGGAGAACTCTGGCGCAAAGCGTCTGCGCTCCTTAGCCTTCGCCTTGGGACTGCCAGAAACAGGCTTCGGCTTGGGCTGCGGTCGCAGTTTGGTGCGCAGCTTCCCAGCCTGATTGCGTATGCCATCCTGCATTTTGCGTGTGCGGTCCTGGGCGGAGGCCATGAAACTCTTCTTACGATTCTCTGGCTGTAGTGGTAGTTCCTCTAAGGCGCTCGAGTCCACCTGGCTAGTGTGTATTTCATAATCCGTACGAGATTCCGTACGTGGCGTTGTTCCCCCCGAACTCAGTTCAATATCAACATCCATGGGTATTTGAAGGCTGCTGCTGTTTTGGGCCGGCACCGGCGTTGCAGTGGGCAATAAATCGATAACGTGCGCCGGCGACACGCCCACGGGCTCATATTCATGATCACTGCAAGGGCGAAAAGAAGAAACGAAATTAGTTGGCTCGAACGATAAGGAATATAGGGAACAACAGATAGATGAGCTGATCTGAAAGAGGTGTCATTTTTTTTTTGGTGTTGTTTGTTTGCTGTTTGTTGCAAGCCACGGTTAGAAAAGCCGTCACCCTTATCTCATTGCTAGCTGGAATATCAGGAGTGGATATGTGTGTCGGGTGGTCGGTGGGTGTTCGATCTAAGCCGAAACGTAGTTGGGGTAGCAGTTGCTTACCGAGAGAAATAGGTCCGCTCGAGGAAGTCTCTGTGTTCATTTTGCTTTTGTGTTAGGGGCGAGTCGGACTCAAATTCCGCTAGACGCGATTTACGCTCATCGAAATTGAAACTAACCGTCTTTGTCATGCGAGCCGACGACCCATAGAGCTGATCTTGGGAACCGCTCATCATGTGCCCACCACGATCATGGGACTGTGTGCGCGGCTCCCTAAACGACGCTTTGCTCTGCAGACCGAGACTCCGTTGAGGTCGATACACCTGACTGCCACTGCCCGTGATCTGTATGGGCACGGAGATAAGCGGGCGACTGCCGTGGCTGCCTATCGATTGATCCTTGCTGCTCGAATGCCGAAACTCCGACTCACTCTGCTGCCAACTGTTGTCGGGTAACTCAATCTCGCTGGAATACAGATTCCTGTTGCCCGCCATAAAACTAACACCGCCAATGCTACTAATTGTGCCTCGAGGCACCGCGGAAACCACCACTGGAGCGAAAGCCTCACTAA
This sequence comes from Drosophila paracracens, assembly GCA_035044025.1. Taxonomy (NCBI): domain Eukaryota; kingdom Metazoa; phylum Arthropoda; class Insecta; order Diptera; family Drosophilidae; genus Drosophila; species Drosophila paracracens. The sequence continues at coordinate 12,185,691 of JAWNMN010000192.1, read as the reverse complement.
TGTCAACCGAAGCACGTTCGGAGGCGGCAAAATCCTCCCGACTGCTGTACATAGTCTGGGCATGTGGCGGAGGTGCTGGTGGCTTAGCTGGACGCGCACTGTACTGATCCATCTCGTCCACCTTTAGCGAGAAGGTCTCCGTAACGCGCACGGAGAGCGGCTCCGCTTCCTGGCGCTTCATCACGTTCGACGTGCTGCTCACAATGGACATAGCCTGCGGCTTGCTCTTGTTAAGTACGGTTAGCCGCTTGCTGGGCGTTGGAGATTTCTCCGCCTGCATCATTGGAGAACGCTCCACGAAGGGTGAAGGCGAACGAGAGCGTTGTGGTGTCGGAGATTTCTGGCGTGGCTCTTGTGGCTTGGAACTAAACATGGACTTAAAACGCGAGGCATAGGAACTCTTGACTTCGGGTGAGGCCTCCTGCATGCTGATGCTACCCACAATTGTTGCTGGCGAGGAGGTATACGTTGGTTGCCACTTTGCTGCACGCTCTGGAGAGAGCTGGCGCTCTGGTGTGTGCTGACGCTTGAGCTGCTGCACCGGAGATGGATCTCGAGCTTGTTGCATAGTTTGCGGAAAAAGTTGGCGCTCTGGTGTGTATTGTCGCTTGAGCTGCTGAACCGGGGATGGATCCCGAGCTGGCTGCACAGTTTGATTAGGACTAGAGGGTCGACTCGAGGGCAGCTGCAGCGTGGCCATTGTTCCGTTTGGTGCCGTCGGTGGCATCGGCGGAGATTTGGGACGCCTTGTGGGTCTGGGACTGCGACTGCGATGCTCCACCGCCTTTAGCTCCTCGTCATGCACCATTGCATCGATATCGACAACGGGTGCATCATGAACAATCTCAATCTTGGTTAGCTCGTCCACTTGCAGTGGCTTTACGCTCAGCTCGCTGGAAATTGATGGCGGACGTCGCGTCTGTGTCTGTATGTTATCCCGGATGTTGACTATGTTATGTTCCTGGGCCTGCAACTCCAATTCTGCAACTGTCTCGGCTAGAGGATCTTTGGGTATGACCGTGGACTGATAGGGATTTGGCTGCTGCATTAAATCGGACTCAAGCAGCATTGAGGGACGCACTGCATCACAACCAAAGCGGGAAACATCAATGGGGCGATTCTGTGGCATCATGCCGCCAGGTTGATTCTCCTTGTTGGCCGTACTCGGTCGCATGTAGTCCGGTGATAAGGGTGGCTTGGCATTGCGAAAGTCCGGTGCTGGTGAGGATTGATGCGAGTAGAATTGAGGCGGCGTATTCGACATGCCTGGAGTGGGCGTGGCTGTTATCAGATTCAACTGTGGCGCTTGCAGCGAACCCGGCAAGATGGTAGCCTGAAACAGATCCGCATTGGAGGTGCGTCGACTGGCGCTAGCGGACCGGTGACCTCCGGGTCCACGAGGATTTTGATTTGGTATATTAATGTCTGCGCAATACATATCCGTCTTGGAATAGCCGGTCGAGATGCGACGCAATGAAGTGCCACTGCGCATGGACAGGGAGTCGCCAAAGCGTCCCACGCTGCCCGACGAAAACCCGCCCATTGACAGCTGCCGGCGACCAGCCATTAAGCCACCCAGCTGATGGCTGCCTGGCATATCTGGTTCCGTTGCATCCGAAATACTGCGTACGACCAATCCACGTGTACGTGCCGTCTGCTCCAGCTCCGGAAAGCGTTCCATGAAGCTCAGATCCACCGAAGGCGCCACATCCGCATGGCTAATGACCTCAAAACTATGCGTCGAGAGATCATCATGCTGCAGGTGGTATTGCTCGTCAATGTGGTGATCCTGACGAGAGGTCGGACGTGAGTCAACCGGATTCACACGCTCCGGCAACAATGAATCGCTCTCGAAGAATTGACAGGCGCAACGGACGTCCAAAGAGGCGCCACTGGCGCTCTCCACCCGCGACACAAAATGCTTCTTCTCAGCGGGCAGAGCGCCCACCGAGGCCGAGCGCCGTGAATTGATCATCGTCAGCCAAAAAGGTGATCGCCTCAAACAGCTGTCGTCGCTAGCAGCAGCAGCAGCAGCAGTTTTTACGACTCTGCCTATTTACTTGGCCCTGGTCGTAATCCGTCTCCGCCTGTCCAACGTTGTTGTTCTCGCTGTCTTTTCGCTTTTGTTCGTTTTAGATTCGTTGTCGTTTTGTGGTTCGTGGTCGTTGGCTATTTTTAAGCATCCACCAAAGCAGCCGCCGCTGTCGCGCGATTGGACATTAAACTTATATATTTGACTTTTTTTTTCGCACATACAACCGAAAATTCTTCTGCAAGGCCCAGAAAATAGCTTTGACTTTGCCTTTGGGTTCAGTTCAATTACTGCTGCATGTTCTAAGCTGCTGCCAGCTTGTACATCTGTTTATTGTTCAGTTGCGGAATATATATGCCTTATATGGTATTGAATGAGTTTTGATCTATTTTGAATTGCGGCCCGTTTAGTCGGTGCGCGAACGATGTCTACATCGTTGCAATTTTCGGCCAGGACTGAAGAGCTTTCTCATTTTGCGCGACACAAATTTTTACCGAAATTTGTCGAAAGATGAAAATGTTGTTCTTTAAAATTAGCAAAAAGCACACGAACACATAAACACACACACATACATAGAGACAATGGCAACATGAATTGAAATTTGTGTTTGTCTTTAATTTCCTCGATTGTAGTCCGAATGAATTCGACGTCGAATGTTGAGCGAACTGCGACGTCGACTGCGACTGCAACGGCGGCAGCGACAGCGAATTGTGCTGCTTGTTCATAATTGGGATGTAGCCGAATAGCAGGAGGAGTAGCAAAACTTTGTTGGCCTGCACTTAGTGGTGGTTCTATTTCGAGCAATGCGTTGCTGCCTGCCGGAAATCTTCTTGTCATTCGTTGACCTTTAAAGCGTTTAATTTGTAATTTATTTTACATTCTTTGAGTTCATGCCACAGCACCGTCTATTCAAATAGTTTCAATTGAATGAACTTGGGCTGGAACCAAAGCCAAGTTGGCCAAAACCAACGTAGAACTAACAGCATACGTAAATATTTAATTCATTTAACTACATAGTTAACCAATGATTTGTGATTAGCCAACACCGTTTTTAAGTGGACAGAGTACATAGAAGTTCCCATTTAAGCAGCTCTTACCTTTGGGTCTATATCATGTTATGGCTTAAGAGCCGTTGCGTCGTAATACCCATTACCAATATTGTTTAGTACCGCCACTGCTGCAGCAGCAGCAAAGCCTCAAGCTGGTTAAGCGCCTAAATCGCCCTTCGGTGGTGCATTGTGTGGTGATATTTGGGATTTGATTGTTGTCTGTGTAGTGGTAATCTTGGTAGTAAGGCTTTGCATATTTGCGCCTGCGCAGGCGACGCCTTTTGCCGTCTCCCGGCGGCCAGAGGGTTAGTAACAATTTCAAAAGCATGTCAATTAGGTTAGAGTTTCTGCAAGGACGAGGATGAGCAACAGTCGCGTTTGGTGAGCGGCGTTGTATGAGTGCAGTGTGTTAGTGTCAAATGCCCAGGATACTTCATTGGAGTGCCACGCCCCTTACTTACCTCTCGCTCTTTGCCTTGGCCGCATTGGTGGCCGCTTCCAGTACATCTTCAGGTAGCTCAATATCCTCACGATGCGGTTCGGCTTCGTCCTCGACGTGGGAGAAGGTAACCTTCTTGTCAGAGGGTGCTGGTGAGGATTCCTTCTTAAGGGTGGGTCGCAGTTCGCTAGTCTCCAGCGGTTCATCGCTTTCTTCGGCCACTGGGGTCAGCTGCGCCAGACGTGCGCGATCTTCGTCCGAGGAAGTGGAGTCTATTGATGACAGCGGTGCCAGTAGTGCTCCCGACTTGTCTGCCGCCGCAATTGCCACCTGATCTTCTTCGCTGCTGCCCATGCGATCTAATGGTACCGGCTTCGCAGCCTCAACGTCATCTACAGCCAGATTATCCTGGCGCATTAGCGATTTCTTGAGCGAGTCGAGTTCAACGATGGGTTCATCCAGTGGCAGCTGTGACTCAGCCTGACCAATCTCCTCGTAAACATGTTCGCGACGCAAACGAGGCGTTTTTTTGGGTGGCGACTCCTCCTCAGTGGTTTGCTCCAAAGTCTCTGCGACCTCTGACTCAGTGACTTCCAGAGTGGGTGCTTCAGTCTTGTCCTGCTCCACGGGCAACTCAATGATCTCATCCGGCTGTGGCACACTGGCCGTGCTTTGTGCACTCGTGCTAGGCAGCTCCTCATTCAGCTGCTCCTCTTTATTACGTTTCCGGCAGGGAGATTCGTCATACTCTACCAGCTCCAAGACATCATCCGAGTCCTGCTTCTCTATAAAGTGCGGAATCTCACCTCGATCTGATTTTGGTGAAGCCTTCAGCTTCATAATCTTTTGCTGCTCGCCCAAGACAATTTTCTCGTCCTTCTTGAGCATAATACGTTTGATGTTCAAGCGCTTCTTCTGGCGCTCAGCCAAACTCTTCAGCTTCTTCATGATGTCGAAGCTTTTCTTTGGCTTGCTCTTTTTTGTGGGTGCCTCTGTATTCGGGACAAGTGATCCTGGTGGCGGCGCTAAGTCGTTCAGGCTGCCTTGTCTGCTAGCATTGGCCGAGCTGCCGGGCAGAGATTGAGCGTCGCCCTGAGCACGTCCACTGCGTCTGCGTCTAATGATGTCCCGGATATGCGCCAAACGATTGGTTTTCCTTGGCCTCGCGTGTCCCCCAACTGCTAGCACCGAATCGGAGACACAGGAAATGCACTCGCTTAGGGCGTCCTCGTTGTGCTTCTCGCTCTCTGCTTCGTTGTCGGACGGTTCGGTCTCCTCACTGCTGTCGTCTGTAGTTGTACCCAACGCCTCGTCCTCTGACAAATCCTGTATGTAGCGTTCGGTTTCCTTGACCAACACCTGCTCGTCGTAGTGCACTTTCTTCAGGGACTTGGGTGATTCCGATTTGAAGCGTAGCTCCTGCGATTTGCGCAACAGCAGCACAATTTCCGGCTCCTCGTCGGGTCCAAGTGGACGTTTGTAGAGATGCGTCCACGGATAGCCGCCCTACGGAAGAGATAAACAACATAAGTATACGTTGCTCGGGGATTTTGTGGTTTTGAACTTACTCTGTCTTTTGCTCTTCGTAGATCCTCCCAGCGATAGGTTTGCAACGGCACTGGTGGCTTATCCACACTGTTCTGCAGCAGATACTTCTTCAGCGACTGATAATACTCTCGCTTGCAATCCGCCGACAGACGCTTGGCTTCCGCATCCGTGTGTGTGCCCAAGCGAATCTGTTCGATTTGCGGCAGAGAGTCAATGAATTCCTTGCGCTGCTGCTCCTCTGCCTCAGATTTGGGTGTGGGCACCTCAACCAACTTAATCTCGTTCGTTGCCTTCGCCTCGGCGCAGGCCTGCTCCAATACAATCTCCGGCTGTGGTTTACTCTTCAATATGCTGGTCAACTCATTCAGCTGTGCGTCGACCTGCTGTGAGAGTGAGTTCACTGCCGATTGCTGTTCTTTGAGCTGCTTCTCATGCTCTTCCTGATTCTGTACTACATTTTTGCTGAAGCTCTCGATTAGGTCGCGTTCAATCTCATTTACTAGTTGCTCGGCAGTCTGACGCACTGCCTCCGGTACTGGTGCTGCTGTTACTTTGTCTGCCGTTGCCGTCTCGTCAACCTCGGCTATTTGATGCGATGGTGCGAGAGTCTCTATTGGCTGCTTGGTCTTGGCACCTGCTGGTTCCACCTCAATCAGTTGTGAGGCTTCGTCAGCTTCTATTTTCGAAGTGCCAATCTGCAATTCTTGCTCAATAGGCGGCAGTTCATTAATCCCCACACCGCTCTGCACTGCGTTGACGTCCTCGATGAGGTGAGACTCGAAGTGCAGCAGATGTGATCCGCCCGGTGTGGTCGGTGCCTGTGCTTGTGTAGGATGAGTCAGCCCCCCAATCGCCGGTTCGTCGTTGTTGTTGTCGAGCGTTAGCTTCAGGTCTGATTTATTGCACGGTTTTTGTTCCTCTTGCTGGGAGTCGTCAGCGATGCCGTTGATCAGCAATATGGTCGGCTGCTCGGTGGGGCCAGTTCCAGCTACAGGTAGCGACACTGCAAGTGTTTGCAAAAGTGCATTAGATATATTTATTTACTTACAATTGCAGTGCGAAGAGACAAACAACAAAGTAACAGGTGCTAAAAATAACGTGAAAATTTCGCTACTCTTGAGCTGACAAGCTGACAGACGACAAACGACAGACGACAACATTTCGCGACAATGACAATATGTGTTACATAAGGCGCGTCACAAAACACCGAGAAATGTGCATACACAAAAACAGAGACACGGAGAATGAGAGAGATTTGTGTGAATGCGGAGAATACAATTTGCGAGACACAAAAAAGTTACAAAAAAAAAATAAAATAAAATAAAAGGAATGCATTCGTATTGGTGAATTCGAAAACTTTTCGAAAATACTGCAATTACGAAATCTGCACATCTAGTTTATTTTATGCAAATATTTACCACAATTGTTCAACTGAAAGTTTTTGAGTTTGTTTCGTTTTTATATTAATTTATTATTCGTTTTTCGTTTTGCAAAAAATTTTACATGAATATAAAATTTGCTCGAATTTGTGTATTTAATTATTGTTTATTATTTGAATTTTACACAATCCTCGAATCTGTTTTCAGCGCGTACACGAGCCGTGCACTGAAATTGTCCGGGACCAACTGGCATCAAGTGAAAAGTGCCAGAGCGGCAACAACCTGGCGCACAACTGAACAGTTTTGATTCTCAACTGCTTGGTTTTAAAATACAATACTTAAATTGTTGCTCATGATTATTTTGTGTGTGCGTATTTGTTGTTTTTTTTTATTTTTTGTTTTGTCTGTTTTGTCTGCTCATTGCCTTCATTTTTCGCTTGCGCTCAATTCGAATTTGGCTTTTTGCCTGTCTGTTTGGTTTAGTTGGAATCAGAATGGTTTTGTTTTGTTTTGGCCGCGTTAAAGAACTTGCTGCAGACACAAAACTGGAAAATCGGCAACGAGACTAGCTCGTAAACAAAATATCCGTTTACTTCTTAAACACACACATTATAGCTAATTTAAAGTTGCCCCACAAAAAACCAGAGCGCAACTAGTTGCACATAAATTAAACACAAATGCTGTACTTGAAAATACCCTTCATTAAAAAAACTGTTCAACTTGTATTGGGGGAAATTCTCATCCAATGTTTCTAGCTAATATTTATGTGTTAATATATATATATTTATTTATATTCTCTTTAGCGATATTGTGTATACAAAAATGCATCAATCCATCAACTGCTGAACACGTTTGCGTTGTCTACAATTTCTTCTGTCTGCCCTAACCAAATTTTATGCCTTACAATGACGAGGCGCTTGTTTGCATAAATATAAATATACATATCGTGTATACATATAGTCGTGGTTTGTTTTTGGGTATACATACATATGTTTGTACTTACGTATGTCTAACGTAATCACATAAAATTGCAGAGCAACGAAATTAAATTGTTAAATTGTTAAATTGTTACGTTACGCCTTTCGATTTTTATATTTTCAATGAATGGGGAGCGCACAGATTTCTACATATCTATTTGTATACATCTAGTATACTAATTCTAGCTGGGGGTGGTGGGTACTACAATGACGTAGAGAGGGTGAGTAATTAATTTGTTTTTGCCTGCTTGATTGGTTCAACACACGAATATGAAATGAGAATGCTGATGATCTCTGGGCTGTATTAAAAATATTATGCAACTACAAACAATTTATAAGTACTTACTCATGACCAACAATCATATAGCTATTTAGAGATCTTACTTCACATTTCTGTGTTTCTCAATATAATAAAGACATTCATATAAGTATGATATCATAAGGAACCCTAAACAAAATCTAGTGATGTTTAAATAATGTATTTCATCTTAGCTAAGATTTTTTGCTTATATGCACACATCGCAAGTTTTCATCACAATTCGAGCGTAACTGACATGCTTGGCACATACATAGTTGCCAGATATGTGCAGTTGAATGGCTTGTTGGATTGATTTTCCTTTAAAGAAACTTGTCATCCATGAATATTGACATATTTCCAAGGTCAATCGAATCATCTGCTCAAGAGCAGTGACACGTTTGAACTTAAAGGCAAAACATTTTGATGAGCGGCTCAACGTGGCGTATGCGTAACACGTGCGAATTATATCAGCACACTCTCAGACATTAATTCACATCTTGGGAGCTCAATTACAGTTGCTCCGATTGATGAACTTGTCGACGTTGCATAACGCACGGGAATTAATTAAATGCCGGCTAACTCACCGTAATTGCCAGCAACACTCAGAAATACGTAAACCATAATAGAACGTGAGGTTTTAGAAAACAATTAAGACGTAACCAAAAGAAACAAAAAAGAAGAAAACAAAAAAAAATAATAATAATTGATAGGCGTTTTAGCGAGCGCCTCTCAAGCTTCACATGTTCGACGTCTAATCGCGCTTGGAATACTACGACAAGCAAAACGCAAACAGACGACGGCGATTGACGTTGTCATTAACGTAGCTGCTGCTGCTGCTGCTGTTCTCTCAGAGCAATGAGCGTTGAGCGAGAAAGGGTTTGGAGGTGGTTGGTGGAGAAACACCAGCGAAGAGCATGCCAAGCTGAACGCATTTGCATTTTGAGGCACTTTCGCTACTGGTTGCATTCGACGGCTAACAATCCACAACGCCCAAGGTCGCCGCAGCTTAGCTCAGCTATTTTTAGATTCATTTAAGCGTAACGCTTAGGGCGCCATCAAGGATGGCTATAACTGATTATATTAATTAGGCATAAGTTCGCCAAACTCAAAGTTACTACTTGCCAAAAGTCTTTTTGTATGGCACCTAATTTTAATGGGATAGCAAAGGTATTTGTGTAGAATTTGGCACACATTGCGTATGCTTCATGTTCATTATTTGTGCCGACCGCCCGGCGAACGGATTTTCTTTTTTGCTTGTTTCAAATTATATTTCGTGACACAATTGCAAATACATTTCGATTGTCTGTCTGCTTGTCATAGTTTGGTCTAGCGTTTAATTATTGTAATTGTCAGAGACTCAAGCATTTGCATTAATTGCAAGCTTAGTCTAGTGGTGCTACAAATTAATATTTCTGCAGAGCAGTTCCCTTCTACTCGAGACAAAGCTTTAAATACATTTGAGTGCATTTTAATGATCGCTTTATAGCTAAACGAATGCTCCAAATGGATACTTAAACAAGAATACTTGAACAAAAATAATGACCTTGACTGGACTTGTTGGCATGTTTAATTTATGTACCTATAAATATAGTTCAGGGCAATATAGCTAAAAACAGAAATATACAAACACACACACACTCACATATACAGTCATATTTTCCTTTACGTCATATTTGACGATTAGTTCCAAAGTGGAACTGACAAGAACAACAACAAGAATAACAACACGCGACGGCAGTTGACAGACGCAAAAAGAGAGACGACCACAACGATAATAACAGCGAAGAGAAAACGTAACAGAGAAGAGGAAATAAAATTACAAAAATATAACATATACGCTCAGTATGCAGAACATATATAGATGAAAATCACGATGAAGACTAAAGACAAGAGGCAAATAATTTTTGCCACCAGACAAAACACACACAAAATGTGTATAAATAAAATATGTATACATATCAATATGTACATATAAATATATATATATATATATATATATATGTATGTATGTAAATGAACGGATATTTAACTATATACAATGCAATCAATGACAAGACGTGGCGAGCACATAAAAAACGTTTCTTAATGTTATTGATGTGATGTCGAGAACAAGTTGCCCAAAAATCCCAATGAGCGGATGGGGTGCAGAGTGTTAAATCTCTGCGAAATGTTTGTAAACACAGAGCTCGCATGTTGCCAGCAACATTTGCATAGATGAGTCCGAGACACACATACCAATCACAGGTGCCATGCAAACCAGAAATCGAGTCAATGCTGTGCCGGTGCACGCAATCCGACTCATCGTTGCCAACGTTGATGCTGCTTCTGCTGATGATGCTGTTGCTCCTTCTGTTGCTGCCTTGCCGCCTGTAATTAGGTCAATGCTGTTGGTTAGAATGGGAAAGTTTGGTCATCGCAATGGGACGTTGGCTCATGTGATGGGACTGCTGCTAATTGCTAATCAATCAAACGTCCATTACTGATTTTCTCTTATATAGATTTGGACAACCACTCGCACTCGTCTCTTAGTTGCTGTACTTTACAAAATCGGCACCATACTGAGTCATTTTCCGCGAGCATGCTAATCGACGTAGAGCTGGTGATTGATTAGCACATTTTTTGTTAGCATTGCGTTGGACTTTTGAGCGAAACTTTGCGCATAGGCAATAGAAATGTAAATTCTTGACATGGTTGTCTAAAATACAGTACCTAGATGCGATGTAAAGTTTTCGTTGCCATGCTAATGAAACTTTACATTGGAACAGATAATATTCCACACTTTCTTTCTGCAGTATATATGTCTGTGATTAGCCTTAAGATCTTTATTGCAGTTATATACAATATTATGGTGTTTTATAATACCTTGCTGTCATTTGGTTAAGTGGTTGTACTTTAGTACTATTGCGCAAATAAATAGTTATGAAATTTCATATTTAATCTTATCTGTTATTTATTTTGAATGCGTGGACTGTTTTGGGAATTTCGTTGTGTCTTTCAAATGTATATCGAATAGTCATTAACTGTTTGGCTACTTACTAACTGATGGCTAACAAATGCCATTAGTTTATGGAATTTCAAATGTAAACTTTGCATTTTATCATAATCTTGCGGCTTTCCCGCTGTCATAAATGTCATAAGTGCCGACAAAAACATTACGCAACTGAAACGACATATTTCTATTGATACTGCGTCAAGTCTTATCTTATAGTCTGCCGGCAAATTGCGTACTTATGTTCAACAAATATAAAAGTGAATTTAGCCGATAAGATAACAGCAACTGATCATATGGCTAGTCATATGACGCTCTTCTCTGCTGGTCTACGTGCTTTTCTCCCAGTGTGCAAGCCCATAATGCATCGTGACTTCGACCTGAAGCTGTTTGTCGACAATACAGCTGATTTCCATAGCTTCTACGTCCAGAATTTACTCAAGTGGCAATCAGAACGCTTCAGTTGTCGGCGTATCTCAAGTGCTTAGATTAAAATGGGAACTGCTTTTTTATCGCCACAGATTGTGGCAGCCGCTTTTCACTTTCGTTGGATAATGACCTGTCATAGATCACAGTATTCTTTTTTTCCTCTACTTCTTTCTATCTCATTTGAATTTTGATTGATGTAACGGCAAATTCACATCGCATTGTAGGCAAACACAGTGAAACTCATTTGTTAGTTCACACAGCGTGAAACACGCCCATGGGACACAGAGCGATGCCTCGGCCGATGCTGCTTGCTCATAATCTTTGGTCCGTCCGTCTGTCCGTCTGTCGTGCTGCCTATCAAAATGCCAAGTTATTCATAAACCGAAAAACCAATATAAAAAACCTGCGACGGAATTCATAGTCAACGAAAGATTCATTCTCTGTCAAATAACTCGGAAGAACTGCAGCTATTATATTATTATAAGAGTGTAAAATAAATCTTAACGGCATTTAGAATGTTGTATAAGAATGCAATCCGTTCTATAAGCAATCTAAATGCAAATCTATAGTATAGATATATAGATTACTGTCATTACTATACTATTATCAGAGTACGCAATGAACTGCAGTTTCTCATATCAATTTTGACCTAATCCAATTAATCTTATAGGAACTTAGGGAACTGTAATAATACCGTTTAAAGAAAAAACAAGTTTATAAACAACTGTTTGTTGCAAGCTGCATATGCTAGTGTATAGACGAGATAATAGCATGTTGTCATTTCAATTCCCAATTGCCGTTAGGGTTTTGTTGAGAACCCAATCGGGTATTCAAACGTGCGCTGCATTTGCGGCGCCAGCTCTGATCTGAGATATTTTTCTGGCAGCTGTTCAAGTTGCGACAGAGAGCGGGCAGCGGAGAACGAGAGACGGGGGGAGGGACCCAGCCGCAGTATAACCAGTAATGTTCTATGTATAAATACGAGTACTTTTAGGCGACAAAAAGAAAAAGAAAGAAAAGAAAAGATGTGTCGCCCATGTGGCGTATACGCAACGGCTGCCAACTAATCATTTATTTTGGCCAAAATTGATGTCGTTGGATGGGAGAGAAACTGCGCTGCGCTGCGCTGCCTACCTTCGTCCCACGGATGATGTTGGGAGGATGTGTTTTGCGATTTGCGTCCTTTTTTGCCGCGTTTGCCGCTGTTGTTGTTGTTGTTGTTGGACTCCATTTGTTGGCCGACAGAATTTTACTCGAGCTACAAAATACACGCGCGCAAATGAAATTATTTTATATAATTTATCTATGTTTTATGCACACACACACACACATACACAATGACGCACAGTGGCCACAAGTGACATTTGGCAAACACACAGAAGTACACACAAATCTACGCATATATCCATCCACACACACCCGCACAGTCGCCTTGTTTTTTGTCGCTTTGATTACTTGGCGCAGATATACACTAAATATCTATATAGAATATACACACAAAATCTACATATATATGTATGTATACATATACTATATATATATTTGAAATTAAGATTTTCTCAAGTTATTTTTAATGTGGTGATTTAATTTTTTTGACACCAACACACACGCACACGCAAATAAACACTTGTGGCACTCTTTTTACTTTCGTTTTTTCTACAAAAAATATTACTTTTTTATATATATACAATTATGTTTCATGAGATTATAATTATAATGTTAAATTGTAGTTAATTTGCATTACGTGACAGCGCGTATTTGATTGTTAAACATTTTCCAGTTGGTAACTAACTTTTTGCCGTTGGATTTAATCAGGCAACTGCTGGCGATGTCAGCTGCTGCTGCTGCTGCTGCTCGTCAACTGTTTTGCGCTGTGTCGTTTTTGTTAGGGTTCGTTTATTATTATTTTTGTTGTTGCTGTTGCTGTTGTTGTTGTTGTTGTTGTGTGCGCGCTTGTAGTTGTAAAGTATTTAGAACTCAAATGAGTTTGAAAACTGAATGAAAATCGCGCACGGAAATCCGCCGCGTCCATGCGTCGTTGTCGTCGTCGTCGTCGATTGTCGTCGATCGTTTGCCGTGCCGAGCGCGACTAATGGGCCAAATACTAGCTGACTGAGCTGACTGAATGGCGGCGACACTATCCGACCGACGAGCTGGCCAGAGAGCTTTTACTTTTTGGACTGTCACCACTACTGCGCTGGGTCGCACGCTCAATTTGATATTTTTCCGTTTTTCTGTTTTTTTTTTTTTTTTTTCATTTCATTTCGCTTGCTTCGCCATGTAATTGCCTTTTATTTTTATGCCCTGTCCGGGTCCGAGTCCAAGCCGTGTGCGCATTTTGCTATTTTATTTTCGTTTTTGGTTTTTTTTTTTTTGGAAAAAACAACGAATGCATTTGCGTTATCATATTCAATTTGAGATAGTATTTTCATCAGTTGGTTGGCTGCCAAAAGCAAAATAAATGACGAATTAAGGCAGACCGTAAAACTTGTGGCGAATTTCAAGTTAAGTGGCTGCGTAGTTTCCACCCCCACATTCAAATATGGCAACATAAAACAAAAGTTCATCACAAGTTTTTTTACGCTGATTATGCGACTCTCAACAAGTTCAAGTCTGAACATTGCATGTTTTGCATGTTATCCGAGTTGAGTTTAGGGCTGGGGAGACAACAAAGTTCAATTGTCGGGCTGCTGCTGCTGCAGCTTCTACCTCATCAGTCACCCTTTTGTGTGCTGCTGAAGTGGGCCCAAGTTGCTGCTGCTGCTGTTGCTGCTCATCAAGTTCATTCCACTTGGCATTAAGCAGCGCGAACTAAGCATCCCAAGAATGCAGCGACTGCTGCGGCACTGACAGTGAGATGTGATCTGTTTATAGCGAGTCGGCATTTAAGTGGTCTGCATTAGTGCCTATACATATATATGTATATACCTATGGGTATATAAATTGTCGTAGTAGCTGCCCAATTAAATGCCGCGTTCATCTCTAATTAAGTCACACTCATATCAAGCATAGGGTCCATCGCCCAAGCGAACTTCTGGCTTATGTTTAACATTTTGGCAAACATCAAAAAAAGCAAAAGCACTTAATCTAACATAAAACATAAAGCTAAATATATATAGCTATTATTAATCGAACGGTTGGATGGTACATTAAATTTTGACCTTTGATGTGCGTGATTATTTGATGGGTTGTGGGCTGTTGGGCGGTTGGTCTGTGAAGGTATAAATGCTCAGAACTTAATTACAGCGCCATGACAACACATACAAAAGCTTGTGCTACCAACTAAAACAAAAATAACAACAACAACATGGTCAACAGCAACTGGATAACAATAGCTTCCGTTGCAGGAACGTGACACAAAAGTAACAACAGCAACAACAACAACAACAACAACGTAACGATACCTACAATAGCAAACTGCGTCCTCAGTGAGCAGCGCGCACAAGTAGAGTTGATTGACAGGATATAGACGAACCGAGAGGTGTTAAAGAACGAATGCCCCGGAGGACGACGAGGGCAGAGAGAGAGAGGAGGAGGGGCTCGTTAATCGAACAGCGACACACGTGTCTTGATGGAAACTTGTTCATTGCTTTCCATTACACTGCTTACAACATTTAGACACTTTATCGATTTGCCTGCCGAATATTCCGAATTATACAGAAAATGGCTGATGCATATTTCATTTGCTGCTCACTTATTGATTGTAGAGTAATCCAAGCCGTTGCACAGCTGCGACCGCGATTAATTTGCATCAGCATTTATGCACACAACAGAACAAATATATATTTTTTGTAATGACTTTCAGTGGTGAGCAGATGGCAATTGTGAATCCTTTACACTCGAGCATATCAAGGACACGGTCCGCGGGTAACGCGCTACGCGACCAGCGTCAACAACAGGACTGATTTGATGGGTCTGTCTGGCGTTTTTAATTCCCATTACAGGAGCCCGTAGTGCTGACGCTGTTTTTGTTTATCGCTGCGTTGCGTCCTCACTCCAATTGTTGTTGTTGTTGCTCTTGTTGATGTCGGCATTTTTCATCACCAGGATGCGGAAGCCGTGCGGCACAGCAACCCATTGCATTGCCTCTCAAGCGATTGAAATTGGTGAGTCATGCGCACTGTCTACTTGGTTGGTGTACGCGATAGATAACGTATTTTCATAAATAAAGTTATACATCAACTTAATCATTGCTCTTTTAGAGATGCACATAATTCAATTACAATTCGTATGCAGCGTTCATAATATAAATTTAAATTTCAATGTGCTGTCGATATAAATATCGATATTTGTATATCGCTCAAGCGATCTCGCCAGCGTTGCCACTTTACCAGCACCTGTTGCGTTCTTGATAGGGCAACACTCATTAGCATCTAATTACTAAATCAAAGGTTAAGTAATAGATTTCCCATTTACTAAAACAAACAATATGGCTCTGCGATACGTGGTCAGAAACTGCAATAGTCTGCTGCAGCAAAGGCGAAGCCGCCTCGCAGCAACTGCAACATGGAGCCGAACATTAGCCCATTACCCCATCAACGATTTGATGTTTGGCTTGGATGAGGATCAACAGAAGTTGAGGGAGGTGGCCTTCAATTTCTTTCAAAAGGAGCTGGCGCCTCACGCCAAGGAGATTGACAAGCTGGATCACTTCAAGTATGTATCACAAAGTGAGAAATAAAAAGTTTGGCTCTAACTTGAACTTTTTCTACACCCACAGAAATCTTCGCCCCTTCTGGCAAAAATTGGGCGAATTGGGTTTCCTTGGCATAACTGCGGAACCTGAATATGGAGGCACAGGTGGCACTTACTTGGATCACTGCATTATAATGGAGGAGATTTCGAGGTAATTTGCACTAAATGCAGTAGATTTACATTGACTGATATCAGTGATAAAACTATCCATTACCAATTTCACCAGAGCGGCTGGAGGCGTTGCTCTTTCTTATGGCGCAAATTCCAATCTGTGCATCAATCAGATAACCAAGAATGGCACACAGGAACAGAAGGAGAAGTATCTGCCCAAACTGTGCAGTGGTGAGCACATTGGTGCCCTGGCTATGTCGGAGCCTGGAGCCGGCTCTGATGTCGTCTCAATGAAACTGCGTGCGGAACGTAAAGGCGATTACTACGTTCTGAATGGTAGCAAGTTCTGGATAACTAACGGATCCGATGCGGATACTATGATTGTATATGCCAAGACAGGAGCGAGCGGAGTTCCAGATAGACACGCGATTACCGCCTTTATCGTTGAGACGGGCTGGGAAGGCTTCAGCATAGCTCAAAAGCTGGACAAATTAGGCATGCGTGGCAGCAGCACCTGTGAGATCGTCTTCCAGGATCTCAAAGTGCCCGCCAAGAATATACTAGGCCAGGAGAACAAGGGCGTCTACGTGCTGATGTCGGGTCTTGATTTCGAGCGTTTGGTGCTGGCTGCCGGCCCTGTGGGTCTCATGCAGGCCGCCTGCGACGTGGCCTTTGACTATGCCCATCAGCGCAAACAAATGGGCCAACTGATTGGCGAGTTCCAGCTTATTCAGGGCATGATGGCCGATATGTACACCAATCTGAGTGCTTGTCGCAGTTACCTGTATGCAGTGGCAAGATCCTGTGATGCGGGCGTGAAAAGCAGCAAGGATTGCGCCGGTGTCATCTTATTCTGCGCAGAAAGGGCAACGCAATTGGCTTTGGATGCAATTCAAATCCTTGGCGGCAATGGCTACATCAATGAGAATCCAACTGGACGCATTTTGCGCGATGCCAAACTATATGAAATTGGTGCAGGGACTTCGGAGATTAGGCGTTGGTTGATTGGACGTCAACTTAACCAGGAATACAAGTAAAAAGTGAGATTCGTATAGTGGAAACAATCACAACCAGACAGACTATTTGTTGCATTTATTTTTGTATGAACGTACGTTATTGTAAAAATGTTCATTTTTATCTATTTCTAACTAAAACAACAATTTTTAAAATATAATTCAAATGTATATAATAAAAAGTGATTATTACGCAATAGAAATTGTTCTTTATAAAAGGGGCATATTTTAAAGCCAATACAAAAGGACACCATAATCCTAGAATACAGTTCGATGGAGCTTGTGATTCAAAGGAAAATATTTAAGGTTGTGTTTGAGATAAGTTGGCACCGTAGACTTTAATGTTCCCCCTATAATTATGCTTTAAGATTGTATAATTGCAAAAAACATATGTCGGACAAAAAGTGCGCAGTTTTTATGGACTTTAAGAGAATATTTCTTTGGCACAGTTTATTTGTTTCATTAAAATTTGTTGTAAATATTTTTTATCGCCTTTCGCGTGCCATTCTGTTTCTGTAAAGAAAATATCTTAAGAAAGTTCCAAGATCATAAAGAGATTCAGTTGCTTATATTGTTAAAATATTGTTTTTTATTTTATTAATTTACAAAAAATACACAATTAAAATATGCAATTACGTATACACGACGGCTCACATATGTACTCGTATGTATATACAAAACGAAATTACAGAGAAAAGAAATCGATTTTTATATATATAGAAGAACATAGAACAAGGTTTACGTACATAGATGATTTATGAACTAAACGTTATGTGAACAACAAATTGATTTTTATCCGCGCACAACTTGACGCTGAATTAACTAAAATGGCGTTAATTGTAATTCTTCGTTTTATATATGTTTGTATATTTAGTGTTTAGGTGCACGGTAATAAATTGCATTGATCTAACAATAAATCGATGAACCCAAATTGTTTATATATTGTTATGGTTATGGGTTATTGTGCTTATGTTTCGTCTGATTAATACAAATGTGTTTATGCATTATGTTCAGATTTGATGTATACGTGCCAAAGCGGCGATTTTGTCGGATATATAAATTGGCAATAAATTGGCAGATAGACACGTACACGTAGAAAGAAGCTCACAATAAAAGAATATACACAAGAATATCTCAAAACAAGAACAGAGAAATCGAAATGAAAAGCGATTATTACGTTACAGTTAGGGGCGTGTGGGTAATATATAGACATACTAACGCTAGTGGCTAATTATATTTAAATGTTAAATTATTACTATTAGTATGTGTGTAAATGTTAAAAGCACATTTGGCAAACATTTTTATTTCGTTTGGGCTGCTTTATTCCAGGCGAAAACTGTGCTTCTCCGTTTTCGTTTCCGATCGCGATTCCGTTGTGGTTGTAAACGATTTGCGCTCCATGACGCGCTGTGTCATTGAGGTGAGGCGTTCGCTACCCTGATCCACATAGCTAATCTTGCCGCCATCCGTGTTGAGGGTCATCTGCGAGAAGCTCGATTCCAGCGGTTTGACTTGACTCAATTCACTGCCGCCGCTGCTGTTGTTGGCCGACTTGTCAAAGTTTCGCGTCTCGTATCTGCTGAGGAGCACAAAGATTGGCACACATTTCTTTGGCGGAATAGAATAATTATGGACTAACCTGGATGTGTAACCCTCGTAGTTCTGACCGGGATAGGCACTGCTGCCGCTGGTTAACTGCACCACGCCGCCCTGGCCAAAGGTCTTCTCATTCAGATCCTGTACACATGCATCCAGATTGCGATTGACGGTGGGCTTCTGTGGCGGTGGTGGTGGCACAACTGGTGCTGAACTCTGCGTTTTAAGGCTGGACGTTTCAAAGCTATGCTGCTGGTAGTTGGCGTTAGTGGGTGTGCCCGCTCCCAATGTTGTGGTGGTTGTGGTTGTGAAGCCATTGCTGCCCGCGCCCGCAACTGGGCTGCCAGGATAGGGGCGTGGCACTGCATTGGCGGTTAGTTTGGGATTAGAGCGAAAACTGTGACTCGATGTCGCAGTTTGCATGTTAGAAATGGTCGTGGACAACGGCGGCGGTGGTGGCGGAAAATCTCCATTGACATCATCCACATTCGCATAATTTGCCGGCGGTGGCGACACGGCGCCCGGATGATGGAAATGCTGTGTCTGTGGGCTGGCATAATTATAATGATGCTTCTGTTGACTGTTCGGACCCGAGCCAGTATAATAGCTTGGCGAACTGGGCATATCACCCGACTGGGAGCCATAGTAAGCAGCGCCGCGACCCAAAGTCTGTTAGGGTTAGCATTAGAAAGAGAAACGGAGAATTGGTTGGTTAGAGAGATTAGGGTTAGGAGTAGTTACAGTTACAGTTACAGCTACAGCTACACCGACACCAAGTGAGAATTTCATCGGAATTAAATCAATGCCAATTTTTTTGTTGTTGTTGGTGCAGTCAAAAGCAAATTCTAAAAACTTAATAAATATTTTTTAAATTTAAGCGAGAAAACCTGTTCGTACATTGTTCTGGCTTCGGTTGAGTGTGCTGTAGGCGTATTCCGTGTCGCTCTCGTCGGTGGTGAAGCCTTGGGTATTCTTGGCATAGCGTTGCGCCTGTCGCACATGCTTGAGACGCTGACGCGCCTCCTCCAGTTCCTTCTCCTTGCGCAGCACAGCGGAGCGTGCGTTAATCTCCTGCGCCATGCCATCCACCATGGATGTGTTGATCTTAAGCGAGTGCTCCTCCTCATCCTCGAGGCCCTGTTGCGCGGCATGCACCAGATTGTCGGTGGATTTGATGACCGCATTGCCGGCTGCCTGCAGGCGACGACCAGCCTCCGAATTGGGATTCGATTTCACCTTGCATGCAATCAACAATTGTGCCGTCGACGCAGCCACCTGTTTGGCCGTCGAGATGAGCATCTCTTCGGTACCGACGCCGCGCACCAGATTCTGGGCAGCCTCCACCAAACTGTGTGTGGCTGCAGCCACCAGACGTGCAGCCGAAATGAGACCCTCCGACCACTGACCATCATCGGAGCTGGTCAGCGGGCGACGGGCCACTTTGCCCTGATCAATGAGCTCCCGCTGAGCGGCGTTGGCAGCGCGGACGAGAGCAGCAGAAGCGGCCATAATGCCCTTGGCCGCCTCGAGGATCATCTCATCGAACTTCATGTTCTCATCCAGCTCGATCTGTGGAGGGAGGTTTAAATATAAAATTAATAACAAGTCAATTGATTAATTAATAGTTAAAAGCAAAACACCATTTTGAGTTAAAGTTAAGTTTTGGATTGGTTTGATTTGTTTTTAGTAGAGTTTCAACAATCACAGTAATAATATGTTTGATTCCTGGGTGAACTTTTGAATGTAACAACCAAGAATATCAAACATATCTCACTGGAATCATTAGATGAGTGGGTAGTTGGTTGCTTTGATTGGTTGGTTGGTTGATTGGTTGGTTTGATCTTTTTTTTTTGGTAGTTTGGGTTGATTCGAGCCAACTTTACACTTACAGACTAAATGAGTTATTTGCAATTATGACAACTGTGTTTGAGACGAGCGAGCAGCAGTTGAGAGTTAGTTTCAGTTCACCATTCACATTCACCGTTTAAATACTTAATTATTAGAGTCAAGTTGGGATCGACTCAACTCACCGTAACATCCGCCTGGCGACGAGGTCGCAACGATGCCAACTTCTTGGCCGCTGCATCAATGGAGGCAGCAGCGCCCAGCAGCTCATTCTCGGCAATCACTGTGGGATCCTCGGGATCGATCCAGTCGGAGCCCTTCAGCAGACGTGCCATGGCCACCAGATCTGTGACGCACTTGGCCACGCGACGAGACAGATGCATGCGATCATCGGCACTGCAGTTGTGCAGAATGCCGTTGAGCAGCTCCCGATAGGATTCGGCTACAGATGTGCCGGCTTCCAGAGTGCGCACACGCAGTTCATCGGTCTCAGCACAGTTCCAGGCGACTGCACGGCAAACAATCAGCATATCGGAGATGGCACGACGACCCAAATTCGCAGCAGCCACAATATCAGCCTGCAGATTGGAGGTGCCAGCGGCGACAGCCTTGGCCGTAGCTGCTGTCACATTCATGGTGACGCGTATCAGATCTTCGGGTCCCACCTGAATGTGGCCAACGGGTGGTGGTGTCTGCATAGCCTGCAAAATGAGAGAGCGCGAATAGATTAATAGTTAAGCCAGAGAGTAGACAATTTAATTGCAATCTTACGCGCATCTCCTGTGAGATGGCCTCCACAGTGGCTTCCATGGCGCGTGTGCCTCGCGTATGCTCATCCTCTACAGCCTTGACGGTCTTCAAGAGCGAGGAAACGTTCAGCACCATTACCTAAATGCAATAACAAAAAAAAAGGAGTTTTTTTTGTTTTTGTTTGTGGGGAGCAGAAATGTTTGTTATTAATGTTGAGTTCTTGTTTAGAAAGTAATTGTTTTATATAGTGGGAATAACTTAGGAGTAAACTCTAAAAAAAAGTACGAGCTACAAACTAAAAGATCTACAAATTTCACGACTACATTACGATGGCTTTGGCACTTTTCGGATCAAACAGTTCTAGGTTTCAATATATCATTGAAATTGATAAACACTTGACCAATGATAATACGGGTTATATTAATTTTATTTGAGATAATAAACAAATATTGATTAAATTCATTCGAGACAACATTAATTTCTTGGGTACTATAACATTCGATAAAAGGGACAAAAGGAAGAACTTGCAGATGTCATGGATATATAGAGTAAATATGGTGTTTGCAAAGAAAAGTCTGAACTTTTTATAGTTGTAATAAATTTGATAAACCAAGAATTTTAGAAATATCCATTAAAAATCAGGAAAAACATTAGAACGATGCTCATTTATGTATTGTTTCAGATTGCGAGTGACCACTGTACTCAGAAAAAATATATCTGCATTCACTCTAATTCCCAACGCATCTACAAGTTTTACAAAAGTTTTTCAATATCAAAGTTGAAGGGGGAAAAATGTTTGAAATAATGTGGTTTTCTTTTGTTGCGCGTTGTTTTGTGCAATGATTAATGTAAATGTTTAAAGAAGAATTTCGTCAAAGTTTCCAAATTGGTTGTGTGGCGCCCACTAATGACTTATGATTCCACCATTGCTGGCTGCTGGCCGCTGATGCTGCTGGCGCTGTGTGTGTGTGTTAGTTTCTGAATGGGCGCTGGCAGCTGATTGGCAAACATCTTGAAGCGTCTGCTTTGTAGTTTGTTGTTTTAAACAGTTGTTTTTTTTATATTTTATATAAATGGTTGATGGTATTTAGATCGATATCGATAACGATAAGTTGCGTATATTCCACAGCGAGCGCAGAAGAGAGCAAGAGAGCGAGATTTTTTTTTTTTTTTTGAGTTCGATTTGCGTTTTTGTACAGTTTATGAGTTGGTTTTATATATATGAATATATATATATTATGTGTGTGTATGTGTGTGTATGGGAAGAGAGAAGAGCAGAGACGACGAACGCGCACAAATTAGCAAAAAAACGAAAACGAAAATATACAAGAATTTATGGATTTTTTTTTGTTCTTTTTACAATGTGTGTGTGTGTGGTGTGGTGGTGGGTGGGTGTCGATGGTGTTGGTGGTGGATCGACAAGGAGGGAGGGAGAGAGCACAGCAAATGCATGCAGAGCAGCAGAGGCAAAAAGGGGGGTGGGTTCGGGTGGATGATTGAACACAGAGTTAGAGCTGACGGCGCAGGGATGAGAAGAGAAATGTGGTGCTCATAACGGCAAATTGGTTATTAGGGCTGCTTATACACATGTATTAGGTGAGTATTTGCGGTTTTTTTTTTTTTTGGTGTGTGTTAAACATTGAAAACATTAATAACATTGAAGATAAAAAAACATAAAGCGCCAGCAAAACAGCAGCAGCAATGAAATCATCAAAGAGCAGCGGGAGCAGAGCAGCAAGTGATTCAGATTCGAGAGCAATTGCAGCATGAGTTTTTGGGGCAACCTGTGTTGTGCATGGGGAAACAGCAGCAGCGACAGCAAGTGGAAGAGTTTTAAAGTTATGCGGATTATTTTTCATGGGTACGTTCCTTTCTTTCTTCTTACAAGTAAGTGTTTTAAGTGGTTTGATGAGTGCCAAAGCCATTTCAAAGTATTTACGAGTATTTTCAGAATGCCACAAACAACATTTATGTATGCGTGTGTGTTTGCGTGCCTGTGTGTGTGTTGGGTTGCTTTAAAATACACACATAAAATTGGAAAAAAAGTTCCTTTATAAAGATAAGCCATAGAACTCAGTCAAATCTTAAATCTATTGAGAATTCTAAATGCAGAGCAAGTAAAAATGTTGTCCACATTTAATTCTGATTGTGCTTCTATAACTCACTAATCAGGAATCCAATCTAAATATTTTGTTGATTTTTTTTACATTATTTTTAGAGGTTTGTTAAGGAAAATTTGAGCTTTCTATTGCTTAGAATATTAATTTAAAATGCTTTCAATTAATCTATCTAAAAACAGGTCCAGTTCGTGGGTGCCTCAGTTTCGATTCCAAAAATAGAACCATTACCACATTAAAATAAGTTACAAGTTGGTGAGTTGTATAAAATACCAGATCTAGAAAATATTACACACTTAAAAAAAAATAAAGCCACAACAACGAAAGCTTAATAGCAAAAGAGAGTATTAAAAAAAAAAACTAGACAGATGAAAAGACGTAAGAAAATCGGGAAAACCGTTTAAAGAAAAGAGGAAAAATACAAAACATACCCTGGCGCTCTCTTTGAGGCCCTGCATGGAGGGATCGTGAATGGGCTTGCCTGAGGCCAACTTGGTGCAGTTGATCAAATCGCCCAGAGCTGAGGCCACATCCTTGACGGCATTGATGACCATAACCTGCGAATCAGGCTGCGACGAGCCCAGGGAGCAGGCGCCACGCTTGACGGCCTCCGCAAGTTGAGCTGCGTGGGAGTAAAGAACAGCATGAATATTAAAGATCTTGGATTATCTATTCGTAGTTGACTCACTTATGGTGGAGACGGCATTCTGTGCCGCATTCGCCAGCTGATCTTGAGTGCCTGCGGCGCCCGTTACGAGCACCTTGGTGTCCTCAACCAGTGCCTTGGCCGTCTGTAAAATGTGCTCGCGATGATCGGCAAAGCTGCCATCGCCATCCGAGTGCAGTGTGCCGGCTGTGGCAAACATAATTGTGGTGTCCAAGTCCCCAATGATGCCCGACACGGTGTGGGCAGCATTGATGCAGGCCTGAGTGCCACGGGAGCCAGCCTGCAAGGCAGCCAACACCTGGGCCACCTTCTCAGATACTTCGCGTGTATTGCGAGCAATCTCCTTCTGGGCACTGGCATCGTTGGGACTGGCGCCGCCCGCCGACGACTGGATCATGGAGCTGACGGATCGTCCCAGATCGATGACGGTGCTGCGTATGCGCATCGCCACGTCCTGTGAGGTGGTCGTTGTGCTGGCACCCACCGAATCCTGGGTGAGCAGCTGATAGTGTTGGGTCATGTCCACGGCAAGTTGGGGCAATGCGGCTGGCTCCACGCTGCTCTTGGCGTTCATCTCATTGCTGAGACGAGCAATCTCCTTGGCAGTGGCCACCATGCGCGTCTGGTAGTCGACAAAAGTGTCCGAATAGGAGGCATTCAGCAACGACTGACGCTTATCGGTTAGCCGTGTAATGGCCCGATTCACTTGCTCCATGAGGCCGGTGACGATTCCCGTTTCAGCGTTGATCTTCTCCACAGTTTGCTGCAGCTCCTGAATGGCCTCCAGAGTGCCATCGATGGCCTCGTCCAAACGTGGATGCGCTTGTGTGGCACGCGGATTACCCGCCGAATCCTTGGCTGACTGCACCAATGTTATGGCACTCTCGACGACCGACTTGGTTTGATTGATCAGCGACATCTGCTGCTGGCTGTGCACAATGTGGGTGCAGGCACCGATGGCACCATTCACCATGGGCACCACGTACCGCGAGATCTCACCGACAGCATGTCCCAGCTGCTCGGCATTGTTCTTGCCAGCCACACGAATGGGTTCCAGCTTGTCCAACAGTTCAGCGGCAGAGTTCAGAGTTTGTCCACTAAAACCGTGGAGATTGTTATCACGTCTCCGGCTCAGGCCCTGAGCGTTGACAGCCAAAGCACAGCTGTCCAGCTCACGGGTACAGGTGCCCAGGGTGTGCAGGACCTGTTCGCACTGTGCCTGTCCCGGCGCCTTGTCGCGAATGTTGTCCACCAGGCGTTTCACGGACTCCGACACGGGTGTGGAGTGCATGGAGAGCTGCTGCCAAACCGGCGGATTATCAGGTGACAGGGCCAAAGATTTGGCAGCCTTGACCATCTCAACGACACCATCGATGACGCCACGTCCGGCCTGAATAACCGGCTCCTGTGCCTTGCGACCCTCGGCCGAAATCTTGGCCGGTATGGATATGAACTCCGGACTGGAGGCATACTGGCTGACAGCTTTGACAGCCTCCAGTAGCGGCTCAACGAGCCTGTCCCGGCTGCCACCTGTCGGCTGCTCCTCAATGGCCTTGATATCCTGCACCAGATCAGAGGTTGCGGTGGCCACTCGCTTGGCCAGCACAATGAACTCATTCTTGGCCACCGGATTGTTGGTGTTCATGCTAGCCTGTCGGCAAATGGAGCACAGATAGCTCGTGTGCTTGGCAATCACTGTCAATGCGGAGATCATCTGCGGCTTGCCAGACTGCGAGCTGCTCACGATATCGCAATGCTGACGGATGCCCTGATAGGCCCACGTCAGCTGCGCCTTATCAATGATGCCCGGCCGGCCGGCCACACTGCTCGGATGCGAGACACCAATCAGATACGCTGCCTGCGAGGAGCTCTCCATGAGTCCCTGAATCGAGTCGTTCACGTTGTTCACCGACTGACTAAACTCGACGTGCTGCGACTGTTTGGCATTGTTGATCATCTCGGAGATGGCATAGCCCAAATTGCGGGACTTCGATGTCGCCTGCTCCACACAATCAAAGTAGCCCATCTCATTGATGGGCTCGTGGGGATAGTCGAGCATTAGACGCAGTGCCTCAATGTTGCGCATGACATTGTCGCATTCCTTCTGTCCCGGCGCTGATTGAATGCTGGCATCCACCAGCTGATTGATGCTCTCAGTCACGCTGCGTGCGGCTGCATGCAACAAATTCTTGGCATTCGGCTGGCCGGGATCGGCAGCAATGGACTTGGCCGTGGAGAGCAGTGAGCACGATTGCGTGGACACATTGCGCAGGCTATCGATCATCTGGGAGCGCACGGGCTCATCCGTCTGCGTCTGCCCGGCCATTTGCATGCTGACCGACAACAGATCCCGATAGTTGGCCGCAAAGTGTTGGCTGCTATCCGCCAGCAGAGCGGGACTCGCATACGATTGCACAATCTGTCCGCCGGCGCTGCTCAACTGCTCGGCGACCTGCTTCAGTTCCGATTGCAGCTCGGCATAGGGTCGATTCGAGGGTGGGAATTCACTGACCGACAATATCTCGCTGAGATCGCTGACATTGCGCAGCGCAGCATCCACCTCCCGTTGTCCGGGTATGCAGTCCACGGTGCGGGAGAGGGCACTCGTTACATCCCGGCCAGCTTGAGTGAGCGCATGCGGATCGGAGATGCCCTGTAGTGTGCGTTGCGCCTGCTCGATGAGCTGAGCCGAACTGGTCACCACATCGTCGGCGCAATCAATGACCACTGGATTCTGGGTGGTCGCAGCCACGCCATGCACACTCTTGGTAAAGTCACCCAGTGCCAGAGCGGTGTCTCGTCCAGCTGCGCCTGCATAGCTGCGTTGTCCCTGCAGCACCGAGCTGAGCAACTGGCTCAGTGCGATGCCCACGTTCTTGGCCGACTTGCGCAGATCATCGGCGGTGTTCTCCACCGTATCGCCGGGCAGAGGACGCAGTTGACCCGCCAGTGCCGCCTGGCGTGTATCATCAAGCACATGATGCAGCTTACGCACCGCTTCCAAGGCAGACTCCAACTCCTGTCCGCCGCAAGCATCGCGAGTGCGTTGCGCCACCGAATGCAACTCGGAAACGCTCTGACCAAGATGCAGAGCGCTCTTCGAGAGCTGCGTTGCCGCCGGTATATCGGTGACGGTGGGCTGCAAAGCACGCGATGATTTGGACACTTGGAGAGCAGGCTCGATGAACTGCTCCGCGGCCTCGATGAGATTGAGCTGCGCATGAGCATCATCCGGCTGGGCGTGTGTCGTCTTCACCGAGGTGACTAGCCGTGGTATGGTGTCCGCGACACGCTTGCAATCCTGCAGCAGCGACTCCTTCGTCTGGTGATCCTGACTGTGCTGCACCGCATTCTGGGCAGCCGAGATGCACTGGGTGGCCGCCGTCGCAGCCTGCTTGGAGCAGAACTCCAAGCGCTGAATCAGGTTGCGCTTCATCGCAGGCGTATTGGCAGCACTGGTGGTAATCTCGCGCAGCTCCTCGGCGGCGCGTCGCAACGCGTTCTGATTGTCCGAGTCGTGGGGATTGGAGGAGCAGAGACGTGCCGCCTCCACCAGCTTGGTGGTGGCATCGGCCAGCTGCTTGGCTGCCGACAGCAAACGTCGCTGCATATCCGCATCCTCCTGCAGATCGGCCTCACCCTTAATGCTCTGTATCAGCTGGGCAGTGGTTTGGCCCAGGGTGCGGGCATGACGCACCATTTCCTGGGGATCGTTGGTGGACACGAGAATGTCGGTGCCAATGATGACATTCTCGACGGGACTCAGCTCTTGACTGGTGCGATTCGCATGCTCGCGTGTGCTCAGCTTCACATGCTCCAGCATCTCCATCAGGCTCTTGGACACATCACGTGCCGCATCGAGGAGATCCGCCTTCAGTTTGGGATCATTGCTCGCCTCATTGCACACCTGGCACAGCGAGTTCACAGCTCGGGCCACATTTCTGGCCGCCGCCTCCAATTGCTCCCGGCAGGCAGCATTGTGTAGAGTGGGTGCCACTACCTTCGCGCAGGCGACCAACTGACTGGTGGCCAGGGCACACTGGCTAGCTGCTCCAATGACACGATTGCGTGCCTCATCATCCTCACAGCTGGCAGCAATATTCTTGGCACGCAGCACCAAGGCAGCTGTGGTATTTGCCACCGCCTTGGCCAGGGCGAGCAGCATGTCGTGGAGATCACGATTCTCGGGTGCCTCCTCCTCGGCAATGGTGCTCAGCACATGGGTGGTGGCTTCGCCCACACGGCTGGCCGCATTGATGAGATGCTGTGGCGGTTCCTTGCTCTCAGGCTCGGCAGCCTTGAGTAGATCACTGAAAGCATTGCACAGATTGCGAGCTGCCTCCAACAATTGATCGCCGTTCGTGTCATTCTCCATGAGGGCAGCAATCAGACGCACTTCCTTGGTGACCTCGGGTATGGTTTGGGCAATTTGCGATACAGACGCCGAGATGGCTTCCGTATCCACTTCATCCGGATGCGAGGCGGTGATGATCTGAGCGGTGGCAGCGCTCATTGTGGCCACATGCGAACTGACCGCCTGCTTGGAGGTGTCCAGCGTGTTCTCGCGCCATTCGATTGAACGCAAATCGCTGCCCAGCTCCTGAATGGGTGCCTGCACAGAGAGAGGTGTGGTTTAGTAGTGATTTCTTACAGATTTCTTATGCCTCCAGCTTACCTTAGTGCGCAGCTCTTCGTCAGCGCGTATTAAGACATCCTGACCAGCGGATATATAACCATGCAGCGCTCGCTGCGGCTCCGTCAGATTCACAGAAGTAATGCGAACTTCATTAGACTATGTGGAAAAAGTAATCAGAGAAGAGGTTAATATTATAGAAATATATATTTGTCATATTTGTCCAAGACATACTTTGTGAGACTTTTCATGACCGTTTTCTAAGTGTTTGCAGCATGTTTAGAGAATGGATAGAAATTCTTGGTTTAAATTGTGTGGTTATGTTGAAAAGTAATTTGAGGTGGTTGTTTTTAAGTGGTGCAATGGCAAATTAGACAAAATGGCGTGAAATGAAATTTAGATTGTAGGGCGGGGGGGCCAAGTTTGTGTAGCTTCCAAAAACTTACCGTTGGCGGCTGATGCGCATGATTAACCTGACCGACAAAGGCGCCATACTGCACGGTCTGCACTTCGTTCTGGGTGAAGGTGCGTTCACCTGCTCAGGTGATTCCATAGAGACAGAGAAAAGGCGTTGTACAAAAATAAGAAATCAAATAAATTATCAAAAGCGAAAACGAAAGAATAAAAGCAAAACTAAAGTCGCAAATCTATTGGCTTAGTTTATGCCAAAAATCGCATCTAATATTGGAAAAAGCTGAAGCTAAAGTGCAACTATATTAAATAGAAACCAAAAAGATTTACCGTCATAGGGCCGCATTACGCCGGGATGCGCCAAACTTTCCAAGTTGAGTTTCTCCACGCGATTCGTTTCGTGTTGCAAGAAGGTGGCCCTGGAAAGGATCATTTCAATATAACAATAACATAATTCAAACATTTTTTATAGTTATTCAACTCACTTGGATGGCGCCACAGACTCCTCCACCATGGTGGAACCCTCATCACCCTCGATGCCAAAGTGATCCTTGGTGCGTTTCTTCTTTAGTATGATATCAATGTAGCCAGCAATGAGCTGCACAATCTGCTCAGCTTCGGTCGTTTGCACTGAATAATATTGATTCGCATAGTCGCCAAAGTCCAGAGTGAACGTGTTCGGGGATGCGCCCCAGCGACGCACTGTGGTCAGTGGCCACGAGATTAGAATCTCCTTGGTGCGCTCGTCCAGTCGCAGCACAGAGTCTTTGGTAACGCCCAAGAGACGCGGCACTAGCTTGTTCTTGCCATTCATCTTCTCCTTGACCAGAAAGAAGGTGACGCCATAAGTGGGCAGCTCCCGAGCCGTCTTTGTATACAGGACTTTGGCATCGATTTCCGATAGTTCCGAGTGTCTTTTGTGCTCCGCAAAGATCTTCTTCTCAATGTTCTTGACACGCACATACGATTGCGGCAAAAAGTCCTTCAGGCTGCAGAAATGAAGAGAGAGCAGAGATTGATTAGTTTACAACTTAAACAATGGATTTTAGGCTGCTGACTTACTCCAAAAAGCCGGGCTTATGCTTGGCCTCGTTATGCGGACCGAATTGTATGTGCACCTGAATTCCAGCGAATTCGCAAGCTGGAAAAATTATAGAAAATTTATGAAATATAGACGAAAAACTGTCACTTATAAAGAGACTCACCCTTGTCCTGTGTAACAGGATGTGTGCCATCCAGAATGGCATCTCGGGCCTGCACATAGAGTAAATTCAGCTGGACAGGATCACGCGAGTCAATGTTCTGGTCCGAGAAGAAGAAACGACGTCGCAACAGCACCGTCTCCGACTCATCGATGCCCTGTTCGCGCAGAGTACGACCCACATCAACCCAATTCACTGTAAACGATATAAACAAGTTAGACTATCGACCGATAATCGACGCCAGTTTTCGGTTACTTACTTTCGTCATCGGTCTTGAGTTTCTTGCGCAAACTCTCCATTTTGGCATCCCGATCCTTTTCCGTAAACTTGCGCTTGAGCGTAAGCGTGCCGAATTTGTTGTCCGGCAGATTTTCATTTTGGGCCTCAGTATCCTCACGCACCAGGCCATACTCCTCGTGATTGGTAATGCCAATCTTGGTACAGATGACAACCATCAGCTGCGACACAGGCTGCGAATCATCGACCAGTATGGTCTTCACGGCGCCATCCAACATGCGAACACGTAGAGTGCGCAACTTGCGTCGATACTCGAGCGTATCCTGGTTATGCAGTATATAATAGCCCAAGGTGCGACCCGCTTCCAGCCAGACTCCCTGCTGATTCTGCTCATCCGAAATGAAGAGGCCATATTCGCTGGCTGCAATAGGAACAGGGAATGGTTATATAGAGATATATCTCTCTTTGATCTGGATATTACTCACGTTGTCCCTGCACGGCTTCGGCAAATTTATCGCGTATAATTTTACAGGCATCGAAGACTGTCGTATTTGGTTGGAATTGTATGGTCTTGGTCACTCGACCACCTTCCAGCTGTATGCGCAGCGATAGTGTGGACATCTTTGAGTCTTCTTCTTCTTCTGGCACTGCCTCGTTGTCTGGGTCGTCCTAGTCCTAATCGTTTGCTTAAACTTAGTGTTGTATTACGTGTAGAAATTGTAAAAGGCACTGCAAGTGGTAAGTGAAAAGTGGAAAGAAAATTTTTAGTGAGAACAGCAGGCGTTATAAACATGAAATAAATGGCTGTTCAAGTGTTATAAATAGCACACACTGAGCGAAAACCAAAAAAACCGAAACCAAAAACCAAAACCACCCCCAAAACAGACACACACGCACACACACACACATACAAACACAGAGACAGACAGGCAGAGGCACAAGAGATAGCCGGATCAGGGCAGTCCGGGCTGGGCTGGGCTGGGCCGGGTCCGTGTCGGGGCAGCCACCACCCAAAAAGCAGACAAGCGACAAAGTCGCTCCGCTGCTGCTGCTGATGAAAATCTTCTATACACACAAACACACACACACACATAGTCAGACAAACACACACACACGCACAGGGGGCACTTCAGTTTCCAAATCAAAGCCCAGGCCATTGTAGTAGCTTTGGGGTGACTTGCACTCACTCCCTCTGCTGCTGCTGCTTCTGCTGCTGCTGCCCACAGAGTCAAAGCTAGTCATTATGCCAAGCAGCGACGCCGACGTTGACAGCGCGGTTTGTTGTTGCTGCTGCTGCTGCTGCCATTTTATGCGACATTAATGCCTGGATTTTTAGCTAAATTCACTTAATGCTCGACTGCTCCCCGGCAACGCTTGTAATTGATTTTTCTTCATCGTCCTTTCGCCCACACGCATATCGAGGAGCAGGCAGGCAGCCAGGCAGCCAGGCAAAGTGTGTCAGCTAAAGCAACCCCCAAGCCGGAACACGATAGCATTATTTTCTTATGTAAAAAATCGATAATTTGCACAGCTTATGTTTTGGTTGAAGCATCCCCCACACAAACGTTTGGCATGCGGAAGCACTTGAAATATCCGGCAAACAGTGTTAGTCTCATAAGATTCTACGCAATCACACAGTCACACTCACACACACTTATTGTACACACACACACACACATTGTTAATAATTTACATTTTGCCAGTTGGCAATTTGCCGATTGCTCCATATGGCGGCTTTGATTTGTAAGCGGCGACTTGGCTTTGATGTGGCGAACTGATTTTGGATGCACGTCTGCTGGCCACGAAATCTGGCACGTAACTGAAAAAGGTTACCTCAAAATTGGACCAGGAAAGGGGATGCTGCGACGCCAGCGTTGACGCTGACGTCGACGTTGCCAACCGCATTTTCGCTGCCCGTCTGCCCCTGGGCAGAGAGACAGCGCTGAGGCAGAGAGATAGAGAGACAGACAGAGAGCGAGAGAGAGAGCAAGAGAGCGAAGCATGCGCATTGCATGTCAAAAGTTTACTCAAAGGGTGCAGCCAGAATAGCACACAATTTAACCCCAGAGCGTGTGTAGAGTTTTCTCTCTCTCTCTGCGTGTGTAGACTTTACACGCCCGGCAACGGCAACTGTTCGCCTGAGTGGCGCCAGCCGGCAAAGTGACAGCGTTTTGCGCAGCTTAAGCGGCGCAGCAACACAGACGGAAGTCGGAGGGGCGTAATCTGATCGGAGCTGAAAAACGGGCGGTGCACGAATCCCTCCTCAGGCAGCAAAGGGAGCGTGCGCAATGCTTTTTTCTTTAGATAATAGATGACAAATTTAGATTTGTGGCAAAATAGATAAAAGATAGCGTAAAGATTGGGATTGGGAATTGAAGATATGTATAAACTATTTAGCGATAATTTAAGTCTATTGTTAAATGTATTAATAACATAAATCAGAAGTTCAAAAAGAGCAATATAATAAATTACAACAAAATAAGAATTATTTTCAATTTATTATACTTAGAAAGTTAGTCTGAATTCTCTTCACAATATTGAACTCAAGCTAAAATTAAAAAAAATAAAATTGAATAGAAAACGTTGAATTTAGTTATTGATTTGAAGAAAAGAATATTAACAATCTTTATTCTTTTTCATATATTTATGGGTATATATTTTCGCTTGTTTCATGTCGCTTTGGCAGCTTTGCTGAGTGCGAGTACTCGCATGAAATTCGATACCCATCCATTAATTCAATTAACAGTGTGGCATACAGCACAAAACGCAGTCTCCCCCTCAGACACAACCTCAAAGTAAACACAGAGACAGACTGAGAAAACTGACAGTGTCACATAAAATGGGCAAAAAGGACGAGGGTGCTGAATAAGGATGTGGACAGGCAATGCAGATGGATTTCATAGAGCTAAAAGACAAACAGTTTCAGCTGAATAAGAGGCAGCTTGGCGACAACTGCACATATATATATATATATATATATATATGACTGATTTCAGACTCTGGCGAAGCCACAAGGATTGGACATATTGCATTACAGCTGACTAAGGTTTCAATTGATGATGCATTTTTATAGACTTCATTCGGCGCAGCGATGGCTAATAAAATCGGACAACATTAAATTCTTTCGTTAATTACAGTGCGAAAAATAAATATGGCATCCACAGACTGAGGCGAATGCAAATGGAAGTCCAACTCCAGCCAAATCTAAAGCTGTGACTGTAGCTGGCGGCACGAGCCGCCACTAATTGGCAACCACTTTTCGCTTGGAAGTCACACTGTGCCCCTAATGGATGTAATTTACTGCCAGCCAACTTTTCTATGGGTCTTACTAATTAATTGTCTGGCACTGTGTTTTCTCTTCTTCTTCCTTTTTTGTGGATGCTGTGCAAATGCACTTTGAATGTGGATGCCGCCGAATCCATAAAGTTGTCGCTTGCTGTTGTTGTTAGCGGCATCAATTGGGGGAAAGTATGGAAATCAATTGTGTTGTCTATGATTTCATAAAACGATTTTTATTGGCTTGTTAGACTAATGAATTTGGCTTAAATTATGATAAGCACTCGGTTTATTATTATGAAGACATAAAGTAATATTTGAGCATTTTTTATGCATATTAAAAGCTCGGCTTTTATGCTACACGTCTGTCGGGGTTTGAGAAATAAAGTAGAAGTATTTTTCCGACTTTTGGGAATTTCTCCAAATTATAAACCTAGAACACATAAACTTTCCACATAAAATATATAAAGTTAAGATTTGTAGATACAAAAATAATTAAAAGAAAATTTTGCTAATTTTTGTAAACCCTAAACTGGGTACACAACAAATGTGCCACAAAAAAAAAGTTAAGCTAATATTTTCAAAAATATTTAATTTCGAATAATGAGTTGAAATTTGTTAACTACTTTATATAAACTTAAAGATTGTATTCAAATCTGTACTTACTCTTCGTACACATTTTAAAACTCATCGGAGAATTTTATATTTGCTTTGTTTTTTACTGCTTTTTTTTCGATTATTTTCAGAAAGTGTTTCAAAGGCACAAAGACTTATTTTGGCTTATGCTTATCAAGGCACACTCGGGTGTTGTGTGTTGGGTGTTTAATTGTGGTTGTGTTTGGTGTGTTTCGTGTGTGTGTTTTGTGTTGGTTTAAAATGTAGTTGTAAATGTTTCATTTGTTTTTTTTCAAGGCGTACGGGGTGAAGGGATTTTAAAAATCGTTGACTACGACGGCAGCGCACGACGAGACGGGAGACCGAGGATCGCGATTGGACCGATTGGAATCCTTCTGGAGGCGACTGCTCGCCGAGCTGAGGCACGTTTGTGGTGTTCTAACGGCGGCACGGTACGCGTCCAGCACGTTTTTGTACAAGAAATTGTACGGAACCGAAATAGTGGCAATCATAAAAACACAAAACGAAAATCCTAACAAGTTGACTGCTCTTCCAAAAAAAACCTCATCTGTTTAAAAAGTAGCTTCGAAAATCGCGACTACTGAGACTGCATCTCAAATAACAAATAACGCTTAAAATGTGCAGCGAGTTGCTTAAAAACGTGTTTTGTATATTGTATATACGATTATATATATATAGTTATATATAGTTTTGTATTCGATAAAAACGTGTGTAGAATACTGGTAACAAATTTACTGACTTTCATCTAAGGCAAATTAGTGGCAGGGTAGTTGTTGAGCCTAAGGCCTAAGAATAACTACGGCATTACTTAGAACTACAAAATATTAAAGTTTTCGTTTAAGGCACACGACGACAAGTGCGGCAAAGTAAAAATCGCGAACTTTATTTATATTTAGTTTTATATTTTCGGGTTATTAATATTATTTGAATAAGGCACTTTTTTGGGCGTTTACTACTTAACTGAAAGGCACGCGGAACAGTAACGAGGTTGCAAACAAGACAAGACAAACTTAACAACAAACTATCAATTAACACAAGTCACAAAACGGTGTTTGAGAAACGCGTGGTGAACTTGAAAATTTGTTTAGTTTCTGCCGCAGAATGTTGCTTCTGTTGCAAGCAAGGTGACTGGGCTGGTGACTGGGCGATGATGTCAGCGCTGGCGTGTCCTGCCCGATCGGAGGCTAGGCCTAGAATGATGTGCTACGCCGGCGACACATCGTGCGCTTCTGACGCAAACATCATTCATGCCACAAGTCGTAAGCAATAGGAAAATCAACTGTCGTCATCCCGGCAAGCAAAAACCAACAAAAAAAAAATATAACAGGATGCTGTGCCGCGCATGCTCCAAAGCCAAACCAGGCTGACTGAAACCGAACGATGGGCAAGTCCAGCACGTGCAAGAGGGATGGGAGCAGCAGCAGTGGCTGCCACAGCAGCAGCAGCAGCACAGATCAACCCACAGGATGGAGAGGGTGGTGTTGCTGTGCGTGTGTATGTGTGTGTGTATGTGTGTTGTGGCATATAGCACTTTGGCTTTTTATATATATATCTTCCTTTATTTTTTTTTGGGTAACAACAACAAAATCAACCACCAACTGAGCCACCCAATGGGTGGGCCATGGACCACCAATGGCTGCCTGCGTCTCGCTGCTTATGTACAACAACAACAACAACTACAAAAGTAGCTATTGTTGTTTGCCCAAGTTGCTCTAAATGGGTGCGAGTGAGTGCTTTTTTTTGGGGGGGGGGGCTTTTTTTGAATAATGTATAAATGCGCCAAATTGGAGTCAAATCTTGGCAACTTATATCTTATTTGGCCAAATGGTTTGATACTTTTAATTAGCCAAGCAGGCAACGCTCGGGCATTGATTAATTACAGCAGCCAGGAAGCCAGGAAGCAGAATATTAAGTATACGCCACAAAGTATGCACAGCCAAAGCGAAATCAACTGGACAAGTTAGCAACTTGCCTCTGCCACAGTATTTGCAGCCCCTTTTAAGCCAAGTTAAGACAGCGAACGCTGCCGCCATGAAAAAACTCAACTGGCGCGACTTTCAGGCGCCACAGCCTCCATTTTGTCTGGCCACATAAAGTGTGTGTGTGTAGGCGTGTGTGTGTGTGTGCGTGTGTGTGTGTGTTGGCGCGTGTGCGTAGGAGTCCTGCGCCAAAAGGAATCTGCACAGCTAAACACTCTGCTTGTCTCCGTCTCGGTCACAATTCACTTCAGTCAGCACAAAGCGAACTTTTTTATGCTCGCACCTACAAAAAGCACAAACAGGGTATGCAAGACTAGCAAACACACACACTAACACACACACCATAGATAAATGCCAGCTGCGCCCATATATATAGTTGCTAGTTCTAGGGTATTTGCAAGTCGCGCATTGCTCACCGTCCCCTGCCACTGACTGCTTTTGCGGCGCTCTGAGTGTGGGCGGGTTGCTTGTTTGCCTGTGGCAAGGATAAGAAAATGTCATGAAGCTGAGCGCCAATGTGGAGCCTTTTATGTAATTTCAACAATTTTTATTTGTGTTGAGCAAAAGAAAAGCAAAAAAAAAAAAATGAATAAAACTAAAATGATGCTGTGTGTGTGTGTGGAGAGAGACTCGTATAAATAGCCAGAGCCAAAGAGATAGCGCGGCATCAAAATTACGAATCCATAAAAACCATTGAGCACTGCCTATGGGGTCAATGTGATTAGAAGTTCTCCGGCATTTGAATCGCTGATTAAGTCCAAAGCTAAGACACAGAGACTATCAAATCAAGGAAGCAGCAATCCTCAAGTGATAAATATGAATTTACCCGGAATACATATATATATATATATATTTATTGGCGCTGGATATTCAAAGTTAGGCAGTCGTTAAGCCAAACTCGACTACTGCTTAGGTAGTTTAACTGGGCAATCAAAAGAAAAGCGTCGTTAAAATTTTTAGATTGCTTCATTTGGAATCGTTTGTTTTTTATAGCCATTTCAGTAGTCAGTTCTAAGGATTGTTTATAAACTTGTTCTCCAAACGATTAGAATCATTGCTTAATTGAGTGTTTTGTGGTATTTTTAAATATTGTACTCACCTCTATAAGTAGTGCCAGTTTAGAAGTGAATCAGTTGCAGTTGGATTTAGTAGAAAAAATATTGTTGTTAAGCGATTTTTTTTTATTTATATTTTTTTGTAGAAAGTTTCGTGCTAATTGTGGTCGTTGTTGTGTTTACTTCGTTGATGTTGTTGTTTGTTGTTGTTGTTCTTCTTCTTCTTGTTGCGTTTGTCGTTTAAATATTTGTTTAAGAAATCTGTAAATACAAAGGGAGTAAAAGTGAGTGTAGGCATAAGTGCGATGTTCGAGTACTTTGTAATATATATAAAAAAAATATGCACTCGACTTTGCAGTGCGTTGTGTTGTGCTGAAGTTGCCACAGTGGCAGCAACATCAAAAGAGATGCACTCTGAAAACTGAACGCACATTTTTCCTGTTTTCATTTTCCATATTAGCAAGGCGCGACCTCCGCCTGAAGACTTGAAGCAGTTGCAAGTTGTTGTCTTGGCTGACTGGATGGCTGCTGCATACACATAT
Organism: Drosophila paracracens; assembly: GCA_035044025.1. Classification (NCBI taxonomy): domain Eukaryota; kingdom Metazoa; phylum Arthropoda; class Insecta; order Diptera; family Drosophilidae; genus Drosophila; species Drosophila paracracens. The sequence continues at coordinate 12,147,786 of JAWNMN010000192.1, read as the reverse complement.
ATGGGCAATGTGTGTTGTGGCATTGTGGTTATAATGCCACCAAGTCAGCAGCTAGCTTGCAACTGCCGCATATGTACATAGAAGCTGCTGTGGACTACTGCTAAAGAATGTTGCACCCGACTTTTCCATTAGCGCATTTTGTTTATAAAAATCAATCAACACCCAAAAGCCCAAAAGCTGCAACGAAGCGTGTCCAAAATGGGCCGCAAACAAAGCCAACAAGCAGCGGTTGCAGCTGCCCAAGAATGCGGCTACAAGCGCTAACCATTAACAAGTCTGCATAGAAACAGAAAATGAGTTCGCCGAGTTCAACTGGCCGTGTTCCCGACTGTCTCCGTGTGGCAGGTGCAATCAGCTCAGTCTGGCAACAATTTGACATCCGCAAATGAAGACAAAAGTGGCTGCATTTTTTTCTATTGTGCCGTGGGCGACTCTGATCCGATCTCAACCTGAAAGCGAAAATGCGACCAATTGTGGCATGAAACGTGGGCGGCGCCGGTGGCGTCGGAGGTGGCAGCTAAATACTCGACAAGTTGTTTGGCCGGCTCGACAATTTGGCCGCTGATTGTAGGCCGATTGTTTGCCCCGTCGGTCTTGGCTTGTTCTTACACTCGATAACGGGGCACGTAGTTAAAGCGAACACAATCTGAGACCTTGGCACGATTCTCACAATCATCGCTGCAGATAGTTATATAGTTTTTATATATAGGTAGGCGATGTGGCACGTACGATCTGTGGGCAGGCTATAATTTGATTGGATTGCCATATCGTACTCGTATCTAAATACTTGCATACTCAATTAACAAGAAACGAGCTCAAGTGCGGGCTTTGCACTGAGAACTTATTGCCAAGAAGCTTTTTTATGTTGTTCGATGTTTGCTTGGCAAGAAGCAAGAATGCTAAAAATGCTAAGCTGAAAAGTTGAAGTATTCTTTAAACGAGTGAAGAACAGTTAGAGTTCGAAATTGTTAAGTTAGAATTAAAAGAACAGAAAAAGAAAGACAAAAGTAGACAAATTAGTGGAAAATTAGAAAAAGCAACAAGACAAATTACTAAAAAATAGTTAAACCAAGTTAAGAAGAGCGACAAAGGGTTTAAAAATTAAAATAAAGTAGAGAAAATTAATGGAAAAACAGAAAACACAACAAGACAAATTACAACAAGTAGATAAAACAAAAGAGTTGAAGATTTATAAGTTAGAATACAAATCTTTACAAATAGTTAAAACCACAGAAAAATACGGACAGCAATTCGAGTTAAAGATATATATATTTTCAAATGAATACAAGAGAAAACTCATTGGAAAAAGAGAAAACACAAATCAGAGAAATTACAACAACTTTTTAACTTCAGACACACATTTTTTTCAGCTTGTAAATGACACACCCACAAGCATTAAAAGTAGAAAAAAAAAAATGGAATTACACATTTATTTCATATATTTTTGTTATATAACGTGTGCTACTTATCAACACTATGGCTGACTTAATACATCATATAAATCACATAACGCACGATAAATCACATAAATAAGAAACCCGCACGAAACTGTTTCCAAAAAAAACACAAAATATAAAAAATCAAAATGTGTTGAGAAATGCACAGTGCGCAAAAGTTTAGCCAGGCGATAAAGGCAAACACACACACAAACACACACACATACACACACACACACAGAGAGAGGGATTTTAATTAAACCAAAACAATATACAGTTATATACATACTTGTATATGTATAAATATATCGATATATTTTCTTGCATAGGGGCAAACTAAAAATATCGAAACATCAACGTACATTTTCAAGGTAAACAAAGCATAATCCGAAGAGCAGCATAAATCGTTGGTGAGAGCAGATCCGATCCAATGGATGCTCTGCTGCTAGCTCTGTAGGGCACATCAATGAAAGAATACTGCCCCCCGTCCACCTCAACCACTCCTCCAATCCTCAGACCCGCACGACTGTCACAATTTTCATGGCACACTGAAAATAGAACGACAACGTTGAGGGATGTTTGAGGCAGGAGGAGGAGGAGTAGGAGGCAAGATCAGAGCACCGGCAAAGTCAACGTCAAAAAGGTGCGATCTTTGTGTGTGTGCGTGTAAAACTGGGGGGGGCCCAGTTTGATGCCCATAATGATCATTAAGGCTGCCAAATTTTCAACGCCCCCAAACAAATTGTGTATTAGATGCTTCGCTTTGCTCTGCTGCTGTGGCAGCCACTGGGGTGAGGTGGCTTTTAATTTGATTTTTACGCAAATGAGTCATCGTTGAATTTTTAGATATTTCGCTTTAGGCGCTTTGTGCGAGTCATTTTCGAGAAACAAACAGATGGCATGAGGCAAGCAGCAGACTCTCTATGCGTTAGTTTATTAATTGTGCCCCACCAACAACTGGCCAGGCAATTGATGTCAGCGGAAATTACAACAAGCTGACCAATGCTACAACTAAATATTGTTAGGCCACGATTAATGAATATTTAGTTTATCGGTGAATATTTAGTTTATGTTCTAAAATATATAGATAATAATGCTTTGTAAATGGAAATCAGAAACGGAGTCTTCAAGTCTCTCAAATAACTCACAGACAATGCAATAATAATTTGCTTACCAAAGCGATCCAATAACTTGTTTATATTATTGGTTTACAAGTGTAAATTCTTTTTCTTTATTGTTTGCAGTTCATTCAACTCAGTGGCGCACAGCTGATCGACGGTTTACAATTGATATTGTTTGGGGTAAACATTCCAACGGAATGCTGCAGTGGACCACAAAGATAAGATTTCGCTGGAATTTCGAAATGCAAATTTTCTGTTTAAAAGTGGAGCAAGCAGCGCGATAAACAAATCAAAATCCTCAAGTAAATAAAGTCGAAAAACAAAGAGAGAAGGAAGAGTGAGTTTGTCTGCAACAGAAACGAAGACCCACCCAGCGGTTTAGCGGGTCAACTAGACAACTAACTAGAAGCGAACTCTGACACCGACTCCAACTCCGACTCCTACTCCAACACTGACTGCGACTCTTGAGTTGGAGAATGGCACTTTGGATGTGGCTGCAGATAACCCCAGCTGTAATTTGAGTAAACAAGACGTCGAGTCGACAACGTCGTCACTCGGCCAACTCTTAGTCTGCCGCAACACAATGGCGCACAAATTTTGTATCACTATCAAGCGACAACGACAACAACAACAACAACATCCATTCGGTCTCTGGCTTATTGATGGCAAAATCCAGATAAAAGATGCATTAAAAGTAACAAAATACACAATAAATAAACACAAACAAAAGCAAACAAACAAATCAAATCGAATCGACGTTCAATGCTCAATAACAACAACAGCCAGAAAAAAAGGGGGTGGTTTGTGGGTGGATTTATGGTTGAGTTACACTGTGCTTTTCAATTAGCCTGCATCAATCAAGGTGGTGGAGATCAACAATATAATGACAACAAATTATGTCAACAGATAAACATCTGTGGGCTAATTAAAACCCCTTTTGAAGAGCACAACACGCTGAGCTTACGTCTAATTAAGGCTCACTTATCATATCAAATTTATGAATGCTCGTCAAACCAAGCAGAGCTTGTGGCACGTTTTAGCAAGGGAAGAACACATGTACACGCATATCTATCCGGCTGTTTGCCACACTTGAGGAGGCCAATGCCAAGCAATTTTATGATTGGCTGCCAAAAACGCACATTTCCCAACTATTACCAAGCACTTTAATCTTCAGCAAATGCTGCTGCTGCTGCTGCTGCTGCTGCTGGTCCTCTCCAACTCCTCCTGCTACGCCTTCTCTTACGCTGCTCCTATTGCATGGTTTGCTTGGTAGACGGCAAAAAATTAGGCTCCCGCCAGTCGGGCTCCAATGGATTTTCGCACAAGTGAGTGCCAAAAGAGACAGAACGAGATATGTAACCATATATATGAATGTATATATATATATGTATGTATATATACATCTATATATTTATTTATTTTATGTATATATTGAGCTTGGGCGTCTCCCGTTGCTCCACGCTGAGTTTGGCATGCGATTTGCGTAGCCGGTCAGCACTTGAATGCCACATTGCATCCATAAACTAAATGAGAATAAGACGTAAAATGCGAAACACTTTTTACACTCCCAATGACTGACGGAGGACGGGACTAACTGACAAAGCCGTTCATTGATTAACAGCTGCCCCTGCTCCTACCCGTTCCCCTGCGCCACACCCCACCACAACCTGCACCCCAACCAAGGCCAGGCGAGAAAATGTGGCGATAACTGCCAATCGACACGCAAAGGGAAGAGGCTCAGCTGCAGCACATCAAATCACTTAGGGGAAATGAAGATTTGATTGGGTGCGCTACATTCCAAGCATTCATTGCCACAGTTTACGAGTGGATCGCCTTCCAGGCATTGTTAACTTATAAGTAAAATAAATTGTTGCTCTATTTGATTAACTTTAAGTAAGAGCTCATCTTGATTTAAGAGTTGCCAACTTAATGTCTGCATATGTGCTTGGCATGCTATTGAATTTAGAACAGCAATTATCCACGAAACAATTGTCAACTGTTCTTTCAACAGAAACTAAGCATGGCTAATGTCTTATCAAAATACGCTTTGTGGAATGGAAAATCTGCGATTCACTGACTAACTCGACTGAAAAAATGAAGTGCCTCTGAGTCTATAAATAAGTATGACGTAATTAAATAAAAGTTTCTATGATAAAGTACGTCCCTCACACAGGGTCACATGCCCAACCCTCATTTGCTAAGAAAAAAAAAACAGAACAAGGCGATAAACAAAACAAATATAAATACATAGATACATATAACTATAAATATAAATATAAATATAAATGTATATATTTAGAGTGTATATCATTGCACAGTGCAAATTCCAAAGTCATTTTGCATAAATCTTTTCATTCATTCGCATTGCCCCAACAAGGCTGGGGACTTGTGACGAAGGCAAGCGCGACAATAATGCAATATGTTGACTATATTTAGACATGAATGTAAATGCACACACACATTATGAATAAATCAAGCTATAATTGCAATAATCCTTATCAGCGGCAACGAAGAGGCTTCCTTTTTGCCACGGGATGACTAAGCGCCTGCCCGAATGCTGACTGCGTAAAGAGGGAACGAAGGGGATTCGAGTAGGAATCGCAGTGGAAAAAGGAAATGCTCGAAATTCCAATAAGGTTGCCCACACTCAGAACATTTTGTCTTGCTTTGCTTTCGTTTCGTTACGGTTTCACTCTTGGAGTCGCCACCTCCACTTGCCACTTGAGTTCCGCGTAATTAAAAAACATTCCAAAACAATAAACTATGCATATATGCGGTAATACGGCCAAATGCCCATCGAACTCAATAGAAAAACTCTGTTTCATGTTGTTGTTCTGGTTTGTAGCTCATAGGAAACTTGAATTTTTGGTTTATTTTGGCGTTTTTTTCTCCGAATACCCTGTAACTTTATTATGTGTTGGTAAGGCTTGATAAAGTTGAATACATGTGTAAGAGAAATGTAGAAATCAATTATTACTTCTCAAATTAATATATATTGCGGAATTTGAATATTTCCTTGCTTGTTTTAATTCTCAATTATTAATTTTGGCTTTCTCCAAAAGCAATTCACACTTCACAGGGTATCTTCAAGTCAAGCTCTCTTGATTAGGGCACCTTGTTTAGATTTTTTTTTTTTTTTTGTTTCGGTTTTCTACTTTTGTAGATTGTGTTTGGTTTGTTGTTTTTGAAACATGTGTGCGCCAGCAGTTTGAAAGGCAACCAGTGAGCAGAAGTATCTGTATCTGTATCTCTATATAAACACACACACACACACGCACACACATGCATATGCATGTGCATGTGTATGTACTTAAGTATGTATGTTTTTTTGTATGTGTTCTTGTGTGCAGTGCACAAATGAAAATGCTGAGGCGTTAAAAAAATAGAGCACATAGTTGTTATTTTTGTATTTAATTGTTATTGCCGTCTACATTGTTGTTGTTGTTGCTCTTGTTGTTGTTGTTGTTGCGCATTTGGAGCACAGTATTTTGATACGATACAAATTTCTTGCTTAATTTGTTTTAATTGAGCTTGAAACATGAGGCAAACATTTGCTTTTGGTGTTTTTTAAGCAGTTCAACAACTGGCATAATGGCAGAACAAATAAATTTGAAAATCTGTGTCAAAGTAAAATGCTTATTTAAATTTGTTATCTATGCTTTCCAAGTATTATACAAAAATATCCAATTGATTATTTTATAGAAATCAAAGCTACTGTAAATTGTCTACGTGCTAAAGCCAAGTAAATTATATGCTCAAATAAGCTGCAGTTAAAGATCGTAAAATAAAGTACGTCTTATAAAACTTAAGAGAAACTGTAAAAACTTTTCGAAAGTTGTTGCGACAACTCATTTGGGGAGCTGCAATTCGACATGAGACAGACTGACAGCCAGACAAGATGGGGGCACAAGTGCAGAGCAAATGAAATTTATACTCAATTAATAAAGCATGCAAATACTGCCTGCCTGTTTGCATTTAAATGCAACCGATTAAAACTCGTCCCAATACTGACGCCCACAAGCGATTTTACTCAACTGGCCAAGTTACAAATCCGATTTCAGTTTTTTCATTTGCATTTTTGTAATGAATGAATTTTGTGTTACCAGAAGAATGCGAATGAGTGAGTGTATGTGTGTGTCTGTGTGTGTGTGAGAATGTGTGTGTTTCTATTGAAAATGAATGTGCACACATAGCAGTTGGAACGGATGCATAAAGCGACCACGTCCAATAGTTAAGCACAAAGCCCACACAATGCGACACAACATATTACTTTTTTTTCTTTTTCTTTTTTTTTGTTATTTTGAGAGAGCGCGTAACAATTTCGAGAGCGTTGACATGGAGTGAAAATGAGCTTTGATTTCTTTATGTGTGATTTGTTTATGCGGCTGGCCGAGACCATAAATGTAGCGCTTAAATAAGGTCAACAAGAGACCACATCGAGCATTGATACTCGACTCGAAATAATGGAGCGAACTAAAAAAAAAAAAAATAACGCCCACAAAATCCAAAGCCACAAAAGCCGCAGCGAAATTTTTTGCCAAACGATCCAAACAAAACAATGCGTGAAAAACAGCACAAAATGTTAACTGCTAGCCTAATGACTTATGACAAAAAAAATAGAAGAAAAAAAAAACAAACTCAAAATGAGCGCACAGAGAGAGATTCAGATGCAAATAAAAAGCTGAGAGAATCAAATAAAAACAACAAATAACGCGCACGTATCTCAAAGATATATGCATATATACGCCTTTATATATACACAAATAAATAAATATATACATATGTCTAGTTGTTATAAAAACATATAGCAGGTAATGGAGGAGGACGTCAAGGCAGTCACAGTAGCAGCAGCAGCAACAGCAGCTGGCTGGCTGTGTCTGTTTGTCAGTTAGGCAAACTAGCTGTCAGCGCAGCATACAAAAAAAAAAAAACACACAATCATATGAATATGATGAACGAAATATAGAATGAAAATAACACACTAATAAAATAAAAAGTCAGGGACAGAGAGCTACGTCAGCGGGTAGAGCGTGCGCGCTCGCCAGCGATGAGGTAATTCTCGAGTTGTTTTTAACTTTCTGACCAGCAGCAGCAGCAGCACTAGAAACATAAAACACAACCTTTTTTTGCGCTTCTACTAATTTGTATGTTTATAAAGTATAAGTGTATTAAAGGGACATAGGGATATCTTATTATTTTTGTTCTTATTCATTTCTGGCACGCGCTGCGCAGGCGCTAATCACAATGGCAACGCGTGGGCGCACAACGCATCGAGATTACACAATTAATTTCCTTTTTTATGCATTATTTGTTTGATATTTATTCGTTATCCAAGAAAATAACGCCATATGTCACGCACTAATACATGCAAAGGCCGCAACAGCAGAACACACACGCACATCTATATATCGAGCACTCAGAATTCGACGATAACTGTGTGTACGTATGTGTGTGTGCGTATGTGTGTGTATGTATATATATACCTTTTGCTAATTTTCTGCCGTTTTAAAATTTATTTATTGCTTTTTGATATTTGAACTTGAATATCAAACATACATATGTACACACACATAAGCAGAAAATATTTATATATAGTTATCGATATCGGCAGCGGCACGAATCGGCACCGACGACGGGTAAAACTCAACTGAGGCGCGCCTAAAGCAACGCGCCGAACGCAAGCGGCTCAAGAGAGGAGTCACCAATTCAGCAGAGAGAGAAAGCAAATAGAGAAATGAGCGCCACAGAAGCGGCACCTGCCATGCTCATTTTGCTCTTTGGCGCTCGATCAACACTATGCCAAGCAAATGTAAACAAAACAAAAACTGGCAAATAGTCACAGAGAGAGAAAGAGAGACAGAGACCGAAGAGTCAGAGCGCGAGCAGCGAGGTGATGGACCCATGCCAGTGGGTGCATAATAATAACAGACACTACAAAAACAACAACAACAGAAGCGAATGTCGTGATGACTAATTTCTTGTAAGCGATGGCCAATTTTCATTGTTTTTGTTGGTGTTTTTGCTCTTTTGTTTTCATTGAAATTTATTGCAAAGACGCAAAAGAGGAAGCGACAAAGTGGAAGTTAAAAAAAAGAGGTATTAGTCACTTTAAAATTAGTGGGAAAAATACTACAGATTGTGTCTGTTCATTCATTCATAGTTCAGTGTGCGTAAACTTACAAGAACGCACTGTAGGCGATAAACATTTGTCACACGCTGCTGCAAGGCAATAAATTGAATTGAATTGAATGAGCTGAGCTGAGATTGTGTATGTGTATGCATAAATGCAAACTGACGAAAAAGTGGGTAAACAAATGATATGCAAAGCGAAACGAGTTTCTTGCTGATGATGTCTTCCCAGTTTTTTTTTTGTGGATAAGTTGAGTTGATGACGAGTCGAATTTTGTGAACGTCCCCCTTGTTTTTCAATTATGCTCAATTATTGACACAGTCATTAGGCAGACAATTGATGAAACGACTGACTCTCTCCCCCCTGCAGCTTTAACAACAACAATTGAAAATGTGAAATCTTTAAGACAGCGGGAGATCAACACGCGCTCAGACTTTGGTCTCCGATTTCGACTACAACGCGGACAAGGGTTGCAATTGCAGTTAATTAAAGCAATTCGCATAGTCAGCAAATGGAGAGAGAGTGTGTAGAAACAACTCAATCAGTGGCTACATTCTTTTCTTGACAGCTTGCAAAGCAGCTGAAGAATGTTTACTTGCTGTATAGAAGAAGAAGTGGCCTTATCTTATCGCCTCAACGACAGTGTATGGTGCCTGGTGTGCCTTTTAATCAATGACGATAAAGAAGTCAAGCATAGCCCAACAATAAAGTTGATAATTTGCTGCCTGCAGATTGTCCCTAATAAGGCATCATACACAATATGTAGTACTTGATTATATTATCAAATTTAAACTACATTTATGTATACGTGAGAGATGTGCCCAATAAAACCAAGAATTGGGTATTTTTTTGGTAATGATTCTAATGAGACAGCCTTCATCTGAATCTTTGGTTTATATTTAAAGTGTTGTGGACAATTTCAACTTTCTGCAGCCTAAAAAATAAGTTAGTTAAAAGTCTGTTAATTCAAAAAAAAAAGATGCTACTTTAAAAATCCCTACACTCTGATCGCCTTGAAGTATGAACGTAAACTGAATTAAAAAATTTGGAACCAAACCAAGGCCCACTTGTGATTCTAGTGGAGCAGGATTTTGGTCTTCTTCAGCGTTAATTGAATTACACACAAGCCAATTTTATTGTTGCTACCTCATATGAGCCAAATGAGGGTGTGCTGCATACAAAAAAAGTTGCACTTAATTAGCATAAAAACGTACGCCAAATAACACAGCGAAAACAAACAAACAACACACACACATACTGACACACACACACAAGCACAAGCAGGCACACACACACGCATGAACAAATTTAGTCACAAGCCATATGCGGGTGGCAATCGGCAAACGGACAGAGTAAAACTCCAGCTGGTCGCGTAAACGCATTAAATGGCGAGGCGGCGCCACAGAAACGGGTCAGAATTCGCGTGACCATCATAACAAATGTGTAAAGGGCGCTGGGCGCTGTCGTTGTCCACCTCCCCCCAAAAAAAATAGAGGGAGCACCCGCAAAAACAACAACAACAACGACATAAATTTGCAGCTGAATGTGCACTTGCTTTGTTTGCATACATAGAACACAAAAACTGACATTTCTTGAATTGCACACGTTAATTCTCTGGTTTAATTATGGTTAACTTACAGAATTGCGTGAAAATACAGGTGCGAAGATAGTCAAAAACGTATAAATAAAACAACACAATAAAACGGGGCGATAGAGTGAGTCGCGCTTATCGATACTTGCAGTGCAACACTGTCATGCCTATCGAAACTCATATATGGCTTGTGGAAGCGATTGGCAAGTATGCGATGTTTCGATAGTTGCGCATGACTGCTGGCGCAGGTGTGTGGTGGGCGGTAAATTTAAACTTATGCAGCAGTTTATTATTAAAAAGTTCAGTCTTAAAGACGATGTCTGACACACACAACGACATGATTAATGATATCTCCAAGACAATTGTGCGCACCCCCACAAGTCTGTTTGATAAATTTGTCTGCCTTTCCTGGCTTTGCCCGTCAACGATCAGCACTTCCTGCGTGATTCTGTGCTTTTGACTGCCGGGCGCAAATATTCAACCCCAAGATAACAAACTCGCTACTGTTTGCCAAAAACAAAAACTAAATTCTTGGCCAGCACAAAAGTACATGTAATAGAAATCATAAAAATCAAGGAAAATTCATGACTTTGGCGAAAACCCAGCGGACCGCATATCGTGCGACATTTGTAGTGGGAATGGGAAAAACTTGACTTGACTAAGCGCTTAGCGCTGTTTATGCTTCTTATTGGGGTTGTAAGGCAGCTCAGCGAAATAAAAATAAATTTAATGTTTCTGTTTTTCGACAACGACTACGACGACGACAAACTTGGTTTTTCCACCCATATCATATGCGTAATTTATGCTACAGAAACATCTCGACCATAAACAGGAAGCGATGTCCACGGTCCTCCCAAGACAAGTTCTAGTTGCTTTTTTTTGTTGTTCTGGTTGTTGTCGCAAATTCAATTAATTTCAATCGAACGCCTGTCGTTTTGCACATCCGGCATTGATGCCCGATTTCGATCCCTTTTCATTGATGTTACAAATAGATAGAAATATCCGTGCCGACCAACGTTCGCGCCTATAAATCTATAAATCTCGTCCCATGCATGCGCTCTTTGTTATGACGCGAGGAACCAATCGTGTTGAGACTTGTACATATATGAGAAGTCCTGCTGCGTCATTGCTTTGGTTCCGGTTGAGTTTCTGGCGGCGCACGAAAGATTTATGTCACTTTGTTGGCACAACAACAAAATCCTTTCCTTTCCTGCATGTGTGAGTATGGACGTCAAGTGACCCACTTGGGACTAGTCTTCGGATTAGTTTGCTGACCAACAGCAGCACTAATTGAGCGATCTTCCGGTTGGCTAATGGGTTAAAAGTGCTCGGATTTGAGGCCATATATCTTCTACATAGCTGCGATAATTTCGGCATTTTATCAACCAAAATTTAAGGGTTTTTCTTTCCTCTTCGTGCTTGTAAAGATTTATTGGCTTCTAATTCGGAGCCTGCATTTCAAGTTTCCAATTGCCAATTGAGTTCTCGAATGGGACTTGAGAGACGCATTAAAATGCTAATTTTGAAATTAGTATCAGATTTAACAGAAATAAGCAAAGTAATTACCAGTTTTGGGATGTTCGCTATAGCTAGAATACTAGAATAATACAGCTTGTATAAAATTCACAGAAAAACAAGTCTAGTCAAAAATAAATAAATTTTTATGTTTTAATTTCTGGTTGGCTGGTATTTTTCAAATATCAAATGCCAATCCATATAAAATTTCCTCAGATGTTTAGCACGATTTGTAGATGTTTTTATTTAGTTTGTCAAATTTTATAGGATTTTGTTTTTATAGATATGTTTTCTATTATTGAAAACGCCTTTTTGTTCTTTCCCAAAAAAAAAAAACTATCAAAATCTCCGGCAAGTAGTAAACTGACTGTGCGACAAATTTTTGAGCACTTCGAAGAGCATTTGCATATATAGAATTATATTGAAGACAATAAAAATTTATGAAAAGCCATTAAGTGGCGTTGGAAAAACAAGCAAACGACTACAAATTGCTGGCAGCCGTCTGCCTCTCAGGCATACTCAACCTATCCCTTACCCCTTAACCACGTTTGTCGAAAGTGAAATTGTAAGGGTTCGGGCCACAAATTATTTTTATAGCTGCCAACGATCCCAGGCGAGAGGAAAAGCGTTCAGTTATGCGCATTATGATGGCGATGCAGATGATGATGATGATGATGGGAGCACTTCATAACTTAAACTTAAACCCTTGGCAGTGCCGGGATAGACGTCTGGGTCATAAACCGGGCAACAAAAAGTGAAATGAATCCACAACTTATGCAATGTCACTGTCGTCTGGATCATGGTCACGGAAGAGTACAATTTTAATTGATGACAATTTCATTAAAATACATAACTAAGGGCGGCAGTCCTGAAAATTTAAATCTGAGGGAGGCAACACAACAAAACAAAAAAGACAAGTAAACAAGCGAGGACGCGTGGGCGAAGGATGTCCTTTCTGGAGTGCAGGCTGCCATGCGTGAAGGATGCAAAAAGTTAATCGCTCAGGCGGTCGGACAAACAAGCAACACTTTGTAGCAGGATCTGGACAGATGTGTTAATGGGCCCAACGACGGCACACAGCATTTTCAAGCAGGGGTATTTTTTATTACCCAAGCCAAACAGAATTCTCTTTCCGAGTTTTGTGCACTTGCCAAACTCGAGCGCAATAAGTAAATTGCGTAAATTTATAGCTGCGTAAATTGTTTAATGACTCAACAGTCTATTTATCCGGCCCGTGCCATGCACGGACATGGCCTAATGGCTGTTTGAGGTCGAGCAATTGCGACTCGGATTTTGTGGCAGGGCAAATACAAAACTGGAGCTGGGCATGCGAAAAATGTGGCATAGATCGGTGATTAAATTAGATGAGAAATCAGAAAGCAACATCTTTCAAAGATGCAGGAATTCTTAGAAGATTTAGCAATTGAGACTCGGTTATATAAGATGGGAAATTAGAAAGCAAAATTCTTTGAAAGATTTAAAAGTAGAGTTCTTTCCAAGAAAATCAAAAAATCCATCAAATTTTTACTTCAATGGTGTTTTTACTCATTCTGAAAATCAGCCAGTTTTTATTCTGAGATTGAAAGATTGTCCTATTCATAATTTGCAAGCCAAATGTTCAACCAAATGTCCTATCTGCTGGTCATTTATCTCTGGGGCCCACTCTTGGCTTGAACAGCAATTAAGCAAGCATTTAACATGTAACTGCTCGCAACGCCCCAGAGATGAGCGGAGACAAGGACTAACATGTAGTCATACACAAAAAGAGATAGCATCCATTACCTTAGAGGGGTTGGCTGACAGGCAGGCACACAGGAGGACAGACAGACAGACAGGAGGACAGGGAGGACAGGCAGGCAGTTTCCGATTCGCTGACTTGTCGCACCCAGTCAAAAAGCCCTCAACGATAAACGTCGCTGATAGCACAGCATTTATCAAGGAACAACAACTTGCAACAACAACAACTTGCAACAACAACAACAACATGCAGCTCTCAAGCTCAATTGAGTTTCAAATTGATGTCACCATTATCGGGAGCTGTCATCTAAAATTGCGTCTGGAGTTTTGGGGGGAGGAGTTGCGGAGATGCGGATGCTGTGTATCGCGTGTATTTATTCTTAATTTTTTCATCATTTATCAGCGGGAGTTTTCGGGCCCAAAAACATTTTCACATGCCCGCAATTGCATATTTATGTAGATGTGTGCATTGTGCAATTTTAGTTTGCGTTTCGATTTAAGTGCTCGTAAATAAAAATCCAGTCAAGCAACCCCCGACTGCGTTTGCAGCACCCCTCGACCCACACCCCTTGGGCTGCCAGAGTTTTGCTGAGGCTGTCAAAAAGGCAACGGGGAAAAGTTTGCAAACAAAACTAATGCCGACATGGGTGTTGATAAAGTTCTCCAAGTCGCCGCCATCCGCCGTCCGCTTATTGAATTGCACTACACGCTTGATTGCCCGCTAAACGGATGTGAGAGCCGGAATCGAAGCCGGAGGATGGGCATGGATTGGGAATCGTGGGCAATTCGACTCATATGCGAGCATTGAACTGAGCAGAGAGCAGAGCAGAGCAGAGCAGTGTGACATGTGGATTCGTCATACCAAAAAGCGCAAAATATTATCCAGTCTTGGGTTTTTGTTCTGGTTTTTCGCAAACATCACAAAGGGTGCTCCCGAATGGTGGCAAGAGTCGACAGTTCTCATTCCCATCTAATGGGCTATCCTTTGTCATCCATTCTGCGACCTAATGGCATGAGAAACATTAAACATGTGCCGGCTTTTCCAATGCTTCATCCTAAAATGTGTCATTAACATTTTCCAAGCTGCGCAAATGAAAAACAAAGAATTAAACTTAAATGTTTTCTAATATGTTACCCACTAGTAGAAGCAGCTAAGTAAATATTGATAAAATTGTAATATTTTCAAATAAAGTTTGGAAATATTTCGGTTTTATATTTTTACATTAATTCCAAGTCAAAAACGCCTCAATGTAGTATTGAACTAGAAACCATTATCAAAAGGCGCTGGTTTTTCTAAATCGGATCAGCTCTGGTTTTTTAAACATAAGGGTATAATTCTTATATGAATTTCGAGAAGGAATCGCTTTTAACTTTCAATGTAGCCTTAATCAAAAAAGCCTAGTTTTTGAAAATCGAATAAGTTTTGACAAAGTTATGGCTGTGGAAACTTTCGACACGTACCTATTTGAGGATATAATGAAGATCGAGCAAGAATCCAACTTTGAATGTAGTCTTAAGCTATCGGTGTTGAAAATCGCTTAAATTTTTGACATAGTTATGACTGTTGAAAGATATCATCCGTTCCTAAAAAAAACTGGTAACTTTTAACTTTAAATACTGATTTCAAATTTATTAAAAATTAGTCATGAAAAGTCAATTTCAATTTTGATGCGGAAGGTTCACCAGTACTTAACAATTTACGCCCAACTAATAGAGATAAAATAAATTAAATGAATAAACGCCAAACTTTTCCAAACAATCCTGTAATTATTTAAACAAGCAGCTTAGTCGTAATCCAACAAGATATTAGCTAATTACAATATCAAATCACTTTAACAAATTGCAACAATGCTTAATCCAGTTGCTTTACGATTCCTCCTGGGATCGGTTTGACAGTTATGGAAATTTATGATTCATTACGATAGATTTAAGCTGCGTTAACTGGAACTGCCACATCCTGGCCATGCATAGATATATCCATCCCATTGCAACATTATCCATTTGTTTGCGCAACATTTGTCACGCTGCCTCGGCTATTGTTGCCAAAGGATGCAGGCTATGGAGGAGAATGGCGAATCACTCAGCGAAACATTCCACCCCGTAGCATTGTGATAACTTTGACTTTGATTTCATTTCCCATTTTCACAAATGTTGCGAAAATGTCGACGATGGGTACTATTGGGTGGGGATTTATGAATTTCATTTACTAATGGATTGTGGTGAGCAACAAAAAAAACAAAAATCCACAGATGTGCAAACGTGCGCTATGGATTATTAAAGTTATGCTCAACAACAAGCTATGTATAATTTAAAGGAGTGCAATTGCAATATTAATGCTTATGGAAGACTTTAATAGTTTTAAAGGATCGTTGTATGAGGAGCTGCCTTAAAACTGTAGAAATAATCTCAAGAAAGCTGAAACTCTTGAAGCGAACTTAAGCATGGATTTTAAAGGTTTATAAGTTAAAATATGTATTTAATTTTTAGACAAAATAATAAAAATAAAATTTAAAATGTGCGATGACAGACAAAACTCTGAATTCGTTTTAGTTTGTGGAAGAATAAAGAATGTTTTTGGCACTAAATGCAGTAGTTTTCATTATTTTTTTTAGTTTATATAACTTTTAAATAGTTTGTTAAGTGCTCAATCCCCAGCTCTCATCTACTACTAATACAATTGCAACTACTATAAGGAATAGTTTGGGAAGCACTCACATGCGACAAACGTAGCCATTTTGTCTGCCGCACTCCGATTGGCTGTTTTAATACCGAACAACCTTTCAATTGCCCATACCAGTCAGTTCACTGGTCCTGCGCATTGGATGTACATAATAAGCGTAAAGCTTACATAAGCGTTGGCTATATATATACATACATATATGTGTACGGCGCAGCTTTCATCCAACCGAACCAGACTCCAGCCCAAACCCGTGGGACGAAAGGAAAAAGAAAAATTATAACTTTACCGCTGACTGCTGTTGGCTTCTGTCCATTTATCTTTTTGACTGGGGTTTTTTCGCTCGATTGGGGAGGACCTCAAGCCTCGCAATTGCTGGTCCACAATGCCACCAATGGCAGCAACATTTTATGGGCAAAGTTTTCTTTCTCACCCCATCTTCATCAGTTGGACTGCAATGTCGCCAAAGTGGCGCCATTTTTGCCGCATTGTCGGTAAAAACGATGAATTTTTAGTAATTCTGTGGAAATGATGTCGAAAAGTTATTTCTTCATTTGATTATTAAGTTTGTAAGTCAGATATATTTTCATTATTTTATCCATAAATTGTTTGTCATTTTTATTTGAAACATTGAGACTGGAATGGAACATGTACAAAAATTTCAAATTAAAAAATAAAAACACGTTTCTCATTTTATATTAAAATGTATAATTATTATATAATATGCAGTATTTTAAACACATAATGTGAAGAAAACAAAAACAATGTGTGAGATATCCATCACTTTTATTAATGTTCACGCTAATAACAAAAGCTGAGAAACTTGCTTTATCGTATCGCATCTATTATTGTACAGCGCATGAAATGGTAACTGAAGAATAGAGAAATTCTGGAAGAACTTGATGCCAATTCAATTTAAAGACTCAGACGCTCTAGCCCATGTAACGTAGTATAAAAATCATAAAGTATTTATTTGCTAAATTTACGGAATTCATTTTGTATTATTATTAATAAGTTTTCATTTTTCTTTTCCTTTTTTTTTATGTTTTCATTTTTGTTTTTCATTTTTATATTGAAATGCAGTGTTCACGGCTGTACACAAGTGATATGCACAGTTTTGAGAGTAGACCGAACTTTCGACTTTTGACTAAAACAGATGGGTGACAAATACAAGATTATGGGGATGGAGTTGGTTGGGGATCTACTAGTGAACTGAAGACTGCTTGTTTATTTGTAATTTTTTATCTTGTGGCTTTTGTCATGAGGCTTCTTCATTGTTCTAGTTGCTTGATCGCATTCATTTCAAATTTTTCGGGACCCTTCGTTCTACAAAAATCAATTAGGTCTAAGTAAAAAAACAATTATACAATATTGTAGAGCAATCTACGCTGAAGTCTTAAGTATTTCATTTCAACTAATTTTAGTTGCCGCCTAGTCAGGTGAGTGTGTGTGTGTGTGTAAATGTGTGTGGTGTTTTTTGTTGCTGATTGGGTAACTAAACAGAATGCCTAGTAGAATTTTTTCGCTTGCGCCTCGCTTCGGTTCCTGTAAGAAAAATGAAAAGTACTTTAGATAATCCAATCGATGTATATACAAAATATTAGCTCATTTACTTGAACATGTTGTAGATAAAGACTAGCAGCAGTTGCACAACGGTAACGCTTAGGAACAACGTGACACCCACGCAGTTTCCGGTGGGACAAGGTGCCACCTGTGCAGAGGCCTGTGGCATGCCCAATCTGCAAAGCAAAAGGCAAATTGATTGAAATAAAATGTACAAAGGATTAGACTAAAAGGGAAACTAACCTCTGGCCCACATGCGAGATGCCCTGCTTGACCTGATTCATGCCATCGCGCATCTCGGCTATCAATGTCTGGACATCGTAGCCCGAGGATTGGACTTGCGCTGTGGGTGCGTTCTTCTGATTTATTTGTATGTTATCAGTACGCACATTGATATCGCCGGCAAGTTGCCGTATTTCACGAATGGTGCTTAGCAGGATGTTCTGATTGGCAATCAGCAGATCCACATCTTGCCGGGTGACACCGATACCACCGGCCAACTGCTGGACGGGCGCACTGCCAGCAGCTGGCGGTGGCAATGCCTGCCCAGCATTGGCAGCCATGCCACGCGAGACCAACGACAAAGTATTCTCCTGCCGGCCCAGAATCTCGTCAGCCTTGCGCGACAGCTCGCGCAGATGCTCAGCGATTTGGCTCTGTCCCTGCCAGATTTGACGCAGTTCGCGTTGATTCTCCGACTCGTAGAACTCCTCCCAGTCCTCCTCGTTATCTTTGTGCTGTATTTGAGTATTAAAGAAGATAAGTGAATTAAATTCAACGCATTATCAGCTTGCTATCAGCTAACCCTCACAATAAATTGTCCACGTGGATTAGACAACAGTTATAATCACAACTGATATGGGCAACTGAACTGAGGACTGGCCCACTTACCGCTTCATCTGGATGTTCCTTTTTGTATTCCTGCTTTTGTTTCTCAAGCTTGTCCTGATACTCCTTGTACTCTGCCGTCAACTTCTCCTGATTGTCCACCTTCTGTGGCTCCTGCAGTTGGCCCGCAGCATGCATCGATGTGGTCAAAAAGTGGAACACATCGTGATCATCGGCCAACCCACCAGTTGCCGCTGAAATGCCAAAGTAACCGTTCTTGGGCAGTTGGACTCCATCGGCACGCATACACATTTCGTAGTCATCGTTGTTATTCGTCATGCCATTGTGGATGAGGACGGTAAGAATATTGTTATAGTACTCGATGCGTGCACGGGTGGGGAACGGCTTATTACGGAAATCGCGCAGACAGCCGCTGAGCAGCTGAGTGGTGCCATCATTGGCATGATCGTACATCTTGGTGCCATCGTTGAGCACAGCACTAATATACGGATTGTTGTGCTTATTGTCGTTGTCGAACGAATCAAAGATGATGGCCAGACCATTCCAGCGATCCGATGAACCAAACACGGCACCATTATAATCGCCCTTCTCCGTCGTATACCAGAAGGCCAAACCATCGGCACCAATCCGGCCACGTCCTGTTACTCGGAAAACGATCTCAACATCCCACCAATCGAAGTTTGTCTGTTGTTTCGTCCAGATGGCGCCCTTCTGAGAGCGCAACGAGGGCGCCACACGGACACTTTCCGCACTGGCGATTGCATCTGCAAGGGATCAACAACAGGTGGCATTTTAGTTAATGTGCAATTTTCAAATTGAAACAAAGTGCCTGCGTGTACACTTTGCTTGATGTTCGCATGCTCGACGGTTCGTCAATGCTGATGCTGGCCGCTTGCCATCTCGCTTGCACGCATGGCGCTGGTTCGAAGACGGCCCAAAACAACTGACGTGGAGCTGTACCCCCCCTTCCCCGTCTACTCACTTCCCCCGTATTCCCAAAAGGGTACGGTGCCATCTTTTTGTGCCAAATATGGCGGCTTAAACGAGTATTTGTACTCGAAGCGTCGATGCACACCGACGGCGGTAGGATTCACGTTGGCAGCCACATTGTTTTGTGCAATAATTATGCAGAAAATGGCCAGAAATTTGCGAATCGTTGGCAGCAGTAATTTCGACCCGGTCGCTTGCATCTTTCTCAATTTGACAGCGCCACTATTGTTGGCCCGCTCTAACAATAACACACATAGAGTTGCCAAGCTGCCCGGCGGCATAGGCAACGCAACTTTCGTTATCGAAACTTATCGATTGCAACAGTGGCGCCATAAGCGCGCACTATTTCAAATAGAAGAAAATGATCATGATTTTGTATGATGTGGAAAACATTTATTTTGAAGTTTTAAAGTGTTTATCATTTCAAGGTAAAAAATAATCTAACTAAAATATCAAAAATACACGTCTTTGTGAAAGTGCACACTAGAACATTGAATAATCCTAAATATTTGTCGATCTGAATGAATTCGATTTAGGCTCTAGCACATATATAGTCTTAACTTTATATTATTATACTCGTATATATTTATTTCGTTTCAATTGCCTTTTGCTTGATATCACCAAAGTAGTTATTCTTTTCAAAAATTGTTTTTTTTTTTTAATCATAGTATGAATGTATTTATGTATTATTTAGTATTGAGCTTACGTCTATGTTATTATTGGTTTTACTGCCTCTTTAGCATTTTAGTGTGGGCTTTATAACAGATTGTTAGTTTTTTTTGCTCAGCTAATAAGGGTGATACTTAGTGTGGTGTAAATGTGTCTCATCTGTGTCCTTTTCGCAGACTCCCTCAGCATCTATTACAAATGTTAGTTTTAGTTACTCATTTTCAATCACAATCACTTACATTTAGTTGTGTGCGCATTGTGGATAAATAATAATAATAAGAGAATAAAACACAAAAGCAATCGTAGCAAAAAACATAAGTGTAAAGTATATTTAAGCGTTGTTTATTACAAAAAAACATAATTAAACGTAGGGTCCAAGAAATAGGTGATATGAGCATGACCTAATGGTTCGCACTACAGTATAAATAAATTAAGTTTAAATCATTTTGTAGATACATTGAATTTCTTAAGTACCGCCAAAAACATTATATATTGCTAAATATAAAAATTTTCCAGTGGGGCTTACATCATTTATTTATTTGTTATTGCTGCTCTTTAGAATGTGATCCGTTGAACTGGTGTGAAATAAACATAGGCGTGCGCACCTACTACAGACTACAAAATAGAATTAACTATATGTATACATAATTGATGCTTATATACACGCTACATATTCAATATTAAATCGCAAATCGTAAATGTTTAGATTGGTTGTTTTTAGTGTACATAAGATTAGACAGCGAGACACGTTCCAAGTGATCTCCTTAGCTCTATTCATATTCATCAGTGCTTGCAGTGTATCAATTATCAATTCAAATTATTGTTTCTCTTAGGTTGTCCAATATTTTCCATCTATTATCTTTTTAAAGCAAATTCAGCGTTTTTGCTTTTTTCGATTTTGTTTTTTGTTGTGTTTTTTTTTTTAAATTCATAATCACTTTATAGCTTATGCACATTGAAAGTTTCTTACATTAAATGTGTGTTTGAGTTTGAGTTGTTTTTTTTGAATGTAAATCAATTCAAACTTATTCGAAAAACGAACGCAAATTGGATGGTGAGACATTTAGGAACAAAATCAATTTGCTGACAGCATTTTAGTGGCAGTTAACAAACATGTGTGATAAACGTGTGTGTTTCAAAAACTGTTTAACAAATGCGAAATCTTATTGATGTCTATTACTTAATGACTTGCTATGTCTGTGTGTGTGTGTGTGTGTTTGTGTGAGTGTGGCTAAGGTAAATAACATAACTATTACAATTATACAAAATTAAAAAACCTATACTTTGAAAAATACACATAATACGCTGCAAAAATTCTCTGCGTGGCTTCTCAGTGAATTTTCTTTTCTTTTTTTTTAGTGCCCATGGTGATGATGCGGCGGCGATGTGCCGAATGCGTTCATCAATTGACCCTCGTATAATGCAATTAAGAGCATGATGACCACTCCGCTGAGCAGGCCAAGAATCTGCAGCATGAACTGCCACAGAGATTTGTGAGATGCAGAAATCTCCGGCATCTGCAATGGGAAAACATATTAGTTGAAATCTGCCTCAATTCGAGTCATCAAAAATCGGTACTCACCATATCGACCAACGCAATATAGATAAAGAGACCCGCCGCTACGGCAAACATCCATTGGGCCACATCCTGTGACTGGCCAAACACAATGCCAAATATCATGCCAATGAAGCTGAGCACGCCCGTCAACAGATTATAGTACACAGCCGATTTCACCGACATGCCGGCCTTCATCAGTATGGCAAAGTCGCCCAACTCGTGCGGCAGCTCGTGACAGAAGACGGCTAACGAGGTGGAGAAACCACCGGCAATATTCTCGGCGAACGCAGCACCAATGGCCATGCCGTCGGTAAAATTATGTAGACCATCGCCCATGATGATCATCCAGGCAACGGCGCTCAGCGTCTCTGGTGGCGAGTGGACGTGTCCATGTCGATGGCTGTGGCCGTGATGCGAGGATTCGTGCTCCCGCAAAATGACAGTCACATGATCGTTCTTGTCCTTGCCCCCATTTGTCGTTGCCGAGTTGCTCTCGAGGTCAGTGGTCGCCGTATTATTGCTGTCCTGTTGCTGTTGATGATTGTTGTGACTGTGGCCGTGACTGTTATTGTGATGATGGTGATTATTCATTTCCGCATAGTTGTTGAGGGAGGTGGAGAGCAGCGATTGTGCGGCCGCTTCACTGGATCCTTCGACTTCCGTCTTGTCACAACGCCGATTGGTGCACTCACCGCCGGTGGATGCATCGCCGCCAGCTCCAGCAATTGCTGGCACTACAGCGACTGCATCCTCATCGGGCAAATGCATCCACACGTCTTGCTTGTTGTTCATCGCGATCTCGTCATAGCAGTACGGATAAGAGCTGTACTTTTGCTTGCACATCCTGTCGCCAGCCACCGAATTGTTCACCGATGAGTCCGGATCACGCATGACCTTGGCGCGTGACGGTCTCTTAGTTTCCTTCTTTTCGACACTCTTGCGCCACTCCGATATCATGGTCAACGCATGCTCCGTCACATAGAAGAAGATGATGCCGCCCAGGCAACCCAATCCCTTCATAATCATGCCGTGCTCACTCTGGCCAGCCAGCGACTAAAAGCAATCAGTGAAATATGATTAAAGTATTGTAAATAAATGCATTTACTCAGCTACTTACATGCGGCAGTAAATGTAAGAGTGCATCTCCTGTCATGGTGCCCACGGCCAGCGACACCAGATATTGAATAATATGCTTGTAATAGCGAGAGTCCATGAATGGTATAATGGCCACGCCCATTAGGCCCAAAATGCCGCAGGCAAACACCGAAATGAACGAATAAATCCACACTGAACAAACAGAAAAATATGCAAGTCAATCCAGAGTTATCTGCAAATGTTTTATGTTACCTACCGTGGACAATATTATTCTTCTGTTGCGTTTTATATTCCTCGAACTCAGCCAGGACAGAGGGTTGAATGCAGCCACCGCTGCTAGTTGCCAGTTCGTGCAACAGCACTGGACACAGATGCATCAAATCCCGTTCGCTGAGCTCATAGTTTCTATGATCATGATCTGGCGGCGCTGGTGTGCTGTTTAGTGATGGGCAGGCTATGCTTGTGCCATTTATGCTATTGGGGGAGAGCGAGCAGTTGCTCAACATCAGTTGCTGTTTCACGCCATGTTCCCCATGATAGCTGAGATCATGCGGCTGCACATGATGCACCAGTCGCTCAACTGTTACGCACTGTAAAAGAATAATTAAATGATAAGTTATGCATTTAGGAATTAATTTAATTGTACTTACGGTATCATTGCTGCTGGCAAGCTGTGGAAGATAGTCAAAAGATTAGAATTGATGATGCATTTGGGAATTAATTTAGTTGCACTTACGCTCTCATTGCTGCTGACGAGCTGCTGCAGTCCAATTTGTTGGATCAGACTCTGAAAACTGGTCGCATTTAGCGTCTGCTGTTGCACCAATTGCCGCAGAAAGTATTGAGTGATCTGCGGGACATGCTGTTGCGTTGGGGATCCGTGCGCGTGCGCGTGCTCGTGCTCGTGACTTGCGCGACGCTTGTGACTCCTGTAGGGCGGACTTGTGCTATAATTTTGGGTATCATCCTCATGCGCTAGCTGCCTCTGATCGGTGGTTGTTGTTTTTTCAGTGGAGGGACTCAAATTTCCATAGATTAATCGCGCATTTAACGCCACCTCATCGCGCTGTGTGACCAGTGCGTCCTCCAAATGATCCTGACAGTGGAGCCGCTGGGCGCACAGCAGGCACACCACACACACGGCCATTATGTGCCGTGCCATTTTGTTGGGCACACCGTACTTAATGCTAGTTTTATCTGATCCGCTGCTGCGACTGCTGGTGCTGCTTCTGTGTGGATTTTTGTTTCGATTAGTGTAATGGATTTTGGCCCGTTCTGCTCATTATATGTTCATCAATTTGCGCGCTTAGTTCGGATCTGCAATGGAATGAGCAAAATGAAATTAGCGAACGTTTTGGTCGACTCAGTGAAGCGTGTTGAATAACCACACACTCATTACGCAAATCCATACATATATGTAAATATATATATATATATATATATATATATATATATATATATGTCGATCGCAATTACAAAGACCATTGCTTAACTAAACAATAATAGCAGTAACAACAATGAGCGGAAGTTCAAGTTCGTTTGTCGGCCACTTGGTTGACACCAAATATGGCCAACAGTATGTTATGCCACACACAACACACACGCACAGCCGCTAGTCAGTTTTTGAGCTGCAGCCATAAATGGAGTAGAGCATTGTAGCTGCATTTCTTGTTAGCGAACCCAAAGAGACATTTTGGCCAATCAATTCATCAAATTCGAAGTAGGTGTGAAACGGTTCAAAACCTGTTTCATAATCGCATCTAGTATGCGGTTTCAGCTTTGCGTAGGCGCCGGCAATACATTTATAAGCGGCTTTTGTGTGTTAGACAAATGCGGCTTGTTCTATGAGAAACTAAGCCGAGGGCTTGACTTTAGTGGTAACAAGAAAGTAAATTTAAATATTATTTCGAAAAAAATTTAATGAAACCGAAAACTGTTCTTAATAATAGTTTGCACAAAATTTGAAAATATTTTTTTTTCACTTCACTCAATGCCTGTGGAACTTTATTTGAAGCCTTGCGTTTGCGGTTCACAATTGCAATTGGCAAAGAAAGTCGTGATGCCAAGAAGTTAATCAGCGTGACAAAGATTACATAAAGAGTAGGAGTAGCAGTATGTAAAATGGATACTATATATAATGGTGCACGGCGTCACCAGTTGCCGCTGCAACTGCCGTGGAGGAGTAAATAGAAATAAACCGCAAATGGCGCGTGGCAAAAGTGAAAGACACACACAGAGACGGAAAAGCAGCAATGCTAAAAAGTTACTTAAAACGATAATACAATGACTGCAAATTGCTTTGTTATTGTTGCTGTTGCAGTTGTTTCTATTTTTGTTGCTGCTGCTGCTGTTGTTGTGATTTGAACAATTTTGCAATTGCGCACTGAGCGGGCTACCGGGCAATTAGCTGCCAATTCCTGCACCGGGCAAGCAGCAAGCCAATTATTGATAAAACTTTAGCCCGCCCCGCCAAAAAAAAATAGGGGGGCTACAATTGTAAGCGTAGGGTTCCGCGTGGGTGGTTTGGCAAAGTGGGCGCCTACGCAATACCAGCCCAAAACTTATCATCGACCTAATAAAAGCGAGACGTCATCGTTGTGACTGATGTTACTCGCTCGTGGCTGCATAAAGTTGGGCGCGTGAAGGTCACACACAACAGGAGGAGGCGGAAGGAAGTGGGCGGTGCCACCACCTGGCATTGGCATTGCATTTTGGCATGGCATTGGCAAGGACAAAAACACACGCTGAAGGTGAAAGGTTGACCCAAGCGAGCACTTGTTGCCAAATTGATCAAAACGGAGCTATGCAGAATGCTGCCGCGTCTGCTCCGATTCGATTCAATTAAACACAACTTGATTATATGGCAATAAAGTAAAGAATCAGTGAAACATATGCAAATTGTCAAGCGCATCAAATTGTTTTCAAGTCGCAGCCCAAACAAATTTACTGAACCCAGCAGACGTCTCTTTTTGGTTTATTTCAAATTTACTTTCGCTTTTTTTTTGTTTTTTGATTAATTTTTTGTGGTTTTTGCAATTTGTCAATTTGTCGTTTCCAATCAAGTCGGAATACTCAGTCAATTGGTCAAGTGCAGACCGCCAATCGTTTTTTTCTCGCTTTTTTTTTTTTTTGCATTTGCTTTTTGTTTTATTGTAATCAAAGCTCATTTAAATTCAGTTTGCATGATTTTCATGAAATCACACACACAATACAAAACACTGAGCGAAATTAAGGTAGGCATTTTAAATTACTTCAATGCTTTTTATATAGTAACACAATTCTGTATCAAAACAGACGCCATTTATTTATTTTTTTGGGGTGGGGGGGCTTTACCCGCATGCGCAGCGCTTTATCTTTCGAATAAGTTATACATTTGGAATAATTATACCACACACGCACACACACACACACTCATCGAACACCCACCAGATTTTGAAGAGATCTGAACGCGCTTTCCACCGCAACTGAACTTAGCAGCGCGCATCGCTTTTGGCTGGTTTTATAGTCAACTTTATTGTGTTTTATTGTGTTTTTGATGTAGTAGCTGTGCTGTAGCCATGTGTGTGAGTCTCGTCTCTCTGTCAATCTTATTACAATATCACAATAAAGTCGCGCCCAGTTCCGACTGGTAATCTAGGAGCGCTTGTTTCGGAATGGGAACAACACGTGTTTTGCTGGGGAAACACGTGTGAAGTCACCTTGCCCGGTTATACAATCCTAAAAGTCCTAAATATTACTATCAAATTTGTCAAAACTGATTAGATTTTCAAAGCAACAACTTTTTTGATTATGATCTGATCTCAAGTTGGTTAATACTTCATTATAATTTAACACGATTTTAATTTAAAACACTTTCAAATCTCAAGCGATTTTCATAAGTAACACTCTTTTGATCTTATCGTTTACGATTGGAAAAAGTTCGAATGTCCGAAATGACAAAAGTTAATACAGCTCAGATTGATAGGACCAAAACTTGATATGTGTGCTTGTGCAAGTTCTAATATTTCAAAGTTTTCTAAGCCATGATCGTTTTGGTGTGCTGGCGAAATTGTTGAATTTATTTTCCCATAAAGTGACACGGAGCCTTAGGCGGGCCAATAAACTTTAATGCTGACGCATGTGCTTTTTTATCGTTAAATCTCCACTTTTTTTTAATTTTTTTTAAAACTGAAATTTCATGCTGAAAGCCCCAAAAAAAATACTATAAGTACAAACACACACACATATATAAAAACTGAAATTTCATTAGAATTGTACACCATTTACTTAACGTTATCTTCACTCGCCATCAAGAACGTTCTGGTCGAATGAAGTCGACTAACAGTTACCCTGACATCAGCTGTTAAATATAGATGGTGGTTTAATTGTGTAGAGTATTTATGCAAGTGATGTCATTTCTAATAATAGTTTGTATGAATTTGATTCCTTCTGCATGTTACATACCGTCGCACAATTTCATTATACCCTTTTACCACATTTTTACAGGGCATTAAGCAAAAAATATCGCCGACACGCCAAATTTCAAGGAGCCACTCGTCTGGAACTGGCTCAAAAAGCACAAAACGTGAAATTAAATATATACAAAAAAAATGTAAAGGAAAAATCATGCGATAAGAACTTCTGGCTTGAAGATTTACAAATATGCTTAACCTTCCGCTCACGTCGCTGTCAACGCTTTACCCCTCTCTTCCGCTACTACGAGTTCAATGCTGACCGACCTTCTCATGTCTATTGACTACGCCGAACTCATAGTAAACAGTAAGTTCGACGGTCTAAGTTTAGTATGCAATTGCCAAACTACTTTTATATTATTTATTCACCTGAATGTTCCCACTTATGTACTTACAAACAGATATCGAAGGGTTCGCAGTTACGATAAATAATTCATTGTTGATCTGTATCAGCAAGTCAACGCAGTTCTAGCAGAGAGTATACTCCACGTGGAAATACCCTGTAAGCAGCAAGGAATTGCTTAATACATTTTTTATGTTGGTATTAAAATTAACGTATATAGCTCACAAGATTTCTATTGGAAATTTATATTAATTGCTTTTTTTAATATACTTGAATCCAAATTCCTTCTAAAATAAGACGAACATTTTAACAATTTTAATATGCCTTGTTTTGGCAAATTGTTATGTGTACAGGGTATCGAATGTCATGCGGTAATTGCCTTGTGATGTCCGCCTTCCTCGTGAATAGAACAACAGTTGAGGGGCGAAGGCGTCGGAGGTTCTGTGCATTTTGAGTGCATAGCATGGAATAATTAATTTTTGTTGCACCCACATTAAATTTATATATTACTGTTACTAAGTGTCCCATAACCAATCAATGCCAATTGATGAACTATTTCATTGTCCCACATAAAAATTAAATTATTCTAGTAAAAAAATAAAATTCTCATTATGATTCAAATACATTTTGTTTATATGTGTCATTGCCGATAAACGTATGTGCCCCATATTTTGAAACATACGTATATGCTTACTAACACATAGATACAGGCGTATTATGTTAAACACCCACGCATGAAAAATACTACCGAAATTGAACAAGTAACCTACGATAAGATATAAAAAAATACGCAAAGTTAGACCTAATTCTGTTATCAGAAGTGGAAAATGTTATAATATTATTTAGAACAAACACCAAAGTAGCATTCAAAATTTCAAATATCGAATTATGCTTATATACATTTAGATATATATACAAAAAATACACACATAAAAAATCCATCGCACATGGACTGCTGCGACGTGCTCTATAAATACATCAATAAAGGTGGGTGGGGGAGTGGAGTGCGGGGGCGGGGGATGCTGATTGGAGTGGCAACTGCTGCTGATGCTGCACACACAGTTGTCATCTGTGGTGTGAATAGAGCAAGAGAGAATCATACAAACCTAATTTAGCCAAAGGAGCAAATCAAATCTTGGTTCAACGCCGCATATCAACAAGCATTCACACGGCACGCACACATAACACCAACACACACACACACACACATAGCCATACTTATATATGTTTGCAGAAAAATGCGGTCGTTTAATCTCACCTGTCTACAGACAAATGTCTATATCTTTAGTTATAGCTGATTATTGTCCTCATATATATATAAATATATACATAAATATATACATAAATATATATATATATGTTTATTTACATATATATATATATCAATTCCAAATAGTAGTGTTAATCGATGCGGTTTTTAGAGCACATCGATTGACTGCATGCGTGGGGGAGGGGGTGGGGTGTGCACTGTGCAAGATAACGGCAAGTGTTGATTGCACTTCAAGTGATACAAAAGTAGCAAGGGGCAGCTCCAGCTTGCGGCGTCGTCGTTGGCTGCGGCGCAATGTGGTTCTTTGGTGGATGATGGAAATGATGGGAAATACGAAAATAGCACCAATAGCACGTTGTCGCCCACGATTTCACACAGTGCACACGCACACACGCACAGACTAATTGATGGCGATATAATATTATATTTAAATAAATGCCGATTTACAACATTGCAAGCACTGCGCTCCCACAAAAATTCGCAATTAAAAAAATATGACTGCTTCTTCTTATATAATGCCATTCACATGACAAATGAAAAGAGAGCGAGAAGGAGAGCTCTCTCCCATGTTATGCCACTGTTATGTTAACTCACGTGACACTGAACTGTAACATACGCTAAGCTGTGCGCCAAATTATGAACAACTCACATTAATTTTATTTTTACTAGCATAACAATTGAAATAATATTAAACACAAATTAAATTTAGAATGTTTAAATTTATTGCAGTTACGAAGTGTATTCAAAGCTTGGTATTTTTTTATATTTTAATTTTTAGTTTATGTGTATATGGCAACACTGTTTTTATGCCAAACAAAGAAAGAACACAAATGTTATTTTTTTATTGTATGTTAATTAATATTCTGTGCCCAAAATGAGTTCCTGGAGTGGTAGTATCAATAGTCTACCGGGCGCTGTTGCCCAATTCGTAAACGAAAGAGCATCCACAGCCACCAGCTATCTGCACTCGCAGTCGAGCGCCTCCGAGGAGAGTGCTCCACAGCACACCGACTACAAAGCGTTGCCGATTCCCGCGTCCCTGGTTAAGGAACAGTGGCGCCTAATCTTCACCTCCGATGCCAATATCCAGGACTTGCAGGCGGCCATTGCGCACTGTCGGGATCTCGTCCTGCTGAGCGACGAGTGCAGCGAGGAGCGACGCTGGTTGGTACGTCATCTGGTGGACTTGCGCTATTCCCTGCAAGAGCTGGAGGAAGCACAGGCCGTGTCCAGCGATTATGTGATGTTGATGAATGCCATAAAGTCGGTAGTGGGCCATCATTTTGTGCCTCATCAGCCGAGTGCTCGCAACCGGCTGGCGTTAGCCAAGCGCTACTATTGCGACCACTGCGCGGGCATCATCTGGCGGCTGGTGCAGGCTGCCTACATCTGCAGCGACTGCAGCTATCTGGTGCATCAGAAGTGCATTGACAGTGTGCAGCGGGTGTGTGCCCATGTTCTTGCCTCGGAGCGACAGTATCCCATATCCGATATCTGCCCAGAGATTGGCTTGGCCGCCCAGCGCTACAAATGCGCCGAGTGCGCCACGCTGCTCAATTTCAGTAAGTTTCTGTCCAATTTATGTACAACAAGCGACTCACTTCAAATGCTTGCAGAGAACTCGTGGGTTGAGCCACGACTATGTGATTATCGTGGTCTCTACTATTGTCCGTCGTGTCACTGGAATGATCGCTTTATTGTGCCGGCACGCATTGTCCACAATTGGGATTTTACGCCGCAACGTGTGTCGCGCACAGCTCTGCAGGAGATTCGGTTGTTTTTGGAGAAGCCACTTATACGGCTGGAGGAGGAGAATCCCAAGTTGTTTGTCTTCCTCGAGAAACTGTGCACCGTCAAGAAACTGAGACAGAATCTGGTGCATATGCGTCACTATCTCGCTGCCTGCAAGGTGGCCGTGGAGCAGAAGCTCGTCGATCAACAGCTGGGCAGGCGTCGCCATTTGGCGCAGTCCAAAGAGTTTTACTCGCTGTGCGATCTCATACAGGTAGAATCGGGCGCCTTGGCGGAATTCCTTCAGGGCGTCTTCAAGGCGTTCGGCGAGCACATCCGTGAGTGCAGCATGTGTCTGGCCAAGGCGTACATCTGTGAGATTTGCAGCAACAACGAGGTGATCTTCCCCTTCGACGACGGCTGCATCAAGTGCGACCAATGCAACTCCATTTACCATCGCGTCTGCTTGACCCGCAAGAACATGATCTGCCCCAAGTGTATGCGCATCCAGGAGCGTCGCCTACAGCTGGACCGCCAGCAGACGGACAAGGAAAGTGCCAACAGTGATAACGAGACCTCCGATGCAGTGCAGACGGTGGACAACGCAACGTAACCCGTGCACTTAAAATTTTGTTTTTATCTCGTATCTGTGTAACATTGTTTTTAATAAATATATATATACATATATATATATATATATACGTATTTACCATAAGTCTAAACATGTTTAAAATAATATATATATATCCAAGCCATTTATCGAAATCGGTTTACAGTTGCTTTTTGCCATACTTCTGTTGATTGTGAAATTTGCGCGGATTAATGCCGTAAGCCTTGAGCCGATCGTCGCTGATGCCATTCGGATTGGAGTTGATTCCCTTGCCGCGTGGCTTAAAATCGCGCTTTGAACGAGGATTAATGCCAGCACCACTACCTTGTCGACGTGGCTCATCCACATTATTGCCTGTTTTCTTGAAGGGATTCGCTCCTGGCTTGCGTCCAACTGTTGTCCGCTTCTCAAAACGATTTCCAGCTGGTTTACTGTCCTGATTTTTGTTTTCAAACTGTTTTTTAGCAAATGGATTTTTCGAGTTGGTTTTTTGGGTTTCCTGTTTCGCTTTTTGTGGCTCTATTTTCTCAATCTTTTTCTTCTTGGCCGGCGTTGCTGTCGCTGGCTTTTTCTTCTCTTCCTGCGCTGTTGGTTTAGCTGACTCCAGGTCCTCGTTTCCGTTGGCTAATGCGGTTGGTGTACTTGATGCGGTGGAAGTTGCTGCTGCCGCTTTACGTTTTAGACGTTTTCGCTTGGACTTTGAGAGGGTCTCTGTGGGTTGAGTTGCTGCAACTGGCGCCACCGGCTGCTCAGTGGATTCAGCTTTTGGCGCCGACTGTGCTTCAACTAGTTGCCCCGTCTCCTCTTCATCATCAGATCTACAAGTGCATCATATAATCTCTAAAATGGATGGCCAATAAATAATATTATTTGCACTTACCCATCACCGTACAAGCTTTTGAATATCTTTCTCTTGAGATCCTCGTTCTTAGCTTTCATTTTGTACAGACGTTGCTCTTTTTTCTCCACATAATCTGGTCGGTTCTGGACAGCCTTCTTCAAGCTAGCCCATTGGTTTAGCTCCTTATTCTTAGCCAGCAAGATCTGGAAGTAAAGTAAGATTTGTAACTGGCTAACAAAACTAAATGGATAATTTTTGGCAACCTCTTCAATTGTTAAGCCAAAATCATTTGGCGTCGTTTCAACATATTTGAAGCGACACGGCTGATCGCCCACAATATCCTCATAGTCCAATTGGTAGTATGCATTGATATATTCATCATAGGTCTGCGCATCGTCCGGATTGAATGCTGGCTTCTCCGCCTGGATCATTTCCATGAATCGATTGCGTCGCCCTTTGCGACCTTTGCGACTGCGAGTATTCTCAATCATTTCTTGCTGCAACGTCTGCTTGGACGTGGATGGATTGTAGTCGCAATCCATATTGAAATCATCATCATCACAATGTGCATCCTCAGCGGCGCCATAGCTCTTTTTTGGGTCATAGTTGTCCCAGTCCTCAATGGCCAATTCTTCGATATCTGATGGGCATTCAGGTTTCTCCTCTCCTTCGTCCACGTTGTAGTACTCATCGTTGAACAGTTCCTGCATGCGTCTGTCATGTGCCTCTGGATCGAAGTCCTCTTCCAGTTCATCGTCTCTGAAACCCAATTCATCGTTGCCCGTGACGGCTTTTAGCTTTCGAATCTTCTCCTCAATTTCCTTTACTTTCATTTCTCTTATCAGATCCAACTCCTTCATTTTTTGCTGCTTCTCTTCCTCTTTGCGCTGCTTTGTCTCCTTGCGTTTCTCTTTGCGCTTATCGTCAGTGCGACGAATCGATTGCTCAATTGTACGCGGATAGCGCTTGAGAAAATCCGCATCGGGTTCCTCGAAACGAAAGTTGTATTTCTGTTCGAACTCCGCTTGCTTCTCTAGCTCCTGTTCGTCATCCGAGAGCGGCGCACTCTCGCCTACGATCTCATCGTAGGTGGGTATTTCGGATGCATTCGTGTTCGCATAGCCCTTGTTCAATATGTAGTCGCGCAGAAAACTCTCGCCTTGCGTTAACTTGCTGCTGCTCCAGTATTGCTTGAGTGGAGCCAACTGTTGCTTTGCACTGGCATCAATCTCTGCATCCGCCTGCTTGCCAGCCAGCCATTTGGCAAAGTCCGCCTCCTCAGCCTCGGTTTGCGCCTGTGTCTTTGAGCGTTTCTTAAAGATGCCACCGAATTCCTCATCTTCCCCGTCGTCTTTCTGGTTCATTACATTCCTAAACTCGGCCTTCAAGCGACGTTCCTCTTCCACTGCTGTGGGCGATTGGGCACGTTCAAATTGCTCGTCCGCCTCCTTCTCATCGTCAGAGCTCTCAAATTTGCCATTGTGCTCTAAGATAACTTTTCGTTCGTAGTCCTTCAATGTGACGGGCTTGTTCTTGCTGGGTTTCTTTTTGGGTGAATCCTCATCCCCGCTGCTTTCACTGCCTCCAGATTCATTCTTTGCGAAGAATCGAGTCTCCTTGTCGTAAATTCGAGGATCTTTGCTTTTCAGCGATGACAGTGTTTTAAAAAACTCCTGATCAAATTTCACATCCACTTCCTCCTCATCCGACGAGTCGCTGTCACTGTCCAGCTCCGACTCCGAGATTTCTAGACCACGATCCTTATCTGCAAAAAAACATGTATTAGTGATCTGAGGTGATTTGAGTCAAAAATGTATCCGACATTTCTGTAGCAGCTCCTTTTTGCGAAGAACATTATAGGATTTTGCGTAGTCCTGGTTAGTGGATAACTGGAGATCATCCGCGTCATCGTCCGAACCATCAAATAAATTGTTATTCATAATAGGAAAAAGTTATTTCTTTCAGCTTTATTGATAATCAAACTGCACGTGTTGAGTTCGTTCGATAAGACTGGTTCCAGTTTCATACAATCGAGTTTGGTGAACTATTATTGAAACAATGTAGTTCCGCTCGCAGCCCTGGCTAACAACTGCAACAAAGGTTGCTGATTATTTACAAACTTAGCAATAAATATCGTAATTGACAGCATTCCATAATATGACGGACACGGAGGAGGCGCAAGCTACCGCCTCAACATCGACGTCAACCACAACACCCACCGATAAGGACACAGCGAAAAGTAAGAGTCCAATTTCAACCAGCTGTGTCCATTTCTTGATTGGTTCTTATCACTTTCAGTTTGCGTTTTGCTTAATGCAACTGGCAATGTTCCCATTATTAAAAAACGTACTTGGACCGTGGATCCCAACAAGACTGTTAGCTGGATACAAAAGTTTATACACAAATTCCTCAAGCTGGACGCAAATGAACAAATTGTATGTGTCGCCTGACTAAATTCATTTGTATATTTACAAATTTGACCTTTTATTTGCAGTTTCTATATGTAAATCAGACTTTTGCACCTGCGCCGGATCAGATAATTAAAAACCTTTATGAATGCCATGGAACAAATGGCAAATTGGTTCTCTATTACTGCAAGAATCAGGCGTGGGGCTAAACAGATGCACACCAGTCTAATTCTAAGTATTTATTTGTCTAGCGTTAAAACTTTTATGTTATTTAATTTTGTATGAGTTAACGCAGCTAAAACCAATTAAATTTCATATTTTATTTGAACTCCTCCATTAGAGAGGACATTAATTACTTCTATTAAAGGACCACATTTGAAAACAAGTTATTTGAAATCAATCGAGTTGAGAGATGGCATCTCCCACTTAGTCGCCGCGCAGTGCCTCCAGCTCATCGGCAGCCTCCTTGGATACTCTATGATACTTGGCTACTGTGGGTCGGTAATAGTAGGCTTGATAATCGTTGCGCTCGGACATCTTACGGCGAATATTCTCTTCGAGTAGGCTGCAAGCAGAGATTGCGGTAATCTCAGTGTTCTCGAATATATTGAAGCAATATTCAGCAAGCTTACCGAATTTGAGCCTTCTCATTCTCCTCGAAGAGATTGTGACACGCCTTCTCGTACTCCTGCTGCTGTGAGTTTAACATATATCGCGCAATAAACCGCGAAACGGGGTGCTAAAAAAATAATTAAATAAAATCAGTAAATATGTGAAAATTGAATTGTTTGATTGTCACCTTCTCGTATTCCCAGTGCTTGGGCTCATAGCCCTCGGGTATTTCGGAGAGCTGCGAGGGTCCTACAAATATGTTGGAATAGAGAACCAGTGCAGTGATCGGCAGAATACCGATCATTACGTAAAAGTGCATCAGATCCTTGAATTTGTCCCATTGGAAACGGGATGGCTTGACGGTCATGTGATGGTGTCCATGATCACCGCTCATTTGACGCAGTTGCTGCTGCAGTGCTGAAATTGGATGTCAGTTTGATGAGCCTGTGAGATTGTGGTTGCGTAATGTGCTGTTTACGTCTCTTTTTAAAAGTGGCCGCTTATTCTTACCGTTGCGAGTGGCGGGAGTTAGCAGTACTGCATTATTCTTGGCGAATTGTGCCGCTGGCAACAGCAAACGGCTCCAACCAACCATTTTTTTATAGCTTATTTCACCCCAAAATAATGTGAGCACTTCGGTTAGTCAAATAAGGGCTGCCGAAACTGTTATGATTTGCTTCAACTAAAAATTTTCGATTATTTTCGATAAGCGCCATCGATAACATCGATAGTTCACAATAACAATAGTAAAAATAACAAGTAATTATATTATATTTTATTATTAGCAATTCCGTTATTTAAGAAATGTGTGAAATAAGGTATTGAATACATATCTTTTAAAATCACTAATAATAATTACTGCAACTGCAGCCCTGGTGTAAAAGTTAAAGCCAACCCTGTTCTAGCGCAGAGCTAAACATACAGAGTTTTTCTTCTGAGCACAACAATTATTTTATTCCTTCTTGTGCTACGCAAAAGACTACAACAATATTTAGGTAAATATACCAATGGCATACATCAAGTATAAGCAGTGCAACCCGGCCAGATATCAAAATACAAAGTTTTTAATAACTTGGACGCATTTGCGTACGCTTGCCAGTTATACTGCTGCTGATAAAAGCTCAACAAAAAAAAGTAAATAATACAGAGAGCAAGAGTAAGTGCGCAGTTCTTTGATGATTACGATTTTTTCGCTGTTGATATCTCATTGTTTTTCAACAATTTCTGCAGCAGCCTGCAAATTCTCTGTGTGTATGTATGAATGTATGTAAGTATGTGTGTGTAACGTACATAGTGTAATCTTACATACACACAGTGACGCACAAAATTGTACGGCTTGAGCTTTTAATAAATAGTTGAAGACATTTGTAAATTGGCATATATACCTTAAAAATTAATCACCACACAAATCGCTTCTTTTTTTTGGCCAGCAATTTAGTTGTCACTCAAGCAACTACTACATATGCGTATGTGTATGTAGGGTTGTACTTGCGTTTGTGTGTGTTGTGTGTATGTGTATTTATGTACATGCAAATATTGTAGTTCGTCTTGGTGGTGGTGGACGTAGGCGTTGCCGCCGCCAGTCTCCTTACTCTCGCCTCCACTTTGGCTTTGCGTGCAAGTGCTGCTTGCTGTTTAGCTTTGGCCTCGGCTTGGCTCGGCTCGATTTGACTTGAACTTTACCAATTGCCGTGTGTTTTACCTGCCTGCCAGCAAGCAAGAAATAACCTATTGCCATTCAACGCAAATCAATCGTTGTATTTGTTTTTGTTTGCTGTTGTTGTTGGTGATAAAGTTCAATATGAATCAGCGCTCAACATAATTATTATCATCAGCAGCAGAAGCTCTTATCAAGCAACAACCCGCTTGTCGGTTGTTAAAGTTTAGCCGTAGCTGTGACGTCATCGAATAACTAGTTTTTGTTTTTGTTACACACAATTTTGACTAATGTATTGGCCATGTATTATTTTTCAGCTGTCGCCCCTTTTTTTGTAATCAGCGAAATTTGCAACAACTCTACACTCTGCACGTCTCTTTGGGGCAATGGATGTCAATTCACGTTTACCCGTTCGATTACCAGGTAAGAGCCGTCGTTGTCTGGCAGTCCAAATAGGCCGCAGTTTTTAGTGTGTTTTAGTGCATACATAAAGATACATTATGTTTACAGTTTATTTTTGCTAACCAAAGCCTCGAATGCGTTCGCTTAAGATTTAAACGTTTAAGCTGTTACTGTAACTATGTGAAAAATATTAACAGTAATTATTGCCTTGCTTTTGACTAACATTTTAACTCTCCCAACTTTGTTTGTGCTACTACTAATCCAAATCGAAAATCATGCCATTTTAGGCCGTTTCTCACTGTATATATATATAGAGATTACATGCATACAATTAAAATACACATACAAATAGAAATGCATAATCGTAAATTATACTTGAATGTTTTGTATAATATTTGCGGTAGCTGCTGTTGTTGCTATTGTTTGTTGTTTACATTTTGCGTGTGTGTGTGTGTCTGTTGTTGTTTGGCTTAGAAAAATCCCTCTCTATCTCTTTCCCTTGCTCTTTATCTCTACTTTTTTGAAAATCTCTTTGTAAATAATAAAATTCGATACGAAACAACGAACCGTTTAAGCCCGATAACTCATAAAATTCTTTCTGATTCATGTTTATTCACTTACTCAATACACAAATCCGAACTAACTTGTTGCCTAAGGCCGTCAAAATACTTAAGTGAAAAGCATTACTTGTAAGATTACATTTTTGAAATTCTCACCACTCCGTTGGAAAAGCTAAGAGATTAATAAATTATTTTTATCCTACACATGCCACATGTTAAATCAAATAATCATCGCACAATCAAGGGCCCGCCATCAACCCAATTGTGGGTAACTCGGAGGAGCCGCTCTCCAGCCTATCCGATCCACATGACTACGAGCCAAAGCTGGAGTTTGATGATACAGAGCTATTGACGCCAGCGCCACTCGATAGTAAGATCGATGACAGAGTGTGCGCGACAAGCGATGCGATAATGTTGGACAACAATGCGCTAAAAAGCCAAAAAGATAAAACTCAAAAGTTGCCAAAGAACTTACAATGAGTGGAAGAATTACTTTTTCATTTTATCTAACACTCGCGCTGGTTTTGCACTTGAAACCACAAATTCTTCATTCAAATAATTGTTTAATTACTAAAAGTAAACAACTCTTTGGCTCAAAGATTTTACTCTGTCATCTTATCGCTTCTCGCGTAGTATCGCTTATCGCGCATATTCTAAGCATTATTTACATTGCTCGAACTTAACATGATTAAACACTTGATTCATTGACAGAAGATGTTATGGTCGGCGGTTTTGTGCTAACCGATGGTGAGTAAAGAAAGGGCAAATATAAATAGTCGGTGGCTAAAACGTTTAAATGCCTTACAGATCCCGAGCATGACAACGAAGCAACTGTGAATCCCTTGGAGGACGATTTCGAGGATCAGCTGCGCGAGCAGTCAGAGAACTTTCAAGCGCCAAAAAACAAATGCGACTTTCTAGGTACGGATAAGCAAGGACGTCACATTTTTGGCATTTATGCCTCTCGCTTTCCCGAAAAGTCGCAGCTCGAGGGTTTTGTGCGGTACGCTTTGAGAAAGTTATTGCTATTGGATTTACTCAAAATCTGTCATATTTTGCAGCCAAGTCATCAAAGAGATTGAACCCTTTGTGGAGAACGATTATATACTCGTTTACTTTCACCAGGGCCTGAAGGAGGATAATAAGCCATCGGCGCAATTCCTGTGGAACTCGTACAAAGAGCTGGATCGTAATTTCCGAAAAAATTTAAAGACGCTGTATGTTGTGCATCCGACGTGGTTCATACGCGTCATCTGGAATTTCTTTAGCCCGTTCATCAGCGACAAGTTTCGCAAAAAGCTAGTGTACATCTCCAGCCTCGATGAGCTACGTCAGGCGCTGGGCCTGAACAAGCTCAAGCTGCCCGACACCATTTGTGACTTTGACGACAAACTGAACCCAAGTCGCAACCGTGTATCGCAGCCAGCAACCCCCAATGGGCGGCCGACGATGCAGTTTGGCGTGACCTTGAAATTCATTGTTATGCACAGTCCATGTCTCAACTCAATACCGCCCATTGTGCGCAAGTGTGTGGACTCGCTCTCGATCACGGGCGTCATCGATACGGAGGGTATATTTCGGCGATCGGGCAATCATGGTGAGATTATGGCTATCAAGGAGCGTGTCAATCGTGGCGAGGATGTTGATCTCAGCGCTGTCAATGTGCATGTCATTGCCGGTCTGCTAAAGAGTTTTCTGCGAGATCTTGCCGAGCCGCTGTTGACCTTTGAGTTGTACGATGATGTGACCAAGTTCCTAGACTGGCCCAAAGAGGAGCGTTCGAGGAATGTTACCCAGCTTATACGTGAAAAACTGCCCGAAGAGAACTACGAGCTGTTCAAATACATTGTTGACTTTCTCGTGCGTGTCGTTGACTGTGCGGATCTCAACAAAATGACCTCCTCCAACCTAGCGATTGTGTTCGGTCCGAACTTCTTGTGGTCCGGTCGCACAAACACTTCGTTGGAGGAGATTGCACCTATTAATGCATTTGTTGACTTTGTGCTGCAAAATCACAAAGCGATTTATCTGATCGATGTTAATCAGCGCACTGTAAGCGTAGATTAGCGGCACCCGCTGTACACCACCATACCACCCCCACACACACACAAAGAAGTCCGTAATTTGTAAATTGTTTCATTAAGTGTTAGCGTTAAGATCCCGTTTTTGGGGAGCACAGTGAAAAGCGCCAGCGTTATTTCGTGTATAAAGTGTGTTGTAATTTTAAGTTGATCAATTTATTTTAACCTTGTAAACTGTGCTTGTAAAGGTTCTCTCTGCACTTACTATTTTAACTAACTTGTTGCCACCTCTCTCAACAAAATAATCCTCTTCTCCTTTCCTCTCCAACCCTTTCAATAATAATTTAATACATTCAAATCACGAATCGTTAATTTACCAAAGAAATTTGTACGGTGTTTTATAAAACAGGAAACGGAGATACGAATTACGCAAAAATATATTATTTAAAAACAATGCGCACATTCCAAACTAAAAACTAAGCTGCTGAATTTTGCAAAAATGCAAGCAACTGGCAGAGCAATCTGTTGGAAGTGTAGAAAATTCACAAAACGTAATAAGTGTAGAGTATTGAATTTCCTTATTAGTAATGTAAATTTTATATAACAAAACGGTATTGTTAACAAATAAAGTAAATGTTAATATCTTAATACATTCCTGGTGCGTGTTTTTCCCCCCTCTTTTTCTCGTAAACAGCAAGTTAAGAATTGTTATTGATTTTAAATGATGTCCACTTCGATTTTTTGAGACCTTTCGCTGCGTCTCGCGCATCTTTTGTTTTTATTGATACCAAAACAAAAAAAGTGTCCAAATTGGAATTTTAAATAAGTTGTATACGAACGCTTACAGAGTGTACTCTTGATTTATGTGCTTAAATATTGATGTTCTTCAGTTTGCGATTCAGATCATTGAACTTCATTATCTTACGCACAAAGAAATCGCCATATCGATGTGAGACCTTGGTGTCGGCAATGTGAATCATATCATCGTCAATATAGAAATCGAGCTGCAAAGGATTGGAAGCAAATTTAAGTATATTTATATATCAATTTAAATGCGGCTACACAACTCACCTCAGAGCCCGACTTGAAGGTACCCTCGAGGCCACTGGGGCCCTTGCTCCAGACCAAATTGCGCATCTTGTGCTTGAAACAGAGCAAACGGATCAGCAGCTTGGACACATCATCTTCGTTGGCATTGGGATCGATGAAGGAGGCCAGTTTGGTCAGCGGCAATGTGGTGTAGAGCTTCAGATACGAGCGGGTAGTTGGTAAATCCTTCTGTTGGCGCACCTCATCCATGAACACAAGCAGCTGGTGCTCCATCGGATCTTTGACGTAGTCTTCCAGGGGCGCATCGGCCATGGGCGGACAAGGGCTAACAAATCGTGGGCATGCAAAGACAAAGAATGACTTGAAGACCTCCAGATCGCCGCACTGCATCTTGAACATGGCATCGTGATAGTTCTTCTCACGCAACACTTGCTGAATGGACTCATCAATGCACTGCGGATGCAGCACCAGGCAAATAGCCAGCAAATGATACATCTGCTCGGCCTGTTTGTTGATCTGATCGTTCTGATAGGAGCGCGTACTGTACAGCTGCTTGGTGCGCTGAATATACAGGAGTATGTCGGAAAAAGTGCGAATGGCATCCGCATAGCGACGCATCATCATGTAGGCGAATCCCACATAGTACGACGTCGATATCTGACAAGCGGGTATGTGCGAATAGGCCGATTTCTTGTGAATCTCGATGGGCTCCAGCACCTTAATGGCCTGGTAGTAGTCACCGAGCAGCGAGTGGACGCGCAGCAGACCGACCAACGAGAAGTAGCCGAGCATCTTGTAAAAGGCTAGTTTGCCAAAATCGCCAGCCACGGTCTGCGGATCAATGCCCTGCGAGATGGCCTCTAGCTGCTTCTTGATGTTCGAGATGTCGACCAGCGAATGG
This sequence comes from Drosophila paracracens, assembly GCA_035044025.1. NCBI lineage: Eukaryota > Metazoa > Arthropoda > Insecta > Diptera > Drosophilidae > Drosophila > Drosophila paracracens. Next base: position 12,105,998 of record JAWNMN010000192.1, on the reverse strand, counting down.
AGCACATTCAGAATGCATAGAATACTCCACACATTGCTGTGATTCACGCACAGCTGCTGAATCTCATCCTGCGACTTGTCCGTCAAGCGTGCACTGTTCAAGGATTTGATATTATTTACATATGATTTACAATAACAATTTCAAGCAAAAACTACTCACCGATATTGTGCAAAGTTCTGGAACTGATAGACAAACTCATCCACCAACTCCCATAGCCAGATGTCGGGCAATTCGAGGAGCACCGGATTCTGGGCCGAAATTATTAGATTGAAGAAATCGCAGTAGTTGAAGAACGAGTTAATGCGCTGATCCAGCTTGGGTCCACCCGGGATGCGGGCATGGATGTGGCGATAGTACAGCTCCTTGTATAAAATCAGAAATACTTTGTCGTTGTCCACAATGGCGCCCACTTCTTGCTCCTCGGGCCAGGCACTCTTGTCAAAGTGGTGATCGCTGATCTGTGGGAATGTGTTCTCATACATATTCTGTATATCGTAGAGATTCCCCTCCTTAATCGCCTGGCAGAAGTTAATGAGAAAGTACTTGACATTCTCCGGCATGCGGTTGGCGTAGTAATTACGCTCATACTCCAAATCAAGCGCTGGATCGCCGGTGTGCGCATAATCATCGTAAAAGTCCTGCTGCTGGGTAACACGAAACAAAATAAAAGTTTCTGGTTTTTATTGGGTATTGTTGACGGTGGTGGGGCCACAAAAGTTGGGTTATGTTTTGTTTGCCCCCATAAAATGGCAATTTGTGCAAGTGCAGTGTATGGTGTTGGCTGCGATTGGCAAATGCTTACCGAATTATTAAATTCTTCACCGCCGTACATTTTTACTGTTTTACTATCTATTACTTGACACAAAAACCGAATTACTCTGCAACGTTTGACAAACACGCCAACAAATTTTTCTGGCGTAGCAGAAAGGGATCGAAACGTAAGTGCGAATTACCAAACGTAACGCAAAACGGAGCAACCTAACGCCAAATTGCTCAAGGCAGTGCTGGAAAAGAGCGTAGTCCACAAAAATCGATAAGAGTATCGAAAAGTCCAAAAGCATATTCGTATATCGATAATATTAAATAATTGTAAGCGTAGCGAGACGTGTGTGTGTCATCTACTCGCAGCGTTAATTATTTTCTAATCAAACGTCGATGCTCCGTGAACGTTGGGCTGGGCGCACCAAGTACATTCAAGTTTAAGCTCGCGTTTAAAAAAATAAAGCATCAGTGAAATCACAGAAAAAAATAAGGCATCATATTGTGTTTATTGGCAAGCAGTGTTCACGTTGACGACGCCAGCACCGCGGGGTTGGCAAAACAACAACTTGTCCCGCTTGTCTGTTTCTGCTGGAACTGGCTGCACCAAAAGTGCATTTGACTGTGCATCGCATCTGTGGATGCATCACAATTAGTTCTAAGCATAAATGTGTCATTAAGTCATTTGGCCTGATTTGCTAGTACAAAAAGCTAAAATGAGGCAGCAAAGTTCGTCACAGGCGACTGCAACAATTTCAATTAGCTGCTGCCTTCTGCTGCTGTGCAGCAACAGCGTGGGAATCGCACTAGCAGGTAAAATATGTTTATTTAAAAGTATTGTTTTTGTATCGGAAAAAAAGTACATTTTTGTGTGCAAGGAAAAAATATTGAATTCTTGTAAGCCAAGTTTTGGGCGTGTTCCCCAAGCGCAGAAGACTCGTCATTTTTCATTTTGCTCTTTGTTTGTGCTTCGCTTTTTAACACGCTCTTTAAACTGATCGCGCGCTCTCTCGCTCCCTCTGTGCTCACGAGATCCAAAACGCTGCTTACGAACAGCGCTGTCAAAACAAAAACCAACAAGCAACGCCTTTTTTCAATTCGATGCTTATTGGGAGCGTTTTTAAAGTTGTATTGGTTGCATTTTGTTGCCGGCATTTTAGCATTGCGGCCATTGTTGCCGCTGCTGCACTGCGCATGCCACAATAAAAAGACAAAAATAAAATCTTATGGTTAATTATATTTATATTACATTATATATTTTATATAATAGATACTCTGGCCAAAAATAAACATTTTAAGTTCAAATGCAAACATTTTATGACTAAAAATAATCAATTCCTCACACTCAAGCACCAACCATGCCCCCCGAGAGAGGGAGGCAGACAGACAAACATTTTTGCTAATTTATTTCGATGCTTATAATTATTTCTTGCCCCTTCGGCCAAGGCCACCATCATCCACACTTCCCAAAAAAAATTTGAGCAGGCGGAAATTGCTTTTCGATATCAGTCACGTCATATTTATTTCATTGAGAACATTAGCCAGATTTCTCTTATATATGTTGTGATTACGTTGAAAATACGGTCATATACGATTAATAGGAATCATAATAAAAATACTTGAACTACTTGTGAATCGCATGTAATGTGTCAATCATACAAAAAGTAAGCCATTGCGTTTCTTCGGCTTAGTCAAGCGATAATAACAAAAACTAGTTCAGATTTGTTTGGTTTTAGCTCTATTGATTATTTTTCTAAAAATGTGCGTGTTTTCAATTGTTTGTGAATGGGGGAAATCATACGGTGCCTGACACTCAGGTATCCTCCTCCTCCTCCTCCTATTCGCCCTATTCTAGTGGGTTGGGCATTCTTATAAGCAAACAAATCTATGTATATATTAGTGTGTACTCTTGTGTGCATATATATCAAGATTGACTGTAGCTAATCTGCTGCAAGGCTGCTTTTGCCCCTTCTCCTATTCAAGGGCACATGAACTCTGTTAGCCTCGTAGCTGGCGGCTAAGGGCTAAGGGTTGGTATTTGTGTTTACACACACAGGAACTGCACCCACAAAAGGCGACGCCAACTTGGTGGTTGTTGTCTCAGACACAAATCGACAGACAGACAGAAAGACGGAAGTCACCGCTATGATATCCTGGCCCTGTTATCACGCCTGCTGAACTGTCTAAGTGGGCACTTTTCAATATTGCAGCAGGCACAAAGGGGCACGCTCCACAATGTCATGGCAACCAAATATTTACACCAAAATATTGAGAGATAAGATGGTGCAACAGCAAATTGCACTGCAATAAAGCAATAAATAAATACAGTGTTTATTTACTTTTTCTGTTCAGCAATGTGTCATGATATAATTTATGGCTCATGAAAATGAGCACTTAAAAGCCGCCAAGGATCCAAATTATTGTTTAAATTATATACAAACTCAAGCAAATTGGCGACAGTCCAAGCGTATTACTTTTCATTTTGTTTCTGTCTTGTTCAATTTTTATTTACGACAGTGACATTTTCCATATGTGCACATATATATACATTACATATTACATATCTCTGCGGCAAATAACTGGGTCATACATGTACTTCCTATACTCTTACCAAAAAATCAAAAAATCTATAATTCTTGTTTCCTTGGCTTTTTCAGATTCCTTCAGTGATTATTTTTCCGACTATGAATGTAATCAACCTTTATTGGAACATTCGGTTCTAACAGCCACATCATCATTGACTGAACGTGGCCCGGATAAGGCGCGTCTAAACGGTAAGTCCAAGCTGCAGATCTAATTATATTGAATTTCAGTTGTCTTTAGTAATTGTTTATTAGTTGCGTTTGTTATTTGTTTGTTTTGACTTTATTAGTTTTACGCTTTTCAGTATTTGTTGTCTTTAGTTTATATTTAGCCGCCAAATATTTTAAATAACGAACCCCCTCCACAATTGGCGCTCGTTGACAACTCTACTCGCCGCACAGCGATGCTAACTCGTTCGATGCGTGTGTCGGCGCTTTTAGTGAATTCCACCAATTAAGAAGAAGCAGCGCGTTAGAAAATTAGTTGATTAAGTCCAAAAAAATAAGAAAAAGAGAGACATTTGTCGAAATGTTTTGCAAATTAATAAAATAAAACATAATTGCAAACATATTTGCAACGGCAATCCAATGAACAAACACATCTGCACACGATGGGCGTTCGATTTGAGCACATGGACGCCAACGTTGCCGCAGCTGACGCATGCTGTTGCCGTCATCCAGCCCGAGGAGCGAACGCGTCTGATGAAGTTTCACTTTATCGATGACTTTCTGTCCTCGCTAATTGGCCGCCTATTAATGCGCAAATTTGTGAGCACGTGCAGCGGCCAGCCTTATCATCAAGTGCAATTCGCACGCGACACACGCGGCAAGCCCCATTGGGTGCAGCAGGCACAAGAAGAGGCACAACATAAGAAAGCCGCCCTCAGTTTCAATGTGTCGCATCAAGGCAAAATGGTGATCCTGGCGGGCATCAGGGGCAATAAAGATGATGCCGAATTTGGAATTGGTGCGGATGTCATGAAAATCGAACACAATAGCGGCAAATCGCTTGCGGACTTCTTTCGCCTCATGCAGACCAAATTCTCGCCACAGGAGTGGAGCTACATTGGCAGGCCGCAGCACAATGAGCGGGCACAACTCAAGGCCTTTATGCGGCACTGGTGCTTGAAGGAGGCCTATGTCAAGGAACTGGGCGTCGGCATAACCGTTGATCTGCAAAAGATCAGCTTCTCGATGGACACCACACATCCGCTGGAGGAGGCTGCCTCACCGCTCTGCGGCACCACGCTGCGCTGCAATGGCACCCCGATGACGCAGTGGCACTTTGAAGAGCATTTACTATCACCCAAGTACTGTGCCGCAATCGCATTCCGAAATTGTCTGCCACACGAGCATGCAAGATTTGAATTTCTTCCATTCGAGAATCTAATTGAGCGCAGCGCCGCTGCCGAGCAGCCAGATGTGGTTGCCTACTGCAAGGAGGCACTACTCAAGCCACATAAGCGCCATCAGTAAGCGCTAACTAACGATACAACAAATTAGTTTAGTTTGTGATTTTTAAATAAATGTAATTTTATTTTTGATTGCTCACTCTCACTCCATCCATACATTTTAAGCGAGCGTTTGATTGGCGTGCCAAACAGCTGTCCACAAATTCCAGCTCTTTGCCAACAATAACAAAAACAAAAATGAAATCAAAATGAAACGAAAGCCGGAAATATGCTTAAAAGGCAATAAACCCAAATGTAGGCACTCTCTCCTGCTTGATTCGCTGCTCGTAATGGGCCCCAGACATGTTCCAGACAACGTTGTTGTTTGCTAAATGTATGCACAAACCGAATAAAACAGAACGGGACACGGAACACCGCAGTCTCGGCAAAAGGGTAGCGACCTGGTAGTTAGGTTCACTGAGTTTATTTTATTTATGTATATACCCTGTGCCGATTAAATATATGTGTGAAGAGGGTATAAGGAAGTTGCGGAAATGTATGTAACAAGCGCATATTGATATCTACGATCTTACACAATATATATATATAAATATTTATAATCAGTTTCAACATTTACGTTTACATTTAGAATTGTTCGTCCACAAGTTTACTTAAGCCGCAGTCGTTGATACGTCTTTGTAGCTTGAGTTGATAAAATGCAAGTTGAGATCTGCTAGGGTATTTCAAATTCGTCATAGCATAAATGTTTTTTCTAGTTCTTTTTATGTTTTTTGGCATTCCCGAATTGTTGAGCAAAGTTTTGTCGATGGCAAACTTTAATGCGGCATTGAAACTGAACTCAACACAACTTGAGCGCCATTTGCTTTATATGAGCACAATCCCTGGTGATCGGATGCATATATACTGTTGTTCACACAGTCTTTGGTCACGGCGGGCCCATTAAAACAAAAGCAGAATCCTCGGACGGGTTCTCAATTGTTTATGCTCAGTCCGCCTGCCATGTCCATTTAGTGTTAACACCAGCACTTGGGTTCACCCCTGTTGTGTTCCCCGATGTTTGCTGCTGCAAGCTGCAGTTGCGAATTCATGGCAGGGGCTCGCTGCTCTCTCTCACCCTTGCTTTTGTTAGGGACCTTTTGCTGGTAACGGGTCGGTTCGGACCACTTGCAGCTGTCAAGCGAAATCGCCTTAAATTATATCCTCTTAATTGGCAACGATGGCCATCATTTTGTTTGTAGCTAATCGATCCACCTCCACCCTCCCTTCCTGCTCCCATTTGAGTTCACAATTGATTTTGTTTTTATTTTTATTTTCGTTTTTAAATTATCTATTAATTTTTAACTGCCCACCCCGCCACACCAAAGCTGGCACATCCTGGTCAGCGAAGAGTTCGGACTTTGATCAGCGTCTGATTATTGATTTGGGTGTGGTGAAGAATGTTACGCACATTGCGCTGCAAGGACGCCCGCACAGCAATGAATATGTGACAGAGTATACCATTAGCTATGGCATCACAGATCTCGAGTTTGCCGACTATAAAGAGCCCGGTGGCAACATAAAGGTAAGCGCGCAACAACCAACCACCCGCTTCAAATCTCATCCTAATCCAATCAATGTGTACGGGTTTTTATGGTGGTGATGGCTGGCACAAAGACATAAGCCCGGATATGCGAGCTAGCTAAAACAGCTGCACAAAAATATTCATTAATATTTAACGTTTTATTTGCATTTGTGCTCGTCTTTTTATATTTGTTTTTGTATTCATTTGTTTGCATGGCTTTCCTTTTGGTTTAGTTTTTTTTTTTGGTAGTTTCACACTTTGGTTTCTAATAATGCGATGACTCACTTAATCTGACATAATCTTAACCCCTGAATTGCACCCGGTGCAGGTAACTCTGCTTGGACGCCCGTCGAGAATACGTATAACCACTTTCTAACACTCGATTTGGGCGGGGCGCGTATGGTGCGCAAGATTGCCACCATGGGACGCATGCACACCGATGAGTTCGTCACAGAATACATTGTCCAGTACTCGGATGATGGCGAGTATTGGCGCTCGTACGTAAATCCCACAAGCGAGCCGCAGGTAACCAGTGACTAATGCTAGCCTAAGTCTAAATCTAACCTAATCTTAAAGTTGACTAAACAAAACTAAAAATTGTTGTATGGTGCAAGGCTATTTCTATGTTTGATTTTATTGTATTAATATCACAACTACTTTTCGGAACAGATGTTCAAGGGCAACTCCGATGGCAATTCCATACACTATAATGTCTTTGAGGTGCCCATCATTGCACAGTGGGTGCGCGTTAATCCCACCCGCTGGCACGATCGCATCTCCATGCGTGTCGAGCTCTACGGCTGTGAATACAGTGAGTATAATGAAAATAATACCCATTTCATCAGTTATTTATGGTTGTTATTGCTTATGTCCACAGTCTCGGAGAATCTGTACTTCAATGGCACTGGACTGGTGCGATACGATCTGCGTCGTGAGCCCGTCGCCTCCGCCCAGGAGTCGATACGCTTCCGTTTCAAGACTGCCTACGCAAATGGTGTCATGATGTACTCCCGTGGTACTCAAGGTGATTACTATGCCCTGCAGCTGAAGGACAACAAGATGGTGCTGAATCTCGATCTTGGCTCGGGCATTATGACCTCGCTCTCCGTCGGCAGTCTGCTGGATGATAATGTGTGGCACGATGTCGTTATCTCGCGTAATCGACGTGACATCATCTTCTCCGTGGATCGTGTCATTGTGCGTGGTCGCATTCAGGGCGAGTTTAGTCGCTTGAATCTGAATCGGGAGCTGTATTTGGGTGGTGTTCCCAATGTGCAGGAGGGCCTCATTGTACAACAAAACTTTTCGGGCTGCCTGGAGAACATTTATCTAAACTCTACCAACTTTATAAAGACAATGAAGGATAGCTATGAGTTGGGCGAGGCCTATCTCTACATGAAGGTGAACACCATATATGCCTGCCCCTCGCCTCCGATTTATCCAGTTACCTTCACGACGCGCGGATCGTTTGTGCGACTGAAGGGTTATGAGAACTCGCAGCGTTTGAATGTGTCCTTCTATTTCCGTACTTACGAGGAGACTGGCGTCATGCTGCATCACGACTTTTATTCGGGTGGGTACATAAAAGTGTTCCTAGAGTTTGGCAAAGTGAAGATCGATCTAAAGGCTAAGGATAAGCCGCGTATCATTCTGGACAACTATGACGAGCAGTTCAACGATGGCAAATGGCATTCGTTTGTGCTTTCCATCGATCGCAATCGTCTCATTCTCAACATTGATCAACGGCCCATGACAACGACCAAGAATCTGCAAATAGCCACAGGACACACGTACTACATAGCTGGTGGCAAGGATAAGAATGGCTTTGTCGGCTGCATGCGACTCATCTCTGTGGATGGTAACTACAAGTTGCCACAGGACTGGGTGCAGGGCGAGGAAGTATGTTGCGGCGACGAGGTTGTTGTCGATGCCTGCCAAATGATTGATCGTTGCAATCCAAATCCCTGTCAGCACAAGGGCGTCTGTCATCAGAACAGCATGGAGTTCTTCTGCGATTGTGCCCACACCGGCTATGCGGGAGCTGTATGCCATACTTGTAAGTGGCAAAATCTAATATTATATCTCTGCTCGCTGACATTAGCTCTCTTTGTGTGCTTAGCCAACAATCCGCTGTCCTGTCAGGCCTTGAAGAATGTGCAGCATGTGCAGCAACGCGTTAACTTGAATCTCGATGTGGATGGCAGCGGTCCGCTGGAGCCTTTCCCAGTTACCTGCGAGTTTTACTGTAAGTGCTTTTACCTTGCTATTAATGCCAGTAAATCTAATCAAATCTTTTTGTGCAGCCGATGGTCGAGTTATAACCACACTGAGTCACAGTCAGGAGCATACAACGACGGTGGATGGCTTCCAGGAGCCCGGCTCTTTTGAGCAGAGTATCATGTATGATGCCAATCAACTACAAATCGAGGCACTGCTAAATCGCTCACACAGCTGCTGGCAGCGTCTGAGCTACTCATGCCGATCGTCGCGTCTCTTCAATTCACCATGTAAATTTCTATATTTCGCATGACAATTGTTATTGGATATTCACATGATATTTTCGTTATAGCTGAAGCTGGCAACTTCCGTCCCTTCTCGTGGTGGATCTCGCGCAACAATCAGCCCATGGACTACTGGGCAGGCGCTTTGCCTGGTTCGCGCAAATGCGAGTGCGGCATCCTTGGCAAGTGTCACGACCCAACCAAGTGGTGCAACTGTGATTCCAACACCTTAGACTGGACTGAAGATGGCGGTGATATTCGCGAAAAGGAGCATCTGCCAGTGCGTGCTGTGAAGTTTGGTGACACTGGCACGCCGTTGGATGAGAAGCAGGGCCGCTACACGCTGGGACCGATGCGCTGCGAGGGCGATGATCTATTCAGCAATGTGGTGACGTTCCGCATCGCTGATGCTGCAATTAACTTGCCACCCTTCGATATGGGACACTCGGGTGACATTTATCTGGAGTTCCGCACCACACAGGAGAACTCAGTGCTGTTCCATGCCACTGGCCCCACAGACTACATCAAGTTGAGTCTGATTGGCGGCAATAAGCTGCAGTTCCAGTACCAGGCCGGCAGCGGTCCACTGGGCGTCAATGTGGGCACTAGCTACCATATAAACGACAACAACTGGCACACGGTGAGCGTGGAGCGTAATCGCAAGGAGGCGCGTCTGGTTGTTGATGGCTCCATCAAGGCCGAAGTGCGCGAGCCGCCAGGTCCAGTGCGTGCTCTCCATCTGACATCCGATTTGGTTATTGGCTCAACGACGGAATATCGTGATGGCTTTGTGGGTTGCATCCGTGCTCTATTGCTAAACGGAAAGATGGTGGATCTGAAGGAGCACTCCATGCGTGGCATTTATGGCATCAGTACCGGCTGCGTGGGTCGTTGCGAATCGAGTCCTTGTCTGAATAACGGTACCTGCATTGAGCGCTACGATGGCTACGGTTGCGATTGCCGCTGGAGCGCCTTTAAGGGACCCATTTGCGCAGACGGTAGACTAAATTTATATTAATCTTTAGCTTCTTTTACGAATTGTGTGATTTTGCTTGCAGAGATTGGCGTCAATTTGCGTTCAAGTTCCATTATACGCTATGAGTTCGAGGGCTCCTTCCGTTCCACGATTGCGGAGAATATTCGAGTGGGTTTCACAACAACAATACCCAAAGGATTCCTGCTGGGCTTCTCATCGAATCTGACTGGCGAATATCTTACCATACAAATTTCCAATTCAGGTGACTTGACTAAATTCTTTGTTGCATAGAAGAGGTTTCAATTTGTTCCTTTCCAGGTCACTTGCGATGCGTGTTTGACTTTGGCTTTGAGCGACAGGAAATTATATTCCCCAAGAAGCATTTCGGTCTGGGACAGTATCACGATATGCGCTTTATGCGCAAGAATAGCGGTTCTACGGTGGTGCTGCACGTGGATAACTACGAGCCCGTCGAGTACAACTTTGATATCAAGGCGTCGGCGGATGCGCAGTTCAACAATATTCAGTACATGTACATTGGCAAGAACACTTCGATGTCCGACGGTTTTGTTGGTTGTGTTTCACGTGTGCAGTTCGATGACATTTATCCACTTAAGCTGATGTTCCAACAGAATCCACCCAATAATGTCAAATCTCTGGGCTGTAAGTTTTGCATAGCTAGCTTATTTAAAAGTTTTGATTACATTTGTCATCTCTCTTCTAGCTCTCTTGACTGAAGACTTTTGCGGCGTCGAACCCGTAACGCATCCGCCCATTGAAATTGAGACTAGGCCGCCTCCACTCGTGGATGAGGAGAAGCTGCGCAAGGCTTACAACGAAGTTAACGCTGTACTGCTGGCATGTAAGTTAAATCCTCAGACCCAAACAAAATGCCTTGTAATTAATCCCGTCTGTTTTACAGTCCTGCTTGTCATACTCTTCCTGCTGCTTTTATTAATGTTCTTCCTAATTGGCCGCTATTTGCATCGTCACAAGGGCGACTACTTGACGCACGAGGATCATGGCGCCGATGGTGCCGATGATCCGGATGACGCTGTCCTACACTCGACCACCGGTCACCAGGTCCGAAAGCGTACAGAGATTTTCATCTAAACAAACAAGTGCAACAATGACAAGAAGACAACGCAACCTGTTGAAAATTAATCGCCTTAAACACAAAACCAGCAACACACACAACTGAGCGACGTCTCAACCACTAAATATATATATATATAACAAACAAAAAAACACAAAATCAAACTAGGAAACGAATATGATAAATTATCATTGAGAGAAATTAAGGCATTTTCTACACTGCCAATTATTTGTAGCAATTTGTTTGCTTTTACTTGGTTAACTATTGGTTGCTGATTACTCACACTGTCGTTTTGTAAACGTTTCGCTTCTGTTGTTTAATGGCACTTTATTTTTAATTCTTATTTTACTTTGTACTTTGAACAACTCAATAGTCATCGAAGACCGTCCATTTTTGTTTAGTTGACTTTTATACACATTTTGTTTACCAAAATTAAGTTACCAATTGTACTTTAAGTTGCTGCAAGCCGTGCAGTCCGTCAACCAGCCAATTACATTTATATGAATACACAACAAAAAAAACCCACGACATTCCATTATAATTAATACGTTTTTTCTCTCTATATAATTATTATGTAAATCATTTCAAATGTCTTCTAATTTACACAAAACGAAAAATACAAAAGTGAATAATTTTTTTTTTGTATTTAAACAAAATGCTAAGTTTTAAACATTTAGTAACGATATAATAAAAGCGAATTGTATTTTTGGAAAATGCAATTGCATATTTGAAATATACCTTGGCATATGTATATATGGATGGAACTATATACACTGTGTGTTTACATTGACATAAAGATTTTTCAAATTTCAATAAAATTAATTATATACAACAAAAAAAAAAATCGTTTATGAACTTACCCGGCTCCCAGTGGAGGAAACTATGGAAACTAATTGATTTGCCAGTTTTCAGTCTCTTAATGTTTATTTAATATAATGTTGTATACTAAAAATATATATGTTTTGTATGTAAATGTTTTGTGTGTGTGTATGTATGTTTGTATGTGTGTGTGTGTATTTTGGTGTATACATATTTATAGGCTATTCCATTTTCATATTATCTCAATTATTTATAACAATATCGTTAAACGCTATTTTTGATTACTACGGGATTTTCAAATTTGTATTTGTTGTTTTTTTGTAATTATTTGTATTTGTTGAACTACAGTATTGGAATATTTCGGTGTGTGTATATGTAATAATGCTATAAGTATTATCCAACAACAGTCTAAATCGCATCTAACGCTAAGATAGAATAACACTGGGTGGGTTATATATATTGAATACTTGGCAATAAAATGTTGTTGAGGTTGTCACTAATCGTTCCAGTCGTTAACTAACAGCAAATGCCTTTGCCAGAGCTTATGCTAATTATTCGTTCGTTGTATCTAATCATAATGGGTTAACTTGGTACTGTTACCCAGCCAGCGTTCGTTCGGTTTTGATAATTTGTCTATTTGTGCCTAGTGCATTTGTGTATGGGGTATGTATGTATTTGTATATAGATAGATATGTTTCAACAGAGCATCGGCCAACATTTCTACAAAAATGGAAGTTAACAGTTTGCCGTATTGATTATGTTTGGTTTGGTTTGGTTTGGTTGTTGATAAGTGGTTTATAGATATATACTCGTAAATTTGCTTCGGTATCTTTTGCCCCACCCCCAATCCCCCTAAGAAAAACCGAACTCATTACAAAAAACTATCACAAATCGTAAATGTCAAAACATAAATTGTACGTAACTACAAGCACAAGGGCGTGGCTGCGCCCACACACTTACGGGCAAGTGCAGCATATTGTCCACAGTTCGTTCCGGCACCGTTTCGTCCAGCCAGCTCCTAGTTATGCACATTGTTGTTGGCCAACATGCGGTAACGATTCAGCAGCAAAACGGCTGCATCCTGAGCAGGCTTCACCTTGCCGTACGCCTCCTCGTAGGCGCCAAACATGATTCGTTCTCACAAAATCGTACAGAGCACAAAGAGCATGGACACCAGGCACAGCATGGCCACAATATCTCTATGCAGCTTCCGGTCACGATAGAAGGGACGCGTCGAAAAGTTCTCACTTCTCGCCCGTCGCAACAGCCATATCGGTATGACAAAGTGCAACAGATCGGGCAACATAAATCCTATGTCGCGTACTACCTGGTGGGCAGCCCCCTCGCCACGCACTACATTCATGAAGAACTGATCGAAACTCCCGGCCAGGATGTGCAGCAGTGCAATGCCCACAATGCAGAACACCTTCTTGGGCTTGACCACATTCGTCGTATTGGCCAAGTGCATTACCAGCACTGTGGAGAACAGCTCCGTTACCTATAAGAAAATTTAGAATAAAATTCGTGTTTTCAACTTTAAATGGAAAATCTCTTCAGGCTCGTCACTAAAAGCACTTTTCATGGATTCATTTTAACATGCATTTTGAGCGAGAGTCGCGTTTTCAACTGTCAATGTAAAATTCTTTTAGAGGTCGAGCAATGTTGAAATTTTATTATATTTGACAAAGTTTTGCTTATTTTGAATTCTTTAACAGACTTTGCCAAAGGGCATAGGATATTTATCTATGCGGGCTCATCTATCAAGGGTGTTAGTTAGAAAAACTGCAACTGATTGGATTGATTGACGACCCTAGTTAAACCTTAAACGGATCTTTAAAATGAGAAGTTCTGCCTTAAATTTCCCTTACCCGACTTGATGCTCTTAGGATTGGCAGTAAGTGCACTTGATTCGTTTGCATGATTGGAAATGCTCATTAGCGTTGGCTAACTATGAAAGTTGCACTTTTTGCATCCAGCGCTTTAGCACTTGAAAACTTTTTAGCTTGGCAATTTAACAAATTTGTACATGGCAAGCAGCGACTGACCCAGTGCCTGGCGTATCCTTAAATTTCTAGCCAGAGCAGAGGTTGGGCATTGCAGAGCACCATAACTTTAGAAGTGGGCGGATGTGAAGAACGTGAATGGATGCAAAGTTGAGGTCAACACGAACAGAGAGCGCATATTGTGTGTGGAAGTTTTGCGCATTTTTAGCGGAACTTTACTAATAAATTATGGATAACCCTGGTCAAGGGACAGGGGCAGGTCACCACTTGAGCAGACACAGTGCAAATAGATGTGCACTTGGTCATGAGTTTGTGAAGAGGCTTATGAGCTCACCGTGAAGAACAGTTGGTGATTCCATTGATTGTAGTAGTCATCGTTGTAATAGTTGATGTACGCCCACCAGGCATAATAGTGCGAGAAGATGGACAGCAGGAAGAGTAGCAGCATGGAGTAGCGGACTCGCTGCTGCAGGATTAGGGCGATGAGCCGCTTGATGCACTCGTAAAGTGCAATTACGGCAAAGACCGTCAATATCCACATCTTGAAGCTATTGGGCGTCGCATTGAAGTACATGTGCTTGTAGGCGGCCACTCCCGATTCGTAGGGACCCTTGAACACTGTGTCCCAGCAGGAGCACGTGCAAAAGTGCCGATCCACGTAGCGTGCATAATTCTCCCAGAAGTACCACAAAACAACGATGTGAGCCGGTGGTATCAGTGCCGGCGCCAAAGAGCCACAAGCGGTGGGCAGCCAGGTAACATCAAACATTGCGCTTAACGATGCCAATCCCCGTAAGCTCCTGAATATCTCCGGTTGTGCAGCTTAAGTGACCAACTGGCTGACTGCTTTACTAGCTGCTTGGTTGGCTTACTTACTTAATTCCAGGCAGTTCCGCTTACTCCATTGCTCAACCCTTAAACTGCAAGCAGACAATGAAAATGTTTTCTTATTTTGTTGCAGCAGTTCAAGGCAAACCTTTTAAGATTTTGTTGCATGCCACGCAAAAACCAATATACACAGAATGTACAAGTAAAAAATGCGAAAATTCATATTACATTTTGTAACTTATATTTTTATAATAAAGATTCAATATCAGAAAACATTTGAAATTTGTTAGATAAGCTTCAAGTCAATTTGCTGCTCATATGTTTACATGGAAAATATTTGTTCTAGTTATGAAAATAAACACAAAAAGCGCAAATATTAACAGTCGGCAATATTTCGATTGTCTATGGATGAACATATAAATAAACAACCCAGTGGCAAAAAGACACTGACGGAGAGGGAGAGGGAGAGAGAGGTGGTCAATTTTGGCACATTGCATTGCAAGTTGAAAGTGTACTAGTGAGAGGGAAAGGCACAAATGAAATGAAGCAATTATAAATTCATAAGTTTGCCAGAACAGGGCAGAGATGATGCACCAGCCACGTAGAGGCAACTGCAGAACAGATTTGTAGTGCAACCTTCTGGCATGGCTGCCAAAAAAAAAAAAAACACACAAAAACGAGCGGTCATTAGTGCCGCACAGTGTGCACCCGGGTGTGAGAGAGCGATGGAAGGGTGCGACGCGTAACAAATTTGTGGCATGAATATGAGGAAAAAAAAAAAGAGTACATTCTCCCGTACACGAACAGCCGTGCAGCGGTTTAATTAATGTCGATGGCGTTGCCGCTATATTTGAAACTGAATCGGAATTCGCAGCTGCCAGTGAAAAAAGTATTTCGATTTGTTGAGTTTTTTTTCCCCATCTCAATTGTTACACCACTGTTTAATAAAAACGAAAACAAACGAAACGTGCTCATTGACGTCATAGTTAAAACTTATTGTGTTTAAGTTATGGATGGAATCGGAGAGTGCACAGCGCACAACTGCTAGAAATTCAAATTCTAAATTTTGAGAGCTAAAACGCAGCCGGGCAAGAGAGTGAAAACCATACAAATCTAGTTTAAATGAGTTTCCATGAAAATTCGCTTTCGAATAATATTTGAATATGAATGAAAATCATTTAAAATTCGTTCGTTGAACTTTAAAAATAGCAAAAAACAGTAACTGCAAACTTTTACAATTCTCGAGGATAAATAATGTTTGAGACTGTTGAATGATATGATAGTAATATTTTTAGTCTAATCTCATTAGAGATCTGCTCCGATGTTTAGGCAAAATGGGTCACATTTTGAGAATTTACTTTTATAAACACTACATTGCGCCAAGAGACAATGTGAAAGGGTCCTCCACAGGCTCGTCAGCCATCACCCTTGAGTGGTTTCGCTCGGGCTTGTTTGTCAAGCCATCAAATTAAGCCTTGTGCTACTTACAAAATGCACATAAAATCAAATGTCTGGAGACACTAATTCCGACTACTGAAAATCGCGTGCGAATTGTCTGAGTTCCTCACAGACTTTATGCAAACAAACACCTACTCCAACAGCAGCAACGGCAACAGCAGCAACAGCAACAACAACAACAACAGTAATAATTATAGCAGTGACAGTAAAACCGTCAACAGTCATCGCGCCTTCACTTGACTTGCATTGTGGCACAAACAACTCCAACACCAGCAACAACAGCAACCGGCGAAGGCAATCGCGTCGTATGTGTAGTGCGAGGGTAACACTCGGCACTCCTGGGGTGCTGTTGCCGTTGTCGTTGTTGTTGCTGCCTGTCTGGGGTGTGTCAGTCTTCTTTGGCCATTGAGTTGTGTTCCTTGCATGCTCATTTGTGTCTCCTTCAATTGTTGTTGCCAGCTGTTGACGTTGTTGTTGTTATTTTTGTTACTGTTGTCGTTCGCTTGAAGTAGGGCAGACGCTTTGTTTCAGCGCCGCCGGCTTGTTGCTACTTACAGTCGCTGTTGGAAGCCATAAAAGTGTTTTGATATACATGCATTAAAGTGCTTTCAATATGCAAATATTACGCATACGATGCGTGTGTCTAACCAAAACAGACATTTAATGGAATGCATTGACTAATAAGCTCTGGGCACGACAACTGAAGCGTGTATATGCCCAACAAACCCCAAAACTAACACACACACACACATATGCAAAACATTAGGCATATTTATATACATTTATAAATTATAGCCATATGTACAAGTAACTGTTTGGTTGACGTTTGCAATGAGATAAATCGCTGCCGGTAATTTATTGCCATTGCCTATAAATGACGTTTGTTTGGTCAATATTTATTTTGGCTTTGAGCACACGATACACACACACACCCCCACATCATCTACAAGCAATATCAACAACAACAATTACAATTGGCCCCATCAGCTCGATGTTGTTGACTGCAAATCGCTTGGAGCTGCTCGGAGCGAGCGTTGGCGCTGCACAGGGATGCGCGCAAGTACAATGAACCAGCCGAGGAGTCGTTTGCTGTGTGGAGGAGTCGCAGACAGCGACGTCGGCAGAGCCGGTTAACTGCCTAGTAAGTACAGCAAGCAGCAGCAGCAGCAGCTGGCAACAAAATGCGGGTACATACAAACAGCGAAAAATCGAAAGAAAATTAACTGGCCAAAATACTTAGTTTGGGACTAAGGCATCCACACCCCAAATATACGCGCACATACACCCACACACAGGCATGGTACACGCGGGATTTACCAGCATAATCCTTGAATGGGATGCTGAAGACCAGCACACACACACACACACACAGCGTTTCATAATGACTTACACTTTATGCTGTGTTCGGCGCCGGCTGTAACTTTAACATGGGTATCATATTTTTTTGTGATTATATTACTTTTTTTGTTGTGTTTTTATTACAATATTCTTCGAAAAATAAATTAATTTTACTATTTAATGCACTTGAAACTGTTTGAAACAAACAACCGCGGGCGCGTCGTGAAAAAGCCGACTGAAATTTTTATTACGCTGGCTGCGTTTAATTCTCTGCTTCGATGCTTCGACAGCGACGGCGACTGAGACGACGAAGACGACGACGAGGAGTCCATCGGCATAACTGGCGCCGGCGCCGGCGTCGTTGTCGTTGTCTGGCCAATGATTTCCAACAACAAAATACGGGGACGCAGCTCTCAGCTGTTGGCCACCCTTGCCATATACTCTCGCGAGCGAAAATACTGGGAATTTTATGAAAGGGATTAAGTATACGCACTGTTGCTGCCGGTCAGGCTTAACCTTACTCCCCAATCTATATATAGAAACAGATTTATATATATATATATATATATGCATCTTCATGTATGTTTGTCCTTGCGGAGCCATTTAACAACTATCATCTTTTATTTGCCTGTGCACCTGTTGAGGTAGCCACACATGAACTTGTCCCGCGTGCTTTGCTGAAGGTCTTTTAGTTATAATTAGAATTCGATGAATCCGCAAGTGAATCCTTTGAAGCTGCTCAACAGTAACAAGAAGACAGATTCATTTTAAATATTTATTTGCTTAGATCTTTAAAAACATACAATTACACATATAAGTTAAGTAGTATAAATACAAATTAATTCGCATCAAGTTAAACAAGACAAACTTTGGTCGTAAATGCGCTCAGTCAGAAACCTGTCCGAGTGCATTTTAAATTTGCTAATTGGATCGTCTTTTATTATTTCGTTTTAGCTGCATCTGCTTTGCTTAGCTTTTGTTGTTTTTGGGCAATGCTCTGGCATATATTCGATGTAGCTCTGTGATTCCATTGTTCTCTGTAGCAAATTTATTCATGAGCAGGCTAACAAAAGCAAATACACTTACTGCT
This sequence comes from Drosophila paracracens, assembly GCA_035044025.1. Classification (NCBI taxonomy): domain Eukaryota; kingdom Metazoa; phylum Arthropoda; class Insecta; order Diptera; family Drosophilidae; genus Drosophila; species Drosophila paracracens. The sequence continues at coordinate 12,087,575 of JAWNMN010000192.1, read as the reverse complement.
GTGACAATGGTCTTAATGTAAGGATTTTGCATTGTTCTGGCAGATGGTATGTTAATACGGATGTAAGTTCAAAATTAGAAAATAATATACTTTGTTTTTCTGTAAGCTCGTCAGTTTCATTAAAATGTTGGTAAACATATCAATAATGAATAATAAAAACAGTAATTACAATATATGCATCTCTAAATAGACATATTTAAGGGTATTTAGACATCGACTAAACTCTAGTTTGGCATTATTCCTGTAATTGCAGTGTTTCATTGGCCTCTTTTAGCATGTTTTACTTTTGTTTTCTTATTGTTACAGCTTTACATGCACATGAGATCAAGGATTCGCAAAGGAGGCCTGAATTAACTTTTTATGTTGTTCTTATTTTTTATTGTAAGCCAGGCACAACAAAAAACTATGTTACTTTGAATTAATTCTTATTAATTAAGCTTTTTTCACGCTGATCTTATTAAAATTTTTTTTGTTCACAATAAGTGACAACAACATTTGCTTCAGATACGATAAATCGGCCTAAAAAATATATGTTGCTTTGATGACAAAGTTGCTGGAAATTATTAAATGGGTTGGGGGAGGCTGGATTATATTTTTTTCTTGTTTTTTATATAAACCACATTTTTTTTAGGTTTTAATCAAAGATTTTCTTTTCTGCGTAAAGTTACCCTCTCCCCCTTGCGTACACCCTAACAATAAATAATTATACTATTTTTTGTACATTCTTAAACATATAAGCATAGAACACTTAAAGAGTATAAATTCGTATTATGCCGCTAAAAGTATTAATTTTTATTTGCTTAGTTCAAATGGTTTATCTTTGGGCTGCAATTTGTTTTGTTATTGTTTCTTTAGGTACACGTACTCATTAGGGCTTGCTTAAGGCCTTATCAATTAGTTGAATTAATTTAATTATTAATTTTCACATCAATTTGTAATTTGATTATATTTTAATGGAATCAACATGGTATTGAGATACAATTTGCTTTTGTATACATACATAATAGGTGTTTTGTATCATGCTGTCAAGTATCCACAAGATACATTTCTAATTGTATCAAAATTCCAGCAGCTCTTGATAAGCGACATTATTACAATATTAGTAGACACTAAATACTTAGGATTATTATAAACAGAAGCCAATTAAGATAAGAGTATTCTGAGTATTCCACAAGTATGTACTATAGAAATTAAAGTGTTTTCTACCCACAAACATTTGCATTAAGCTCACTTAACAGGCTTTCCTTCACTTCGTTGCTCTGCCCATGAAATCCATGATTGTTGTTCTATTTTTGGATGCTAAGTAGGTATCATTGTATCTATATATCTATAAGTTGGCTATAATTGCTCTTCCAGTAATGAAACTGAGCAGCGGCACTCGACAAGAACGTAGACAGACATCTATTAAAAATAATACAATGGCTATGTTTCGAATTATGGTTTTCATTTTAAGTGCACCATCAAAATGGAGGCGACTCTTGTTGCATTAAGAAAAAAAATGTATTTATTATTTATAACTTAGGGTATATTTGAAAAAAAAAATAAATGTAATTGATTCAAACTATTTAAATTCTAAGTTTTTGGAAGTATACTTCTGAGTCTCTTATAGTTCTACAATATTTAGATGAATTTTGACATTTGCTAATGAAAATTCATTTAAATAAATAAGATACGAGCTCAATAATTCGAGTCTATGGGTATACATAATCCCTCTTGTACATTTCATATCACGATTTGTTTCCTCCCTCTATTGACATCTTTCTCTAACTATCTATCCTCTCTTCTGTGCTCAACATGAGTAGTAGTAGTAAAATATTATTCTCGTATGGCTCCCTCTTTCTCTCCAGTAAATTACCCAGATATATAAATATATATAGGAGGACAACCAGTTGATATGCTAAACTGCAAAACTTAGCTGATAAGCGGCTCTAAAACTTACTCTGTTCCATATCTATGGAAATGGAATTATTGATCTCAGCTACAACAATGATCTCCTCGTTCTCATCGGTCTCCTCGGGAACGATCATCAGGTTGTTGTTCATCTTGTAGGACTCCGCGCGGATATCGTTTTCTTTGGAAGAGCGCACTCGATGGTTAAAGGAGGAACGCGAACGGGTCATATATGAGGAGCGAGTGGTGGAGACACGTCTGAGCACACCACGTCCAAAGAAGATCATTCGCACCTCGACACGAAATCTGGGATGCGTGGCTGCATATAAATAGGGATCCACACAGGCGGCCGTCTTGCAAAAAAGTGCGGGTATCATTGAACCCAATGGAGTGATATATTGCTCCAGCCCGAAGACACCCATCATGGCAACAATTGCATAAGGCGACCAGGCAATGAACCACAGCCCAATGATGGCGGCCACTATGAATGTGAGCTTCTGCTCGGTCTTTGCTTTATCCTTGCTGGACTGTATCCGATTGGCCATGAAAACCACTCTGAGTATATAGAAATAGGAGTAAACAATGCAAGTCAACGGTATGCAGTAGGCGGCCACAAAAAAGAGTGCCATAAATATCCTTGCTGGCGTTTCCTTGTTGAGATAATCAAAGCTGCATGTCGTTAGAAAACCCTCCGGCACATAGACAGATAGCCCCACATCCAGAGCAGGTGTGACAGCGAACAGAAAACTGTAGCACCAGATGAGAAAGATGATGAAATAGGATCGCAGGCGGGAGAAACGACGCAAAGGTTGCAACGGATGCACCACAACATTATAACGATCCAGAGCAATGGCCGTCAGCGTTCCAATAGCACAGGTGCCACTTAGTCCACCCAAAAATCCATAGAGGCGACAGGCTGCGAGGGGCAGCTTGTAGGAATTAGTTGTCACTCACAATATCCATTCACTTACCTGCATCGCCCAACGCTGGACCCTCATTGATATTATTGTAGATTGCAATCGGGCATTTGATCAGCATCAGGAAATCACAAATGGCCAGATTCATGACCAGTATATTCGCTGGGGTGCGCAGAGACTTACGGCTGGCAAACATGATGATGACGAATGCATTACCAAAGCAGCCCACCACAGAGATGAGGCAGTAGAGACCAGCCATCACATAGAAGGTGCTTGTATCGGGTGGTTCAAACTGTAGCCAAAATGGGTTCACCTTGGCTATGTAGGACAGATCATATTTATCGCGATAGTGTATATAGCCAGGATATGAGCTGCATCGAAATATAGAACCAAGAATTAAAGTCGCTGTCGAGGAACTGGGATTAATGAAGAGTCTTCTTTCTGTGAGACCTTCTGTTAACATCGTGAGTATTCCTTTCCACACAAAAAGTTGACATTTATTTACATATTGCATAAAAAATCTGACTTGAAGCATTCTATTACGTTAACAGTTATTTAAATTGTGTTTTGTTTACAGTTAGTCTGTCTATCAAAGACACGAGCTTGCCAAGTTAAGACAGATATAAAAATCATTTTCATCCCATTAGTGTCAATTTCAAAGCCAGTTCTGTCTGTCTGTTTGTGATTTTCTACATTTCCACACTGTTTTCCCCGCGAAAATCGTTGAAATCGACAACCATTTTTTTGTCTCTCTATTTTTAAGAGCAGTGGAAAACATCAGCACTCTGATTTCCATATGAACGAGTGTGTCAACAATGAGTCTGCTCTGGCTCTGGGCATCTGTCAAACTTTGAGGATATCGATTCGGTAAGGCAGTGAGCAGAGACTTACCTAAGATCTGTGTCGCTGTCATTCACTGTGTGTGGATGTTTGTCATCAACTTTGGTAACGTTCGCTGCCGTTGTGGCAGTTGCAACAGCCGTTGCTGCTGCTATAACAGTTGTTGTGGCAGCTGCAGCAGCGAGCGTGGCATTTTGTGCGGCTCCCCGACCACCACTGCTGGCTAGGACTTCGGAAAGGGTGCTGGTTAGCCAGTGACTGCCATCGTCCGCTGTCGACATGGTGGTCTCCATGTTGTGCTTTTCCGTCTCTTTGTTTACGGCTGTTGTTGCAGCTGCTGATGTTGCTATTGTTGTTGTTTAGCCCTTTTGGGTAAACTTTCATGTGTCACGCTGCGAATGCTTGATGTAAGGCTAAGACCTTGACTCAAGGCTAAATGCGGCTTTTGTCTTCTGCAGGTAAATCCGCTTATTTAGTTTCAATTAGTTCAATTACCGGAACCGGCAATGCTGCCCAGTGACCGGGCATCCACACGACTTCATTCGTGCTGCTCAACATCCCACGCCCAGCGTCAATGAATTGATTTCAATTAATTGCTGAAAGTAAACAGATAAATTGCATTTACGGTTTAACGAGTTTTCTCTGATTTTATAGTCAGTGATTCGTATTCACCACTAAAAAGCCACTTAAAACCTAAGGATTTTATATTTAAGCCGATTTTAAGCTGCAATCCGATTTTCGAATAATGGTCAACCACTTGGTATTTGCCAGCAGCGCTCATTAACCTTGACTTCTAAAAAGCGATTTAAAGTTTGTTGTTTTCAACTCAATTTCAAACTCAAATTCTTCATATAAACTATTTTTAGTATATTCAGCGAATAGGTAAAGTCTTGTAAAAGCAGCATGAATATAATAAGATAAGCAAGTTTTAGGGAAAATATGATTTAAATTCACTTTTCCCCAAAGTGGATATAAATGGTAAAGTGATGCAGCTGTCAAAATATGCGAAAAATAAGTCCTGTCAAAATCGGTCGACAAAATCTAAAAAGTGCATTTATCACGGTAAGTCAGAAACAGCATTTGCCTTTTAGGAAATATATGCTTCAGATAGAAAATTGCAGAGATGCTTCAATTTATACATAAATCAAAATCAACAAAAAATTTATTATTTATTGTCATGATTGTCGCTCAAATCGTGTCAGCCTCTTATGAGGCTTATGCATCATTCATCCCCCATTTTGCCTTGGAGCATCAATATGCAAATCTCGACATTTGTGGAACACTTCAAAACACCTAGACCTGGCTGTTGTTGGTATGATAATTTGTGCATAATAGATTAGAGTAAAACACTTAAGCATCGCTTGTATGAAAATTCAAAATCAATTAACGGCTTTGCGTGACCTTGAGTCGGGTTTACTCAAGATTCCATCCATTTGGCAGCTGCAACTGGGGCACTTGTAATAAAAACGAAGGCCAGCTCTGGGCTTAAGTAAATCCTTACCGCGCTTTTAATTAAATCAACTTAATTGTTTATTAAATAATTTGATGCCAGATAGCAGCAGTTGCTCTAGAGCAACACAACACAAATATTTGCAAAAGGACCAACGGCAACATAATCAGCTCTTCAAGTTGGCAGCACAACTTTTAGGAAAGCAAGAACCACCGGAACTACGTCACCAGCAGCAGTCGCGAAAACTTTCTTAGACAACAACTTTGGGTGCGGATCAACAACTGCAGCAACAAAAAGCACAAGTTGCCGGGGGGGGGGGCATTCAACAAACCCGACATTAAATTTTGCAACTCTGAGTTGGGACTTGTGCTGGGGGCTGCTTTTGTTTGTTAGAGTGCCCTGTTTGAATGTTTGTGGTCTCTAATGATGACTCCACTGTGTAATGGGCCATGTTTAGCGACATATAATTGGAACTAATTGGCCGAAACCAATTTGCCTCTGTCAATGGCCAAACAACACATTAGCGAACCTGCTGAAAAGCGCCACTCGCATTTCACATTCATTTCACTTTTGGTCCATCAGCAGTGCATAATTCATTTACTGCCAGTGCAAATGCATTTGGACTCTTTGTGTCCACTGAAAAGAGCTGCAATATAATACTCTCTCTCTCTCTCTCTCTGTCAATGTAATTGGCCAATTAATAATTGTTGGGCTGAGAACTGACAAATGTCTGATATGTATGTCTTACTGTTGTAATAGTTGCAGCAAAGTCTTAACTTACACAATTGACACAATACTCAGAACATTTTACTTTGAGTTTCAGTACTACTTTATTGACAATTGTTAATCAATTCAGTTAAAAGTCTTAAATTTAACTTTGAAGTTGTTAAAGGGCATTGCTAGGGACGAATGGAAAACCAAACTTTTCGAGCTTGTTTAAAGTAACAAAACCAATGTGACACCAATTTGAAAATAAGTTCAATTAAGTCGTCTCTGATGATGGTATTTTGCTGTGCACAAAGGCTAATTGTTGCAATTGTTCACCATCTGCTCTGCCCTTAGTATCCATCCAATACTGTCCATTGCAATTGTTGGCTACAACAATTGTCTTCTTGTCAGCTGGTTGAACCTCAGCCAGCTGCTCCCATTGAGCGTGACTTTTACGTGGATAATGCATTTTTGAGTGAAAAGTAGAAGGTGTACTCTGTGACTAGGTTTTCGATTCGCTTTCTTGGCCATCCCATTGGCATTCTTCAAATCCAGCTATTGTTAATGCTGTTGTGGCCCATTTGCTTCTCCCCCAATTACCAGTTAGTCAGCTGATGAAAGGCAAAGTTGAAAATCCATTGTGTGTTAGTATTTTCTGATCTACAGACAAATAAGCAAACTCATCTGTTGCGATATATTGTATTATGAGCACCATCTGGAATTTAAATAGACTTGAACTGTACAAAACATTCCCTGCCCGGATTGTCCTAACAATAATTGCCGAGGAATGCAGCCTTCGGTTGCACTCACAATTAAATTACACAGAAGGAAATGGTTTATTTGTCTGCACGGGCCACTGACTGTGACTCGAGCAAGGGGCGAGTGGGCGGGGATTGTGGCAAATGCTTTTTCCTGCTTGCTGCAACAGTTAAGCACTGCTCCAACAAAACTGAACCGGAAATTGCAGAGCTTGAGCCTAAAAGCATGCAACAATTATATATAATTTTTTTTAAAGAACTTTTCCATTATTTTTTGGCATTGCAGATTTTTTAATAACACTTTTTATGTGTTGCAGAGTAATTAAAATGCCAAAATTGCTATCGCAAAAAATAATTCTTTTGATAGCTGACAGTCAGATGAGAATAAATATAATTTATTTTGTCTGTTTAACTTGACTAAAGTGAAAATGTGTTTTGGCTTAAGCCTGGCCAACTCATTAGATTTTGTTGCTGTTTTCACCAGCATCATTTGTACAATTTATCTAAATCCCTTTGAGTGCATCAATAGTATAATAACTCAAAGGGAAATCATTGCTTTGGTTACTGGTTTATCATAACACAAATAACACTGACTGGTATATTAATTAGAGGATTTTGTTTTTTTTTTCTCGCGTTCTTTTGCACATTTGTGTGCCTTTTATATCCTTGCAGAGGGTCTTAAGTTCTGGAATTTTGGCATTTATTCTTTTTGCGGAAGGCAGTTTGGAGCCAACTGAATCAACCCAGTATATCACATAGCTGGTTATATATATATTTATAATTTAGGATATACAATGTTGATAGTCAGAAGTGAAACATATAAATTAAATTAGCTTTATTTATTTTTCACTAAATTAAATCCGGTCCACAAGGGTATGTAAAAGTTCGTCGTGCCAAAGATATCCGTTCTTGGAATATCATATAGCTAAAAAAAATGTGTAGCTTGGTTTTTAATTAACAAATTCATGGGATTCTGCTTAAAAAAAAAAACAATTTTACTAACGACAGGACTTGCAAGTGGCAGCAAAAAGCTCTCGTTGAAAGCATGTTGAGTAAACTGCGAAATGGCTTTAAAAGAATCAACGAAAACAAACTTTTTTTATTTCGCTAAAGGGCAAATAATTTGTTAATATGTTTCGAACACGTGCACAATTTCAGCAAAATATATTACAGGTAGATGACACGAGCGTGATTACATTAGTGTGAATAGTTTGGCGTTTCCGGTTTGTGTGGTCGTGTGTGAAGTGAGTTGTGGCAAGCTGAGCTCAACTCATAACGTTTGCCACAAGTATAACATTGCCACATTTTGCTGTATCGTCGCCACAGGCGACCCCGCCTCAATAGCTTATATTGATTTATGGTCGTGCGCCTAGTTTTCATTACAGTATTTTTCACTTATGTGCCGCAAGTTTTGTTCAGTCATCAGCCATCAAGGAATAGGTTCTGGCCCCGATGCGGCAGCTATAGATGAAATTTTTTTTGCAGTCCACTTGAATGTGTAGCTCAAGGCTGACCGACATTTAGAAAATTTGTATGTCGACATCAACAGGCACTTGAAGGCTTAAATGCTGCAAATTGAGCAATATCTGGAGGCGACTCTTTTATTTTTCTAAGCTTTAATAGTAGCTAGTCTGGGGATTTAAGATATAAAGGTGAGATACTTGTGGTACAAACCCAGTGCAGTTGTCGCAACTCAAGTGTCATCTTGTTCTGCATACGCTGGTTAAGTGTACCTCCTTTCTGCCAGCGGGTCAGTGCCTGAAGGGCAAATGCTTGAGAGTCACAACTCATGTCCTGTCACTGCATTGTTCACAATGCTGCCTGGCGGGTCGTCTTACGCAGTTTGTCAGACTGGCGACGTGAGAACTTGTTTCCAAGAGCTTGAAAAAATGCAACAAAGCTAGCCATCCACTCAGGTGCAGCAAGCAAATAAAAATGTTGCAAATGTTGCCAAGTTTCTTTTAGAAAATTCCGGAGATGATTACTCTTCCGTACAAGTGATGCGAGTCAGCACAGGAAGCTACCCTTTGTAGCTCAACTTTTATCATTTATCAAAGTTTGACTATAACAATTTATAAGTGTGTTTTTGTTACCTTTTGAATTTACGGAAAATCATTTATTGCCAAATAATATTACCTGATTGGCAACAACATAAATGGTTACAAGTTACATATACACATACAAAATTAAGTCCTTTTCAGCAGAACTAATTTGTAGTCAACCACATTTTGTAACAAAAATTCATTTGATTTACTCAAAAATCAATGGTACTTTAATAAATATTTATAACCGGATATTGATATATGTATTTTATTTATTTATTCTGTTGCTGATATAATTATCTGCAGCATTTTCGTAGGAATTCCCAAATGTACTTCCACAGTTGACTTCAAATTTCTATTTATTTTGCCAAGCTTCAAAGAATTTTATAAAAACAATCAGCAAGAAAAAATTATTGTCAAGGGGTCAGGTATTAAAGTAAAATATAAATCTCATAAATTAATATTACTTTTGAGCTTTATAAATATAAATTACAACAACTTTGACAATGACTAAAATTTAAGCCAAAATCATAAAAAGGAAATTTAGTAAGGTTCAATTAAGTTGAAAAGTTTTTCCTTTTGTGCTTACCTAGTTGGAAATTTGTTGTCTAAAAATTCTTTCGCTTATCTGTGCAGTTTTTCAGTTTTAGATGCTTGTTGAACTTTTTTTTTATTATTATTATTTTTTTTTGGTATGTGACCTCAAAAGTTACTCAACTTATTTTGTAAAATGACGACAGTTAGTCGGCAGACTTTTAAAACATTTAGTTGCACCACAAAATATTATTGCGAAATATCCGCTTTATCAATTTCTTTACTATTTATTTGCAATTCTTGCTCAATATTTATTTGAAAAATACACGTTTAGCACCTGCAGAAAATATAAACGTTTGAAATCCCGTTCGTTTGGAATATGTTTGGTTCTCGACTGGTTGTGGCGCCCAAAATACGTAGATTGCGTGTGGCAACTGACACTTGGCACTGACTGACTGAATGCTCGACTACGACTGAGTCGCAGGACGCAGATGCCAGCATTTTTATCAATGAAAATTGTTGCGCGACAGAGGCATGCAGTCTGCCAGCTTCTTTGCAGCTGCTGAAAGAGAGAGAGAGAGAGAGAAAGTAAGTGCGACTTTCTCTGCTCTGCGGCATCTGCTCTTAAATGGCAGTCGTTGGTCCTGCTAATAGTTGTTGCTTGTTGGTATGATTCTCATTCATTGTATCACAACGGAACAAATCTCGGCTGAGCTGTGTGAAGTTGATAGGCTGACAGACGTCCTTATCAAACGCATCCATTAAATTCATTGAAAATGTGCGGAAAAACGATGTGCATATATGAAAGTAACTGGGGAAGATAACTTAGACAGTTGCTTAAGTTTTCTTCAGGGTAGACTCGATAAAAACTTACCATTAATATTTGAATTTTGACAAGTGAAAGCCAAAATAAGTTCAGTTAAATTTTAATTCAAATTCATTTGAAGCAAAAATTTAACTAGCTAGTTAACTAACTTGAAAAAGGCTTTATAAATGTGAGATTAAGAAACTTCCACTTTCTAGACTCAAAGGTATATAAAATTTCAATTTTAAATTAAATTAGAGAACAAGCCATGAGTAATAGGTGTAAGATATACTTAAATGCTGTGTTTACGATATCGTTTAGTCCAGAGCTTGTGTTTGAAGCACCCTCATTTATTTTAAAGTCTATTTACTCAGAACTTTCTTGTGTTGCACTTGAACTTGAGTAATTGCCAAACGAAACGCTGCGAGTTGCTCACAGATACTTTAAAATCTTTTTTTTTTTTTATTTGTTTTTGCTGTTTGCTGCAATTTACAATTTAAAATTTGGCATTATAACACCTGCTAGGCACGAGCACATATTCCACATGTATTTACGATGTGTTTGCACTTTGAATTATTTATTTCCGGACCTAACAACATTACGTCTATCAGCGGAACGTTCTAAAGTTATTCTGGTTTGTGCTTCCATGTCGGCTTAAATTGAGCAAAGCTTGCCGCAATCAATGGCGGCTGCACTTTAATTAAAAACCAATAAAAATGTCAATGCAAATGATTGACTGAAAGATACCCTGTGAACAGATTATTAAATGTAGCAGAAAATAGTAATATTGATATATATAATTCATATAATTTCAATTGTGACAGCCCTCCCAAAGTGCACATTGTCTATGAATCAATTCTTAGCCAGAAATTTATGGGTACTTTTCAAAGTAAACTCTGGCCAATTATCACTTTTTGCAGGGCTCAGACAGACACAAACACACACGTTGTAAATCCCAACTATTGTTTTGTTGACTATTGTTGTTGATTGTATAAAAATTAGAGCTCATAAGCTCTTGTTAAACCAAATGTACCCAAATGTATAAAAAAAACTTGGACAATAAGTTTAACACTGATTTTGTACTTGTTGACAAGTTGAATCTTTGGTTTCATCTGCTGTTTATATAAATAGGAATGATAAGGATTTGCTGGTGACAATATTATATATTATTTAAAACCTGGCCTAACCTTCAATTCACAGCAGTGACGGAAGCACTTACCATTCCACTTTGCCATTAACATTTACCGCGCAAAGTAATTGGTGGCTTGAGAAAGAGCTCTTTGACGGCACGGTCCACAATAAGACACATAAGTCTAAGTGCTTTTCCGGCTTACAAATTCACTAAGAAAAAAAAACAGTAATAAAAAAATTGTAGGTTTAAAGAGGCTCGACAGACACCATATATGTACGTAGACAATTATGCGACTGTTTTGGAAGTTAGCATATTCGAAAGCCACTGTGTAAATAAAAGTTAAGCAATTGAAAATTTTCAGATTGTGGGGACTCAGTGAACCACCGGCATTGCTGACGTCAATTTGTTCACATGATTTATTAATTTTGAAACTTTTAACAAATTCAAACAATTTAAAAAGAATTTTTCATCACAACTGTTGATTCTGATTCCCATTCCCATTGGGTTTATATAAGTTGTACTTAAACATGCAGCTGATACGTTGTTACCCAAGCAAGGAGCAACTATTGTCCAAGTTTTTAATGGTAATGCATATTGATTGGCGCAATGACAAGCCCCAAAGTCACTTGACGTGTTCATTTTCAACACCCCAATCGAACCGTTGGGGCATATACATATGTATGGCGTAAAATATGGAATAATAGAAACAGTAAAACTCGATGCAATTAAATGCAAGTTAACCGACTAAGTACAAAAAACAATTTATTAATTGCAATGCAATTTGTGGCAGTGTTCTAAACGATAAATGGGTAACATATAATCACCGTAAGTATCTCTCTAATACTGATGGTTGGCTAAGATAAGCGCTACACATTCGCATCAGATTGATCAGTCCACAGAGACACATTTGCATATGGAAGTGCTACGGTTAACACTGAACCTGAAATGGTCGAAACATTTGTTTTAAATGTTCACTCCCCATATATATAAATAAGTCAGCCAATCAACTCCGATTTTCAAACACGCACACAATAACCCATTCAAAAACTGTTAATGCTTAAGTAAATACTTTTCATAGAGATGCGCAAATTGCCAGTGAAAGTGATTTTTCACGCTTTTTGTTTGCGTTTTACTTTCAGCTTAGGTTTGTATTATAATTAATACAGTAAGATATTAGTAGATATTTAGGTGGAAAATCAAAGAAAAACTCGTTGTGAAAATTCACTGCTTGACTCAGCTCTAGTACTTTTTGTTAATTTGCGTACACATGGGCAGGTGGCAAATAGCTTCTGGCACCTGACTAACAATTCAAAAGTTTGTCTGAATTTAGTACGCGTTGTCATCGTGAACAAATGCCGATGTTGCTTGCGTTGGTGTGAGCCAGTTTCAGAGTCGGGTACGGGCTGGTAAAAACCTCAATAACAACAACAACAACAACAGCAACAACAGCCATCAGATACATTTGGCTAGTTGATATAAGTTTCTGTGGCATTCGAGCCCTGACCGCAGTTGCGCGACCGCATTTGGCGGGTGAGCAACCATAGACAGGCAGACTGGCAAATAGGCAGATATACTGATATACTGATATATATAGTCAAAGTGAAAGAGTTGAGTGTCTGTGCTTGTGCCTTAAGGACTTAAGTTCTTAGTTGTTACGCAAAAAGGTTTCAGTGAGCAAAAATCAAGTGATATGTGGACGCTACGATTTGTGGCTGGTGTGATTTTGGCTTGCGGTGAGCAATAATTTAAATTAAATAATTGTGATTAATTAAGTTAAAAGTGAGCAAGTTGTGTAACAACATCAAACAAACTCCTTAGTTGCTAGTTGCTAATTAATTACTTGCCGTACATAATAAATTTGTCATTTGCTTATTTTTTTGCACATATTTGTAAAGAATTTTAGAGGCCTGTAAGTTTGCAAGTGGTAAAAATTAGTGATTTACTGAGAAACTTTTTCTTTGAATTGAATACAGATTAGCTTGTCTTAAACTGCAACTCAGTAATTTATATTTAAGGGGTTCTTTCTTTTAAAGAACGAGTTATGTATCCTCCTAAAGTATGTTGATTATCTTCAAGCTAAAGACCTATCTCATCCATTTAAAAGGAGTAGCTTTAGGCACCAATTTGAATTAGAGTGTTGGATTGCCTACTATAATTGCACCTACATTTCATAACTTGTGTGAGAACATTTACTAAGCCATCAAAAGTAGGCAGCAGCCCTTAATTATAAATAATAGAGTATCCATTTGATTTACAATGGAAACGTAACACAGACAAAACGATTAGCTACTTATTCAATTTTGTACAATGCATAAATGAAAAAATTACCTAAAAACACACAAAAATTACGTTTTTTGCGTGTTTAGATAATTCTGAAATTTGTTTAACTAATTTGTTGTTAGCTCAAAGTATTGCTAATAATAATTTTAAATTTGTACTGGCGTAGATTTTGGCTCATCTTATTAACTGTTATGATTTCAAAAGCAAAATGTGTCTGTTAGCTAATTTTGGGCCGCAGCTAATTGCGAAAAATTGTTTACATCACACTAGGCTGAAAACAGTTTTACGCTTGACAAGACAATTAAAGTATGTGTGCTTTTGGCTATTACGTTAAAGCTGTTCAGAGAAGTGCATTTTGCCATAAATATAGTCGTCGTAGTAGTCAAGTTTACTATCCGATAATTGATGCTTAATCAACGCTAATTGAAAAAACAAATACGCCAGAAACAAGATATGTATGTGCCAGAGGTCTGTGTTTTAGGTTGGCCTCTGGCCGTTATTAAGGCCAATTATTATCACCTCTAATCGAACAGCAGACAGCACGACTTTGATTTATTGTTAGACATGCTTAGCACTCGATTGAAACAGAAGTCTTGAACACGTTTTCTATTTGATAGAAATTTGTGATTTTTTGTACAGATTATTAAGTGTGAAACAGTTCCTATATATAACTTAACTAAAAATAGACTCATTTTGACTAGGGTGTGCTAATTTGGGCAAATTAAAGTGAATTAAATATTAATAAAATAAACAATGAAAATTTAATTTTTTGCGGTAGACATTGAGGACAAAAATTGTTTATTTTTAGCTATAGGTTCCAAATATAGTAAGCAAATGAATTGTACAAATATTGATATGTTTGCTCTTTGTCTCGATGTCAGCACCAGTCACCATTCATTCATCCACGCTTGCCCAATCAATTAGCAAGTTTGGGGATTGATCGCCAACAGACTAAAGATAATTTCTATTATTATAGCTGTCGTTGTCTCGGCCCAAGATTTTGGCTATCGTGGACCGCATGGACCGGATCATTGGCGTGATGATTACAAATTCTGCAGCGGAAAGTACCAGAGCCCGATTAACATTGATGTGTTAAATGTGACAAAGAAACAGTATCCCATTCTGGAATATCTTCATTTTGATGAAATACCCGAAGATGTGCACATTACCAACAATGGTCACACTGTGTTGGTCACCATGGACTTTATGAAGGGCTTGGAGCCACGTATTAGGGGTGGGCCACTCGAACGCAAGACGTACTATCAGTTCGAGCAGTTCCATTTCCATTGGGGCGACAATAACAGCGTTGGCAGTGAGGATCTGATTAATAATCACTCCTTTCCCGCTGAGCTGCATTCCGTTTATCGCAGCCTGGACTATCCAGACTTTGCAAGTGCCTTGGGCAAGGACCACGGTGTTGCCGTCCTGGCATATTTCTTCAAGGTAACAAAATCAATCCCAAGTAACATGGCCACAAAGTAAATATGAATCTTATTTAGATTGAGAAGTACAATTATAATTATGGAGAGTTTTCGGAGCTTTTGAAGACCATAAGCAGTAAAGGGGAATCCACAATCATGATGCAACGACTTCCCCTAAAGAAGTTTCTCGGAATGGACCCGATAAACTATTTCAGCTACATTGGTTCATTGACAACGCCGCCATGCGCTGAGGAAGTGGTCTGGATTGATTACTCTGAGCCTATAACCATATCGGAGCTTCAAGTAAGCCCTTATCAATATCCTATCGAATAATGCTTTATTTTTATCTCCCAATTATATATTTACTTGCTCATTTGGTCCACAGCTGAATCACTTTCGCGAATTGACCAGCAGAGATGAACACTTGAAGAACAACTTCCGTCCAACACAGCCGCTAAATAATCGCATCGTTTACCAGAATGATCCCCCCTTGCTCGAACTTGCCAAGCAGTGTTGGGGTGCGATTCCCTTCGTGAATGCCGCAAATGCAGCGGGCAGCATTGTTGGCTGTGGAGGGGCCGTTTTCGGATTCAGCTTGCTGGTGATGCTGCTGCTGAAGGGCTACGATTTAGTGGCTTTTAATTAGAAAGCCGCGCATTGCAAGGCCCTGACCCAGACCGCAACGCGAATATTTCTGTATGTTGTGGGGAGTGTGTATTTTAAAAACATTGCTCGCACGCTCAACATTTTAATTAAGCCATGTAGTTTACGTACCTGTATTGCACACTGGCTTTGTTTGCCCATTTGCCGCATGGTTTGTGTCAGCTATTCAGATTTGGCAGCTGGGCTTTAGGACTTGGCCCAATATGGTATGCATAAAGCAGGCACACCACTTATTTAATAATAAAATAAGCACGTCAACAAAGTGTATGTATTAAATACTTAAAGAATTAAGAGTCAACGTGGCAAGCTATTCATAATTTATGCAGCACACGGCACCGTTACTATTTATTTGATTTAATATTTATGCACTTACTCCCTCGCACATTAAAGTATTATGCCTGTGTCAAGCATAAGTAAAATTGTTGCTATTTATGGTCGTCACTCAAATTAATGCCACTGCACCTTGTGATTTACGCAATAAGTAAGATCTTCATATTGTTATCAATAAATACACATATTTAAACCAGTGTACCTCTATCGCGTCTATTATTTATGATATGTTGCGGGAATTTAATTAGCTATTTGCTCATACTCGCATACTCGCTGAATGGGAATAAGTAGTTGCCATTTTGCTCATAATAATTGCATGATTGATTAAGAATAACGATGATTGATGATGCAGGAAGGAAGATGTGAGGCGACTCAAAGGAGCTCAACAAACAGAACTGCATTCAGCAGGATAATTCTCTTGTGAATGCCTCAACTCATTTAATACGAGAATTAGCGAATTATTACCAGGTTGACTTGGACACCATTTATCATCCTCACACATCCGATGTCGCGGAATGTGATTAATAATGAATCAAAAAGTTGTTTCTATTTGTGTTGCTCTTTAATCAAATAAACGTTGCTTGGATTTGTAACTAATGTAACTAATTTTATTTTGCTTTACTTAGTTTTTACAGGTTTTTAATAATTTATTTTGTATTATCATTATCATCGAATTGTGTATATGCTTTTGTGTGAAATATATATATATATATTATATATATATAGCATATGCATTTATAGCTGCATGTGTTTTTCATTTTGTATATGTATATATAAATATGTATGCCTGGATTTTCACTTTACAATCTTAAACGATAACGGCGCCAAATGATGTGGCTCATGTTTGTTATTTGTTTTGTTTTGTGTGCTTGGTTTTCAGCTTTTGTTTTTTTATTTTTTAAATATGCTCGCAAAATTCTACATTTAACGCTGTATATGTATATATTTATATATATATATATATAAGTTTATGTATAAGTTCAATATACTATAATTCAATGTGTATATTCAAAATGTGAAATAAAAAATTGTATTTAAAAATATGTAATTTTTTTTATAGTATAATGCACACATTAATGTTAGTGTTTGTATGTATGTGTGTGTGGTCTGTGTTTTTTGTTGGTCTTAATTTAATTTAAATCTTTTCTTTTTTATTATTGAAATATAGATTTATTTATTTGTTATAATGCATGTTTCTCGTGTAATTAATATATATATATATAAATTTTTTTTTTGTGTGTATAAATTACTAATTATATAAATTAAGCACTCGAAATATTGCAGCTGCTACAAATGCACGAGCCGCTCTATAAATATATATATATATATATATAGTACACGGATTGCAATTGGGGGGCTTCAAGCATTGTTGCTTGTCTTGAAAACCGCATTGATAATTCACATACATTAATTTAATACTTATGTTCTAAGTGGTTTTTGTTTTGTTAAGCACTTTATACAAACACAATTTTGTTGCTTTCCTTCTATTTGTTTTTTGTTTTTTTGTTTTTTCTTTTTTGATAATATAATACTCTAGTTTATAGAAAAAATAATAAATTAATGAGTAGTAAGTAAGCAAAGCTAGCCAACACACGAAAACGAGAGACTAAAATCAAATTAAGCAGCAAGCGTACTAACATTAAAAAATACAGAGTTCAATTGTGGCTGGAAGTATACATTAACATTTTAAATGACATTTACATATTTATCCTTGGCATATGCGATGTCAAAATAGTTGCAGGAAGCGACAGTTTAGATATCGAAGAAGCCCTTTTTCTTTGTACAATACATTCAATATACTGGCAGGCATTGGTTGGTCTGCAAGAAGCACATGTTGCCATCTCCCAAGTGCTCGGAAGTGATGGCATAGAACTCTACCTATGTCAATGTCAAATATATATATATATATACTATACTAAAGATGTTTGTTTTTTTTTCTTTTCTGTTTTTTTTTTTTTTTGTGTGTTTGTTTTGGTTTTGCTCCGTTGTTTCATCTAATTGCAAGTGTCTAGTTAAATTAATTTGAATAGAGCTTAGTTAGTATTTAGTCATAGGTATTATCAAAGTGGGGCTACAATCAGAAATGTTTTACACATTATGCAGTATTGAAAACCTTAAAAATTTGTGTTCTAAGTTTGTTTTGTTGTTGGTTGTTGGTTTTGTTCCATTTGCCTTAATCAATTCTCGTAAGCTTAAACGATAATTAACACGCTTCCCTTTTTGTTTAGAATTTTAACACTATACACTATAAAGAAGATACTTAAAATATTGCGACCATCATGTTTTCTTTGCTTGTTACGACTGTTGCGTTTCTTTTGATTCTGTATGCGATTCCTTTGTCCATAATTGGATATCAGCTGCACAGTTTTGATTACCAGACGGCTCTCACACTTAACGTAGCTGATTTCTGTGAACAATCAAATGCCAATGAGTATTAAGATATTTAACGATTTTAGGCAATATTTGTGTGTTTAGTGCAGACAATGTTGGATGAGAAACAAAAGTGTGTACTAACTTTTTACATAAAAACTGGACAAAGCGTTCCACAACTTAATGTTGCTAGTTATATAGCCTGGATACACGATATACATATTGGACCGTTGACGTTGTTGTTCTTGTTCTTGTTGTTATTGTGTGTCTGTATGTGCTATTGTTGTTTGTGATATATATATATATATATTTATATACAAATATATATATATATTTGGATATTGTTTTTCTTTTTCTTGATGTTTGTTGTTTTTGTTGTGGTTGTTGAAAAGCAAAATGTAAACGTTTGAACACAAAAATCACACAAAGCATTTTCCTCATGGCCAACAGGTACGGCGTTGGCCGAGAGTATTTTCTTTGTTCAGTTGCTTGGGATTCTACAATTATTGCTGCCTGCCTGTCTTAAGCACTCGCTAGTCCATTTATCTGGGCCGTTGTCTGTTTTGGGGAAGAAAGAGTGGGCGTGATACAGATGCAAAATACAACAAGAAATGATAACAGTAAACAATAACAAAAGTCACAAAGTCGAAATACAGATGAGCGACAAATGAGCCAGATTGATGACTGTTTTTTGATGACTGTTGTTGTTTTTGGGGCCCGATGACTCACCTGAAGTATTGATCGTGCAGCGATTGACGTTGAAATTCGGCGGCCTGTAAATACTGTATATATGTAATTAATCAGTTAAGATATTTGCTAAGGGATTTGGGAAACCTGTAGTTGATCCGCATACGACATGCGCAGCAAAACGTCCGAGTGCGGCTCCCTAGGTATAAGCATATTTGGGCGCGGATATTGGCCAACATTCGCTACATTGAGATTGGCAAAAATAAGTGTGGAGAGGCAGAGAGAAAGACAGAGAGAGAGAGAGAGACAGAGAGAATTGGAGAAGAAAAAGAGAGTGTGCAAGAGATATGCATATCAGTGTTATTTGCTGTTGTCTCAGCACAATGGGTATACAAACTCACGTGGCAGTTGGAAACCGGCCTCCGGTGGTTGCGGCTGTGGATGCAAAGGCAAATGTAAATGAGTATGAGAGTGTGCATGATATTCTCTCGTCAATCGTATCTGAAAATTATTGAATATCGTTGATAGTTTCAAAAGAGCCAGTGCTGCCTGAGGATTATGGAGCCTGCTTGCTTGCGCAAAGCGACACATTTTGTAAGTGGTTTTTTGGATAGGAGAAATGCATTGGTTGAGTTGAATTTGTGGATAATGCGTGTTAGAAATGGCAAACGAACGAACGAGCACCGACTGAATGGCTTACAAATGAGGGGGTTAGACAACCCGTCTCCCCAATAGTGGTTGGGAATACGAGGCATATTACAATACAATAGCAGGATTGTTGTTAGCACGCGTGCTTTGGACATGGACAAATGATATACTTTGCAATTTACAGCTTTGCTTTTAATTTTTTGTTTTGTTATTCATTATTGTTCATTGTTCATTGTTCAAGCTGACAAATGTGGACAAGTGATTTGTGCAGATGTTTTGATTTTCGTTTGGTTTGTTGCAGTTTGAATTGTTTTTCCAAATACGATTGATTTTGTGAATATGAGTTGGAGTTTCGATTTTGGTGTACAATGAAAAGATATGATCATGCAATAAGTGTACGCACCATATGCTCGCCCGGATCCATGCCGACATGGTGCGGCGGCGGAATGCCCAAACGCTCGCGTTCCATCTGTGAAATCGCCGGGTTCGCGTAAATCGGAAATTGTGAAGGATGTATGCCACTGAAAAATAAAGAGAGAAAACTCAGTTACTCAGAAAATTGACTAAGTACTTGATTTGACTTACCGCCTGTAGTATTCCATCCAATGCGGATCTATTCGCGATTGACTCGCTGCAGCCGCTTGTGCGTTCTTTATCTCCTCCAATTCCCTGCAATTAGTCAACGGTTGATGCATGAGTAACGGCCTATAATTTGTACAAGACACAATGGGTTCATTATTCTGTCGAGGATTTGAGGTAACGGGCAGGCAAATAAGCAATTTGGAGAGTTAAAAACTAAAGCATTAATTTTGGACGTGCGTGTAATTAATCAAATTCGCATTAAAAACAAAAGAATAAACTGTAGGTTAGTTGGCATAGGATCTCGAATAGCAGTATGTATGTTTGTGTGTGTGTGTGTGTGAGTTTGTGTGTGTGTGTGCGTTTGTGTGCATCGAGATGAGGATTTGGCAGGCTTGTACTAGGTACTGTACCTCTCTCTGCTGTACATTGGGCCCATTGCATGATGATAAGGCACCATCTGCTCAACAGGACTGAAATCGAAATGGAAATTATTACAATACAAACGCGTTAATCGGCGACTATTACAAAAAATACAAACTACAACAATAATGACTACAAATCAAAGTATAATTCATAAACAATAAATCTCAACATTATTAGGTATATCCAAAGTTATTCGTCGCTCACCTGAAGGCGACATGTGGACGCGCATATTCCGACAGCTGACGCAGCGCTGGCGTATCCGCATACGGTGGCTTCAGGTCCGCCTTCATCTTGGCCTGCTGGGCAGCCTGTTGGGCGGCAGCAGCTTGCTGCTGTTGTTGTTGCTGCTGCTGCTGCTGTTGTTGCTATAGTTGACACAAAAGAAGACTTTAGTTTTTAGGAAATGTATAATATTTAATATAGAGCAATTGCTCACCTGTCGTCGCTCTCGCTCCTTCTCGGCCAGTTTGCGGTCGCGTTCCTCGCGCTTGCGCGCCAGCTTCGAATCGGTCACCGGCTTGAAGATCAAATCCGTTCGCGTGCACGAATTATAGTCGCCGCGATCGATGTGACGCACAAAGCTGCAAGGAAATAAATTGAATTGAATGTAAGCATTAGAATAATAATAAATCTGATCAAACAAAGTTTGCTACTCACATGGCCGACTGCGAGCGATGACATTCGGTGTCGTCTGGCTTCGCCTCGGGACTTGGACCGCGCTGTATGTTGTGAGTGGGGCTGGGTATCTCTGGTTCCGGATCAGGCTCAATTTCAATGGGCACTGCAAGTTAATACAAAACAAATAGCAAATCAGTAAGCAACATAGTAAGTGTGAATATCTGCGCATTTCAAACACTTACATGGCTCTGTCGGATGATGGGGACCGCCCATGCCAGCCGAGTTGGCCGAGTGCGCATGCGCCCGCAATGCATCCATGTGGGAGATCGTTGGCTTCATGCCGTGCGGCTGTCCATCCTGCGGCGCAAAGGGCGAGGAATGCGGCGGTGGTGGGTAGCCGGGCATGTGCGAGCCGGGATACGCACCAGGCGGCAATCCTGTTGGCGTACCCGGCCCACCCATGCCAACACCCACAACACCCGGTCCCTGCGGCGTCTTTGGCGTTGGCGGCTTGTTCTGTGGCGGGCCTCCAGGCTGTTGTTGTTGTTGTTGCTGCTGCTGCTGCTGTTGTTGTTGTTGCTGCTGTTGTTGTTGCTGTTGCTGCTGTTGTTGCTGTTGTTGTTGCTGCTGTTGTTGTTGCTGCTGCTGCTGTTGTTGCTGCTGCTGTTGCTGCTGGGGCGTCTTGTGTTGCTGCTGTTGCTGTTGTTGTTGCTGAGCAGCAGCTGCTGCCGCTGCTGCTGCCGCCGCTTGCTGATGCTTCTCGGCGGCCACTGCTGCTGCTGCAGCTGCATTCTGCTCATCCTGACGTACTTGCGGCGGCGGACCTTGCAGGCCGTGGTGGGCGGCCATCACAGCGGCGGGATCGAGGGGACCGGCTGGGGGCGGGGGCTTCATGTAGGCGGGGAAGCCGGGTCCGTAGGGGGCATAGCCGTAGGGCGAGTTGAAGGGATTGTGATGGTGCGGCGAATAGAAGACCGACGGATGCAGCAACGGATGCGGATATGGCGACTGGCCGGGATGCACGCCAATCTGCGCCATGCCTCCGCCCGGAGCAATCAGTGGCAAAGGCAACGGCATCTGTGGATGCCGCATGACCGGCGGCGAGGCGCCCGGCCTCAAGTGAGGCGGCGGCGATGTCCCCAATCCCCGCTGACCCGGCTGCGGTGCATACACCTTGCTGAGCGGACTGGCCATCAGGCCGGAAGCGCTGGACACTGGCGGCGGCGTCATGTGCGGCGACTGTTGACGCATCAGCGCATGGCGATCCCGTTCGGCAACGGCCGCAGCGGCGGCAGATAGTGCCGATGAAGATGGATGATGGCTCAGCGGCGACTGAGGCACCGGATGCAGCGGACTCTGCCGGCTCATACTGCCCACACTGGACGCCGGCGAGGCAGCGCGATGGGCAGCGGCTGCGGCGGCAGCAGCCGAGGAATTGGTCGGCGTGCCGCTGTTGCCACCAGGGCCACCAGGTGGAGCGGCACCGCTCGAGAGTTGCACGCTGGGACTGGCGCGACTAAAGGCGGACGATGGCACCGTGTTGGGCGTGGTCGTCAGCGCCATGCTCGTCGAGATGGAAGCCGCCGAATGTGGCGTCGATGGCGCTGAAGAGGCGTGCGGATGCGACAGATGGCTGGGCGGTGTCCGGCGACTTAGCGCCGACTCGGGTAAACCGCCCAGGCCACCGGGACCCGCCAGGAGAGCAATGGGACCGCCACCGTGACTCAAGCCCGCTATCGAATGCGAGAGCAGATGATGACCAGGATGCGCCAGAGCTGCGTGCGCCGGATGACCGGGTGGCAGGTGCGCCAAGTGGGGGTGTATGGGCATCGGATGGCCCAGGAGACCAGCCGGATGTGCCAGACCCGGCAGCGGCGATGTGCGGTGCGTATGCGGTGACTGATGTGGCATTGGACCCGGTCCCTGGCCTGGTCCACCACCAATACTGCTCATCCCAGCACTCGTTGGCGCCGTCGATGTATGCGAGGAGGGTGGCTCCCGTGATATGGGCATCTGATCGTGGAGGCTACGCGGTGGCTGCTGCTGTGCCGGCGATGGTGTGCGCACTGTGCCCGCGGGACCAGGACCAGGTCCGGGCCCAGGTCCAGGCTGCTGCTGCTGTGCGTGGGCGGGTGCCAATGGATGAGCGTGGCTGTGCGGCGGAGGCGGACCCGGCGCCTGCAGTGACATCGGCATCGGGGCATGCGGATGCATAGATGGCGGCAGGTCGGGATGCGGTCGGTGCAAGGCCTGCAGCGATTGCAGATGCGGATGGTGTGGATGCATGTGCGGGTGCATGGGATGCGATGGCGCCATAGTCGACAGCGTTGGCGCGCCCAACGACGAGAGCCCCGCCAGCGACGAGGCGACCGATATTTGTGCGTGTGGTCCACCCGGACCTGGTGGCATGCCATGCTGCAGACTGGGCGGCGGTCCCTGGCCGGGCCCTAGGCTGCTGATCGGCTGATGCAGTGACGTGGTCGGCTGTGGACCTGGCCCTGCAATCGTATTCAGTGGCGGGCCGTGGCTGTGCGGGGAGATGAGATTTTGTGGATGCATGCCAGGTGGTAGGCCACCGCCAGCTGGCGAAGGCATGTGCGGCGAGGGATGCGGCGACTGGAACTGCTGCGGCTGCGAGGATGGTGGCTGCGAATTGCTGTTGCTATTGCTGCCCTGACTATCCTGGCCGGGCGTGGAGCGTGCCGACGCATCAATGGGACTCTCTGGCGGCGGCCCATACGGCGAGGATTTGATCAGATTCTCACCGCCAGCACCGGAGACGGGCGGCATCGGATACTTGAGATCCTGCGGCTGTTGCGGCCCGTATTTGGCGGCCAGTGGATCACCATACTTGAGCATGAGGCCAGTGGGCTCAAAGGGTCGACCCAGTGGCGGCGTCTGCACATCGTGTTGATAATGCGGCTTGGGCATGGCTATGCCGGGGGGCGGTGTCGCACCCGGTGGCTGTTGATCCAGCGGTGGACCGGGTCCTTGGCCACCCGGCGCATATTTATGCGGACCCGGTCCATCCATCGAGGCGCCAATGTTGTGTGGTAGATGGGCAAAGCCCGGCTTGACATCGGGTATCTTGAGTGCGTCCTGGTAGCCGGGTTTGGGCGGCGCCAGTTCCACAGGATACTTGCCCTGCTGTTCGATCATGTACTTCATGTCGTATTTACCGACAGCTGCCGCCGCAGCTGCTGCTGCCTGCATCTCCTGGCTGTACTTCAAGGCGTCCAGTGGTGGCGGCACCGGATACTTCAGCTCCTGTGGCGCAAATTTGCCGCTGTTCGGCTCGAATTTGACGGCCGCCTCGTTGTACTTCATTTCCATGTCGCCTGGATATTTTTGTGGCACTGCCGGCGGCGCACCGCTGCCCGGATCACTGTGCAACTGTGGCGGAGGCTGTGGTGGCGGTTGTCCAGGCGGTCCATACTTCAGCTGCCCATCGATTAGATAGCCGGCTGGCGCCTGCGGCGTGGGTCCATGTTGCATATGCTGCAGATGCATTGGCTCGGGTCCAACACCATCTACAGCACTGTGATGCATGCCACCCAGTTGGGAATTGGGTGGCGGCTGCACCGAATTCACAACTGGCTGCAAGCCACCGCTGGCATTCAACTTAAGATCCTCGTTTTTGATTTCGATTTTGACCTTGAGATCCTGCGGCTCGTTGCTGTTTTGATTGCATGTTGCGTCCATCGAGTCCTCCATGGGCTCCTTCTTGATGTAGACGGCCTCCTGCATTGGCCCAGGTCCAGCTGAAATTGGAGGCACATTCGCTCCCAGCTGCTGCATTTGTTGCTGCTGCTGATGTTGTTGTAGCTGCTGCTGGGGTGACGCCTCCTGCTTAATGCTTGCCAGCTTCTTGAGTAGCTCTGGATCACGTGCTGCTGCTGCTGCTGCGGCGGCAGCGGCGGCGGCTGCAGCTGCAGCTGCCACCTCGTTCTCGCACATCTCCATCTTCTCAATGGTCTCCTTGCGATCACGATCAACAGATGCATTCAGCGCCTCCACGGTTGCCACTTTCATGGCAATTGGCGCAACCACCGGCGTTGGTGGTGGTGGCGCCTCCGTGCTGCTGCTCTCCTTCAGCAGACTATCGACATGGGCGGGCTTGAGGCTGAGTGGCTGAATGCTGCTGGGTGCCTGAATGTTGGTCTCCTCGTCCATGTTCTTAATGGTGTCTTTGCTATCTTCGGCACAGGACGTTTCCGTCTTGATCGGTTTCTCATTGAGCTCCGTCGTCTTGGAGTCCTGATCGCCCGTGAGCGTAACAGCACTCTCCTCCTTGCAGTTAATCTCCTTGCTATCCTTGCTGGACTGCTGCTCCACGGTGCGTCCATCCGTATCCGTTGTATTCGATTCGCCATCGTCCAGAACGGAATCGGGACGACTGTCGGAGTTCATGCTTTCCACAGGGCTGTCCGGGCGCTTGCGTTGCTTCTCCTTGATGGTGTCCTCGTTGCTGTTGTTCGTTTGCTCACTGCTGCTGTTGTTGGTCTCCGCTTCGGTGCGCTTCTTCTTGTTGGGCGTGTCCTGTTTGCCGCCCTTGCGCTTGTTGCCTGATCCCTCGGCCACACTCTTCGTGGGCGTCTTGGGACTCTCGCCTGGAGCGCCTGCAGCAGCAACAGCAGCGCCGGCATCCGGTGTTTCGGAGCCGCGCTTCGGTCGCTTGCCGTTCGCCACCGCGTTGCTGGTGTTGCTCGCTGAGACCGAGGACTGATCCTTCGTCGAGGAGCTTGAGTTGGCAGTGGCGTTGACGGAGGCAGCAGCTGCAGCGGCAACCGAATTGCCACCGCCACCAGCTGCACTGGCGCTGCTGCTGCTGTTGTTGTTGTTGTTGGTGTTGTTGTTCTGTTGTTTGTTTCTCGTCCTCATCCTAGAGGGTGATTCATCCCTTTTGTTGGTCAGACTCGAATCACTGTCACACTCGCTGGCGTCGTCCTCGGTTAGAGAACTGTTCTCCTCCTTGGAGACAGCGGGCGATGAGCGACTCGCCGTCTCTGCAGCCGACGCCGCCGCCGTCGCCGTCGTCGCAGCTTGTGGTTCCGGGGTGTCCTCCTTTTTGGGAGGTGTGTTGTTGGCTCGCGTGACACGATTGCGACGCAAAGCGCTCTGTCTGCGTCGCCGATGTGGGCGATTGTTGTTGGCGCCGGGCGTTTTCTTCCACAGATAGTAGAATTCGACCAGCTCCGGTGTGTCCTTGTGCGGCAACAGGTCCTTGTGGATCCTGAAGAAATTCTTGCCAAATTGGCGCAGACCCTTGATGAACTTTTTCGTTTCGTCCTCGGTCCACTTTTTATCGATACCCTTCGAAACGGGGCACTTTACGAGCGCTTGTAGAGCTTTGCCTGGATCGTAGCCAGAATCGTGTAGCTATCAAAAGCAAAATGTTTTATATTAATATATGAATAGTAAGTAGGATTAGGATGTAGCCAAATAGGCAAGCAGTCACTTACCACGTCTAGTGCGTTAATTGTTGTGTCGTCGCGACTGGCAGCCAAACAACCGTCTTCTAGTCCGCCATCACACATTCCTTGAAATGCAGCCATGGAGCGTGCCGCACGCAGAAACATTAACAAGTCGCCATCGGCCACAACGCCAGGACTCCATCTTGTTTCCTCTAATTCACGTTCATCGGTTTCCTTATCAACGGGGAAGCTTGAGATTGGATTATAATCGGGCAGTTTTGCCTTCAGTCACAGGACAAGACAAGACAGAAGAAGTTGCGGTATTAGTTAAAAAAAAAAAACGGAACGTACGCCAAAGAACATCAACTTTCTTTTCTTTTTGTTTTTGGATTAGTTACGTCACACACACAAAACAGAGATAGAGAGGAACACAACAGACAACAGACTCAAGACATATTCTACAAAAACACATCAAAGCCATACAACTCTGTCAATATATATATATATATATATATATATTTATGTATATATATATTAATACATATATATATATATATATATATATATATAAATTTATATGCATGTGTGTAGTTTGTCTGGTGCCATATGATATTTACACGGTACAACAATATACAACTTAAGACTAATGCTTGAAATGTATGAACAATGCATTGATGTGTATGTGTATGTGTGTGTGTGTGTGTGTGTTTTAGGGGGTAGGGGGTTGGAATCGGATAAGCGCCTGTTTGTGAACACCTTCGGTCATGTAAACGATTTGACCGCAAGCACTTCAACAATTGACAAGGGAACGTGGGCTGAACGTGTACAGGGTTAAAAGGGTGGATTGAAAGGGTGGGAAGTGGGTAGGTTAGGTACTCTACTCATTAGTTACGCCAATTATGAAAAAGCCAATTTTGTACACAATTATTTACAGTTGCTTGTTAATTATATTTGCTTCTTTTTTTTTTTTTTGATTGTGACAATTATCAGACTACAAATCAAAGATCGCAATAAGTTGCCCAACAACGGAGAACGGATGAATAAAATTGGATGAGTTCACGTTTTACGAGGCATCATCAAAATATTTTAGCTGTTTATTGTTGTTGGTTGTATAAGCCATATTGTGAGTGTCTAGATATTATATCATATCACATAAGATGATATAATCTGTGGAAAATGAGGATTAGCAGAAGGTAATCAAATTCTTGAAGTAGTATCACATATAACACAAAAGGTAATGGCGTCTGAAATACTAATTGAAGGGCTGACGATACACCAATCAAATTAATCTCCTCCCATGGCTAAGCTGCACTCAAGTATCCAGTGTGTTAATCGGTCAGCCATTGAATGACTACAATTGCACTAAATGCTAATTAAGTTACACACGGACGACACATTCTATAGTGGCTTTGTTCTACCAATCGCTTTTCTGGTATGCGGAGACTCAGTTGATGGGCAACTTAATAACTGGAATTTTGAAACGCTCGATTAACTGAAGTGCAGAGGAGCATGTGTAGAATAGATTGGATTTGGTTTTGGGTAGGTAGGGGTAGGGGTGGGGATATTGTGTGGTGTTTGGGAGTACAATTAGAATTTGCAACAGTACGATTACAATACAAAAGAAAAACATTATTTTTTCTTGCATTTTTTTTTTTTGTTACCGTGAGCTGAATTTCTGAATTGTGAGAGTTATGTACGTACATAGACATCGTTTACCTGGTGGCCGGGACCCACTCGTATTTCTCCTTGAGTGGAGGCCGCCATCACCCTTTAAAAACACGCTTCCGGTCCAGTGTTAAGCCTTTTTATGCCCGCTATGATATGAAAATTCAACTGCAATAAAAAATGAAAAAAGAAAGCGCATCGATTGATTGATTGGACATGATTAACAGCATTCGATGACATTACAAATACAAAAAAACAACAAAAAGTTATGATGATATCAACATGCATAAATAAATAATCCATAAAAATAATGCCATGTAATGTGCCTGGCCAATCGACTAGACTTAGGGAGGTTTTTCCTCTCTTCTTCTCTGCCTTGATTTCTTTTTTTTTTTTTTGCTGTCCAAACACTTCATCGTTTGCATATGTTATAATGCGCTCGAGGGGCAGACAGATGGTGATGATGATGAAAGGACGGGGTGGGAGGGAGGGGGGGGGGGGGGGGGTCTGGTAACAGATTCAGCAGCTTTATTCATTTTGTGTGAGTGTTGTCGGTGTTTTTTCGTTCTTTCTTTTCTTTGGCTGCCTCTCAAGTGTGCGTGCAACTGTAAACAGATTTTCCGCTCAAGTAACTTGCCGAATAACTGTAACGAGGCGGCGCATTGCCAACTCTCAGCGGTTGGGGGAATTATCATTAAATTTGCTTACGAATCAATATCAGTGCCAATACACACACACACACACACACACACACATACTCGCATACTTTCGCATGTCGGCAGTTGCGGTTGTGTGGCAACGGCACACAAATTATGGCAATTAAAATCAATTAATTAAATGCAGCAGCAGCAGCAACAACAACAACAACAGCACTAATGCCACGCAAATAAAAAGCATTACAACTGGGCTCGCCTCGACTCGGCTTTGGCTTTGCCAAGGCGCAAGCTTCATAAAAGAGGGGCAAGCGAAAAAAAAAATATATATATTGTCGACAGATTTACACTCAATAAGGCACGACACGCCGCCTAAATGACTGACGATGAGGCAGGCGTCGGCAGCCCCGGCGGACAACGAATCGGCCACGAAAGTACCTACTTGCACAGTGGTTAGAAAACACACAAATTGCATTAAGTTCGTTTTTAATTGGCATAGATACAATTTAATTATTACGGAGAAGCCGAACAATAAAATACTTAATCAGCTGCTAAATTATAACAGCACTAGCTGCCGGTCTTTCGCCTTGAGTCTGGTTATAAAATCATATAGCAAACTTCCATTTTTTTCGAAAGTTATCTGCCCTCATGTTCTAAGTCGTTAAGATTATTGGACTTCTTGCCACTGTGCAGCGCTCGACTGCGTTTGGGGCCAACACTTATCAGCGACATCAGCAGCAACGGCAACGGCAACAGCAACAGCCACAGTTGTAGTCGCAGTCACAACCACATCAACTGGCTGGTTAGCTGGCCTGGCCTGGCCTGGTTGGCTAACTGGCTGACTGAATTGCTTGGCTGCTTGGTTAGCAACTTTTTTATGGCCAGTTTGAATGGGGGGAAGTCGTGAGTGGAAAAGTTTCATATAAACAGAAGGTGAGCGCTGAGCTCCTACTCCTGGCCTCTCTCTCTCGCTGTCTCTATCTCTCTCTCACTCGTTCTGGGCTCATAGGGCACGCGAGTGGCCCAAGTGGCTGCTGGCGCTTTGGGGAAAAATTGTGTAATAACTGCGAGCAATGTGCTAAGCTGTGTGTGCACAACCACCACCCTTCCCTCTACACTTCCTGCTGCCCTACACACACACACACACACACACATATATAAAGCGACCCCTCGCGGTCTGGCCGATTGCTGTTTGTTGCTGCTGTTGCTTCTGCGGTGGCTGTTATAAAACAAATGTACTACAAAAAGCGCCGTTGTAACGCACAAAAGCCATAAAATCTAAAAAGGCAAAATGAAAGGCTCTGAAAAATGTTTGCCACCACCGAAAATGCGATGGGTCGCTCTCTGCCGCCTGTTGGGATAGAGAGTCCTCCCCAGTCACAGTAAATGTGTGCGAGCGAGTGAGTGTGAGTGAGTGTGTGTGTGTGTGTGTGTGTGTGAGTGCAAGTGTTTGTATGTATTAATAGCCGTATCATAATGCCCTGCGCTGAGGTTGCGGCACAGCAGCAATGGCAGCAACAACAGCAACAATGGGCCAAACAGCAACAGCGACAGCAGTTCACAGTAAAAGACCACAAATTATGGCAGCAGCAGCAGCAACCGTTGATGGGGCGTTGGTTTGCTGTTGTTGTTGTGGTTGTTGTTCATGTAGTTGTTGCTGCTGTTGCTCTGTACATCGTCGTGGGTACGTGACTGACTGTTAGCCAGCTTCGAGTGCTTTTGCATTTGTTGTTTTTTTTTTTTTTTTTGGGCTTGTGAGTCAGCGGAGCAACCAAATGCGGTCGGATCGAGTCTATGGTCAGTGGCTGTGCTGGTTGGCTTAAAACTGATGGAGAAAACGGGTCTGCTGCGGTCTGCTTGGCTGTGCTGTGCTGAGTGCTGCTTGCTGTGGTCTGGGCCACAAAATTTAAGGTCAATAACGCTGTCAATTTCAAACGGCGCATTCCCTCCATTAATGTCAACACGCGCTTTATCAACTTACAAAAACACAGACACGCAAGAAGCAACGGAGTGAGAGAGAGCGAGAGAGAGAGAGCGAGAGAGGAGGGAGATAGACAGATTAACAACTCAGTTGAAAATGGGGCTTTTGGGGTGGATGGGTGGTGCGGTGCGGCCGCAAATTGTTTTCTAAACAGCCCATAAACATAAAAAGAAACAAAACGAGAAATGTAAATGAAAATAAAACTTAGCTAGCAGGGGCAGCCAGCAGTCGAGTAGCAAGCAAAGAGGAAATCCAATAAACAATTTGTATCATGAGTAGCGGAAAATTGTGTGTACGCACGCGGCTAAACGACGACGACGACGTCGTGTGAGTGTGTGTGTGTGTGCGAGTATGTGTGCGTATTCTGTCTTTGTGTGTGAGCGTAATTTTTGAAATGGAAAAGCTGTCGGTTGTCGACTGCCGACCGACTGTCGGGGCTCTGAGCATTCGTTGTTGCTGCTTGCGTGCTTGTGTGTATTTGTGCTTGTATTTAGCTTGTTTTTCTCTCTGCAATCATCGCTTGCCAATAAGCTGACTAATTGACTGACAAATAGGCTACATCAACAGCAGCAACAACAACAACACGAACAACGAACGTCAGCAGCAGCAGCGGCTACTCGGCGCTAATAAGAGCAGCCAGCAGACAACTTAAATTGCCTCCATCGTTGAAACGACTGCTGCTGCTGCTGGTGCTGAATGCTCCGCACAACTGTACATTAGGGTGGTTATTAACTTGATGTTAATAATCTACCAGCGACTGAAGTAAGGTCTGCTATCCGGGCACGAATACGACCGACGGCAGGTAAATCAAGTCTGTGTCCGTGCCAGAGCTGAATAAAATACGAAAACTGTATGCACTAACCAAGCAAACAGCATTACGACCAGTATGCAAATATGGTAATGCTAATTTTACTTATTTTTAACATTTATTTAGCTATAAATTGCTTAAATATTTCCAAAATTAATTACTCTCTGCGATAAAATTCCACAAAGTCTGTGAACACAAAGCGAATACAACTATTTCGATTATTCGCTTTAGTAAATTAGCTTCGTCATGGACTGACTCTCAGCTCGACACAACTCGACTCGACTCGAGAGTTTGTAGATGAGCCGCTCAATAGCTTTGGAATGCTGTCTGTTGTCTGTTGTCCAGTTGAGTGTGCGCCAAGGCGTATATGTGTGTTTGTGTGTGTGTCAAGTGCGGAAACCCCATTAAATGTTAGTAGGCACATAAGGAAGGTGCTTCGAGGTTAAACTCACACACACACCACACACACATTCGCATGAGACAAACGTGTGTGTGTGTGTGCATGGCATGCCTCTGTTGTGAAAGCCAAATTTTCACAACAAATCAAAACAAACTCACCGAAAAGTCAAAAAACCAATGAAACGAAACCAAAACCGAAAATGCACAGAAAGCAATTGGTCAACAACACTGGAGCAGCACTCAACGCGCTGGCCGTGTGTTTAACCCCAAGCCAAAGAAAAAAAATAAAAATAAACAAATAACCAACAAATTTATCTGGGGCCCACATGGAAATAGATGTACCTGTAGATGTGTGTGTGGGGCCAAACGTAAAGATTCCTGAGTGCAGCAGGCAGCTTATAGTTGTTATGCCCATTACTCAACATCAACAAGAACATTATGCCACATTTTCTTCATTCATACTCGTCATTCTCTGTTCCCCCATTAGCCCCTTTTCTACTTAAAAAAAAAAAACTCCCATACGCTTTTGCTTCTGCTTCTGCTTCACTTCATTCAACCGAACGATTGAGCATCTATTCAGACACTGATGCGGCGCTCCAAAAAGCCAAACCGAAACCAAATAAACGACCCACAACGACGAGTGCGAGACCAACCAACCTCGTCTCTGCTCCCCTCTCTCTCTCTCTCTTCATCCTCTCTGTTATTTGGGGGCTCTCTCTGTTCGTGTGTAGCCGAACTTTGCTTCGTCGACGTCAACGTCGTCCGTCGTCGTCGTCGTCCCAGTCGTTGTCGTTTATACGATTTGTTGGATTTGCTGCTCATGAAGTTGTTAAACAGATTGTCGGTGTAGATACCTTCATCATTCTCTTCATGTCTGCGTCTGCCTCTTACACACACAGACCCACCATCCGCATACACAATCCATCGGAGCGTCAGTCAGCCAGTCATACAGCCAATTTCTCTGCTTTACTATGCTATTTCTCTCTCACTCATGCTGTGTATACGCATGTGTGTGTGTGTGTGTTTATGTGCGTGTGCTTGTGCGATTAGTTTTATGTAATTTTATCGAGTATTTTAAGGATTTTGCGGCTTATCCGCGCTTCATTTGGAAATTGTTTCGTGTTACTTATGTCGCCCGAAAACGGAAGGAGGGCTGACGTAGGGAATGTTGAAGGGAAAGGATAGGATATTGAGGAGACATAAGGGCATGTAAAATGAGACCGCTTTGGCCTTTCATAGCTCTTGTTATTATTATTATTGGTGTTGTTGTTGGGCCTTTTTTCAAGTGAGTTTATGCCAGTTGTTTGTTGTTGTTGTTGTTGTGAGTGTCAGAGAATTTGTATATGTATATGACTGGAGTGGAATATGGTAAATGAGCGCTTTGCATGTGAAGTTCGTTTCGTTATTATTGCCCTTTCAGCACCTCTCACTCTCTCTCTCTCTCTCGCTATCTCTGTTCATCTCGTATCTGTGTAATTCGATTATACACAATGCAAAGAGATTTATGTGAACTCATTGTTTATTTTTTTCAAACACGTTTCTACATTATATTCCCATACGTTCATTGATTTTGAACCGATTAACCTACGCTTAATTGTTTGACTTAATGCATATAGTATATTCGATTTAATAGGCGCTTTTGTGTGTTAATTATATTATCGCTAATGGACTACTCGGAGTTGTTTAACATATATATATATATATATATATATTCGCGAGAGTTGAGCACATTTTTATTTGAAATTTATTTGTAATGAAATAAACTGGCTATAAATGAACTGTGCAACAGAATTGGGAATTATTATGCATTGATTTAATTTGCCTGTGTTAATAATTTCATTTTTATCTGATAATGCCTGATGAATATAATTAGCAATGAATCATGAATCATGTGTATATAGGATCTACTAGTCTGATATTTAAAAATCAACATTCTTGGTATAATGACTAAGTGTGGCAGTATTTTCAACACTTTATGCTTTGATATAAATTTAGGAACGCAAAAGCAAATTTCAGGAAACAGATTTAAATACGTCGTAATTCAATTCAAATGTTTATTACGAATTCTGTATTCTGCACACAATTCTTAATTGAAATATGTTGCTATAATAAATAACGATACTATAAAAAAAAGTATTGCTCGTTTTGAAATGCTGCTGTTTTGTTTTTTTTTCTCTAAAATTACCTAATATGAAATAGTTATAGATATTTATTGAGGGTGTCAAAATATCTGGTGGGTGCTTGACGGCACATTTCTAATCGCTGCCAATAAATCGACACTCGAGTCCAAGTGTCTTGCTTTTTCAATCAGATAAGCGCCAAATTATAAATTAAAAGCACAACAAATAGATTAATAAAACGTAAATTTTAACAGCGCATTATAAATAAGCCAAATGACTAATAATAAAATATGGGAGCGCACGGAATCAACATCAAAGGCCGAACCCTCACCATCCCCCTTCCCTTATCCACCGTAGCCACCACTCGGCTGTTCGCCCAAACAAACCCACCGCTCAACCAACATTATCATAAACATCATCATTGGGCACTGAAAAGGCCGCCGAACCACGGAACAGAAAACCACATCAGTGGGCGTGGGCATGGGCGCATTCCTCAAAAGTTCTTTTTGGTGTTTGTTGCTTTTTTCGGTTTTTTTTTTTTTTTTTAGGAGTTGAGCTTCCGCTTAGGGGCGAGTATCTGCGTACTCTTCATCAAACTCGCTGGCAGCCTTTTGTTTTTATTAAATGCATTATTAGCACGTTATTTATTAATTAAACACTTCAGCTTTTATTCCCTCGTAATCAGGTACAACCTTTAACACTCACACCACCACCACCTCCCGCCCCAACCGTCGTTGTGGGGTTCGCGCTGAGCGACGAGATAAGCGCAAGTTTTACTAATGGAAATGTGCCAGCAGCGGTTTTATTCTGGGTGCGATAAGCTCCTCCTCTCTGTGGCCGCCGCATTGAGAAATTTCCATGGAACTAACAATTTGAAATACTTTTGTGTGTTTGGATATCTTTCGTGGAATGCAGCCAGACAGATTAAGGTGTCAGTTAGTTCTTAGGAAAAATTATTATCTCAAATAGATGAGTGTTGAATAACATAAATAAATAAGTTTGTCAGAGTAATTGCCCTGAATATTTCAAACTATTATCTAATAATTTGTTAATGACAAAATATGTCTTGGAAAGGAATGTTCTTAATATATAAGATGATTAATATTTGGAATAGAGTGCATATTAGCAAATGTCGAACTAATTGACTACTGCTAAATAAATTGTATAGTTTATTGTATACTCATTAGGCACCGACAGATTTGTGTGCATTTTAATTACGGTTAACACCCAATGTTATCGACAAGACGGCAATTAATCAGTGCGAAAACTAATTGACAGCCGGCAGATGTTACGCTCTAACAGCTTATGACTTGAGCACCGGAACGTGCAACAACTACAAGTTTTAAGCAAGCTACGAAATCACCGTTGCCAACTGGCTGCACAGCTGCATAAACCTGAACCCACAGCAGCTGTATCTTTCGTGATTTGTGAACTGTATAGAGATGAACATTGGGACATGTGTTTTTTGTTTGGTTCTAGGTCGAATGAGAACTAGAATTAAGTTGCCAATAATTACCATGAAATTAGTATGGAAATTGTACTACACTTTAACCACCCCTTGAATTGACCTAGGAAACTGTGTAAGTTTTATGTTCAAAGCATTTTTAATCTAAAGTCGCTATTCATTACGAGTATTACATTTAAAATTCGTAGAGAAATAATGGAATTCTGTTTTTTATTTTTAGTAAAGAACAACAATACCGAAACCAAGGCAACTCATGCATATAGAATAGCATTGTTCTGATTATATCGTTTATTGGTCTAATATTATGTAAATCAAACCAAGGATCGTTTCACAATTCTGTTGCTGCTTTATGATAAATTTATGGTGAATGTGTGTGCGTTTCTGCGTGTGTGTGTATGTGGTTGGGCACTTGAAGCACTTTACCTAATTAGTTTATGATGCAGTGAGTAAGCCTGGCAATTTGCTTGTCTATCACAGCGGGCAATGCCCCTCTCCCTTCTCTGTATACACACACACACACACACACACACACAAGCACACATATTATATGTGGTTCAATAGTTCAACCGAAAAGAGAGATTGGAAACGTCCCCCGGGGCAAATGAGAGGATGACACATGAGCCGGCATCGGCAAATGTTATGTGTGTGTGTGTTAGGCAAACAAATAATTAAATAATATGCGCCTAGTGTAACAAGAACAGCTGTACGTGGCGGGATACTCACCATGAATCCAGGATGTGTGCGAAGCGCGAGAAGTCCTTCCCCAAAAAGCAACTCAGAACTCGGAACTCGAACCGGGTGCCTGCTGCGTGGCTCCCACTTGGCCAGTTAGGTTAGGAGGAGGGTATATATCCTACTGGTGATGCTGCCGGGCGAGGCGGGGCGCTAAATGCGACTGCTATTGTTGGTCTTCTTCTTCTTGCTCCAACGATGTGATGAGTGGGGGATGAGAGGGGGCGGGGTGGGTGGCCAGACAGCCGGAACTGTATATTTCGGTTAATTTGCACAGGCACAGCTGGAAACGAGAAGCAGAGATGATGATGACGTAGTAGGTAAGTAACAAGAACAAGAACAAGAGGACAAGAAAATGAGAACTTTGAGGTAGTAAATTAAAATGAGCATCTTTCCCAATGCAAGCCTATGACAAGTAAAATAATTGGCCTCGCAATCAACCGACTCTAAAATACACTAAGAGTTTGTGTGACTTCAAATATTGTAGCAATCATGTATTCTCAATTTAGTCTAGCCAAATAACTAAATCCCAAGATTGGAGATTCCCTAGCTCTAATAGAAACTGAACTGAACTAAACTAATTTTGATTTGATTTGTGTTCAATATTTGAAGTGTATACTCTCTTTGCACATTGCGAATAGAGTATGCAAACAAATACAAAAAAAGGCGCGAGCCACACAACAACAACAACTACTCAATTTTTTAAGCCAACGTCAGCGAAAAAGCAACAAAGCAAAGTTAAAGCAGCAGCAGCAGCAACGGTCGAGCATCGAAGGGGGCGTGCGGGCAGCTTGTCATGCGGGGGGTGGTCGCAGCCAGCAGCGGCAGCTGCGTTGGTGGTGGTTGACGCTGACGTCGCTGCTGCTGCTGCGCTTTCTGATTCCTTTTCAGTAAAATTTGTTGAGCCTTTGAGTCGTCGTCGTCGCTGTATTGTTCTACCCCAAAAAAAAAAAGTCCATAATAGAAAACCCCCCTCCCCACCCTCTTCAAGCAAGTCGTCGTCATCGTCGTCTGCGTCTTTTGCCCTGCGCTGCCTCCGTTTTTCGCTTTGTGTGCAAACACAGTTGCAGCGCCGACGCCAACGAAAACGACGTCGACTGCAGCAGCGACGCTTTAGTACGCTTTTTCACTAATAAATTTTAATGATTTCTACGCTGCGCATTACGAAGGCGACGACAACGATGGCGACGACGTCGACTGCGACTGTGACTGCGAAATGAAATTAGTGACACACTTAAATAATAATTAATTTTTCGCACACTTGTTGTAGTTGTTGTTGCTTACGTTTTAGACTCTTTGTAAATGTTGTCGTTGTTGTTCTTGTTGTTGTTGTTGTGTGTGCGCCGTACAACTTGTCAGTGGCCAACAATACGTTTTTTTTTAATGCTCTTCTGTTTTGTCTTCTTCTTTTTTGCATACACTTTGCGCACACACACACACACCAATGCAAACGCTCGTAATACACATGCACAAGCACTTACACGCGCATACAAACATACGCTCACGTACACACACACACACACACTCGCACACTCACTCACACTCACGCACTTCGCTCGCTTGCTTTGCGTTTTTTTTTATTGCTGCGGAGATTTTTGGAAATATATTTTCGCTGACTCTGAAACGCAATTAGTGTATACTTTCACACGCGTAGAACAGCGACACTGGCACGCTAAAGTTTTCCACTACAATTTTACTAAATATTATAAGCACAAATGCGTGTTTTCTTAGTTCTTAATGGTACAACAAAATTTCTCCGCGTATAGCAGAAGCCACCATTTTGCGACTCTCGATGAACAACAATCAATGCAACTCTGCACACTGTGGCGCGTCTGGCAGCACTGTTTATTCGATTGTCAACGATAAAATACTGAAAATGCAGCCGGACGTACGTAAAGGCGGCTAACGATAACGCAAGTGATGGGTCGGCGTGCAGTGTAGACCTTATCGATATGTCATGCCATGCTGGGCTGGTAATTATGCATAGCCCTGGTCTGGGCACATTGCATTTAGTTTATTCTATTGTTTAGCGTCGTTAGCGTGCGTCTCGCTGTCAATTAAATAACAATTGCAGACCAGCAAAGATACGTCTTTCTGGCAAATTTCGTGTGAGAAACCAACACTATTTACTGGCAATCAACGTTTTGCATTTACAAAAATGTCGTCAGATTGCGCCACCGAAGCGGCTGAACAACAATCAGGTAAAGCCAATTATTTTTTGTTTACCTTCTACATTTTGGCCCCCAAACCATTTGCAAACAGATTAAATCGGCTGCCGGCTATTTTTAAGTGAAAGCTGTATTTAATAGGTGTCCGATTTATATATAGACATATATATATATACATGTGTTGTCGCTTTGTTATGCATTAGACCCCCCTCCTTTCCCGCCCTTTTGCTCATCGTCTTTGGTCGCCTTGGACAATTCTCAAGTTGTTGTTAAGCATTGTTATATTTGCACTTGTAGCAAACGGGAAATACAAAAATTAAATCAAAATATCGACTGTCCGTCCGTACATATTTGCCTTTAGTTAGTTACCTTTGTTGTTCTTGGCCTTGTCTAGCCATATATATTTATATACATATATATATATATATATGCTTTTAATATTTGTTCATGGCCAAGTTTAAGCCAATTTTCAATATCCAAGCCAAGCCCTGTTTCCATGTGTTTTTCTCAAGGGGGACGATTTCAATTATATTACAAGGCACTCACATTTTCAGTGGAAGCTTATCAGTACCACAATGCTTTTGGACATCTTATCAATTCGCAAGAAGCTCAACAAGCACGCTGTAAACACTTCATCAAATGTTTGTTACCGCGAATTAATCAAAAAATAATAATTAACTATATTTATGTGTTGAAGTTCGAATACATGAGCAGCTAGTTACAGTTAAATCGTATCTTTATTATATTTGGCTGTGATATTTTTAACAATTTACCATAAAAAAAAAAAGCTTTTAACTCTTTCCAAAATGGTTATCACAGTAAAATATAATAAAGATACTATATGGCAGATATTTAGATATCTTGAAATTACTGATTACATATAATAAAAGATCATTTTAGTTTCAGATTTGTCACTAATTTGAGAGTAAATATTGCTTCATACATTTGAATGTGAAAATAGCAATGATTTTTATATAAATCAGTATTAAAATGTGTACATTAAGTTAAGAAATAATCATTTAAATTCAAGCTATATAAAGTCGCCGTATTTTCTGTCAGCATTTACTTGAATATTTATAAAATACTTTGCATAAAAACAAGTATTACTTTCAAGTCAGCTGATTGCAGCATATATGAATAAGTAATCTTTAACTTACGTAAATTCAATGATATTTATCATTCTAATTGTTTGTACATTTTATACACTTATTTATAAATGTTTTATCTGCTCGCACAACTTTATTTTGATACCCCTTCACTTAGGGTTAAAGTGTCTGTCGAGATTAGTTTCGTTGGCTATTTTTATTTATATTTTGATTATAAATGGCAGTTATAAATTCCATGCCATAAACTACAACAACAACAATTATAAATTATAGCACTCAAGCAACCATAGGAAGCACATAAATATATATATATATATATATATATATATATTAATGTGTTATATATGGCTGGGAAACCTAACTAAGTCAATTGTCGCCTCGGTTTCCCAGCCAAGACACCTTCTAATGGCGCCTGGTTGGATTTTTAATTAAATTGCACAATGAGCGGCTGTTAACAGATGCTTTATTGTTCAACTCAACCGGAGGGTGAATATATATGTATATGTTATTTGCCTACCTGTGGAATAGTTGTGCGCTATTAATAGTTGAGGTGGCATGCATGTTGTATGTTGGTTGCATGTGGCAGCAGCCAGCGCGTCCGAGGGTGTTTTGATTGATAGATGTTCCGCGACACCTTGACAATTTTTTTGATTTGCAAAACACACACACAACACACACACACACACTTACATATTCATGTGCACAACTCGCAATTGGATTTGCATTCGGATGCGCATTTGTTATGCATTTTTGAGATAGTTTTGTGGTTTGAATTAGGCCACCACCTTGCTGGGGCACGTACATATACATACACATAAATATATATATCACATAAATATATTTATATATATATATATATCACTGTGCCCATTTGTCGTATTTCCAAATTTATATTGCCCATTTAAATGACATCACACAATTTGGAACCCACTGGACAAAATCACAAATTTGAAAGCAATATGCATATACACAATGAATGAAGATATATATATAGACACATATTTGTTGATGCTTGATCAATTTGGGTCTTTCATTTATGATTTGAAATTTAAAAACACTGCTTCAACTGATCTTCATTTACTTGACATTTTCCTTCAATATTGTTTAAATTTGTTATATGGCTGAAGGCCACAGTAGAAATGGTATAACACCCCCTTCCCAACCCTCTCTTTAAACTAGATTTTTTCAGTTTATAACTGCAATTTTGCTGTATCAAATAATAATAGTAAACAATTATTTGTTAATAATAATTATAACTCAACAAATGATTGCATATATCATTAGCTATAGCTGCATCATTCTGTATACCTTTAAACAGGGTATTATAAGTTTGTCATGAAGTTTGAAGCAGACATCGCCGGGTACATAAAGTATATATAAATGACTTAACAATTAAATAAAAAAAAATGATTAACATCGGACTGTATTATATGGCAGCCATAGGAAAAGATTTCATGTTTAAACAACTTTTTAGTATCTGAGATATTCATAAAAAACTATCCCATAGTAAACAATGTTAGTTTTTTTTATAGTGTAATTTAGATGTCGGCAATTTGATATCGGTCTATAAAAGTATTTCATCTTCGACTTGCCTTTCATTCTTATTGTTATTTAATTACTTACAATTTCCAGTGTCCAATTGTACTTTTTAGTTGCTTGCAGAAAATATTAAATTAAACACGTGCCCCCCAAAATGGAGGCGCAACATGTGACTATCCAAAATAAAAAAATAAAAAATAAATACAAACAAATAAAATATATTTTATACTCAGACGTCAGAGATTTCGCGATGACAGCCGAGCGTAACGAGTTATGAAAGTTGAGAACATTTCGAAAGGTTATTACTGTAGCTGCCACAGCTCCCTCCCACAGCTCCTCCCACCGTGCCCCCGTTGATTGATTAATTAACCATGGGCCCCACAAGCTGACCAATTGAAATTTGAGTAAAAACTGGTAAGCGTCAATCAATTCTGATCGACGGACAATTTCGCGAGAAATAAAAGACATACACTGTCAAAAAAAATGTGCAAGTGTTAGATTAATTAGCTAATTTGCAGTTAATTATTGATATAAATAAGAGAGTAAGCAGCACTTCAGATTTAGTTTGTTTTATTATTTTATATTGATTTACTATTATTATTTTTTTAAGTGTATAAATGCTGCTGTGATTTGATCTGTGCTGATTGCGAAGAGTCGCACAGAGCGTGACTTTTCTATTGAAATCTATGCATATGTATATAAAAAGAATATAAAACGATGCTCAATCCCCTCCCTCCCCCCCTGTCAAGTGTCACAATTAAGGGAGGGAGTGGAGTGTGGTGTGTTGGGGGGGGGGGGGGGGGGGCTGGAGTAACGTCTTTGTGTGGCATTGTAATAAAATTCGCCAGAGTCCCTTAACCATTGACTTGCGGATTTTGCTGGATTATTGCAAATTGTGTTTGCTTACACAACAAATTTGTTGTTGTTGTTGTTGCTGTTGTTGTTGCCATTGTTGAAATTTTCTGAAAACGCTTCAATTTTACATTAGGCAGCAGAAAATTGTTGCTGAATGTGTCGCATTGTTGGCTTTTCCGGTAAATTATACAAATGAAAGTCTCATTAAATGCGCATAATATTCAATCAACGCGAACTTCTTTAATATATATATATATATAACTGTATATATATATATATATATCATGCTGAGCGGGCGATCGGCCAAAAGAAACGTTCGGCGCAAAAATTCCGCATTCGGTGGGCACAGCAGAAATAATATGTTTATACTCGTACAAAACAATCCAAACAAATCATATATATATATATATATATATAAATATATATATAAATATATATATTACTATGTTGTACATATTTATATGTTTATGCGCGGCAATAATCATGATTAATTAGACAGCAAAAATTAAGATAAAAAGATAAAAGCCACAAAAGTTGTCACTTTAATTGTTTTTTATTTATATATATATATGCTTGAACTGATCAATCTTGGCTTTTGTATTTCAACAATT
Organism: Drosophila paracracens; assembly: GCA_035044025.1. Taxonomy (NCBI): domain Eukaryota; kingdom Metazoa; phylum Arthropoda; class Insecta; order Diptera; family Drosophilidae; genus Drosophila; species Drosophila paracracens. The sequence continues at coordinate 12,044,961 of JAWNMN010000192.1, read as the reverse complement.
TCACCTCCAAATATCATTTCATAATATAATCTTGCCATTATTCATTGCATAAACTATTTCGAGCAGATGTGTGCCACAATTAGCCGCAAGAGAAACTTTCCTTGTTTTGTTATTGGACATAGTTATTTGAGTATTGTCAGCAGACAAATGCTGGCTATTTATAGCCAAAATCGGACTATTTTCGAAGGTACTAAACTACTTATTTACCTTCCATTTAGATGCGATTTGTGGCTTCGAGACTTGTGAATATATATACTAGTCCGATTTGATTTGATAATTGATTTGTAAAGCAAGGCATTTCTTTCATTTGTTGCCACAGATTATCACGCCGTTAATCAAATTGCTTAATTTAATGTTAATTTCGAGAGAAAAAAATGCCAATAAGTTATTCAAATGCTGGTTTTTTATATGTATGAATTAAATACGCTTCCGTTGTAATCTGAGATTTTTATTTTTTGGTCCCAATTGGCCTAATTTGAATGCAATTTAAGCCGAGGCGCAACCTGAGCCGCCCAAAGCGGCCTTGACGCAAGTAATGTATGTAAACGATGCCGAGAGCTGGGAAAATTGTACGCGTTTAATTACACGCTTACACGCAATTTCCTCAGTGTCAACATCATCTTCATTATCATCATGATGTTGTTCATAATCGTCGTCGTCATCGTCATCTTTATTGCTGTGGAAGTATACTTAATTGCCAGCCGCAGAGGCGAGACTGTTTGCCCCGCAATCGCATTTGCTTTTGTTTGTTTATTTGTCTGTATATATATATGTATATATATATATATATATATATATATATATTTGCCGTCTGAATGGGTAGCGGGACTCACCTGCCATTGATTTTGCCACAAATTCAGATTAATTATGTTTGCCCGTGGCAAATATGCAAATAACAAAGTCGCCACATTGCCGCATGCAAACAGCACGCTTCCAGACTGGATTACAAACTTTACATATACAAATGCATTTTGTATTTCGTGTGGTATTTAATTCTTGATGAACAGATATGCTAATTGAGGACAAATCGGCTCTAAACTTAAGCACTTGAGACATGCAACCGGCAAAAGAAATGCTAATTGCCTGCTGCTGGTTGGTGGCTTATTTGCATGCTGAGTGATTCGTTTATAAGCCTAAATTGTGTTTTATTAAACTTCAACATTATATATTTATATATATATATATATATTTTTCATTCGGCACACAGATCATCACGTGCACTTTGATGCGACCACGCTGAAGACTGATGACTTTGGCTCGGACAGCTGTGTGACATATCAGCGATCGGGAGATACGATTGTTGTTAGCCTGGGCTTTCTGCAGATCAATCATCGCTATCTAATCGATCTGAATTTGCCGGCATCGCTGTTTGGCAACACCGGTGCGCCGGGCAACAAATTTGTGCCAGTGGTGAGCGCCACACCGAATCTGCATTGTCGCATCACGGAGTTCACCGGCAGCAAGCATGACGAGCATGACTTCTACGAGATGAAGATCGAGTTCTTTGCGTACAAGGAGAAGCTGCTACGGGAGGAGCTGCACATCGTCAACTCTAACAATGCCAAGGAGCTGCTCCAGCTGGTGATTGCGGCACGTGTCCTGGGCAAGGGCAAGGGTACGCCCATGTTGCGCACGGGCATCCACTGCATAGGCGTCGAATGGGATGACGACGAATCGGAGCAGTCCGATTTTGCTGGCTTCGATAAGCCATAAGGCGCCTTAAATCCATCTGGAGTCTGCACCTAGTTTGGTTTCTTAGTTATGTGCAGTTAGTTGCATAGATTTTAAGTAAACATTATTCATAATCCGTAATGTTAATTTAAAGGCCATGTGTGTACTCGGATGTATGTATGTGCACAGATAAGGCAGGCAAGTTATATGTAAATTATATTGAGCATTAGAAGTCCAATCCAATCCCCGCCATTCGTGTACACCCCAAGAATATGTGAACGTAATTAATTCTACTATTTGTTTGTTAAGCTATATTTGCAATTTCATTGTCAAATATTTTCTGTAGCGTGAAATCCACTCAACCACGTGTGGTTTTCATTTAAAACATTTGTATTATACATTTATAATACTTGACATATGTAACTATAATAATTGATTCACACACTGCTTGCCAGAATGTCTGAATTAATCGGATAGCATTACGAGCTTTGCATATTGATTCAAGTTTGTTACTATTTTGACAGCATGTTTTCCTGACTTCTCTTCTATTTCTTATAGATTTCTGTAAAAACTAATTTGGAAAACTTTTATGTCACAAATAATATTAAACTTGTTATTCGAGCGCATTCAGATAAGAGCAAAAGATATCATTGACTGCAATTCACTGCTGAATGCATTCATTTTTTATCTTTTTTCAATAATCCATAAAAACTTGAACTAATTATATATTGTAGATTCAGAGTTCAATTCTGAGAAATTGTTATAAAATAAATATAATGCACCACAAACTAAACTCACACACACACACACACTCTGACCAATTTGCAGGCCTTTTTATAAAGTTTATTATAGTGTTTAAATGTGTATAGAATTAATGTTCAGATCAAAGAATATTTAACCGTTATGCAATTGTATTGCATTTCGTTTTTTAACAATTTAAGGTGCTCTACTTTTATATATTGTAATTTATGCTAATTACAACTATTTATGGGCATTTGTTTAACAAATTATGAAAAGCAATTTTAAATAATTATACAAAATGAACAGTTTATAAAATATATTGTACATTTAACGACATATTATAAAAAACAACCCCTAGCAAACAAACATTATCAAAAATAAATAAATATATATATATATATATATATGTATATTCAAGTAGGCGACAACTTTGCCGCTCACTTATGAATAAACTTTCGTTAATAAACAAACCCAAACAAAATATAACTATTATATATTGTATACACTCCAACATTCTCACAAAGATATATACAAAAATGGAGTTTGGGAAGCGCAAAAATAATGAAGATTCAGGTTCGAGCGAGAAACGCTTGATGATTGAGGATGATGAGCAGAAGCGGGTGAATCTATTGGATCTACCGATGGGACTACTGGAACTAATCATCTCCAAAGTGAGACCCAGCAAGCATAAATTACTACGCGGCGCATCTCCGATCCTGAGAGTGGCGCACTCCTATTACGCGATGCACAAATACAAGGTGTATAAACAATTTCTCATGCAGCTGCACGCTGGCGAGTATGATGAGCTGCTGGTGCGCAATGTTTTGCAGGTGAGCCAAGACCATGTCCATTAATAGAAATTAATTAAACCAATTTTTGTCTTGCAGGTGCTGGCCGATGCAACGGAGTATTACATAAATGCTGGCTATGATCTGATCTTTACGGGGCATCTGCTGCGCTCTTTCTTCAAGCAGCGAGAAATTGGTGCGAACTTGGCCACCATCGATGTGACACGTATGCATCGATTTGTACATGAGTTCTATACACTTGTGGAGGCTACACCGACATGCATACATTTCAAACTGCGCGGCTTGATCCACACCGTAACGCTACTGAATCTTTCGCGGGTCGGTAGTCATTGCTACATTATTTTTTACATGGCAGACTAATCCTCATCTGTTGCCTTTTCGACAGCAATTCCGACACTTTAAAATTGTTAGCTCCGACACCCCGTTGCTCCACTGGCAGCTGCACATTGAGCTGCGTGGCATCTACTTTGGTTTCAATGATAAAACCATACTGTACGCAAGCGAAAAGGAGAAATTTATTGACTTTCTGGCAATCATGGCGGAACTGCTCGTTTTGGACACGGCAGACGAAACTGTGAAGTAACCCAAAATCTAATTTTTTGTGATATTCTAATCAGACTAATCCGTATTGACTTAACTCAATAGCCGCTACACGGGAATCGGTCCAAGCACCTACATCTACGGCAGGAAGCAGCAGCAGACGTTGAAGTCGCGCACACCTCGCATGAATTTCAAGTTGCGCATACTGGGACCATCAGCTGTGCGAGCTCTGCTCGAGGATGTGATCAATGGAAAAGTGCCAGCAGGCTCGGATGTGATCTACCCACACGTGGACGAAAGTCCGCTCAACATTTTGTTGGAAGTGAAGTCCACGGGCGGACCCCAAATTATTTTTAACAATTCCATGCAAATCTGCATAGTCACCTTAGCATAGTTCCATTTGTGAAATTAAATACGATTTCTATTTCAACAAGAATAAATGAAGAAGACATTTCAATTCACTTTGCTGTTTGATCTTATCGATTGTTGAATTGAACGTTGTTATCGATTTCCGCATGACACATGAAACTTATTAGACATTAAAGAATTATGTAATCTGTGTGTATGCAGATGCAAAGTAAAGCAACATAAAGAAAAGAACAATTGTCTTTGTTGATAACGGCAAGTTCAAACGAAGAATTAAACACAGTTTGTCATTGTGGATTATATTTATTATGCGCGAAAGCGTCTGCAGAAAGTTAAGCACAATACATGTGTGACCAGAGCACCGATATTAATCGATGTAGCGATATTTCAACAGCCTCAAAATGTGCAACAACTTTTTATGTGCGCATGCATTTTTGTGTGAATGAAGTGATCGTGAAGAGAGAGAGAGAGAGAGAGAGAAATGGAGACCATCGGAGAGTTGGTTTCCATTCGGTTTCATTCGTGGTCTGGTGAATTGAGTCAGTGTTCTGCCAGCTGCAGCTCAATCACGCCATCAGTTTGAAGCAGGCTAGCTAGCAAAAATGTTGACATTCAAGGAGAACAGAAAACTGGTGATTTTGGTCAACGTGGCGGCTTTAATCTTTTTTGTCCTAGTTTTCGTGCTAATGTAATGCTAGGGGTAAGCATAACATAACAGCGTATAAATATTAAATTCAATTCTTATGCACTTGCCTTATTCATTGCAGAGAATAATCGAGCCCAGTGAGCAAAAATATGAAATGCATTTGTTAATTTCATATACACAATGTGGAACGAGCTTTTACCTGTTACGGGACACTCATTGAGATGTCGTCATCAACGAGTCGAAACAATAAATGGTTCAATTGAATCAACTTGAGTCCACTGCTTTTTATTGTTTTTAAAATGAACAAAAATATTTATCAGGCATCCCCAAGGCCATAGAGTTAGCAGCTTTCGTAAGAAGAGGGTAGGAGGGAAGGGGGGGGGGGGGGGTGTAAGCTTTGCGCGAATATTCACTACGTGATTCTTAAACAAATATGTTGTTGTTGTAAACCTCTGGCAACGATGACAAACAGAATGAGGTTGACAAATAGCGGAAGTAAAAGATTGATAAGCTTTTGATAATCGGAGGTCACCTTTTGGTGCGGCTTTTTCTTTCGTTTGATTGGTCATCGATTAATTGATTTTGTTGTTTATATTATTCTTTTTTTTCTTGTCTCTTATATTTTGTACTGGTTGCTGTTGTAAAGTGTAAACTTATATGTCACAAATATTATTATACTTGTCATTCGAGAGCATTCCGATGAGAAGATCTGAATGAACAGCAATACAAATCACTGGCCAGAATTCTCTGCTGACTGCATTCATTGTTAATCAGTCTCTCCTTCTACTTTTTGCAATAATGCATAACAACTTGAACTAATTATATATTGTAGATCCAGAGTACTTTGCAGTTATGGATACGTAGGTATGTATGTAGATGCATTTATGTATGTATATAGAGATGTCTGCAGGTATGTATGTAGATATGTATGTACGTATGTATGTAAGTATGTATGTATGTAGGAATGTATGTATGTATGTATGTTTGTATATATGTCTGGTGCACAATAAAAAGCACAAGATAGCATTGCCAGGCATAGATTAAGGCCACTCACAGAGCAAACATAAAGACAAATGTAAAAGATCGTCAAAAAAGATGACTGATAAAAAGTATTTCGCGTGAGTAGTTTTATTGACTTAGCTGATAAACCGCAACTCATGTGTACCGATCGCGGGTGTGGTTGCACATGTGGCTGAGTTACACGGCAACAATGCTTGCATTTCAGTACAACGCACAATCATCTCAGCAGTTCAAGTTTATAGCCGGCTAGTAGAAAATCCCTTGCATCGCGCCGCAATCAGTTGCTAGCGTTTTAAACGCGCGCGACAATTGCAGCTAGCGATAAAAACAGCACTTGTGAATTTTAAAATTCACGAACGTTTTGGCTTGCTTTGGCATCTAGATTGTAGTGGAAGACCACGAGTTACACCCATATTATTTTTAATAATTCTATGCAAGTCTGCATAGTCTCATTAGCATAGTTCCATTTGTAGCACGTCTATTGTTTCGCAGTGGGCAACCTGAGCTAGCTCAGATTTCTCAGGGTGGGGTAACTCCAACCCTGCCCATAGACGGTTTTTGCGATTCTCCCCCTCCAAACAAATCTACTCACACTTCATAGTTTGACTATATCTTATTTGTATTCATTATCAACTTAATATCTATTACTTAACTCTAGACAAAAAATATATACAAAAAAAAAATATACAAAAAAAAAATTACAAAAAAAAATATGAAAAAAAGGAAAAAAAAAAAATTAAACACAAAAAAAAGGATGACAAAAAAAAATTTCCGCTTTAAACTTAATGTGAGTGGCTCCCCCTCCTTTTTTTTTCTCTCGAGCCTCTGGCATGCCTATATGTTTGCGCTTAAACCACTTGGGAATTGTAAGGTAAATTTCGGACAAGCATGCCAATAGGTTTGCGCTTAAATCACTTGGGAATTGTAAGACAAATTTGTGGCGGTTAATCACAATACATGTGTGACCAGAGCACCGCTATTAATCGATGCAGACCTTATGTGCGCATGCATTTTTGTGTGAAGATCGTGAGAAAGAGAGAGAGACAAAAGCTTCCATTCGGTTTCATTCGTGGTTTCGTAAATTGAGTCATTGGTATAACTCTTTCAGATCATTCAGTTTGAAACACGCTAGCTAGCAAGCATGTTGACACTAAAGTGGGTGGTTTTAATCAACGTGGTGGTTGTAGGCTTTGTTGCCCTTGTTGTCTGGATGACGGTAAAGCGCGATGCTATAGGTAAGCATAATATAACAGCGTATAAATATTAAATTAAATTCTTATGCACTTGCCCTATGCATTGCAGAGAAAGATGGAGCCCAGTGAGCAGGGAATGTAGAACGCGCGTTCCCCCTCCAGTTTTCGGACAGTCATCGAGTTGTCGTCACCGTCGAAAAAATAAAATGCTAAATTGAATTAACTGTTTTTTATTGTTTATTTAAAAAGAACAAAAATATTTATACGGCATCCCCATGGCTTTTGTAAGAAGGTGGTAGGTGGGGGAGGGGAAGCGGGGGGATGGGGGTACGCAGTACGTGATTTTTTCTTTCGTTTTTTTTCGAGAACATTTCGATGAGAACAGCAACATAAATCATTAACCAGAATTCTCTGCTGACTGCGTTAATTGTTAATTAGTCTCTTCTTCTAATTTTTGCAATTGTAGATCATGAGTAGTTTGCAGTTATGGATGTATATATGTACATTTATGTACATTTAATTAAATCCAAATTTAGCAAATTCCATAGTATGAAAATCATAATTTGCCTTTGTGTGAGGTATCAGCGAAAAGTGGCAAAAATTCCATTCGCTTTCAGTGTGTTAACTTTATATTGTGATCGCGCGTATGGTATATAGGTATGGCATATAGGTATGGTATATAGGTATGGTATATAGGTATGGTATATAGGTATGGTATATAGGTATGGTATATAGGTATGTATGTAAGAGTGTATGTAGATATGTATTTATGTATGTAGGTAGGTATGTATGTATGTTTGCATATATGTCTGGTGCACAATATAAAGCTCAAGATATAGTTGCCTGGAATAAATGACGGCCACACTCAGAGCCAAATGCCAAAGGCAAATGTAAATATATTTACATTTCAGTGAAACGCACACACAGCTCGCGTTTGGAAATGTTGTTTTGGCTTGCTTTGGCATCTAGGTTGTAGTTTTTTCAGATTTTTTGTTGGTGGAATTCAGCTTAAAATTTAGACCCAAAACTGAACGCATTTTTGATGAGCTGACGTTTTCATTCACTAATATATCAGCAAGACTACTTATATGTGAAATGAACTGTGAACAAATGTAGATCTGATGTCAGCCAAGCGAGTGAGTTCACGAAGTCACCCCAACCTACCCCAAAAGCACACTCCACCCACCACTCTCTCTTCCGACCGCATTTATTGGCCATTACAATGTTGGCATTGCCGTTCGCGTTATAAATGATAATTAAAATGCATCAATTTATTGAGAGCTGCCTCTCGTCGTCCCTTGCAACAATGAGAGCAATAACAGCTATTTAATAAATATGCTCAATCAATGCGCTCTGACCTGCAACAACGACAACAACAACTACAGCAAACCACTACGTGGAAAACTTGGCGCGCTTAAAATATTTGCTTAATTAAAGCAATTATGGTTTCATATATCATGTGCGCTGTGTCCCACTCGTAATTACCTTTTGCCATAAAATAAACATTTATTTAAAAATGTTATTAAGCGACTATTACAAACGCACACACACACACACACACAGACACAAACACAAAATAAAAGAATACACACACACAAATACCGCAATTTCCCAAATTTAAAGAGCATTATTTTTTGGGGTTGTGTTTTGCATGTTGATATTTGCAAAGCATCCAAACAGGAGAAGTCCTGCAGCTGTGCAAAAGGAGTGCCTCGACTGACATAGAGACAGAGAAAGGCAGAAAGGCAGATAGATAGAGAGTGAGAGAGAGACTGTGAGGCAACAACAACGATTACAAATGTGACAAGAGAATCCAACGCCAAAATGAATAATGTAAATACGCCAAGTGTACAAAGTTTTAATTGTTATCATGTTTTGTCTGAGCTCTGCTACTGCATATCTGTGTATGTGCATGCATGTGTATGTGTGTGCGTGTGTGGGTGTGTTTGTGTGTGGCATGCACTTATAGCCAAGATGTATCCTTTTACGCCTGGCTAAGTTTTACGTTGCGTATACGACACATTCCCCATTCGACTCGAAGCGTGTCTCTCTCTGACTGTTATGTGTGCTCGCCCGTGTGTGCATACAGCATATGTGTATGTGTGTGTGCGTGTGTGTGTGCTTTGTGCTTTTGTGTGGCATGACTATAGATTGGGTCTGAGCCAAAGTTTTTCATTTTTGCATATATGCCTTTAAGCTGCACTTTCGTTTCACTGCCGAATTTCAACTCAGATGGAAAACATTTGTTTATATTAAATAAGAATTTATTTATAAACGAATATATGAAAAGTGAAAAAATAAATTATATTTATAAAGATAATGATAACCAAGCCAGTTTAAACCAAAAACTTAATAATTCTCAGATATATCAATAGTAATTTTGAATATTTAATGCACAAATTTGAAATAAAAGTTTTTCGCTTCAGATAAATTTCATTAGAGGTTTTAAATAACTGCGAAATGTTTGCACTTTAAGAGCAAAAGAACTTGTTTGCTTTGCCAAACATATTTACACAAATTTAGATTTATTTTTGATGAGTTTCTTTAACTGACTTTTGAACAGATTTCAAGCATGCAAATCCCAAACATTTTGTGTATATTTATTTGGCACAAGCTTTAAGTGATTTATGCTTGCCACAATTGCCTCTCAGCTCTTCGACCAAAAATCTACTCATAGACCACAGAAAAATACGTAAAGGGGGTAGAGGTTGGGGTGGGGGTGGGTGTGTTTTTACGGACACAAGCATACATACACATAAATAGTACGCACTTGTTGGGGATATGCATATTTATTTGGCAGGACTTTACTTATGCTACATTTTGTTGCACAAAACTCAAGCAATTTTGTTTGCACAAAACTCAAATGCAGGCACTCGAGCCCGAGTGTCTATTGGGTGTCCACTGGGCATCCAGCTTTGTGGCACTTAGTTGCGTCCCCATTTTGCTTGCACACTCGTATAGATTTCTGAGCAAATTGTAGTCCAAGGATTGGGCTATTCAGTCCGTACGCTTGCACAATGCGTATGTCCTTATTTATTTGATAATAATTTCAGGGTTTTCCATCCGTATTCCTTTTTCTCGCTCGTTGGCAAAAACAAATTAATTTTGCTTGGGGAGTTTTTGGTCGAAACTCTTTTGTCTATATAAATAATGAAAATGTCATAACATGAGTGCGTTGCACGAACACTTCGCCTCGTAGCCAGTAGCTGTAACTGTATCTGGCATTTGTATCTGTAACTTCAAGATGTTTATGTAAATGACATTTGCTGCACTGATTACGCATGCAGCAGGAAGGCGGGGCAGGCGGGGCAAGTGGGCCAACTTTCGATGTCTTGGCCAGCACTCGACTCCATCGAGTGCAATATAAATATTTTACATAGATTTTACATAGTTGATTGAAGACGTGCGCATACGTTAAGCCCACAGCCACTTGCCACAATATTATATATACATATATACCATATATACCGTATATATCTAAAGCCTTTGGCAATCGTGACACATGAAATCAATTCAAATCAAATCAATGCCAAAGTGGCGCTTCCCAACTAAAATATATATGTGTATATATGCTAATGCTACCACCATTTTAGCAGCAGTATTTGCATAGCAGCATGCAACATAAGCTTAATTGGCAGCAGCATCGTTTTAGCTGCCACAAAAACAAACAGAGCAATTAATGGCTAATTTAGAGCGTGCCTGTTAAAAATTAACCATTATTTATGATTATTTGTGTACGGCTTGCGGGTCTTTCATCTATGTCTACCTGACGGCATTAACACCGTGACCCACACACACACACAAACACACATACATATTCACACACACAACACCCACACAATACATATGCAAAAACATAAAAGCGCCGCCAGCAGCTTTTGGGGCTGCAATTTTGTGGCGTTTAGCTGGGCGATAAAGTAATCGCCGCTATTTGGGTTTCATGGTTGTGCCACACACACACACACACAAGCACACACAGGTACACACAGATGAGTTACATGTTTGCTTGTTTTGATGTATTCACAGCTAGCTGAATCACTTCATGGAAGGAACAAGCTCGGACTTTGTTGTTGGAAATATATGGGAACATTAATTGTTTTAATTTTTGTTTTAATCATTTTAAGCGTCAAAATATATTAGATTCTAGTATGGAATTTCTTTGCTTAAGAAATAAATATTATTGATATATATATATATGTATTTTGTCAGAGCATTTTCTGTACAGAAAAAATTTACTTTTTTCGGTTTTCGACTCCAAAGACTGTTGGCAAACTACACAAAAAGCTAATAACTTATGACCATGAAATAAAATAAATTAAATTAAATTTTTCAGGCATTTTTTAAGTTAAAACTGACTCAATTTACTCATTTTAGATATAATTTTTGATATACTTTTAATGGCAAACCCAGCTCTACTGACCATGTCGCAGTCACTATTATGCTCAAATAAAGGTAAAAATAAAAATAAAAACTTGACCTGATGCCTGCAGAAAAACATATTTTAATTATAAAAAGAGTTCAGCAGACAAAAAGCAAAGGTATTCCCTTAGACTAGCATTAAAGCTATTGCTCAAATCCTGTCCGAGTTTGAGCCTCCTTATAAAATCGACACAGAAAAACAGGAGCAAAAAAACATATTTGTAGACCACATTGAAGCTAAGTTCAGTCGATTCAACGAGAAAAGCAGCTCAGCAGCCCAGCAGCCCGGCAGCCCAGCAGCACTTCCGGAAGATGGCAACAGTCAAGGAGCAGAGGGGGGCAGCAGCCGCAGGGGGGCAGCAGCGAAAGTAGACCGCAGCAGTGGCTGCAGTTAAAGCTGAAGTTGAAGGGGAACGGCGTCATTTAGTCTGGGGTTATATGCACGTACGTTTTACAGGTTTTTCATACGTTGTTGTTATTATGATTTTTTTTAATTTATTTTTTTTTGGTTTTTGTGTTCTCGCGCTTTGCTTTTATTTTTTTTTTTCTTTTTGCAGCTCTAACATTCGCGCTGTTTGCGGTTGCAGCACGTCCGTACGTGTTTATGGGGCGCATATCCGCAAATATGCAATCAGACTATAATCTACTTAATGTCTTTTTCCAGCAACCACAACAGAAATAACAACCACAACAACAACAGCAAACACAACAACAACAGCAAAAACAATCCAAAAGAGGCGCACAAAAAGAGCTGAAAGAAATATGCGCATGGAAAATGAAGTAATGCATTCCTGCATTTTAGCTTTGCGCCTACGAGGCGTATGTGGAATGTCTGTGTATATGTGTGTGTGTGTGTGTGTGTGACTTGAAACGACACGGACATGCCACATTAACGGAAATTAGAGGCTCATTTTATGCGCACTTTTTGGAAAGTGCGTGTTTTCAATTTTGTGTTGCCTACTTTTTTGGGCAGCATATCTTTGAACTTGTTTTTGGGCATTTGGCTAATTTTAAAGTGAGGCAAGCCAAGAATAAAGTGCTGCTGTCAACAAAACGTGACCCAAAAGTGGCATACAGACGCTGCAAAAATATTTTTGCCTGTGGCGATAACATTAGACATTGTTTATGAGCGGCAGACAGTCGGGATTTTTTTGTGTTTTGTTTTGTTTTTAGTTTTTTACCAGTTGTTTTTATTCCTATTCTTTTCTATTCTTGTCCTGTTCTGTGTTGTGTTGTCCTGCTGCCTGAGCAGGACTCGCTGGCTTGTTATTGTTCCAGTTGTGCGGTTGCTGTTGCTCTTGCTTTGGCTGTTGGCTGTTGGCTGTTGGCTGTTGGCTGTCACAATGCGCCTCCAAGTCGAAGTGCGGCTTGCAACAAAAGGCGCCCGCACAAACAGAACAATTGAAACAATAAAACGGCTTTAAGCAAAGAACTGCGCCGAGCACTATAAACGTTGCACTAGACAACTTGCACCAGGGGAAGGAGGCGTGTGAGGGGGCGTGTGAGGGGGCGTGGTGCAGTTGGGTGCGGTGGTATGTGGCACACATAGATAAAAAGCAATTAGGAAGCAAGATAAAGGCTTCTATATTTGTATTGACGCGTTTCTTAAATTAAGTTAGTGTCGCAATTGTTATCGTTATCGAAGCGTGTCGCCTTTCGGTTGTATATATATATATATATATATATATATGTATATATATTTAACAAATTTAATCCTTGTTGCGTTAATCAAGAAAAGTCTGAGCATTGTGAATACGTGTCTTTTTTATATTGATGTGTGTTTTCAACAAAATCGGAATTGCAATCGTTATCGTTATCGATACGGTTATCGTTCGGCTTCAGTGTGCTGTGAATAGACTCTTAACAATTGCATCTGTGATATCGATGGGCAGCTTGAAGTAGCCATCGTGTCGCAGGGCACGCTCCTCATCCTCCGCCACCCCGTAGATGTCCTCGATGGGTTGCATAATCTCCGACTCGTTGGGCAGTATCAGTTTGCGGGCATCCTTGCGAAAGACGGCCACCGCCTTCACCATACTGTGATGGGCACGGGCAAACTGCTGGACACCGAGTGTCTTACGCTTGGCAGCCAGTTTGCCCTGAATGCGATCCAGACGTGCAACGAGCCGCAACAGAATGAATCGCGCATAACGATCCTTGATCTCGAGCAGCGTCAGGTCCGAGCCGCGTGGGCCCAAAGAACATGCATAGGCGGTAAAGATGAGTCGGGCAAAGATGATGTTTATCAGCAATATAATCAGCAGGACGCACAGCTGCGCGGCATCCAGATCCGCGAGGGACCAGCAGGAGGCGAGTAGCCGGTGCCAGGACATCAGATCGTAGCTGTGCACCTTCCACTCGTAGTGCAGATAGGCTGTAACCAAGGCCATCAGACAGCAGCACAGAGATATGTTGGGATAATGGCGGTTGAAAAACTCATTGAGATGTGCGTGCACACAGCGCAGTAAATGCATTTTGAGTTCCTTTCTGTGTTTTTCCGCACAATTCCGATTTTGTTTTGGGATTATTTTGGTTTTTTTGCTCTCCTAAAAATTTTAAACGAAACTTTGCCGAAATTGAGTTGTGTTGTGTGACATGCTGAGTGAAGTTGGGTTCGGTTCGATTCGAATTGGCTTGGTTTGATTTGGTTTGAGTGAAAGCTGGTATAAGAGCTACCCCTGTTTGGCCAAGCATTTCTCCTGCAACCCTGTGGACGGCATTGCAGCTGCAAGCGCAACATGTTTGTGTTGCGCAACACTCACAACTGCAACTGCAACTGCAAACGCAACAGCAGCATAGCAAACGAAATGCTCGACGTCCTCCATTTCCCCTTCGAACTCAGCGCAACAACATTCAAGTTGCAACTCATAAAGGATAATTTCGGCAAACACGACAACTTTTGCTACTCGCGATTTTGAGACGCTGATAAGGCCACTCAAAAAACCTAAAAAAAAAACTTGCCATTTTGTGTGTTTTATCTCTGCTGACACCCTCTCATTATTGTCTGCTGTCTTTTTCTTCTGTTTTTTTTTCTTTTCTTTTTGCATGGGAAAACTGCATTTTGTACAACAAACGGAAATATTCAAAAATTTTGTTGTTGCAAGCGAGCAGCGGGTGTGGGGGGAGAGCGAAAGAGGGGGAGAGGGAGACACTGGCAGCGACTGAGAACAGCTAACTGGTCTGCGGCGCGCTAATAAAAACGTAAAATTTAATGGTTACGGAAGCCACTAAAAAACAGGCTCACCGAAAACGAACTTAAATTCGCAACGAACCAACGTCAAGCGCCAACCCGAAAACCAACCCCAACACGAACCACCCACAACTGAACGCTTCGCTTCGCTCTTGGGCGATAACCAAGCAACGAACCACAACCGCACGCGGGTAACAAAGAGAAGTGCTGTGTAACTGTAACTACGCCAACGCTAACGTTGCCGTTGCCGTTGGTGCCTCTGTCGACGCAGTGTAGCGCCCATCCGTGCACGTCAAATGCAGACAACTTGAAAAATGTAGAGACAGCGCCGCAGTCGCAGTTGAAACACGCCGAAAAAAATATATGCAAAAGTAAAATAAAACAGACGCATTTGCGGACACCGACACAGACACAGTGCGGGGAGAGTCGCCAGCCAACGTTCAACGTTCAACGTTCGACATTTGACGTTATAGGTTTTGCTTCTTTTTATTTGGAGTGGGAGGTTCTGCTGCTGTTTGGCAGCGCATTGCACAATATTTTCCAGCTACGTTTTCTCCTTGCACTTTGCGCTGTATCCTTTTTTTTATAGACATTTTACTATTTACACTTGATTCTTCTTTTCTTTTCTTTTTTTGCTTGTTTGTATGTTGTCCACTTGACAGCGAAGCAGACTTGGCTGACCTTTCCAGATACCCTGCATAAAGTATCTGATAGCCCAAAGGTCAAGTTCAAATAAATGTTTGTAGATAACAAGCGAAGCGCAGCACAATTTATTGATTGCGCAAATTGCGTAGATGCGTTGCGCAAACAGTTTAATATTAAATGTTGATCGCATATAGAAATATTAACCACATTTTCGCTGCTTAAAGATTTAAAAGCATACCGCATTTGCAACATTCTGCGGCAGCATCAAACAATGGTGCACAAAACTATTTGAAATTGAAATTGAATATATTCCTGTCGTGATTATTTTGGCAATATTTTTGTTTATCAACATTGATTTGTGCCTTTTTTCCCCCATCCCGTTGTTGATGGTGATTTTTCGGACGCAGTCAGCTATATTTATATTTAATTAAAATGTATAAGCTATCTTTTGTTAGATGTCGATAGCGGTGATATATGTGCATATACATATATATATATATATATATATAATTTGTTTTCTACATGTATCGTTTGTTTCAATTCGCACAAAGCATTATTTTCTTTGGTAATTGTTATACAAATGTTGCATGGATTTTCATTTAATTAACTTAATACTCCCTTTGTGTGTGTGTGTGTGTGTGTATTTTGAGTTGAGAAGTCAGAATGTTGCAAGTTATGTAGTACGTGCCACATAGGTGTCTAACTGGCAACGTGCTAAGCCAATGGACAGCAATTTGTGCCGCTAAAGCGACCAATGTGTGGGCACAAATAGCGAACAGCGTGGCAAGTTGGAGCAGGCGGGTAGGGGCGTGTCTAGTTGTCTGCAACTGTAATTAGGTTTGTACGCTGAACTCAAACAGAAATCAGCAAAGCGGCACAGTTACAACTACAGTTAGAGCAAAGTGCAGGTCTCACTGGCAGTGGCAGTGGCAGTGGCAGTGGCTGTGGCAGTGCCAGTGCCACTTGCAGCGTCAGCCCAAAAATGCATACTGCAAATAATTCACAAATGCGCTGCTTTATTGGCCTCTTTTTCAGCTTTCTGCTTTCTGTTTTTCGGTTTTTCGATTTTTCGATTTTTCGGATTTTCGGTTCTTCTCTTTTCTGCGCTTCGATCGCCTGTCGATGCGGAAATGTTTGTCTTGTTTACATCGCAGTGCATAAATTTTGCAATTGCACGCACACGAATGCAACGGCGCGTGCATTAGCCGACCAGGCTGGAGTGGGGGGAGTGTGGCAGCATGCACAATATATATTGACTCACTGGCCGTGCGCCTCAAATTAGTAGAGAGTTAGCCCGCATCGCAGCAAATCTGCATGGGACGGACACCAACAAATTGTGTAGCTAACAGCATTTTCAAGTTTTATCGCCTGTATGTGTGTGTGTGTGTGAGTGTGTATGTGTGTGTGAGTATGGCAGGCAGCTATAGCGTCCTTGGCCCAGCCCAGTGCCGGTACTCTATGTGTCTGCCTGCAGTGCAAGCACTCGCAGCCCAAGCCTCTTTACACCCTGCGCCCGTTGGTTCAAAAGGGTATATGGGTTTGATGCAAATGCAGGAGGCATCTCCGATCACATAAATTATATATATAGATAAACAGTATCAGCAGGTGAGTCGATATATATTCGATATCAGTTTCAAAATATGTCTATCCCTCTGTAAGAACAGGCAGATCTCAGCGTCTATACGAGTCAGAGACTTCAAATTTGGTGTATAAGTTCTAGTATACCCCGCGCAGGTCATGTTTATTTACTTTTATCGATAACAGCACATATCGATAGAAATCATTTTCCTTTTGAGGCTTCTGATAGCTTCTTCTGGATACACCATATACCTTGACATATTATTGATCAACTGCCTTAATTTTATCAAGAAGTATCCAAGTTATAGTCAAAAACCTCTTAACCTTAAAGTCCTTTCGGCAACACAACTAGAATGCAATTAACAATTGTGCTCAGTGTATATTTTAGTCGAACTAACCACAAATTTGTTTCTTTTTTTATGAATATGCTTCATCCAAGCCGGCGTTGTCTATTCAGCTGGCTGCATACAAAATGCACATAAATTGTCATGTTGCTCCCACCAACAACAACAACTGCAACAACAACTGCAACTTGCTGCAGCTGCATGGCCATGTGGCCGTGGCATATTTATATTGATTTTAGCGCCCCGCACTTTGCACTGAGCACTGCTCACAGATGGGTAACTGGGGGATGCTGGGTTGCGGGGGGTGCAGGGGGTGTGGAGCTGCCAGTTTGTTGTTATGTACTTTGGCTTTTCAATTTCGGTGCGTCGGAGACTCGTTTCCATTGTATTATTTCATGTTGTTGTCGTTGTTGTTGTTGTTATTTGCTGCTGTTGCACAATAAATTGAGCCGAAATTGCATCAGCGAAATTAACAGCTTCGCGTGCGTTAATAGACTTTGGCAGACAGCCGCAGCTGCAGTTGGGCCCCAGTTGAGGTCCTTGTTGGCCAGGACACAGATATGCCCACTAAATACATTTGGGATAGCGTCTAATCGCTGTGGCATCATTTTGAAAATCATTTAGCACCAGAAGGACTCTTAATTGAAATTAGTTCCCAAGCTTTCCATAATATCTGCTTTGTTGTTGGAAGTGTCTTATTTGAGATGCATTATTAAGATGAGCTGGTCGACGGAGTAGCTATCCAAATCTGTCCAAGTTCAAACTGAAATCTCCATCAAATAATTAAATAAAGTTTATTATTCATTTTGTTGAATGCCTTGTCTTTGAATATTCTGTGCGATTTGTCAAATTTAAATGTGGCTTGTTGAAAACTCTCCTTTCTTGTTGCCTCATTAGGCGACTTCATTCTCGCTCTCTCTCTCTCTCTCTGCCTCTCTCTGTCTTGCTCTCTGTGCCACATTTGCATGGGCAATTAATCTGGGAGGCGGGTGCAGAGTATTAAAATGAGCAAGTTGAACGTGCTGCAAAAGGAACTTGTAGCAATTTTAATGTTGCAACGCTCAAAGCGTTCTAACAATAAGCAAACCACTTACTTAGTCAGAACCGTCTATCGCCACCACCAGCAGCAGCAGCAGCAGCAACAGCAGCAGCAGCCGGAGCAGCAACCGGAGCAGCAGCAGCAGTTGCGGGAAAGCTTTTGACTTTACAAGCGTCCCTTTAAATATGCAAAATTTTGTAATAATCTCGGAAATGGAAACCAAGAGAGGGTTGGACGGGGGGCAGGTTCTTGGAGTGCACACGCAATCGGCAACGTGTCGCATTTGTAGTTAGACATAATTGTTAATTACCCGAAACCATTACCACATTAAAGGCCATAAAATGCAACACTAATTGCTTTATGCTAGTACAAGCTGCATGCTACACACCCGCCCCTGCCGCCTGCTACAAGCTCAACGTTTTATATTTGATTATGCAGCCAATGCGGTCGTTGTAACTGTGTGTGTGTGTGTGTTTGTTTGTGTGTGTGTTTAATGCTCGCATGTAACGTAATATGCAGAGGGCAACAATATGTAGTTTCACTTAGCAGCAGGTTAGGTGGGGGGCGGGGTGGGGAAGGGATATTTCATAGGATGCCATGCCAAGCAAACATTCCCATTCAGAGTCGAGCTGCAAGTGTGGCATATGATTAATATTTCAAAATTACACTGACATGCAAAGTGTCAACTCATTTTGAGCCATGCCCGCTGGCAGTTGGCACTTGGGCACTGACTACCACGCCCACACACACACACACACATGCACACATTGGCACTTGGCTGCCTCTTTTGGCGCATGCAACACAAAGCGCTGACAAAGAACTCAGTGTGCGATGAAAAATGGTCTAAACGTTTTGCAACAATTCGTTGGAGACAGCAACAATGAACTGGCGACATTGCCCCATTTGTGTGTAGGCGTGAAAATCGTGTCTTAAGTGAAATATTTATTAGACAACGTTTCGAGTCACGCGGAAGCGACACGCGATTACAGCAAAATGAAATTAGCCCAAACAGCAGACGAGCAGCAGCAGCAGCGCAGTGTTAGGGGAAGGGGGGGTGCTGAGATAGGGGAGTGTGTGCGATTAAACAGTTAAACATAGACGTCTAAAACGATAATTGATGAACACGTCAGTCTTGCCATTGCATGCACTGAAATGGTATCAAGTAATTGCCAGCTTGCCGAATTCAAATTTATTGCGCCAATTGCTAGTGTGACCAGCTTGCATATCTGCAAAGAAATGCCAAAAACTAGGACATGAGAAAATAAATCGATAAACAGGACTTTGTATAGTTCACCAACACTGTTAGCCGTTATTATTCAAATTCAAATTCGCAACGGGTAGGGCACAAACAGCAACAGCCATCAAACCAAATGACTTACCAAATATCTGCAATAATGACTAAGCATTTTTCCTCTTGTAGAACTGATTATAGAGACAGCTGCAATGCAATGTGTGTTTACAGCTTGTGCACAATTCCCAACGTAGCACATCCATAAGCCGACAATCCGACATATAAGGATTATGAATAATCCTTAATAAAAAACACGCTGCAAGTGCATTTTAAACCACATTCAATGTAAATATGTATTTGTTGTTTATGGTATATTTTAGTACAATCAATACATATATATATATGTATGTATGCAAGCTGTCTGCTTAAACATAACGCTGTTTATTTTATATGTAGTTTAGTTTGCATATATGATATAAAGTTTGTTTGCGTTGGTTTTTCCGAATGCATCCGTAGTTGAATAGGGCTGTTAGTGAGTAACTGCATATATGTTGTGTGTTTGTATGTGTGTGTTGGATGTGTGTGTTTGTATGTGTGTGTTTATTTGTGTGTGCTTGTTTGCATAGAGAGCATGCCAAAGTTGACGTAAAGTTTAGTTAACTTAATTGCATAGAGTATTTAAGAGTTAAATTTGGTTTCATTTTTGGGTTTTTCATTTTCATTTTCTTTGTAAATACATAATTTAAAATAGTTGCGGCATTAAACATTACAGTTTTTTGGTGTGAAGACTTTAAAACTTAACGGTAGGCATAACACTTAGCGATACATAATAAAACAGAAGTCTCAATATAAATACAGTTAATCGTTTTCGTTTAGGTAAATTGAGTGATTGTTTTTCATTAATTGGGTTTGGTTCAATCTAGATATATATATGCTTTATTTATTTAGTTTTTCTTTCTTTTCTTTTTTTTTTTCTTGCGCTTTGGGCAATGTAAGTTATATATGTAAGTTATTATCTCCTATACGCACGATTTATACATTCAATTTGTAGTACATTTTATTTCACATATTGTATTTCCTCTAACAGCGCGATTATATTAAGTACGTCGATACTACGATGGGTTGAGTCAACGACGTGCTGGACAAATCTCAATGTAGCATGATTTTGTCGGCGATTTTCACCGTAGTTTCTTAAGGACATTGCCGATGTCCTTAACAAAAATAAAGTATGCACTTGTATATAGATATATATTTATATGTATATGTATTCATGTATATATATATATATATATATATACATATATATTATTCATTATTTATGCTATCAAAATGCCCACCCCATACATCGTCCACCATCCAGCTAGTTTGTAAAAAATTATACAGACCCACAAATGGGGCATTCGTTCCCCAAACCCCCCCGTACTCCCTAAGCTCCCCATTACTCTCATTCAAATACCAATTTACATACAAAACGCGAACCATGGCATCAGCTTAAAAATGTTGTTAGCCACGCGTGCTCGCTCAATAACCAATATTTTGTTTTGTTTCGCTTTCTTTTTGCAGTGTTTCCATCTTCTTCTTCTTCTTTCTTCTTTTTTTATTTGTTGTTGCTCTTTTTTCTGTTTTACAACTTCACGCCTTGTGTTTGTGAGCTCTGCGCTGTGTTGCTTGTTGTTTTGTTTTTTTTTTTGTTTTATTTTTGTTGTTTTCGTTTTTTTTATTTTGTGCAATTTTTTTCATTGTGCTGGGACGTGAACAAATTACATGTTCCTGCATTGAGCACAAACAGAGCGAGCCTTTGTATTGTCACGCACAAAATCATGCACATTGAATTTTCCATCATCGCCATGGTCGTAGCCGCGACACTTCAGCTGCCTGTGTGAAAAGAAAGAGAATTGGTTATACATTTTAGCCAAAACTATCAAAATTTGATCATTTAAAGACATATATTATTTGATTTATTTATGCTTTGGTTTAATTCTATCTTAGTATCTCAAAATTCAAACCAAAAATTCAATTAGCTGCAAGCTGCTTCCATATTAAATAAATGACATTTTAAGATTTTCTGACCACTCAAAGCAACTCAAAAAATGGCTCAAAGCACATGCATTTGAAGTAGCTACAAATGAAATTTATTAGCAATCTCCTCATTACGCTCTGAGTGCATTTCAACAAGGGGATATAAATCTTTGGATGCAACAAAAGAAAAAGAAAGGAAAAAATACTTGCGTAGAAATCTTTCGAGTCGTTTCACCTGGCGAATCGACAGTAAAAGTTGCTGTATTGCTTACCTGGCCACCGCTGTGAAGGCCAGCTCAACGTTGAGTCCTGTCTTGGCAGATGTCTCCATAAATGGCACATTGTGCTCACGTCCCAGACGTTCGCCATCCTCGCGCTTCACCTGTCGCTCACTGCTGCTGCAGTCGGCCTTGTTGCCTGTGTGCGAGATGGGAGCAGAAGGAAAAGAGTTCGTTTGGAAAAGCGGCAAAAGTTGCAAAGTTTTCACTTTTTAATTCAATTAACTGGCTCTGGCTAACCAGGTGACTGCTGCAGCTCAGCTGCCTGGCGCACACAATGAGCAGTCCTTTGTAACTGGGCAACTCACCAATTAAAACGATGACCACATCCTCCTGCGCATACTCCCGTATTTCACCCAGCCAGGCGCGAATGTTATCATAGGTGGTCTTATTGGTCACATCGTAGAGCAACAGCAGCGCTTTAGCCGGACATGTTTGGATGAAAATAAAACTTGGTTAAACAAGCCAAAAGCCCAACACAAACTCAATAATCTGGCAGCAGCACTCACCGTGGGCATCGCGATAGTAGGCGTGTGTCACGCTCCGGAAACGCTCCTGTCCAGCTGTATCCCAGATTTGCAGTTTGACACGCGTGCCATCGACAACGACCACTTTATTCTGTGGTTGTTATGCAAAAAGATTTATGATTGCAATGAAAACGCAATTGTTATATAAAATTCAATTAAACATCAATTAACGAAATGTGCATGCCAAAGAGAACATCAAACATAATACAGATAAAGAAAAAAAACATAGAGAGAGAGAGAGAGGGAGGGAGAGTAAGTGAGTGGGGAACCCTAAATGCCAACGTGGCATATTCACAATTCTGTGGCCACAAACAAACATGCAGCAATAGAGCAGAATCCAGACACATCAAATACTAAAAATGCGAGTAATAAAATTACGAATCTGAATGATTCAATGATTCAACTGAATAATGCGAACCCGAGCTACTCAGACAGTCAGTCAATATAATAAATGTGTGTGGGAGAAAATTACGATGAATAACATCAAGTGTGTGTGAGTGAGTGTTTGTGTGTGTGTGTGTGGCAGCGATATTGGCCGCAGACATATAAAAAGTAAACACGCAAATCAGCAAAACGACCAGATTTGTAGCTAAGTAAACAAAAAGTCAATGCACTGAATACAATTTACTTGGAAGTTCATTTACAGGTACACAAAGTGGATACGGTCTAAATAAATAATGTTAACAGATATCTTAACCAAAAACAAAAACAAACATAATGAAAATAAATACTCAAGCATATTTGAGCCTATCATAAGTTGAATTGAATGTTTGATAAGCTACAAAATGTTTTGAATATGAATTTGTTTGTCAATTTTGAAATTAAAATGTTTGCGCAAATAAAATCAAAAATTCAACGGAAATCAATCTGATTTAAATTAAAATTATATAGCTAAAAAAACCGACAACGGAAACTGCTCGTTGATTAGAAATTGATAAAATTGTTTTACATGCAATGTCAACTCAGCATTTACCAAGAATTTTGCATTTCAAAATGCATTTCAGAAGTTTTTTTTCTGCATAGTTGCATATTTTTAATAAATACGCAGAAATTTGGGAGAATCAATTCATTTGTTCCGCAATAGGAAACAAATCTGTACAAAAAGGACCTTGAGCCGTATATCATTTTCAGGCTTTCAAGAGAAACTAAAAACTAAAAAGCAGAAACTTTAAATCAAGCGAAGGACGCACGTGTCCATTTAACGAGCTGGCCAAGTGCTGTTCTTGAGCTCCTGGCAAATTCCTGTAGTATTATTGCTGTTTAATAAATTTATGTGCCATGTGATGTGAGTCCTCGGCAATTTTCACGGTAATAAAACAGAGCACAACTCCCAACGAAAGCCCCACAATAATAAAAATAATAAAAGCAACAACAGCAATTTAAATGCGAGTAACAGAACGAGTACAAGAAGGACACACACACACACACTCACACACATACACTATACAAATGAATACACTCACACACACTCACACACACATAAAGAGAGAAAACCATCAACAAGTCCTTTTCAAGTTCATATGCTTTTTAATAAATGGCCCCCAAAGAAGTTTGCCGCAACTCTGGGCCAAAAAGGTCTTCAGGGATGGATGGTGTCCAGGCAGGCAGGGAGTTTGCGGTCGGAGTAGGGGTATGTGTGTGTGTGTATGTGTGTGGCCTGAACAGAAGCT
Organism: Drosophila paracracens; assembly: GCA_035044025.1. Taxonomy (NCBI): domain Eukaryota; kingdom Metazoa; phylum Arthropoda; class Insecta; order Diptera; family Drosophilidae; genus Drosophila; species Drosophila paracracens. Next base: position 12,021,035 of record JAWNMN010000192.1, on the reverse strand, counting down.
AAGCTGGCGGGAAAATATTTTACTAAAGAGAAGCGCCACAGCAGCTGGAAAACAAGAAAACCACAGAATAAACAGACAAAGAAACGCACACACAAACAAAAATATGTTCAGAGAGGCCATAAACGACTATTGGATACCCTGCAGCGAGACATACAACATATATACACATATATTTTAGAGCTTAAGTAGATAACTGATAACTGATTTTGATTTTAATTATGTAAAAATGATTAATAATTATTTGAGATGTAAACATTGATAACAGGGTATGAAGCAAGAGTTGTCGTGGGAATATAACATGGATTTCGATAAGCACACACACACTCACACACACACACACATACAAACACATACATAAATGATAAGAAAAGTTTATGTGTAAGCAGGTGAAAATCTTATTCACAGCCTTGACAACTGTTGACAACGAACAGACACTTGAGACAGGTAAACAGTTAACAAAGCGAGATACACAGAAAGTGTGTGAGCGAGCGAGAGGTAGACAGAGAGAGAGAGAGAGTTACAGGCAGAGAGGGAGAGATACACACTTACAACAATTAGTTAAAGTACAACAATAATATTAATAACAACAACAGTAAGAACAACACCAAGAGACAGAGACAGAGAGAGAGAGAGAGAGAGAGAGAGAGAGTGAGAGAGAGAGAGAAACAAGTCGCTTACCCTAAAATCAATGCCAACAGTGCTCAGAAAATAGCTGGGCACATAGCGACCATCGCGAAATCGAATCAAAAGCGAAGTTTTGCCCACTCCCGAATCGCCCAGCATTATGACCTGGCCAACAACAAGCGACAGTTGTAGATGTGTGTGTGTGTGTGTTTTAATGAAGAGAATTATGTTTAATATTATACATAAATAATTTATGTGTTGATCTAAAGTGTTCCTGTGTTGGCGTGCGTAATAATTTATGCTAGCTCATAATGTGCTATATTGAAATATATTATATGCTATATACGATCCGGCAATCCGACAACATAATAAATGCATAGCTTAATAGAGAATCCCCGAAAGCAAAAAAAAAAAAACAATAACAAAACACACACTCACAAAATGATGCCACGCACAGCTGTTGTGGTTTTCCTTTGATTTTGTGAGACCCACCCCTCAATGGTGTTGTATTTGTTGTCTCTAGTTGGCAACTGGGCTAAATTAGATGTTGGCCAATTAAAACGGAAACGTTATATCAGGCAACACACACACACACACACACACAGCCAGCAGGAATATGAAGACTCTTTTGACAGTACACGTCTGAAATGTGAGCACCTTTGTGTGGCGCTCAGGTTTTGTGGCTTGCCAGACACCATTTGTAATTGTTAGCAAAATTATGCTTAAATGTTTAATTTGGCTGCTTTTATGTTGTTCTAATCTACCGTTAGCTGTTTAACTGAGTCACAGCTGTTTACGACGTTATTAAAAACGTTAGCTGTTTCTGCCTAGAAAATGTGTACTTATTTATTTATTTTATTTTCATATGCCACTCGACAGCTTTATGCCACAAAACATGGCTAAATGAAAGAGACGCAAGGCTTCATAGCATATGCTGTAACATATTAAACGATTCAACTTGCCTCGGGCATAAATCTGGCGTTTTTCAGTTAATCTCTAAGCCAGAATGCTGGTTTCCACTACTTAATTAACAGCCTAACTTGGCTAGTTAAATATGAGAGCACACACGAGCGCAGGCAAAGCTAATTGCGAACCTCTGCAAATATCACAACTAATTTGCGTATTTTACATTATACAGCACACTCAGCGAAAAAGTCGCCCTCAAAATATGTTTCTTGCCATAAATCATAATCTACATAAATATTTTTTATTATTGAGAAACTTATTTTTTATGGTTTTTATAAATATACTTTCTTTGAGTTACAATTTTTAAGATTGAGGACGACTTTTTTGCTGAGTGCAGCTGCTGAAACCTAACCATTTAACGGTATACATAAGCATACATCATACGCAGTAAGTTCATGCAAATGTTTTTAATAACCGAAACATTTGTTTGTGCTTGAAAAAAAAAAGAAAAATTAATTTTTTAAACTGCAACTTTTATTTTTTAAGCTCATGCTGCTTAAATTTAAATTGGCTTATGAAAATTAAATTTTAGTTGCCAGCATATTGCAATTGAATTGCCATTTAGTATGCCATTTATTTTTAGTGCTCGAAATTTATTGTGTTGTCTGCAGCTGTGCGGCAGGGAATCACAACTCAAGTGAGTGGCGCTAATGAAAAGCATAAGGCACAAAGCACAAATCTGGGGCAACTGGGATAACCTCCATTTGTTTTTGTGTTGTTGTTGTTGATGCTGGACTGGCTGAAGGACACGACAGCCAGTGAATAACTGCGCCATGTCGACAAGAAAATTAAAAATGTAGTAAGTGCTGCTGAGCCTTTGTTGTTATTTGTTATTTGTTTTTTGATCAGTCCATTCGCTTGTTTCATTTCCTTTTGTCTTTTGTCACTTTGCACTTTATTGACTTTTATGTGAGTATTTTTGAGCTGCTTATGTAAATCACATTGTTAAACTGAACTCCCAGCTGGGAGTGCGGCAGTGTCGTAAATCGAAGCAGTATTCAAGATTCACATTCAAATTAAGGGGGAGGCACAACACATAAAACGCATAATACATAAATCAATTTGTGGCTCAGGTTTGCCAAAAGAGAGTTTTTTATTTTGGGGTATGCGACAGAGGCAGATTTAGCCGCCTTTAAACTCTTGGATATATATTGTGCGTCTTTTGTTGTCGCCCCTTTTTTATACCCCTTTTGAGCACAGCGAATTGAAAAGGATAATTGATTGTGAGAAGTGTTCAACATGTTGCAAATTTCGATTTCGTGTGCCGCATTCACGAGTAGATAATGAGTATTTTTTATGTTGTATTCAGTCACCTTGCCCATAATATCAAAATCCTCCTCCTCATCCTGTCCGGGCGTGGAGGAGATCATGCGTATCAAGGCGCGTCCGGCGTTCTTGCAGAGCATGGCGCCAGCGCCATCGTTTCCCGGTCCAGTAGCAGCTTCCCCTCCAGACCCACCAGCAACTACAACTCCTGCTCCACCTCCTCCGCCATCTGCACCAGCTCCACCCGTATCCAAAAGCGGCTGCTGCTCGGCAGCTGCTGTGAATCGCATGCTACTTAAAAAACGAGAGCTGAAACCGTTTCCAACTGACTGCTGCAGCTGCTGCTGGTGTGATTGCAGCTGGGATTGTTGCTGTGCCAGCAATGGTTGCTGCTGCTGCTGCAGATGTTCGCGATAGAGATGCGATGGACTCATGTATTCCGGCAGCAATGGCTGCTGTGACAGCGACTGTTGTCGCTGATGCACAATAACGCTGGGTCGCCGCTTCGGATACCCATCGTCGTCCGAATCATCCGAGGCAATGCCATTGATCTTGTCCAGCGTCTTGGGTGGCAACTGGCCGGGCGTAATGTGCTGCCAGGTGGGCTTCACCAGCGATTCGCGGCGTGTTGGCGATGCGCTGCTTGCCGCCGCGCTAACAAGCGACGGCTTCCTGGTTGCTCCAGTGCTGGGACTCGCAATGGAGTCGCTGCGGTAACGTGTCTGTTGACGTCGCATCTTTGGAAACCGCAAATTGTGAACTGCTTGAAACAGAGAAAATGCTGCTGTGCTGAGGTGTAAATTGTGAATTGGCTTGATGAGATTTGAATCACGTCAGCAGGACAAAAATCAATAAACTAACGGTTACACATCATCGTAATCAACATCATAATGATGCATCTTGACAGGCTGACAGACTGACAGGCCAGCAGCAATAAAACAACCCCAAAAAAACAAAAAACTCAACTCGAACTCAAGTCAATCCCAAACTTCAACTTCAACTCGTAACTGGGGCGTTTCGCATCTGTAAATCATAATCCCGGCCCAAAAGTTTGCTGTGGCAAGCGCGTAAAGCAAAAGCCAAAACTTGGGCCCAAAAAAAACTCATTAAAAACCATAAAAAAAAAAATGAAAATAATACAAAGCTGTAATAACAAGGGAGCAGATAATAAATGGCCAAGTATGCACGAAAATAATATAGCTACTAAACTAAATATAGCTAAAAATTTAATTAGCTCGAAAGCTACAATTTTCTTTGGCCGGTTTTGGAAACAAATTACAAATTCCAATGCTCTAAACGGACGGCGTTGAACAACTTTGAAAGAGCCGCAAGGCACACAAGAAGGTGCACCCAGGTGCAAATTGAATGTAATTGCCTTGCCAACAACAGGGTCGATGAAAAACCAAAACTGAGTCGCGCAAGGTTTGCCCACGGGGCCAGAAATGGCTGCCATTGTCGTTGACAACGCAAAACACAAACGAACACCCAAAACCCCTAAACACCCGCACCCACACACACACTCGCACACACAGGATATGAGTGGGGTGCAAACAGTAGCTGGATTATAGTAGGGTCGGTTCCGTGACCAAGTCGCTAAATCAACAGTTGGCAAGTAAGCCGCAAAAGCCAACAAACAGCCGCATCAAAGCAACATCGGGTTAATAATGTGGAATTGGAAAGGATTCAGCAGTAGGAGGAGTAGTCATAGCCACCACGTGATTAACCTTCACGCCAACTCTTTGAGAATTTAATGATACAACTTTCCCAAATGCGTTGCATGCAACTTGGAATTTGCCTATATTTCCTTCTTACAGCATGTTCCACATTGCGTTTTCGAAAGCAATTCGCCAAATGGGGAAACTCACTCAACATTTTTCTATATTCTTGAACTTCTATATAGATTTTGAATAGTTAATATCAATTTGATTTGATTGACTCACTGAAGTAGAATTAATTCTGACATATTTATATATTTATTACATTTATTTAAATAAAAAAAAAATAGCTTGATAGAGAAATATGAAATGATAATATAAAATATAAGCTTCGATCCAAAAAAAGTGCTGCTTTTAAAAATCGTTTTGGCTTTAGTCAATCTATGCTAATTTTGAACCGAGTCTGCATATTTTTCTAGGGTCGAATTTTATAATTAGTCAAAAATTGGGAAAATTTCACATTTTTATTATATTTTTTTTTGCGAAGAGAAACATTTGGAGTAGACATATTTCAATCAAGCGTTGTCTGGACAACTTTGAAATGCCAGAAATTGAATAATGCTGGCAAACAGACAAATATGCGCATTTTTGCCAAATCAACTCTTTGAGCCTTGTGTGGACTTTGCGGCATTAACGAGTGAGCCAAGAAAAAAATTGCTTGGACGGGCGATTCACCTTTTGTGGGTGCGCATTTCAATGTCCTTAGCATGGCCATTAAAAACAGGACGGCAACAGGATGGCAGCCAATCGAAACTTTCCTGCTGTCTGGCTCTTGACGCAATGTCTGGGCAATTATGATAAAGTGAAATCCAACTGCCCAACTTCCCAACTGCTGAGGAGGAGAGGAGTTCAACGCCTGCTTGATGCACGTGCACAGTCCCGATGAGACTTAAAGACCTGAAGCGCTCTCGGTTGGTGACAGGGCTGTGAGGCGGAGATATACAAGGACATTCTGCTATTGAATTTGTAAGCTGATATAACTTGAAGCCTGCACAAAGCAAAGGACACACTATTTAAAACATAAAGTGTACATTACACAATTAGAATTTCGACTTTGGGTTGTCAGGGGCATTTGGGAGCATGTAATTAATGTTTCCACGAACTGAATGCGATATGTAATCTTACGTAAAGCGAATCAATGTTGAATCTCTTGCGTATTTCATCGCAAAGCAACAGTTCGTTATTTTTGGTAATCAATATGACACACAAAATGTATGCAATGTCAATTTACAAATATTCTTCCAATCAAGTTCAAAAGTAACTGGCATCCTTCGAAAAGGGGCGACCTTTTCGACAGCCCAACTTTTTCGACGGTCTGATTACCTTTTTTAGCTATTCTACATAAAATGAAATTTTATTTAATCAACTTTGCATTGACCGTCTATTGGGTGATAACAAAAGATTTTAATTGGGTTGCCGCGAGTGCTGCGAGTGAAGAGCTCCGGCTCGGCTCGGCTCAAGAACTCTGTTCATTTATGTTGCTTGAAGATGTCTGCATTGGACACTTCAATGAATCAAACATGCGTTGGTCTTCAAAACATTGCTTTGCGTAATTACATCAATGTCAAATGGACCCTCCGATCACGGCCTGTTGAACACACATTCGAATAAAGCCTACGCAGCTAGTTTAGATTCAGGTTGTAGTTGCCACAAGGGACTACAGCGACGCACTTACACCCACTCACACACATGCACATTCAATCATGCGCTCAATCACGCAGCTAAAATGAAGGCAACGGACGCAGCCAACACACAATGGTCCCCCCTGATTGCATGAACAGCTTTAAGGAAGCGTTCAAATTTCCTTGCATGTATGTGTGTGGGTGTGTGGAGGCGTTTCTCTGTCTTCACAGGAAGTGGGCGAACCGATGATGATGCCAATAGCCATCAATGTGAATTTGATGTGTGCTGCTTTAAAACGTTTTGTATGGCATCAGGTATTAAATGCCAATGGCATGTCCTTGTTACAGGAAAGCGAGCGGATTTGTATTAGTAATCGGCTTAAGTTGCATCGCTTGTGAACTGCCCAGCGCAACCCGCACAGGTATTACACAAAACAAAAAAAAGGAAGAAAAAAAAACGAAAAATGCTTTTAATTAAGATAGCCTTGAACTTGAACAGGAGTAGCTTAGAGTGTACACAACCAGAGATTACACACTCCAACGTGACCTTTGGACACTGCATGCACATCAACGGAGGCTGTTATGCGCAACCGTGTAATTAATACGCATTTGAGTGAGATAGATGGATGCTTCTGGCAACGTCAATAGCAGGTTGACAATGTGTTTGGAGAAACCGTAAATGAATTGAATTTCATGGTTATTGGACAATGCATGTGGTTAATCTTGGCCAATAATTGAACGCATCTTATTGAAGCACAACTGCATTGGTTGAGCATATAAGGGATGCTAAAGATGTGAATTATGGCCATGAATATTAATATTATTTATAGAATTTCTTAAACAACAAATAATTAAAAGAGACTTGAACAAATATGCTTAAATCATTTATGTTTCAATTAATATGCAAATACTCTCATAATAAATGTATGATGCAAGAAATCTAATCTAACGAAAATGTTCAGAGAAAATATCAAATTCTAAGAAAAAATATGTGGATTATATTAAGTCAGTATTCACTAGAATTATTCATGAAACTAAAATAAATAAATTCAAGAACTCAAAGCTACACTTCTGCGAACCACTTCAGAAATCTAACGAAATGTTTGAAATTTAATTGATTTACGAATTTATTTAACAAGCAAAATCAATTGAGTATTAGTTTGTCTGCTTGCAATTATTTTTAAACTCGCAAAGAGCTTGCTCAATTTAGCCAGACAGCAAAACCTACACATACACAGCTATCGAACACACACACAATCGCAGGGAAGCCACCAAAAATAGCTGGAAATCGTTGCAATTTGCGACTGATGCGCTCAAAAGTAGGCAATGAAAGCACGCAGCGTTCAATGAGCTGCTTCCGATAGGGCTTATGTGTGGGTGGGCAATTGTGTGTGTGCGTCTGTGTGTGTTGTAAAAGAATGCCAAACAGCAGGCAGCACAAAGGTTTCGCCTTCACATTTTACTTTTTTGTCGAACGAAAAATGTATTTAAAACTGTACACACTGCCTGTAAGTCTCTGGTGAAGTGCGCGCCCGTTTCCAATCGAAGCGCCAGGAGCAGCGCACAAAACTAAACTGAATACGCAGCGAGTGGCATTGGCAGCGGCAGCAGCAACAGCCGCAGCATCGCAACGCAACGTCCTTCAGTGTAAGGGCCGAGTCAAGTTCGTGACGCTTCGGCATTTTGGCTTTGCCACAACACAGCATCCCTGGCCTGCAAAAAGGCGACCAGCCAATGTCGGGCACGCGCCACGAGTGCGTCCCACAAGGGGCTCGTTAGAGTGCCAACATGTGTATCTACTCAGTGGGTCGTACATTAATGTGGAGCTTGCAGTTGGTAGCTGGCAGCAAATATAACTGTTGCACTTGAACTTCATTCCTTTGACGGCCATCGTGGCTGCCTCGTGTCGTCGCTGCGAGTTGCGAGCTCTGAAAGTGAAAGCCGGCAACAGGTTGTGGCTGCAGCAGATGTTTGCAGACGGGAACAAAAAATATGTTGCCTGCTTCAAGGCGCCCAAATATTTGCTACAAATTTGATTGCAACATTTCTTAATCAAAAAAAATATATTATAAATTCAAATTATACGTGAATTTTCTTTTATCATAATATATTAATATTGTTCATGATAAAAATATGATTTTAAGCTAATTATGATAAGATTTCAGATACATTAAGTTCAGTTTTTCTGGTTTCATTCTTGCTTCAATTAATTGCAATAATTCTTAATCGAAGGAATATTTTAAAATATAATTAAATGTGAATTTTTTTTTATTATATCATTTTGATATTGTTCATTATAAGAAATGTTGCCAAATTTTGATAAATATTCAGCTACAGTCAAGTTTCTCAGTTTTCATTCTTGCTTTTTATGCTGTATTTTCATCTATTTTTAAATTAATTTAATTCTATAAATTAGGTTAGATTCCACTGACAAATCAAAAGTAGATCCATCTTATCTACAGCGAATAATTAGCTTATCAATCATGGTCTTCGATATTTTTATTTTTTTGGTCACCACTGATGCGAAATGTGTCATAAATATTATGAATTCTAACCGCGCACCACAAACAAACACACACAAACACACACACACACAAACACACACACACGCCAAAATATTTATTGGCGTGGGCACTCAACGTAAACGCCGAGCGTTTACTGGGTTTATTTTTATGACAACGGGAAAAAAAGAAACAAAATCAATGCGAGTGCGCTGTGCAGATTTGTGTGCGATAAAAATAGATAGCATAAAGTACGACGAAATCGCGCCACCCAAAAAAACACAATATGTTGCCAATGTGACAAGATTCCTGCGGCTGAGTCTCACTTACAGTTACACCCACACACACACACACACAATCACACACACACTTAGAAAGGTGCACAGATGGATGCAGAGCAAAGCCAGAGAAATGCGATTATAATTATTTATGTAGATATATCAATGCATGTTTGCTGAAAGTGAATTTTTTGAGTTTGTGAACATGAACAGGTGGGAAAGAGTGCAATGCAGAGTTGCCACACACACACACACACTCTCTCTCTCTCTCTCTATCTTTTTAATTTATCTATGTATTTTTTTTATTGACTTACCGTTAGTGCAATGCCAACGGTGGCAGAGAAGGAGCCCAAACGAAATTCACCCGTATTGTATTTGACCAGAAATGAGGTTTTACCCACACCCGAATCGCCCAGCAGGATCGTCTTGTGATTGATCGTATCATCGAAGGGCGGCACTTGAGCCGGTGGCTGTGCCTGATACATGTCCACCTCATCGTAGCGATACGATCGCCACCCATCATCGTAACCCTGCTCCAGGGCATAGTCCGCATTGCCGTAGGCATACAGTTGCAGGGCTTCGCGCGACGGACGATAGCCCGGATATCCGGTGGCCGACCGTTGGACGGGCGCCATAATGGCATCGTCATGATAGTGATGACTGCTCGTCAGACTCTGTTGGCTGCTGCTGTTGTTGTGATTGGGATGGTGGTGATGATGGTGCTGATGTTGGTGTTGGGATACGGGCGCTGCTGGTGGATTGTAGCAGCCATCGCCGAAGGGACGACGACGCAGCTCCTCGATGCGTGCCTTTGTCGTTTCCGCATCCTCGAAAACGTCATCGCTCATGCTGCTGGCGTCATCGTGATGCGACGTTGTTGTTGTCGCCATGTTGTGGTGTGTGTCTTGGCTAGGCAAAAGCAGCGCAAAGCTGAGCTTTTTTCTATGCTGAGCCGTTGTATGGTGTGTGCTTTTAGGCGCTCTCACGCGCTCTCTCTATCTCTCTCTCTTTCTTTCTCTCGCTGTCTCTCTGTTGTGCTTTTTCTTGTGCTCTCCTTATGACTTTGACATTTGGCGACGTTTGCTATCCGGTTTATGGCACATTTTCTGAATGAATTCTGATTTTGGGCCAATTTGCGGGCGGGTTTGCGGTTTCCAGGCGCTTTGACAATGCTTACTCACATATATTTATATATATATATATATGTATATATGTAGTTGTATATGTATATGTATTTGTATGTATGTAATGTATATTTGCTCTAATCTTAATAATTAAGCTGCTTAATATTGAATATTCCCTAAACGTATATTCGTTAGTTTCTTTTCAATTGAACTTTGATTTGGTTTTTTTTTTTTTTGTTGCTTGGTGTTTTGTTTGAAGCCACTAAATAATTGTTATGTATAAATCGTAACTAACTAAACATATTGACTAGGTTCCGCTACGGGTTATAAGCTAATTGGTGCCGTTTCTTCACTATTTAAATAACAGTTATTATTGCTAAACTTAGATTTTTTTTTTGGTGTTTTTTTTTTTGCTTGGTGTTTTGGTTAAAGCTTTTTGTTGAATTGGTTTAATTAGTTTTTTTTGTTAGTTATTTTGTCTCTCTCTCTCTCTTTCGATTAGCTTCGACGAAAATATTGCGTTTGATTCTTGGCGTTTTTTTATTTATATTTTTTGGTGTTTGTTGTTGGTTTGTTTGTTTTTTTGTTCATCACTATCACAGCATAAATAAATATATCGTCAATGGTTTTGGCGATGGCTTTGACGATGGCGTCGTCGCCTGCGCCGCACTAATTAGGCAGCGACGTTGAGCCAACGGCCAGATTTCCACATCCACATCCACTTCGACTTCCACATCCACATCCGATGCTGACGTCTTCATTTCCCTTTGTTATCTGTCAAACGAAATAACGGCAATAGCATCCAGCGCCCGGGCGCCGCAGCTAGTGCCATTCATCGACCCAATCTATGACGACAGAGCAGACAGCTATTGACAAGGGCAACAACAGCAATAGCAACAACCACAAAATTTTACTATGCCCTGTCGCAGCTCGACTTCCTTTTTGGGTCATTGTGTGTGCGTGAGACGTGTATGTGTGCGTGTGTGTGAGTGAATTTTGTAGAGCGGCCTCTTTTCACATATTTCCAACTTCCTAGCTATTTAAATTGCACTGTGATTTTGCGTTTCAAACGGTATGCGTTGCTTTTGTTGCTGTCTGTTATCACATTGTTGTCAATTTACTTGTAAGCGACTCATTTTGCACGCATGCACACACACACACATATAAAGACGATGCGGATTTGATTTATTTTGCTCGCACTTGAAACAGAGGCACCAAGCAACGTTTCTATGCAAATACCTGCATTTAGCTGCAGCGCTTTGTAACACTATTTTGCTGGATTTACAGCATTAAGCGGGATGGTCACACCTTACAATCCACACATGATCCACAACTGTGGTGGTTAGACGATAACACCCACCTGAATTGAATGGGATTTTATGCGTATGCCAGCACGGTCACATTGTTTGCAGTCAGTGTAAATGTCAGTCGCAATTTGTTTTTAAACAGTTTTGTGGCTTAAATTATCGTTAATTCAGCGACTAAAACTTTAGTTGAAACGGCAAATCGAGTGCAACGCAGAACAATTTCAACGCGCGGGGACCAGTAACAGCCTCAAAATTGGTAAAGTGGACGGTAACACGATGGGCAGCTCCGACGATCGCGTCTACGCTGCCGAAAAAATCATCCAGAAGCGCGTTAGAAAGGTAAATTCTAGAAAATAAACAACTGCAACAAACAATTTGTGCAACTTGCAACGTTCAACAACGCATGCGATACACAATTGCATGCGATGCATACACAAATAATGCACAAGGTCAAATGTCCTTCGGAATATCGAGCAGAGAACCTTGCTTCGTCGTCCATCTGCTGCTGGCAGCTGCGCCAATTTCTCGTGCCTGCAACACCAGCAGCAGCAGCAGCAACCACCATTTGCGTTACGTGTTAGTGTGTTTGTTGTTTTTGTTTTTTTCTTACGTTTCGGGCATCGATGAAAAATCAATTAGTTCGCCTTGCGTCGTGTGTCTTTTTGGTACGCGCCAAATGTCCTTAAATAGCCGATCCCGCATCAAACATGTCACAACATGCACACATTTTATCTACAGTGGAATCTCGTAAATTAGAAACGCAAACAAACAGAAATGAATTGAAGATAAATTGTTGCTTAAACGCTTTTAATATAATTTACTATTACTATTATCAATCAGCTTTTAAATAATTGCACTTTATTATTGAATGCCCTTAAAAATGATGTCTCTGAATGAGGAAATTTTTAAGTTTTATATTAAATATAATTTAATATTTAATATATTATTTAAGTAAAAAATAAGCTTAAAGCAAAATCCTCTATAATATATAAACCCAACAAACTTGAAAGACAATATTTGAATTTAAATATATTTATTTATATATTTGAAAACGAATCGCTGAAAGAATCAAAAATTAAGCTTAAGACAAAATCCTCTATAATAATGTCCTTAGAGAGCAATAAACTTATATGTATCTGTATATTGGCAGGGGGTGGTAGAGTACCGTGTCAAGTGGAAGGGCTGGAACCAACGCTACAACACCTGGGAGCCAGAGGTTAATATCCTGGATCGTCGTCTAATCGACATCTACGAGCAGAGCAACAAATCCTCCGGCACACCCTCGAAGCGCGCCGCTGCGCTCAAGAAGAAGGAGAAGGAACCGGATCCGGAGCCCGAATCCGAGGAAGATGAATACACATTCACTGGCGATGATGTGCCCGATAATAATCAGCAGGCAAGCACATCGACTGTTGCCACAACCGGCGATGGTAGCGTTGACAAGAAGGACAAGGAGAAGAAGCATCATCATCACCATCACCACCATCATCACCATCAGCAGCAGCACAACGCCAACAACAACAACAACAGCAACCAAAGTATCAAATCGGAACGGATTAGTAATCGTCGCTCCGAGTCGCCGCTGACCCATCATCATCATCATCAGGAGTCGAAGCGACTGCGCATGGATCGCAGCTCCTCATCGAACAGCAGCTCAACGCATAATGAGAACTCGTTCGTGCCAGAGGCGGACACCAATTCATCCAGCTCCGAGGATCAACCACTGATGGGCACAAAGCGCAAGGCGGAAGTGCTCAAGGAGTCTGGTAAAATTGGTGTCACCATTAAAACGTCACCGGATGGACCCACTACAACCAAGCCGCAGCAGCCGATGCAGGAGCAGCAACCGAATGCCGCAGAATCGGCCACGCAGCCGCACAAGACAGAGCTGCAGAGCGCTGAACCAGAGGCAGGCGAGGCAACAACATCGACACCCGCCTATGCCGACCACGAGGACGATGAGGATTCGTCTGCGGCACCAGTTGCGGCGGCGTCGGCGGCGGCGCCTCCCACAGAGAACAACAACATACCAAAATTGAGTGGCGCCATGGCGTTGAGCCAAAAGCAACCGTTGACACCGCTGTCGCCGCGTGCGTTGCCGCCACGCTTCTGGTTGCCGGCCAAGTGCAACATCTCGAATCGTGTTGTCATCACGGATGTCACCGTCAATCTGGAGACGGTCACCATTCGGGAGTGCAAAACGGAGCGTGGATTTTTTCGTGAGCGCGACATGAAGGGGGACTCATCGCCGGTGGCTTAGCCCACGTTCCTTGCTCCGAATCCAATTGTAAATACTTTTCTAAACAAAAGAAGAAAATCCAATGCTAAATGTTGCAAAGCATTTCCCTTTAAGAAATAACTTATTTATTATATTTATTGATAGCGTAGAAACTAGTTTTGTTGTCCTTATTACAATGTTTAAAATGAGAGTAGCTCCGGCAGCAGCTGTTGGGCAACATCAAAAGTTGACATCAACCATCTCATCCAACTTGAAGAACTTTTGTGTCTGCTCAACTGACGACTGTCGGCGCACATTGCATGCTAGTTGTATATCGTGTAGTTTAGCAGATTATAATATATATATATATATATATATATATATATATTATCAGTTCTCAACGAGCTCTCGTGCCGAAAGCATCAGTAGGGAAATACAATTTTCAAAAATAGTGAAAAATACCATTGTATTTCCAAACTGATGCTTTACGCACGAGAGCTCGTTAAGAACTGATTATATATATATATATATACAGTGAGAGACAGCTTATTTGGCTCAGTGTCAAAGAAAATAGCCAACTTTTTTACTTAATCCTACCTAGCAGGTGGGGGAACCCCAGTGTTTTGGGGTCATATATTAATTTAGGTGGTTAATATATTTACCTACCATCGGTCTTTGGAATTTTTGAAAAATAATAAATAATTAGCTTATGGCAGGCAATTACTTATTTTCTTTCACACTGAGCCAAATAAGCTGTCTCTCACTATATATATAAAACACCATATATATATATATATATATATTTATTTATCATATATGTATGTATATTTTTCTATAACAACTTGAATCTGATAGACACCAACCAAAACACTCATTTCCGCAACAGATGCATGTGAAACTGATGCAATTGCTATTACGCTTGATATACCCATTTACATTTACATTTACAAATACATTTTACAAGAACCTATATATATATATATATATTTATTTATATATATATTTTAAGCTAAGAATGTTACAAATCAACAGCAGCTTCAATTATATTTGCTCATTTTTGGCATCTACTTTTTTTTCGCATGTACATGTTTTTTATTTTGTGAGCCCAAATTGTAAAAATATATAAATATTTTTTTAGCGTTGACTGAATTGAAGGAACCACATTAAACACCTTTGTTGAGGATAGTTATTAGCTAATTATAATCTTCCGCATGTATAATTTATTAATTTAATGTTTACTCATAAGTTTCTTTGTCCAAAATGTGCAGTGCACAATCCAAGAACACCACATCTTTGAGCTGGTGTTTATAGATTTAGCACTCTTCCACATGGCTTTGCAATTCCTTTTAAATTGTTCTGTACATTTTTTTTTAAATATACACACATATTTTTAATAAGCAACGCACAAAACAGAAAATCAATCAGCATTGATTTCTTGGCTTAGTTTCGAAGCAAGATTGTGCGTAGTATTTATTGGCTAGTTTTAGTAGCGGCGATAATTCCATAAAAATAAAACAAAAAGCAAAACAACAAAAACAATTCTACTCCAAAACATTTTCAAGATTGTAATTTACTCTAACTTTAATGTTATTGCCAGTATCCAATGGTAATTAAATTAAATAGAAACAATCACTTTGTGTTTTTATTTACATATATTTATTCATCTAAGCAACCAAATTAAATTTCGCTAGTTTTATATGTATTTAGCTAGTCCGAAACCCATTGACTTTATGCGGGTCTAAATCGGTTAATGAATGCATTCAAGATGGGAGCCACTTTGTCGGGCTCATTGAGATGTATATGATGCGATCCGTCGAGATAGTGATGCTCGAAATTGGGATTCTGGCTCAGCACCTCAATCGCTTCATCGAAATACTTCTTGTCCTCGTAGTATGGTGAGTGAATGGCCTTAATGGAGAGATGCGGCGCCTTGATCCGTTTCGCCATTTCCAAGGCCGTCTCGTTGGCTACAGAAAAGAAATGTACGTTCTTCACAGAGTTGTCCCTGCTGAAGTAATATTTATTCGGGTCACGAATGGTGGGTTTAACGCTGCGCTTCAGCAGATATTTGCACATGTCCATATCAACGGATTTCCCGCTGGCCAGATGTAAGCGTTCCACCAGCTCATCCCATGTGTAGGCAGGCGCTTCATCGCCGCTGAGCATTCGTCGTTCCATCACCAGACCTTTCTCCATGCGATCCGCTATCGTTTTCAGAATAATGTCTGGCGTGCGAACGAGCGGCTTCAGCAGGTCCAGACTCATAAGCAGATCCACTTTGTCGGGAAAGAGTGCAGCGTAAATGAAGCCATTTACCGAGCCCATTGAGTGACCCAATATCGATAGTTTGTCCCACTTAAAATGGTCCACAACGCGTATCATCATCTGGACATAGTCTATGGAGTGATAATTGACGCCAGCTGGCAGCCACGAGGATTGACCGTGTCCCGGTGCATCGATGCTCAGAACGGACAGGTGCTCGGGCAGGCGCGGTGCGAGCGTATCAAAGCTGCCACAATTGTCCTGCACGCCGTGCAAGGCCAAAATAGGACGAACATTCTTCGGTCCGTACCATTTGCCTGCGATGTGGCCCCAGGGAACGGGAATGCTCACCTCATCGTACTGCAAGTGTGTGACAAATTGAAGGTAGGGATGATTATTAAAATTATTGTGAGTCCCGTCATTCTTACATCTCTTGTTAGATTCTCCAGCGGCTTGGAGGAGCGTTGACCAGATGCCCGACGAAGGCTTTGCTGTGAGACATTCAGAAGGTGCTGCAGCAGCCGCCCACTTCCTAAACAGTTCATTACAAGTGATAGAATTGAATTGAAATTATTACTTATTGAATATCATCATCGAAAAGACAAATTGCTGAAATAACCTTAATGAAATGAAGCATCTGATTACATGTCAGCGAATTGGACTTTGCAACAATTTAAAAGGTGAACTGCAGATACTCTTTGCAAGCTGCACTTTATTTATTATATAAATTGTGAATACAATTATCAACACAAATAAATTTAGTTAGCGGCATGAATTTTGCTTACTAGTTAACATGATTAATCCGAATATTAGCCAAACTTATTCTAGAAATATATCGCAACAGGTTCCCAAACCGCTTATCTTCACTAGAGTTGATTGCTATCGGTGCTTCCAAAAAAAATCAATCGATACTTTTCAAATAAAATCGGTTAAGTGTTTTCATTGCTGAAAATGCTCTTTATAAACACGCTAACTATTTAATTAATGTAATTTGTTTAATTTACGCAGCAAGCAAACTAGTTTCTATTAATAGCCGGCCAAGATTACGAACTGGTTCTTTTTGTCCATCCCTGGCATTCACTGCTAAGAACTATGAGCAGCTGTTTGGTTTCTTGTTCTTTGGAATATTTATTTATTTATAGTAAAGTTCGCTTTGCATTGGAAAGATTTGAGTGTACATGTGATTGAATTGTAAGTGATATGGAAGTAGATAACAACCAGCCGGAGACACCTGTTGACCTTGCAGTGGCATGGATAATTCAATTTCAGGCTGCGCTCCCTTTGTGGTTTTTTTTCGGTTCGCTCAGCGTTAAAATAGTCACAATCGCTTGCTAATCTGTGAGCACACTGATAGCGCTGATAAGAATGTGTCTGCGACCGTGTTTAAACTAGGCTAAACTTTGATCTCAGTTACATTCCACCTTTGGCATACTTTCAGTGAAGAACATGGAACATTTCGAGCGTAAGGACAATTCTAGTGCCAGCAGTGGCAACGGTAACAATGATGGCAATCTGGCTTTGAATCAACGTTATCGCCATGCTGGCGACTTGACTGGCGAAGCGTCAACGAGATCGGTAAGTGTGCACTTTGATCTTTGAACAACGCATACAGCGTACAGCTTACAGAGCACACCTGCTAAAAATGTTGTGTATTTAATTTGCTTACAGTTCTCGGAAATAACGATTAAGGTGCCCTGGGGCCACCTAGCCGGTAAATGGTATGGTCCACAAAATGTGCAGCCAATATTGGGATTGCATGGCTGGCAAGATAATGCGGGCACATACGATTTGTTGGTGCCACTGCTATCACCAGACGTTGCCTTCCTTTCGGTTGATTTGCCTGGTCATGGACTGTCTTCACGTCTGCCGGATGGCTGCTATTATAATGCGGTAGATAATCTGTATGTGATAAGGCTTATCATGAAGCAGTACAAATGGGCAAAGGTGTCACTCGTCGGTCATTCGATGTCTTCCATAATTTGCTTTGTGTTTGCAGCTGTCTTCCCCGATAAGGTTGACATGATCATTGCCATTGATGCATTGAAACCACATCAGCGCCCATATCCGTCGGTCATCCGCACTATGGAGACGCGATTGGATGAATTTCTGCGCGAGGACGAGCGCAATCGCAGCAAAAACGAACCGCCCAGCTACACATACGATGAGCTCATCGAGCGCGTCTATCTGGGCACCTTCCACTCGGTGAACAAGGAGCACTGCAAGCATATGCTGGCGCGCAACATTCAAAAGTCGGGCAAGTTTCCGAATAAATACTTCTTCTGTCGCGATCGCCGTCTGAAGTTCTACAACTATGCGATTGGATCGCAGGAGCTGTGTGTGGAAATGGCCCAGCGCATCACGTGTCCCTATCTGTTCATCAAGGCCACGCAGTCGTCCTATTTCGAGGAAAAGAAATACTACGATGAGGTTCTCGAGGTGCTAAATAAGAAACCGAATTTCGAGTATCTGGAGGCTGCTGGATCGCATCATCTGCACATGAATAATCCGGAAGCCATAATTGGTCCAATCAACAACTTTATACAACGCTTTGGGCCAGCTGCCGCTGCTGCGGCGCGTAAAAAGGCCAAGGAAGCGGCTGAGAGCAAACTTTAGAGAGCTTATTCCAATCACAACGATATCTATCAACGAGAAACATTCAGTATAAGCCTGGGTTAAAAGGGGCCAATTTTTTGTTGCATAAGCGATTCTGTGTATCGATGTCACATCTCTTAATAATTTTAATATACCTAATTGTTGAATTAATCGGTAATGTCCAATGTACATATACACACACAAATGTATATATATATATTTATATAAATATGTATATAAACGACAAAAGGTTGTTCGCTTCATTGCTTGCGTGTGTTGAAGGATAACGTGGAACTGGTTGTGTTAACCCTTTAAGGCCACATTTCCAGTCAATCGTGTTGCAGTTGCAGTGCCTGAGAATTTAGTGTTGATGTCTGGTTTTTTGTTCAATCAAAAATTGGCATTTTAGCAGGTTTTCATTTTAGCCACATTTGTCCAAGAGCAAATGTATTTGCTTCTAAATTTATTGCTA
The DNA here is from genome assembly GCA_035044025.1 of Drosophila paracracens. NCBI lineage: Eukaryota > Metazoa > Arthropoda > Insecta > Diptera > Drosophilidae > Drosophila > Drosophila paracracens. Next base: position 12,002,088 of record JAWNMN010000192.1, on the reverse strand, counting down.
AAAAATATGATATAACTAAATTAATACACTGCTTTATCAATTTCAATTTATCTTAACCTGCTCCCAAAAATATTATTTTTGGAATATCGTACCTCCGATTTTGGAGTCCTTGAGGACACATTTCAATCTTGATGGGTTAATTAAGCATATGGGTATTACGTGTGTGCTGCTGGACGCTTATGAAGTGCCGGCAGTTGACCTACATTTTGACCAGTAGAATCCGCTGGCGCAGCGAAAGTGTTATTAAGCCAATAAAACCCGTTTTGGTCCCCAACAGCGCCAGCACTCTGCATATTACAACACACTTTAGACACTTTCTTGGTATTTGTTGTTGCGATCTGGTTTTAACATTTTGGCGGTCAGCTGTCCGATTTACATTGAAATGACAAATTAAGTATGTATGCACATAAATGAAGCAACAACAAGAAGAGTGGTGCACAAGAAAATGCGCGAAGTTTGCGAGTTGTTGGCCCTGCAGCTTCCACATATGTCTGCCTAAATTTCCGTACGATGCTTCTTTAAATATATGCATGTGATATACGTGAATATATATATTTATATTTGATGCTTTTCACCTCGACCAATATGGTTAATTCCTGTGACCGTTCAATATGGCAATGACTGCTTTGCAATTTGATAAATGAGTTCGGCTTAACTGTGCCTCATAATGTATTAAGTAGTTTATGATCAGCAATGATATTCAATTAGTGAACAGGTAGACAGGTAGTTAAACTCTTCTGCACGCTCATCGATTAATAGTTACGGAAAGCACGAAAGGTCATCACCTTTTAGTATAATCATACTACTTACCATGACGAAAGATATCCAAAAATTAATGAAAAATTGATTTGTTTTGGTTTCTTCACTTGATTTATCAAGTATATCAAGCTCAGCTTTTGGTTTATTGCACACTACTCTTTAATGGATAATTAAAAATGATTCAGATTCAGACAGATCTAGATCTGTTGCGGATGTTTTTCATTATACTCCAAAGACCTCAGGATGTAGTCTGGAATTGGTGGTGGTGTGGGCAAATGGCTGCCCTCTGGATGGAATCCATTCTCATCAGCGGTGTATTGTAAATTGATTAATTCACCTTCAGGGGACACCCAGCTGGCAGCACCAGAGACACCATTCACATTGCCAGCCTCCTGGGCTTGGATGCCATTGCTGGTCGCAAAGGAAAATTGGTAGTTGCCCTCCGCATCGGCTGGTTCATTTTTTTGGCTTCGGATTTCTGCATCCTTATCGATGTTGTCAGCGTTTACGCAGGCCAGCAGAACGGCGAAGAGGCAAAGTGTCTGCAAGGTCAAATTATTTAGTTAGTTTTTTTAATATCCTTTATCCGTATATCCTTTTTGCGTTGCGGTATAGTTGAAATTTAATTTGAAATTTGTATGCTCTACTCACAAGCTTGAACATCTTGCTTCGATTGTTGTCTAATTCACACTGATGGTCGTCTTTGAGTGTCGAAGGCTTTTTATACAATTCGAAGAGCAACCTGAAATTAATTAGTATATATATATGTATATTATATGCTTATTTATATAATTTGTAGGCGCAGTCACCAAAGCTGCTGCTGCTGCTGCTGCTGCGGGTGCTGCTGTTTCTAATCCGCTCGAACTGCGTCAACGACTCGCTATACTAAATATCACTGAGCTTAAGATATGTGTGCGCATATTTTGAGCAAAAAAAAAAAATTAAATAAGAGAATAAAATTCAGGGCAATAAAAAAAATCACATATTTATATATAATTATATGTATGTTTCGTAAAAGACCGCATGAAAAGCGTTAAAAGTTTCAACTCATTCAAAGTGGTTTCAATTGGTTGATAGATCCACTTCTACGGATAATCGCATCCATCATAAGCACCACCATCACCTCGCTCTTAGCTTAATAGTTTTGGTCGTTGTTGCTTGTTTGTTTGTCTATTTGTTTTTATATTTATTTATTTTAATGATAATAACGCGTGTGACATTAGCCTGCCTCTGCCGAAAGATTACGCAACATTGACGATGCACCTACACTGATTGGTTATACTAGCTAATAAAAAAAAAAAGCAAAAGGCATACTAAATCTAATTTATCACTTTCAATTTCGATCTTGTTGGCCATTCAGCATTTCGGAAAAACCAGTTTAATTATTTAATTATGCTGAGAAGAATTCTTCATCCAAATATGAGCAAGTTCCCATTTGCATACAAATTTGTGGCTCGACAATAAATTAATGGAGCGTTTTGGTCCAGAGGCTCTACCATTAATTATCTCCAATACTTGGCTCGCATTTTACAGATAGCTAATAAAATGCCTATTTATTGTCGCTGAATGAATTAGAGTCGACTCCCCGCAGCACGTGCACAAGCAAAAGACTTAGAGCACAAACTTGCTCAACTGACATGCGGCTAATTCGAATTGCTAAAATGTTTGGAATTGTTTTTTTTATGTATATGTTTTATTTATTTATGTATTATTTTGATTTATTTATTTAGATGACAGATTTTTCATTCGTCTTTTTTTGGAGTGACTCTTGTGGGATGATTTGTTGCTCGATTTGAGAAAAGTTACACCCCACACGAAATATGCATAAAATGATTTTTATATTAGAAGTTAAACATTTCCTGCCAGGCTAAAAAACTAGAAATATTCGTTATATGGAATGTATAATATCACGTTTCTTAATAAGAACTCTTAAACTCTTTTTGAGCGCCTTGCCATCAAAATGTTAATATTCTGGTTTAGTTTTAACTGAATATGCATTCACTTAACTGGCGAACAAAGTTCTTGCCAATTAAAAAGATAATGATTCCAGCGAATATATCATAGAATTTTCTTGTTGTTTTGCGAGAATCCAATTCATTTAGTTTTTAAATTAAGGACTGGCCAAATAGCCTATATTTTATTATTATTATGATTATTTTTTTATTATATATATTTTATTATTATTATTATTATTAATGTGGAACACTTTGGGTTAGTTTGATCCCATCTGGTCCAAATGCTCAACTATAATTTATCAATATAAACTAATAAGCTTGTTTGTTGTTGCTTATGTTTGTTGCTCAAAACATAAGAGCGAAATACCTGTTTTCAAAGATTTCAATTCGCCATGTTAACAACGAACACAAATTTGATTAAGATATCAAAGTTAAAGACTCTGGTCATTAAAACCTCTTGAAAAGTTCCTCATTATATTTATTAATGTTTTCAGCAAATAATTTAATGTAAAAAAGATGTTATATATAATTAATTAAAATTAATTATAGTATGGGCTATAAATTTCGGTTATAGCTCGCCCCTGTATATCTATTTTATGATGATTATTAGCCAATTGTTTCCACACAGCTAAAATATCAACACTCCCAAACATGTCTTGTCACCCATATTCTAATAGACAGAAGCACGAGCAGATTGCATAATTAGCTATATTAATAAACAAACAGACAGTTTTTCACTGCTTCGAAAGTGTGCTAAAAATATAGAAAAAAAATTAAATTAATATGTTTTGGATTAAAATTTCCTGTTGTATTTCTTTTCAAAAGCTTTACACACTCAAATGCTTCCATTATTGCGTCCGGTACGAAATTGTTTTGACTAAAATCCAGCCCGAACTGAAATCGCTAGCTGGCTGTGCCTTTCTCAAACAAACACATATTTATGAATTTTAGTAATGAGGTAAAAATTAAAATACATTTTTGAGTATATCTTCGGACTTTCTTAACCGACCTTGATGCAATTTACAGACGGACATGGCTTTATTGACTCGACTAGTGATGCTGATCGGGAATTTGTTTTAACATACTCTCCACAAGTGTTCAAGTGTTTAAAAAAGATTACCCAAGTGAAGCAAAAGTAAATTAATTTTTGAAAAGTGATGCAAATGAATTACCCTTACAAAATATAGGTCTAAGTAACTTTAGTTAAAGATGTTTGAAATGCCCACAATTGAGACCTTCCGTCTTCCCAGAAGTGACTCAATTTTTGCATTCGAACTTGAATTCAATTTACAATGCATCAGCATGGTCATCAGTTTTGGTAGTCTTCTGCCCCAGCTGGAGTCTGCCCGTCCAAATGTATTTCTGGTGACCTTGCGCATCCAAAACATTTCAACAACTTTTCAACATAGACAATTCGCGCCTGCTACCAAGCACGGGCACGCGCACCTGCCAGACTCCATCCAACATCAACTCTAAATCGAACTTCAAGCAACAATTCGAAGCAGGGTGCCGCCGGCGACGACCGTTAACAAAAAAAACCGCACTTGAAAGTCAGGTCATTTTTGTGTGTTTCTGGTTTTCAAACTGTGTCTGTCTGTGAGTGTGAACCATATAAAAATATCCAAACAATTTAGGGTTTAGTTTAAAATTAAAGAGGTGCATGGAGGCAAATGCGCAAAACTGACACCGAACTAAAGCATGGAAATAAATTGATGGCAAATGACTCATGCATTTTAAGGTATTCGATTTTCGTTTATTGTTAACCGCATTGTTGTTGTTAATGTTTCGATTATGATAATACGATTTTTGGCAATTATTGTTGCCGCTCTTCGCTCCAGCCGCCACGTAGTTGCCAATTGCGATTGCGGCGATGCTATAAAATGCCATTGAAACCCGTTTTGCTACAGATCCATATCCATATAAAAGCCACAACATTGTGGACCAGAGCAATCAGTTGCAGTTGAAGCATCTTCCTTGCCACAAGCCACTAGCCAACATGTTCAAATATGTAAGTGGCAATTATTATTATTATTTTATTTAGTTACCATTGGTTAACGCAACAACTTTGTTATAGATGATCTGCCTCGCCCTCATTGGTTGTGCATGCGCCGACAACATCAACAAGGACGCACAGATTCGCAGCTTCCAGAATGATGCATCCGACGCGGAGGGCAATTATCAGTATGCCTTCGATACCAGCAATGGCATTCAAGTTCAGGAGGCGGGAAATCCTGCCGGTGTTAATGGTGCCTACTCCTATGTCTCGCCCGAAGGCGAAAAGATCTCGGTGAGCTACACAGCTGATGAGGAGGGCTATCATCCCGTTGGAGACCATCTGCCTACACCACCTCCGGTTCCGGCCTATGTGCTCCGCGCCCTTGAATACATTCGCACACATCCACCAGCGCAACAGGACGATCAATAAGCTGACATTGAGAACCAACCAAGCAACCAGCCCCAGTCCATCAACAACATTCACCAACACCACCATCGAATCACCCGAAACTGTGGCCAGTCATTGTTATATAGAGACATACTCACATTCGCATTCGCATTCGCATTCGCATGTTATATAATTAGTTGTAGTTATCGTTAATAAAGCTCGTTCAACTAAAGATCTTTGCAATTGACCAATTTGAATTGAAAATTATCTATATTATTGATTCCCAGTTCATTATAAAGAATTCACAATTTTATATGCTTTAATTTGCCATTTAAAAACTATACTATATATATTCCCCATTTTCAAGCAAGGCAGGGTATAAAGAATTCCAAATATTATATACACTCGAGCTGCTTGTACAACAAACATTTGATTGACAAATTGCTAAAAAAAAAACAGCAACAACAAAGTGTTTTAAGGTTACATATTAAATGAACTGGGCAATGATTGACCCATTGACTGACAGCTGCTACAAAAGTCGAGCGGCATTAAGCGGGCCAGCGCAATTGTGCGCGTTTTAAACAGCGCACAAATCGCGTCGTTGCATTGTGGGCGTGCGACTTTTTTGTACAAACATTGTTCTTTGTTGTCGTCTGATTGGGTGTTGTTTTGCTATTTTTTTTTTCACTCACTGACCATTATGGTCAGCTGTCAGATGTATCTCTCTCTAGACTATTTATATAAAGTTGTAGCTTTCTTGGGATAAATAACGAGATACATTTATGTATTGCTGTGTAGGTTTCTGTGCTGCTCTAGTGTTCCAGAGTGACAAGTTTGTATTATTGTTGTTGTTGCTGTTGTTGTTGCTGTTGTTTATTCGTTTACTTACAATTAAACTTTACCTTAGTTGGTATTTGCGGAAATTGCTCAAGGGCGTTCTAAATACGATGTATATAGATATAAATATAAAAAGAAACATTTGCCTGGGGCAGCAGCTAACCGATTCTCGCTTTCAATTTATGTTGACATTTTTAAGGCTTCGGCTTTGCCTCTCATGCGATAACTAAGAATTTGTTCTTTGTTTGGATGTTGTCTGGACTTCCGGTGGAGAATCGTTTTAAAGTATTATTTTTTTTTGTGTTTCCCATACGGTTAAGGTAATCATCATACGCAGAGGTTAACAAATATGTAAAACCAAGCACACAAAACAAATAAATTGTTTTCAATTTTAATAAATTAAACTTTTATTTTATTTAACTAAAAAGTGGTTTTGGTTAATTACAAAAAAAGTCCAATAAGATTTTGTGTTTTTTTTTTCCACTATGCAATTAAGCGCTTCTGAAAATGTATCTTAAATTAATTAAATTATTTAAATGAATTTGTAAACAAATTTCGCTTCAAGTGCCATTTTCGGATGCTTTGCGCAAGGCAGTGCCGCCAACAGAAAACAACGGTAAATATTAAAAATAAATACAACACACTAAACGACAGCTCGACAATGGTGTGTGTGCGTGTGTGTGTGTGTTACTGGTGTGTTAGTGTCTGTGTGTGTTAGTTCTTAATGCTCAGGTACGAGGGTCCCACTTGACGGACGTAGACGCTGCGCTCATTGCTCAGGTATGGCGGACAGCGTACGGTGAGGATGCCATCGGAGGAGAGCTCGGAACGCACATCATTGGGATAGTAGCCACGTGGAAGGACAAATCGTTTGACAATGTGACGACCCACAAAACTGTCGCCATCGCGACGCTTCTCGTGTTTGGCCTCGACGATAACGGTGTCGCCGGTTGTCTTCACGGTAATCTCATAGGGCTTGAACTGATGCACATCCACATTGGCCTCGAAGCCATCCTTGCCGACGATAACGCGACTCAGATCGGGTGCAGATCCGACGCGCGACAGACGCTTCCAGTAGGGCACATCCCAATCGCCAGCCAAATCCCAATCGCGCCACAAGCGACGACGATAATCCCATAAATCCCAATCTGTATTGTTGGTCGTTGCTGGTACCAGAGCCATCTCAAGTCTATCTATGTGTGTGAATTGTTTTTGGGTGATTTTCTTTTTGGCAGGACGCAGCAGCGCGTTGCGAATTTTCACGGCTGTATTGCGTGTATTGAATTGAAAAACTTTTATCCGTTTAACGTTACGATTCGCCGCGTTTTCTGTACGTCCGCACGCGATTTTTGCGCTGAGCAAATTAAACTCGGCACTGACACAACTGCCACCTTATATAGAGGCACTGCGCCACTGCGGATCGCGCTTCCAGTGGGCTAAGCCAGTAGCAATGACAACTGTGACGTAGCCGAGCTCAGCTCAACTCAACTCAAATCAACTCAGTTCAGCTCCAGCTAACCAGCAGCGGGCGATATGTATTCTGAACTGCTGTTTATCTTGAGAATATAGTCGCTGCCTGTTTTTTTTTTTTTATCTCGATCTTGATGAGGCTGGTGGGCTGCTCAGCTGTGGGTTGTTGTCAAGCTCACTTCGCATTTCCTTGGGGGGTTGCAACAATCTGCCTAAGTTAAAAACTTCCGCCAGAACACACGTATATCCCGTCTCACATCTTGCCCCAATCAGCTGTGACACAAATCTCTGCACCAAATTCTTTAGCAAATTCTTCACTCAAATCTTCAAAAACCCAAAACTTATTCTCCCATAACGTCAAGAGTGCCCAAAACAAAGTTCGCTAACTTTTTGTTTACACATATACGATTTAATTACGCAGTGTTTCCGCTGTTATATATACATACATATATACTATAGATATTCATATATGTATGTGTCTAGCCTAAGCTAAATTAAAAAATTTCTTTGGCGGAAATCCGAAAATAAACATTTGGAAACGTCGCATAATTCTTTTCACTTTTTGACCAAATACGGCATTGACTTTTTGTGCGGATTTTCATTTTCAATTAGCAAGCTACAGATACAGATACAGCGAAACATATACAGATACAGAGATACAGTATCTGAAGCATGTTCAGCGCTTGGATTGAAACATAGACATAACAAAAGGCAATTTGTATGGCCGGCGCGGCGCTGTCTGCTAAACGGCTTTTCGACTATTGCCATCGATTTGCACCAAAGATTAGCGACAACAACAACAACAACAACAGCAACAAGCATCGACATCATCGGGAACATAACATTTATGGGCCTGACCTGACCTGAACCCCACCCCGCTATGCCATGCATAGATAAATGGTGACAAATGGTGTGGGGTCGGTTTTCTGTGTGTGTGTGTGTGTGTGACCCAACCCGTTTATAATTGTGTTCTATGTTCTTCTTGTTCTTGTTGTACTATTTGCGATAGATTTTGCCAGAGCTTGATAGTAATTATAATGACAACAGCGACAATTTACATGCCATGCCCTCCAATAAACTATTTATATAGTACAAGCGTATATATCATGTCTGTTGGAGAAAAGAATTTGGTATATTATATATTATGTATATTATGAGTTCAATGAGTTTGCAACTTAATCAGCAAATGACAGCGCCCGGAAAATCTATAGTTGCACTTGCCAATTAAGTTGAAATATGTGCAAATGTCAATAGCAATTGCTTTAATTGAGAAATTATAGACAAATTAAAAGTAATTTATTTATATATATATAATTTCTAGATAAATGATTTCAGTTATATTTCAGATACTTTTACTTTCCTTGCTTTGATTAGTTTATCAAAGTAATCAAGCAGTTGGCTTATATAATAATTGACGAAATAAATACAATCAAAATTACATATTTATACACACATTAATTTTTCTTATGCCTTACCCATGTAGGGCAGTGTAACCGTGAAATACGCGCTTAAATTCTCGTTTGGAAATCAATGAAGTGCCGCTGCCGCAGCAATAGCCACAACAACAACAACAACAACACAAACTAGTGACAAGAATGCATTGTAATTATAGCTAAACAATTTTATAAAGAAAAAACAACTATTGTATGTAATCGACTAATTTGTTTGATTTTATGGCAAAATCAAATCAAATGCGAAGCAAGCGATCCCAACGATCAATACCCAAAGGGTGTGGGTCGCATTCATTCACTTTCTTTGGCAGCTGCTTACACAAGACCTTGTAGTATTTACATATATTCCATGTGCTTTCTATAATGCTGATCCGATGCGATCTAATTTGCATTGCATTGCATTGCCACCCCCACGGGCATATGCTATATGGCGAGTTTTGGGCACGCGCTGCACTTTGAAAATGGTTATTGGGTGTGGGTTGTAAGCGATTATTCAGTATCTAGGTGCATCTCTTGCAATCAGCTAGCAGCTGGCTAGTTTGCTATCCAACGGGCAAACTGCCAGTGGCAACAACTCAACTCAGCAGCAGCAACTAGCGGCAAAATCTGCAATGTTCTCAGTCATTAGTTTGATTGCCATTTCGACATTGTCAACACCTCCAAAAATTACGTTGTGCTGGTCTGTGCTCAAAAATATAAACGTTTTTATATTATTTTACAAATATTATAAGTGTGGGCGCTAAGTGTGCTCCCAGTTGGCTCAGAATATGTATGTATATATTAATATATTGAACAAATAATTTGAAGTGACTGCATAGCCTCAGGCCGCAAAACGTATTCAACTTATTAATTTTATGCAGCAGCCTGAAAGTAGGCTACACAAATCCGACAGAATGCGTAATTACGTATACACAATTACGTGCTCGTTATACTTAATGAAATTGCTTGAATAAATTGTGTCAAACTAATTAAAACAATTCAATAAACTGCATTACAATTTAAGCATGACAACAGAAAATAAAAATTGCACACGACTGCTGTATTCTCTGCATTGCTAAATGTATACATATATTATTATATGGTACTATATTAATTTTAGATATTAGCATATATTATATTTGAAATTGTGCAGTCTTTGCCGAATTTGGAATGTGTGACAAATCTAATAAGTTCTATTGACATAAAGCCGCTTATAATTTATGCCTTTATTTCGTTGAGTAATCGTGTATAGAAAAACGGTAGTCAACTGACGTTTATTGCGCTGGGGCCAAATGAAGTCACTGGCAGTGTTAGGCGAACGAATAAATTGCGGCCAAGTAGCCGCCAAGGTAGTCCACAGAAACCACATAAAAGGCCAACTGTTTTGTGGTGCAGGCGAACTCAAGAGAAAGAAGCGCGTCACAGGCTGCCACAGCCTGCCACTGCAATGCGGTGCGGTGCCATTTACCCAAGTCGCAGACGGGCTGCCATAGCGCCGCAACTTAAACGGTAATTGGCCATGCGAGTGAGCACCATCATTCCGAACACACCCTCCCAACCCACCCATCCTTCTTTCCACTGTTCAAAATAGTGCAGTACAGGCCGCAAGTAATCAGCAAGAAAAAAGAAGAAGCCAGCACGTAAAAAGTTTCAGTTCTGTTTTTGGGATGACAAACGAAATAAAAACAGCTCCGACTAAGTTGGGAGTGTTCGACCAGCAGTTACCATGCAGCCAGTTCCAATTTTGAGATTACCTCAGAAATATACAAATAATACAGAAGGCTTTATCTTGGCAAAAATTGAGAAAAAAATATATTATTTGTACTAATTTATACGTACTACATAGAACTAGAGGTGTCTGCGTCTAACAGTTACATATACTTCCCCAAGCTTATCAACCCATCAGCACATTTTTAAAGGGTATTGGGTGTAACAAGAGAGCTACATTTCCTTTTGTCCATTCCGGCGCCGTCGCCACGCCCACATTGTGCTTGCACTTGTTTGCATACGAAGGCAAGAAACGTTTTATTTATAGGTGCAGCCAACGGGGGAATAGCGGATTGGTGGAAACTTGCAACATTTTGACGCTCCATTAGTCTATTTTTGTGTTGTGCTATTGAACCCAATACAGTGAAGAGCGAGCGGCTGAAATGGAAAGTGAATCCGAGGTGCAGGTGGCACAAATACGCTGTGTGATTTGTCTTTGATGCGCATTAGGAGCAGGGTATAGCTATGGGGGTTTAGGGTTGGGGGTTGGGCCGGGTTGATGGGGTGGGGTTATGTCGCACCGCCAGTGTCACTGCAGCTCATTTGAAATTCCAAATAAAAGGTGACGTCGTATCCTTGGCATGTCCAGGGCCAGGATAGCCGCAGCCAGCGGCAGCCAGCAGCCAAAGCTTGGCTCATATGCATGCGAAAGGAGGCGAAAGGACATGCTGTTTGGCTGTCGTCCCTTTTAGCCAAAGGTCACAATTTTCCAATTTTGTCTTCCGTTACATTTGCACTTGAAATTTTTGAGTTGACGTCGGAAATTTCTTTGCACTGTCCGCGTGGAAAATTAATGCAAGTGTCAAGTTTTCGTTTATGCCATCAAGGACATCGCACATGTCCTTGCCAGCACTCAAGGTGAAATCTGTAAACTTACAAAGATTCATTACACATACGATATAGGAAGTATTTTTGTTACACATTCATTTATTGAAATCCAAGTTATATATGTATGTATACGATTTAGTTGAAGTTTGCTTTATGATATGCTCTGCGTTTCTAAAGTATGTAGTTACCAATTTGTAGAGTGCTTAGTAGAACATGATATTCCAAATAATGCTAATCGATGCAATAAGTTCTAGCATTACTTATGATCGAGTTATGTGATTTTCAGAGTTCAAAATTGTGTGTCTCTTTGTGTTTGCCTCTACTTTGTCATGTTTTGGGAGAAAGAGAGAGCTCTTAAGTTAACTATATATCGATTATGATTGACATCAAGTAACATTTAACAGTAAATGGATGAATTCAGAAGAGAAATGATACACAAAAATCGGAAACTTTATTTTCCCAGACAAAAACCATATCATTGAAAATCGTTCTTTGAAATTCTCTTCTGAACGCGACCAATATACAGATATGCAGTAATAATAATCATGTTTTTTTTAAATTTTTGCTAAAGCTATCTGGTTTTTTTTTTCTCCAAATATATAGTGTTTGTTCGTGTACTAAAAGATCGATTCAGCTATGTAATTACAACTACATATATTGTACGAATATGATATATCATGTTTGTATTTCTAGTTCAAGTGCAAACAGCTACATTTATGCAATTTCTCATTGTGTTCATATAAAATTCTCAATATTCAATATTGAGTGTGTATGTTTTCTTTTTTTTTCAACATTTAGAATACATATAGAACACGGAAATATTTTACTGGGCTTTGTATCGAACCTATCAATTTACTAGATTTTTTTTTGCAAATTTAAGCTAGTTATATTTAGACTAGATCGCAACAAAATTTCACTTTCCATTAGCATCTGAATGTGGCACAAGGTCTTGAAATGTCCTTAGCTCTGTTCTTGTTGTTGTTCTTCTTCCTCTTCTTCTTTGTGCTGTTGCAACATGTTTCACTTTTGATAGCCACCGAAACTGTAGCTTGAACCCACTCCAACACTTGCCGACATTGTCGGAAGTTTCTGCGATTTTTGTTAGTTTTTCGTTTTCAGTGCTACAAAAACTTTTCTATTTGTTTTTTTTGTTTGTTTTTTTTTTTACCAAAAATATAAAAGAGAAACTTTTCATTTGTGTGTGTTTGCAGTTGTGTGTGTGTGTGTGTGAGCAGCTTAAGCTGTGTTGTTGGTTATTGTTGTTTAGGTTGTGCCTTAAATTTTGCCCGTTGTTCAAGTACATTATGTAAAATATAGTATATGTATATAATCTATATAAGTATATAAATAGTATTCTGTTTTTTTGTTCATATTTAGGTATCAAAAAATTCGTATAAAAAACGTTTGCTTAACAAATTCTCATTATATTTGACTGTAAAAATCTCCTGGGTTTCAAAATTGTGTTCTTGTCGATTATTTAAGAATTTGTTTCAAAAAATCAATTTCGGTGTGTGTTTGTTTTCAAATTCCTAAACGAATTCAAGCTGCTGCTGCTTCCTTGGCCATTTTTTAGTAGCTGCAAATGAATGAAGAAAAAACTGCGCAGCACGAATCCTTATGCAAATACCTGTGCTGTGACCAATTTGAATGCGAATTATTTGTGTGTGTGTGTTGTGTGTGTGAGTCGCGTGTGCCACGCCCCCTAACGCCTAATACGTAATGCGTCCCAGGCGCGTTGCGGGCAGCGTAGTTGGCTCAGAGTTGGGCAACTCGCCGCAACGCTGCAGCCAGCTCCATGCCTCGCCACAGAGCACACCGACTCTGGCCAACATTCAGAAACAGTTGCTGCGACGCTTCGATGCCGATGCCGATGATATCGATACGGATGCTGTAGTTGTTGTTGTTGTTGTTACAGTTGTTGCTGTCCTTGCCGGCAGCAACGCGGCCGCGTTCTATGTTCTCTTGAGCTGCTCGGCAATCGACGCACGGCTGGAGGATTTGGGTGTACGGGTCTTCTTCACCAGGAAACATGTGAGAAACTCGATGGGCGATGGCACCTTCTGGAGGCTCTCCTCGCTGGAACTGGTGCCCGACTGGTGACTCTCGGCACGCACATTGCTGCACTTGCTGCGACCGGTGCTGGCGCCGGGTCCGTCCATTTCGAGGGCATGTCGATAGTAGTTCTTGCAGCATTTCTTGGACAGATTGTACATGCGCACGGTGCGATCAATGTTCTCATCATCCTCCTCCTCGCTGGATTTTAAATTCAAGCCCATGCCACCCACGCCCACATCATGCGAATTGGATTTGACCATAGCCATGTTGGCAGCGTGTCCCTTCTGTTGCTTGTTCTTTTTCTGCTGCTTCTGCTGATCCTTGATGTGCTGCTGCAGACTGCACGGCTCATGCTCCTGTTCCGGCTCTCTCTGCTGCTCCGTCTCCTCCGGCTCCTGTGACTCCTCCTCCTCCACATTGTTTTGGGTATCATCGTAGAACTTGTAGCTGCGATAGCGTGCATGTCTTCCCTGCCAATCGGTGCGTCCTGTCCAATCCGCCCGCCCGGTCCAATCGGTGCTCGCTGGCAGCGACAGTTGTATGGTTGGCGTGCGATAATATTGCCGATGCGGATGAAAACCAAGTCCAAAGTCATCCATATACGACTGAGTATGGATGTTGTCCAGCTCGTCGGCAACACTCAGCAGAAATGGCAGAGTCGACATGGTCTCCTTGTAGATTGTGCGTCGTATTTTGAAGCGAGAACTTTTCAATTGAAAATTTGAGAAATTTTCCAAATTGTCAATTTAATTTAATTTAATTTGTACTTGTTTATTTTAAATATATATTTTTTTTTCAATTTACAGTTTGCAATTTTCGTTTCTCACTGGCCTGGTTTGTTTTCACTTTTCAGACTGACTGGCTCTGGTTGATGGTTGAAAATGTGTAGGTATCTCAATTTCTATGCTACGGCGGGGGCATACATAAACACAAATACACCGACACAAATACACATACTCAGTTGCAGACACACACACACACACACATGCACACAAACAGTAGTAACACAATAAAAGTGCACTTGTTTGCTTTTACTTTGGCTCTGCTTTTGCTTCGCGTTGCTGCACTCGGCGCACTGAGGCACTGGCTCCCTGGCTTACTGGATCTGGCTGGCTGGCTGGCTGGCTCCGCTCGGAGTCAACTGCACGGACTCGAAACTCAAACAGAACTGAACTGAGCTAAATTGAAGCACGGAATATCCACGAGAAACGAGGAATGCATTTCACTGGCGTTGCACGAAGTGCGATTATGTTTGGTTTATCATCATCATCATGTGGGGAAACTCCTTCGGCTCTCTCTCTCTCTCTCACTCTCTCGCACTCGTTCTCTCTCTCGCACTCGGCTGTTGGTCACGCGCTCACGACACAGCAGAAATGCTGCCACGAAGTGCAGCACAAAAACACAAAAAAACCCAAATAAAAACAACCCCAAACCCAAAAACCCTACACACACATACATCTGACTATGTATACACACCCGCACACACACACAAAGACACACAAATATACACAAATACACACAAGCCAGTGCAGCTGCTGGATTTGAGGCTACGCTTGGTTTAATGTTTTGATTTTGCACGTACTACGCGGCGTATGCGTGTTATTATGGTGTGCCATTTGGAGAAGGGGTTCGTTTTTGGATTGCCTTGAATACGCTGCTGGAAATTTCCTAGCGCGCTTTTCGCGCCTTATTGTCATTAGTTTTATTTCAGCTTGGTTCTTTTTTCTTACATTTTTTTGTTGTTGGCCTCCAGCATTGCGGGCTGCTGCGCTGCTGTCCCTGGACTGGCTGCGCTGAAGGACAACGACTACTGCGATTGTGTGTTGCATGTGTGCGTGGCATCTGCGTGTGTGTGTGTGTGTTTGTGTATGCGTTTAAAATCTTAATGCGCAATAATTCATTTTATGGAATTATTGTGCAGGTGGTTGGTGCTGACGTTAAGTGGTTTTTGCTTGGCAAATTCATCCATTGATAAGTCAACTTCTTGGCAATTCTGGCAAGCACTTCGATTATTAAGTGTATAAAACTGAAATGGACTTAAAAGGGGCACCAAACATTTCTGATAGTACAGCAAGAGAGAAGTTTCTAGAACTATAATTAGGGTAAACATAAGAAATATATATTTATGAGTACTAGAATTTCAGCTGTTGAACTATAAAATAGTTAGCTTAAATAGTTGCCTTTTAGAAGGTGGTTTCCAAGCAACATCTCTAAAATATTCTAGTTGTTGCCCAAAAGTCAAAGTTACATAACTAAAAGTAACTATTTTAAGTCAATTTTGAATGAGGGCAGAGCTAATGCAAACTGTATGGCACCCACTCTATTTATCTGTCACTCTCTATTCCTCTTTCTCTCTCTCCTGTATTACAAATCCATTACTGCAATTGGCTATAAAAATAAATTCAGTTAGTTCACTCGAAACACCCCCGAAATTGTTTTTGGTTCGAGCCCAAAGTTCATTTGGGGAAATGCATTCGGGCAGATAAACTGCAATCCAGTTTTAGTCCACAATCTGTTTACATTATTCAGGGCCAAAGAACAAGCAGTATACAAATCCGCAATTGGTACAGTTCAGGAGCACTGAGTGCTCTGTTAGAGAGCAGGTCGTTTGGGGTCAAAAACTGCAAACAGCCAACGACACAGGCCTGGGCAATTAAGCAGAACTGCTTTGCTGCAGGGCACACATCAGGCACAATAGAAGAAAATGTGAAATGAAAAACACTCACATGTATCCGTCTCTGTGTGTGTGTGTGTGTGTGTGTGTGTGCTGTCTGGCTGTTGGAGACACTTAAGCCTGCGGTGAGCGACAGTCGTTTGTGCCACTTATTGAGAGCAAATGGACAGCAGGAGAGGACAGACAAACAGGACATGACAGGAGAGGAGGAGAGTGGAGAGCAGAGGCAGGAATAGAGCACAGCACAGTACAGCACAGCACTGGCCATAAATCCCTTAGCACTCTATATGACACAGTTTCATCGAGCAGGCCAGGAAGCCAGGGGCTGCTCATCAATCGGTCGCTCGACTGATGTCCATGCACCTTGTAGTGCCTCCCCTTAGACGATGATAGGCTGACGATAAGCGGACGAGTTATGGTGGGGCGCGGAGGGAAGGGCTTCACTTGAGCTCATGTACAAACATGTTGTGACTGACACAGGCTGCTGCCATTGTTCTATGAAGTGGCAGGCACACCCTGCAGCGCACACATACACACACACACACACAAGCACACAAACCCCACATCAAATAATGTTCATACGCCACGTTGGCCTCATTTACTTTCTCGCTGCCTTTGGCTGTCGTTTAATCCATTTAATTGCATTTAAAGCTTTATTTGTTGTTTGTTGTTCTTCTCTTTATTGTGCATTCTATTTGGTGGCACGCATATGTCAGCCATGCCCACGCGCCGCCAACCGCCCACCTGAACTCATGGCTTGAAATATTTATGGGAATTGACAGCAATTTGCCGTTGCAAGCATAATCAAAATTAGAAATGCATTCCGAATCGCGCATAGGCAAACTTATGCCTTGCATGTCCTTGTGCCACTTGGCAGCCGAATGACTGACTGTCTAACTGACAAACTGATAAACTGTCTGACTGGCATTTCGTATCAAATTATCTATAAATTGCAATCGGCCGTCGCATGCTATCGATGAGGATTGGTGTGGCGTGCCGCCGAGCTGCATTTGATTGTTTTTTTATTATGCCTGCCATGCCGATGGTGGTCTGACGTTACTGGCGTGTGAAATTTCATACATCATTTTATCAACTGCCAGAGATATGCACTTTATTTTATGTGTATATTCTCGCAGGACATACATGCAATCAATTTGTTGAACACAAACTGTGCCTTTACCTTCAGAAATTTACTCCAGATTTGAATTTAATTTTCAGGTCACACAAAATGGGCACACACTACTCATATATGTGTGTGTGTGTGTGTGTGTGTGTGTGTGTGTGTGTGGGTGTGTTAGCGAGGATGTACTGGTTTCTTTTTCTTGGTAGTCAAGTGGCAAGCCAGACATAAAAAATGCAATAAATATTTAAATTACGATATCAGCTAGCTGCACGCAAATGAGAAACTGGGTTCAGGGCCCTTCAAAACTAGGCTAAATGTGGATAAAGCTAGAAAATAATTAACACAGCCAACTTGCAAGTCTGCCAAGTGGGTTGAAGGTGGCTGACAGAATGGCGCAAAATAATGAGAAACAGCACCTGCAAGGGACTAAATTAATTACTTTTTAATTGACAATGTATTTACGTAAAAAAGGTTTTATATTTAAGATAATTAATATTCTTGGCACTCTTCGTTTTAAAATATTTTTTGTGTTAAGCTTTAATTAAGGAATGAGCTTAATAATTATGCTATTAATTCATTTTACTATGATTTTATTAATTCAATTTTAAAAGCTGTAAAATGGAACATAATTATGGATATAAAAATTAATTACAATGGAAATTTATGCATAAATATAATCAAGTGTAAAACTTGTTCGCTTATCTCTCTGTGAAATGTTTACTCTCGGAAAATGCTAGATAAGTTCTGTGTGTCGATTGTCTGATTTATTGAGACAGTATTCTTACTTAACAATCGAGTGTAAATCGTGTTCCACATCTAAATGTAGATGTGATACCAAACCTGGTTTCTGAAAATCGTAGCACTTTTAATGAAATAATATCGATGGAAAGTTTTGACCCATCCCATCGCAGGCACTCCTTGGGGGGCACAAAACGGCATTGTTTGTATAAATATATCAGTTTTGACAAGTAATGGCAAAAAGGTAATTTACAACTTATTCATGTGTCATTCATTTCATTCATGCCACGCAGATGAAACTTCGTTTCACATTTGCTGCTTGTATCTCCCGTTGTTTTATCTTTGATTCACGCTTCATCTCTGTTTTTGCACAACAACTAAGGCAACAAACAACAACTATAACAAGGAGCCGAATTGAGGCAAGCGAAAAGCAATTTATATGAACAACAACAACAACAACAATAACAATAACAACTGTAAATTAATAACAAAATAACAGCAACAACGACAATCGTGTCAAGTTCAACAAAAGCTTCACCCGTCGCTCTTTTGCTGTTGTTGTTTTTATATTATATTTTATATGCATATAAAATTCGTGGCACGCACAATACCAAAAAAAAAAACAAAAAAAAACAAAATGTAAAACCAGTTAATGCGTCTGCTTCTGTTTTTGTTGTTGTTGTTGTTGTTGTTCGTGCACCCACGCGGCGCTTGAAGAGAGCCGGCCTTAAGAGTGCGGCAAGAGCGAGCTTTACAAAGTGAGTTGGCAGCACCTTAAATGGAGTTGCTCTTCTGGCTGTCATTTTGGTCAATTGGGGGGGAAGAGTGAGTGTCAAAGAGTTGGCCTTCAAAGCCAGGTTGACAAAAAAGGATAAATAAATTGCATTTATTTACGATAAAAATGTAAAACAAAAAAATCACTTTAATGAAGTTTAAGCCTGATCTTTCTTAACAAGCTGCCAAATCTCATGAGTTACTTAACCAAAATCTGGGCAAATTAACACAATTTTTGAATAAGCTCAAATAGTTAAATATGCATTAAAAACATACTAAAAAAATAGTTGCACTAATTTGCTAATGGGGCACCCATATATTTTTTATAACCAAATTACACAAAACATCTTGCTCATCAGCAACAGCAACAGCAGCAACAACATCAGCGAATCGACAAGTCAACAACTCAACAGCTTGCAGCATCATTAAAGACTCGGGACTCGGGTCAGCTCAACAAGCTGTCAATTGTGACGCTCGCTTTGAGCTCCCTCTCTCTCTCTCTCTCTCTCTCTTAGTTTAGGGCGGCTGCCTATGCAGACTGATCGCCAGCGGGGACAGTCGAGGAGGAGGGGTGTTGGCTTTAAACTACTCACAAGCTCACAAGTCGCGACGGAAGCCGCTTTGCTCTGAGCTTGTCTTGAACTTTGGCAGTCGTTTACGGTTGTTCCATGCGGCGCGTTGGCAGCGCGCTAAGTACGATCTACGAGTACTGAAGTTTCCGAAACTTGTCCAAATTCCCGGTCATTAAGCCAAAACAATTCAATTACAAAGTGTACAATTGTATTTGTGCCCCAGTCTCCACAATCCACACTCCATGTTTGACCCTTTTTCCGGCTCTTCTCTATTTGGATTGTATATCCATTCGCGTGCACCCGTTAAATAAATGTGTGGCTGATCTAATCGCTGCCTTTGGCACGACAAAGTGCTCCAACCGCAATCAAACCGAATAACTATCCTGCCACCAGATAAAATCTAAGCTTCGTTACCTTTTCCATTCGCGGCTGTGTGAAACAAATAAAAATGTGCCGCTCTTATCCTGGGCTGTCAGTTCACGGATGAGCTTCAGTGCGTCAAAGTTGTGACCCAATTAAATTACTTACAAAAATTAACAAAAATTTACTTCAACAACAAATTCAAAGCATAAAAGCTTTCACCTAACAAGCGACGAGGCGCAAAACTAGTTTGCTGACGCTTTTACCCAGACAAAAAAAAAAACAAAAAACAAAAAGAGGCAAAAAATAAAAGACATTATAAATTAAAATATTTCTTATATGTATTTTAGCCCCAGACATATAGCATACACATAGAGGAAACGCAAAGCAAGAAAGAAAAAAAAAACACACTCAAAATTAAACCAAACCGAACATAGCCCAAAAACTAACCCAAACGAACGCATCGCAGCGCATTCAACAACTTGTTTATTTCAAAATATAAGTGTATATATAACAAAAAAGCAAAAAAAAATAAACCTGAAGCGCGTCTATATCTTATAAATAGTACGCTTTGTTTCGGCACCTAACGCTGGCGACCATCAACAACAACCACAAACTACACTACAACAACAACAACAAATAGTGGCAGCAGCAGCCGCTGTTTCTCTTGGCGTAGGTCAGGCAACTCCGAGTGTCAGCTGAAAACCCAATAAATAAATCACAAACTATGCACTGATTGAGCTGCCGGCACAAACAGTCGCAACAAGACAGCTGAACCCACGTAAACTAACTACGACTACCACTAACTGCCCATAAATTGGCACATGTTGCCGGCTGCTTTTTAAGTAACTGGGCTAAAATATTTTCAAGTGCAAAATGCTACACTGGTCACTGATTGTCAGCGCCCTGGGCGCAGTTGTTGGCATCCTAGGCGCCTACTGCGGCTGGTCGCTGTTCCCCAACATGATACACAAAAAAGTCGAACAGGTGAGTGGCAAAAAACCAACCTCTTTAAGATACTTCTAGTTTTGTATCTTTGATATAGAATAATTATTGAACATTCTACTTAGACTGTTGGGAATTCTGATAATCATATATCTGCTAATTACAAGCAAAACAACTGAGTCATGTTTTGCGAGCCGCAAGAAAAAAAATATAAACAAACAAAGCTCTCGAGAAATAGCCTGTCAATAGAAGTATGATTATTCTGTACATTCTAAAACTGGGTAGTTGCAGCATGCAGATCATTATGCAACACATTGTAATATATATATTATGTATTATGTTGAAGAACTATAGAATACCGTCTAATTATGATTAATGGAAGAGTTTTTTAAAAATATTCTAAAGAAAGTACTTACATTTGATTCCACGCATCATTTGCGATGGTTTGTAAGGGTATTTGTACTTCAGTTTGCCACAGTAGTGGATTTCTTGATGTTTGCTTATTCTGATAAGTAAGTCAACAAACTAGTAGGCTTGGGCGTGATTTTGAAAACAGTCATAGTATTGTTTACCCAGAACAAAGTAATATATATAATGCATACAGGAAAAGAGGTTAGTCATCTGCTTACAGATTATACAAAGAACCTTAAGTTACTACAAATAAACTAATAGAACCCCTTACGGATGAAATTCAATTGAAATATAATTAATTCAGCATACGAAATTCTTAAGAACATTAATCAAAGTAAGAGACAATCTAGTAATATCTTAAGCTTAACTTAACTCAACAGTAGCAGCATTAGTGCTAACTATAAGTTAGCCAGTTCATTTAGAACAGTTAAAGCTACAGCACTTAATGCACTTAAAATATGCCGGTGTGTCGGTGTCAAAGCTGACCTTCAGTAGAACATGAATCCATTAGATTACCAGGCCAGCCATAACTCATTACTTGAACCCCAGTGGATTGCGAAACATCGCGTCGATCTGCATACTTTATTACGACAGTATTTCATTATCGCCATAGATGACACTGCAGAACATGACATTACAAATAAAAAAAAGCCGTTAAAATTGCTACCCAAAACGAGACAGATAGCATTTACATACATATACATATACATATACATATGTATGTACATATATTTATAGATGTATTTGACAGATAGACTCACGCTATGCACAAATTAATTTAATGCGCAGTTATTGAAATGTCAACAAACATTTGAAATGCAATGCGGCGCCTGCAATAATAATCAATTTCAGACAAATTCATTATAATTTGGGCAAATAGTTAACTACACTAATTACAGTTGAAACAGTTTGGCCATAACAAAGAATAAATGTGTTGCAATTTCAGTTATATGTCAGTTAATATGTGCTTGCAGAAGGTTTTTAAGTGTGTCTAAAATGTATATCTATTTGTTCTCAAGGCGCTGATTCATTGCCAGAGCTAAGGCTATCGGGTGGCTTGGAGGCGCATGATTCACTTGTTGTTTATTGCAATTAGAATGTGGCGCAGCGCTTTTTAATTGCCCTGCCCTGGCCCTGCTCATAATGGCAAGCCGCAAGCGCAACTCGCTTTTAGGGTTGTCATACACTGGGCATTACATGCGTATACTTGATGCGAGCCTTGCCCGCCCATGGGTGAGGTCAACTCATGTTTCTTCTTTTTTATGAGCCATTGTGCTCGGTTCCGTATATGCGGCATATCTTTCGGTTGCAATCTAGAATGGTTTAAAATCAAGTTAATGTCAGTTGGGTTCGCTTAAGGTTGATGCTATCAAAATGTGTCGCCTTCAAGTTGAAGGCAGCCGTATAAAAACCATTTCTATTTGTAATTCCAAATGCAAACCAATTGAAATTCAAAGCAATTGATGGTCAAATTGTTGTTGTACATTATTGGGCAAGTGGGCCAACAAGCAATGCCAACCAATTAACACTCGTTTTCGAGCGAAATTTTAGAAAGGAACAGCTATTAAATATTACGTATATGCCACGTTGACCCATTGACTCAACACATTCTGAGCCGCTAAATCCGCTGAACCATCTGACCCCCTGAGATGCTCTCAAGTATCTGCATTTACATATGAAAAAGCTGTTTCTTTTCAAATTTCAGTCACGTTTTGGCGCTTGCTTTGACTTTGATTTGTTGTAGTTGTTTTTGTGGTCATTTTTGCGTTGAACAAATTGTTAAAATTGGTCAATTTCGCAATAATTATTTTATTTTTTTATTATTATTTCGTTTGGCTGCCGAATGAATTTTGGGCCAGTGTCAATGCGTCTCAGCTTGTTGTTGTTGTTGTTGCTGCTGCTGTTGTTATTGTTGCTGACTTGTCTTCGCCTCTCTTAGTTTAGCAGCTCTTAAGGTTAATCAAACATTTTGTATGCTCTTTTCATAGGCTGACTGCGCGGTCGACGCGACGCCGGCTTCGTGTGCATTGACCTTGAGATTGTTTGTGGTTATTTTTATGCTTTTCGAAGATTTTTTTGACAATTCCTCAATTGTACCTAGTTTATACATAGGTAACTATGTACATATGTATATATATTGTATGTATATCGTGTACGTGGCCTGGTCTTAGCCTCACTATAACATTATATTGCTGGTCATGTTTCGTAGGTTTTACTTTTGCAAAATTTTTATTATTTTTTTTTAATTTACGAGGGAATTGTAAATATTTGTGGAGGCTTCTAGTCAAGGCGCCACTGTTTAGTGCTCAGCCATTTAAGTCATTTAATTATTTTACAGGGTCAGCAATTTGACAAAGAAATTTGCATTTTTAATGGTTGCCAATTTTTGGCTATACGAGAATTTTGAAACGGGTTTCATATAATCTGGGTACTGTATTTGACTTGCAGATACCCTAAGGCTAGCTCCAAAGACTGAAATCAAAGGCAACTCTTACAGCCTGTTACATTCATCGCTTTCAATTACAGACACCCTCTTTTGTCAATTATGGAGATACCTATGTTAATTAGTATTTAACTTGTTATTTGGTTAGCTGTTTTGGTCATTGCACTTTGGCAACAATAATAAACAAATGTAAATACGTCTCAAACAAATATTTAATAAAATATACATAAAAATGGAATAATTAACCGAATGAACTACAATACGTTGTTGAAATATTACCGCTGTCGGCTTAAGTAAAAAAAAATGGAAAGAAAGAAAAACTGGTTCATAGTCGTCAGTCTGGCTAAGTGTTGATGACGCTGATGTGATTTTTATGGTCACTAATTCATCATTTTGCTCATAATTTAATAGCAGAGAAGACAAGCCGTGTTAAATGAGAAATGAGCTTTATGAAGTGTAGACAACTCATTGACATATAATTAATATAATTCTATATATATTATTTTTCTTAATCGTTTATTCTCTTCGTTAGAGCGTTGTTATACAAGATGGCTCTGAGCAATATAAGCGTTTTGTGAAACTGCCCCAACCGCTCAGCTTCAAGGTATACATATTCAATGTGACGAATCCTGAAATGATACAGCATGGTGCCATACCCATTGTCGAGGAAATTGGACCCTATGTTTATAAGTAAGTTGAATACACACCTATTGCAACAATAGCTTAACTAAAAACTTGTTAACTTTCTCCAGACAATATCGCCAGAAGAAGGTTAAACACTTCTCGCGAGATGGTTCCAAGATCTCCTATGTGCAGAATGTGCGTTTTGATTTTGATGAGGATGCCTCAGCACCCTTTACACAAAACGATCGCATTGTAGCACTCAACATGCACATGAACGTGAGTATATAAAGAGATATATATTATATATATATATATCTAAACTATATAAATGTTAATTGAGTTTGTGATTGATAATCTTCTGACGCATCTTACAGGCCTTTTTGCAAGTATTCGAAAGAGAAATCACTGATATCTTACAGGGTTTTGCAAATAGATTGAACTCGCGATTGAATCGCACGCCCGGCGTACGAGTTTTAAAGCGTCTGATGGAGCGCATACGAGGGAAACGTAAAGTAATTTTATTTACTACTAATTCTATAGAGCCAAAAAAAAAAATACACATATATACATATAACGTTAGTAAAGGAATGGATTATGGAATATACTTAGCTGACTATATAGACTTAACCGCCCAAGCATGCTACTATCTTTGGTCAATGTTATTCTTATTATTGGATTTGGATTTTATTTGTCGGTTGGGGTTTTCGAGTTAATTGACTTAACTAATTAAACATTGACACAGACTGTTTGTAACCCTAAAAAAGGTTAATCGATGTCTACTTCTATAGAAGAATGTAGTTTATGTCAACGGATAACAGATCCAATGAAAACATGCTTTTAATTTAACTATTGTATAGGGCATTATTTTGTCCCTTTTCTTGATGAGCTGATGATGGCCAACTGATATGGCTGTATCGATGTCATTGCTCGTATATGGTTATTAATTATGATAACACCCCAGACATGCGTAAAGTAATTAAGCTTTTAATATGATTAATGTGTTTACTTAGCCTTTATTCACTTAAAACGATCAGAAATATAATATATGTTGATAAGCATGAGGTTCAGTTTAGTATTAAGCTGACTGGCTTAAGGTCAATGTTGGCTATTTACATATATTAAGTAAATACTAAGCAGAACTCTGGTTTAAACTGATAATAGTATTGATTTGAAAACAATGTAAAATCTTGGTTTCGGTGTTGACTTGCTCTATAAGTAGTCTAAGAAAAACTAACTAACCTTGACTTTTAAGCCACTAGCTTATAGCCAGAACTGTTGGCTTAAAGGTCATTAGCTGTTTGCGGTAACTAAT
Source organism: Drosophila paracracens (assembly GCA_035044025.1). Lineage (NCBI taxonomy): Eukaryota > Metazoa > Arthropoda > Insecta > Diptera > Drosophilidae > Drosophila > Drosophila paracracens. The sequence continues at coordinate 11,976,628 of JAWNMN010000192.1, read as the reverse complement.
CTGTCGAACCAATAATAATTATAGCGCCCTTTAACTGGGTGAGCGGCATCGTAGTCAGCCTTATTGATGGTGTCAAAGTAAGTTAAACAATCTTGCTAGATCTGTGTAAATATATATTTATAATGCGTGTCTAATATTTCTAACTTTGCTCATTAAACTCAAGTACACAAAAAAACATAACACAAATCATACTGATTGGCATGAACCTTGGTCGAAGGATTTCACAATTGTAAATATGTTTTGATAAATTGCGATTGATATCGAAATGCTGTCAGTTAACAACTTTTTACTATAAGCAATTAATTATTTAGTATTATTAAACATACATAACTCAACTGGCTACTAATTTTTGTCAACGCTTCGCCTAACACAAATTTTAAGGCTAATTGCCACGCCCCGCAATACGCCGTTGCCTCCTGCTACGCCTCCGCCTCCCCGCTAATGCTTGACGCCTTTGCCTTTACCTGGTTTCTGCGCCCCCAACAAATCCCAGTTCAATACTTACCCATTTAACATTTTAACTTGACCGTCGGCTCTTTTCAGTCCGTGCTGCAGATTGGCGAGAATGACCCGGGTCTGGCTCTACTGCTGGTGCATCTGAATGCCAATCTCAAGGCGGTATTCAACGATCCGCGCTCCATGTTTGTACAGACCTCGGTGCGGGAGTATCTGTTCGATGGGGTGCGCTTCTGCATCAATCCCCAGGGCATTGCCAAGGCCATTTGCAATCAGATCAAGGAGAGTGGCTCCAAGACCATTCGAGAGCAGAGCGACGGCAGCTTGGCCTTCTCCTTCTTTGGACACGTAAGTTGAGAATGAAACTAAACAGAATACTTCCACTCACATGCACCTCCACCATCCATAGAAAAACGGCTCTGGTCATGATGTTTACGAGGTGCACACGGGCAAGGGCGATCCCATGAAGGTGCTGGAGATTCAGAAACTCGATGATTCGCATAATCTGCAGGTGTGGCTCAATGGCAGCAACGAGGGCGAGGCTTCCGTTTGCAACCAGATCAATGGCACCGATGCCTCCTCCTATCCACCGTTTCGGCAGCGCGGCGATTCCATGTACATCTTCAGTGCGGACATTTGTCGCTCCGTGGAGTTGTTCTATCAGTCGGACATACAGTACCAGGGCATACCCGGTTTCCGGTACTCTATTGGGGAGAACTTTATCAACGACATTGGACCCGAGCACGACAACGAATGCTTCTGTGTGGACAAATTGGCGAATGTGATCAAACGCAAAAATGGTTGCCTCTATGCGGGTGCCCTCGATCTGACCACCTGCTTGGGTGAGTTATTTAATCGATTTTTATTAAGGAGGTATTCCAACTCCATCTGAACAGCTATCAACAAGATTTAAAAGCATTCATTTAAATAATAAATTCATGGGCATTAAATCGATCTAAAGCATCTGTGTCGATTTTGCCATTAGTATATTGTTTTTATTATTTGTGTCCGATTTAATTTAATTACCAATTTATTTATGTGTTTCAAATGAGAATTTGACAGTTTTCTGGTAGTTTTATCTGCAAAACTAACAAGTTTCATTAACGAGCCCATTAATATGGGCATTAATTAGACGCCCACAACCAGTTAACGGAGAAAACAATCTGTTCAATTGGCTACCACATTGCCTACTCGCGTTTGTCACAGCTAAAATTAAACGCCAGATTTAAACTTTCAATTTAACAGACTTTGGTCATAAAATATGTAGAACATCCCAGATTAGAATGGATAATGATATGTAAAAAGAATTCTAGAAAATCCGGAAATACTTGGCGTGCTTGTTTTACGCCCCGTCTACGAATTAACGTGTTTGTTTGGCTTTCAATATTAAACTTATCATGTTTCATATGCAAATTCACAAGAGTTAAATATCGACTGCACAAATATTAAGTTTTTTATTGAATGAGAGTCTAAACAAATAAAAAAATAAAAAACAGCTTTTGCTATAACAAATGCAAATGTGAACAAGCTCAAGTCTTCATTGAATGCCAATTCAAATGTGACGTATGCTTTTTGGAGGTGCAAAAGCGAGCCGCCTAAACGCACAGATAATCAAATTTAAATTATTTGTTCGGCAATAACAATTAAACTAAAAACCATTTGTCTTCAAGCGTCTCAAATTCCGTATTATTTCAAGTTTGGAAATGAACTCGATCTTTGCGCACGCTCACTTAGACCAAGAACAAATTGCAATATCAATTCAAATGGCTGTGTGGGTCGCACAATCATTTGATCTTCAATTAGATACCCTTGCTTCGGGGCATTTCAGTTCCATCAGAATGTATGTAATCAACATTGTTTCGATCAATCATGGACGCCGATCCATAAACAAATCAATTTGAATGATACACATTTTTGGCTTTTTTTTTTATTAATTTAAAAAACCAGTCTATTAAGTCTTTAGCAATTTTGGCATTTAGAGCATTAATTGTTTTAGCTGTCATATAAATAATCTGTTTAAAATTAATGGTAATCGAAAAATTATACTAAAGATTTGTCTAATAGTTTAGTGTTTTATTGCCATATTAATTATAGTCTTTTGGTTTTATCTGAATACCTGCCACCATTCTTAAAACATTAAGTTTTATATATCGATATATGGGCATCGATCGAAACTTCAAAATGCCATAGCTTCGTCAAAACTTAACTTAGATTAAAAAGCGAGGGCTTTTTGATCATAGTTTTGCCCCTAAATCAATTCTGCATTTAAAGTTGAAAACGTGATTTTGGGTCGGAAGACAAGTAAAAATTATGTGCCGCAAATCGGTATACCGACATATATGGGCATAGGTCGAAACTTCAAAATGCCATAACTTCGTCAAAACTCAACTTAGATTAAAAAGCGAGGGCTTTTTGATCATAGTTTTGCCCCTAAATCAATTCTGCATTTAAAGTTGAAAACGTGATTTTGGGTCGGAAGACAAGTAAAAATTATAGCCTGAAAATCGGTATACCGATGTATGGGCATTGGTCGAAACTTCAAAATGCCATAACTTCGTCAAAACTCAACTTAGATTAAAAAGCGAGGGCTTTTTGATCATAGTTTTGCCCCTAAACCAATTCTGCATTTAAAGTTGAAAACGTGATTTTGGGTCGGAAGACAAGTAAAAATTATAGCCTGAAAATCGGTATACCGATGTATGGGCATTGGTCGAAACTTCAAAATGCCATAACTTCGTCAAAACTCAACTTAGATTAAAAAGCGAGGGCTTTTTGATCATAGTTTTGCCCCTAAATCAATCGTACATTTAAAGTTGAAAACGTGATTTTGGGTCGGAAGACAAGTAAAAATTATAGGCCGAAAATCGGTATACCGATATTTGGGCATTGGTCGAAACTTCAAAATGCCATAACTTCGTCAAAACTCAACTTAGATTAAAAAGCGAGGGCTTTTTGATCATAGTTTTGCCCCTAAACCAATTCTGCATTTAAAGTTGAAAACGTGATTTTGGGTCGGAAGACAAGTAAAAATTATAGCCTGAAAATCGGTATACCGATGTATGGGCATTGGTCGAAACTTCAAAATGCCATAACTTCGTCAAAACTCAACTTAGATTAAAAAGCGAGGGCTTTTTGATCATAGTTTTGCCCCTAAACCAATTCTGCATTTAAAGTTGAAAACGTGATTTTGGGTCGGAAGACAAGTAAAAATTATAGCCTGAAAATCGGTATACCGATGTATGGGCATTGGTCGAAACTTCAAAATGCCATAACTTCGTCAAAACTCAACTTAGATTAAAAAGCGAGGGCTTTTTGATCATAGTTTTGCCCCTAAACCAATTCTGCATTTAAAGTTGAAAACGTGATTTTGGGTCGGAAGACAAGTAAAAATTATAGCCTGAAAATCGGTATATCGATATATGGGCATCGATCGAAACTTCAAAATGCCATAGCTTCGTCAAAACTCAACTTAGATTAAAAAGCGAGGGCTTTTTGATCATAGTTTTGCCCCTAAATCAATTCTGCATTTAAAGTTGAAAACGTGATTTTGGGTCGGAAGACAAGTAAAAATTATAGCCTGAAAATCGGTATACCGATGTATGGGCATTGGTCGAAACTTCAAAATGCCATAACTTCGTCAAAACTCAACTTAGATTAAAAAGCGAGGGCTTTTTGATCATAGTTTTGCCCCTAAACCAATTCTGCATTTAAAGTTGAAAACGTGATTTTGGGTCGGAAGACAAGTAAAAATTATAGCCTGAAAATCGGTATACCGATGTATGGGCATTGGTCGAAACTTCAAAATGCCATAACTTCGTCAAAACTCAACTTAGATTAAAAAGCGAGGGCTTTTTGATCATAGTTTTGCCCCTAAATCAATCGTACATTTAAAGTTGAAAACGTGATTTTGGGTCGGAAGACAAGTAAAAATTATAGGCCGAAAATCGGTATACCGATATTTGGGCATTGGTCGAAACTTCAAAATGCCATAACTTCGTCAAAACTCAACTTAGATTAAAAAGCGAGGGCTTTTTGATCATAGTTTTGCCCCTAAATCAATTCTGCATTTAAAGTTGAAAACGTGATTTTGGGTCGGAAGACAAGTAAAAATTATAGCCTGAAAATCGGTATACCGATGTATGGGCATTGGTCGAAACTTCAAAATGCCATAACTTCGTCAAAACTCAACTTAGATTAAAAAGCGAGGGCTTTTTGATCATAGTTTTGCCCCTAAATCAATTCTGCATTTAAAGTTGAAAACGTGATTTTGGGTCGGAAGACAAGTAAAAATTATAGCCTGAAAATCGGTATACCGATGTATGGGCATTGGTCGAAACTTCAAAATGCCATAACTTCGTCAAAACTCAACTTAGATTAAAAAGCGAGGGCTTTTTGATCATAGTTTTGCCCCTAAATCAATTCTGCATTTAAAGTTGAAAACGTGATTTTGGGTCGGAAGACAAGTAAAAATTATAGCCTGAAAATCGGTATACCGATATTTGGGCATTGGTCGAAACTTCAAAATGCCATAACTTCGTCAAAACTCAACTTAGATTAAAAAGCGAGGGCTTTTTGATCATAGTTTTGCCCCTAAATCAATTCTGCATTTAAAGTTGAAAACGTGATTTTGGGTCGGAAGACAAGTAAAAATTATAGCCTGAAAATCGGTATACCGATGTATGGGCATTGGTCGAAACTTCAAAATGCCATAACTTCGTCAAAACTCAACTTAGATTAAAAAGCGAGGGCTTTTTGATCATAGTTTTGCCCCTAAACCAATTCTGCATTTAAAGTTGAAAACGTGATTTTGGGTCGGAAGACAAGTAAAAATTATAGCCTGAAAATCGGTATACCGATGTATGGGCATTGGTCGAAACTTCAAAATGCCATAACTTCGTCAAAACTCAACTTAGATTAAAAAGCGAGGGCTTTTTGATCATAGTTTTGCCCCTAAATCAATTCTGCATTTAAAGTTGAAAACGTGATTTTGAGTCGGAAGACAAGTAAAAATTATAGCCTGAAAATCGGTATATCCATAAGTTAAGAACATAGATTGACTTATATATTATTTATTATTTTAACTATTTGACAAGATGATTGCTAGAGCATTAAATCTTCACTGTTTCTTTGAGTTCGTCTTCGATTTCATGGCTGGAATTCAATATTTGTGCGTCGTTTATTGACCCATTCCTATTCATTATTAATTTCTTAATTAACACTTCGAAACCAGCAATTGCAAGATGATTGAGTGATTGACGAGACGAGGCAGCATCAATTTGTATTGCGCATTTGAAAATAAAAGTGTTGATGACCAGTTTTATGGCTTCTGAAGTGATCAGCGGTTCATTATGATCTTCTCGAGTGCCGCTCTACAAATTGAAGCATTAAATTCTATAAATGATTTTTTTCCATCCATCGTATTAATGTTTTTATTATTTATTGGATTCGTTGTTGGGCACGTTTCTCACTTGAGATGCTTGCCTTATTTTTAATTGGCAAAACGTGAGTTAACAGTTTCAATAATGAGCAGCATTTGGAAATATTTGTCTGCTGTATAAGTAGTGACTCCAAATGAGGAAACTCTCATACAAATTGGTTCAATGCTAACACTAAGTCAATAAATATCGGATAAATCAACGCAGACCTTACTTCCGTACACAAGAATTTTATTGTGCTCAAGTGTTATGAACAGAAAAAAATCGTTGTCAAGTCTTTTGGCTGTGTGGCAACTGGCCTACAGATCCATTGAACTTTACTTTGTTAAAGTAACATTAACAAGAAAAATATATAAATTTAACGAGTGGACGAGTTGAAAATCCTGTTTTTTATATTTTTTAAACAAGTGCTACTTTGGAATTTTAATTACAATATCATGCTAATCTTAAAATCTATAATACTTAAAAGTCAATTATTTATTTTACAGATGCGCCAGTTATTTTGACATTGCCTCACATGCTGGGTGCCTCGAATGAGTATAGGAAAATGATACGAGGCCTCAAGCCAGATGCCAAAAAACATCAGACCTTTGTCGACGTGCAAACGGTAAGCCTTGAACCTTAAACAATATTACAATCTATAATATATAATATATATCTTAAATATTATGGCACAGTTGACGGGTACTCCGCTGCGGGGTGGCAAGAGGGTTCAGTTCAATATGTTTTTGAAGAGCATAAATCGCATAGCGATTACAGAGAATCTGACAACGGTGTTGATGCCTGCCCTTTGGGTGGAGGAGGTTAGTAAAGTACTATCGTGCGTTGTACATCCTACAGCTCAATTTTTACAGGGTATACAACTCAATGGTGAAATGGTGGAATTCTTCAAACAGAAGCTCATCAATAAGCTCGAAACATTGGACATTGTGCACTGGGCGGGTCTTTGTGGCGGCATGGGCGTGGCAGTTCTCGGTCTCATCTATTACGTATTCCAGCGAGGCAGGCCCGAGAAAGTGTTTGTGAAGTGAGAGTGGAGAATGGAGGATGGAGGATGGAGGCCTACCGAAATGTTATCAAATGTTGTAAATGTATATCTATGTTATTATCGTTGTAATTGTAATCTGGATGTAACAACTTGGCTCGCAATGTCCACGAATTTTTGTCTATAATTTATTGTTTAAATGTGATTTTATTATATTGTGATTTAGCCTGTACTAAAAACTATTCTTAAACTAAACAAAAATGTTGAATAAAATGTAAATGAAAACGTTTTTCAAATTGTTTTTCTAATGGATTTGTAAGTTCTTGGTAAATATCATTAGATATTTCTTAGAATTGCTGACTCTTTAACCACAACAGTTGCCAAGCTATAAAATTGAATTCCCACAGTTGAAATACATTAACTATGCCTTGATCCCAAGCTAAGATCCCCAAGTTCAAGATCCCGCACAATGGACAACATAAATTATTCATTTAGTGAATCAATCAATGGCAGTAAAAACTAAATGAAATGAACAAAAACCGCAAAAAAATAGTAAAGTTAATTAAAACTTATGTGTAAAAGTGCAAATTAAAATAGAGTTGCTTAAATTGAGTTGCTTAAATTGAGTTGCTTAAATAGAGTTGCTTAAATTGAGTTGCTTAAATAGAGTTGCTAATAAAACTGTAGACGAAAAAATCTACAAAATTGTGCTTGAATAATGTGCGAGTGAGATGGCCGCATTTGACCAAGTCCAATATGCAAACATAAAATCAACAAAAGATCGACAAGGTGTTTGATTTTAATGCTATTGACACACACTCGCACACTCGCACACTCGCACACACACACACTCAGCAATTGCTGAGGGTTGGGAGGGGTTACTGCGATTGCGACTACGAGTTTGCCTGCTACTGACTGCTGGGACTGTCACTTTGAGTGACAGCCGCATCAACAACAACAACAACAACAACTGTCAGCTGGGCGTGTGTGCGTCGCAAGCGTTTAAAAGCGCGTCAAACACAAAGTAGAAATACAAATAAATAAAAATCGCGCAACGCTCAAACTCGAGCGTTCTGGAACCCGTTTAATAATTAAAAACTAAATATTTAAATGTGACTTTTGTCTAATAAATTTTGTAAATTAATTCATTGGCCACAAAGACAATAAAAAAATAATACTTTCACATCGTAAACGATTCTCTTAAGGTCTCTCTGTCTTGTCATTGCCTGTGGGATCTTAAGCACGCGTCTGGAAAGAACCTTTCCAATTTGGCCCGTTCTTGTATAGGTGTGTGGTCAATAATTATGCAATACACACAATGATGTCCCACAACCAGTTTGCCATCGCTGTCGTCATATATACATTTGTCTACATACATATATTCAAATCACTTTGGTTTGGAGTTCAAGATGAGACCCGTTGCCAACTTGCCCGATCAGTCGGCAACGAAACGCGAAGAAGACGCGTTGTCGAGTGTGAAATAATATTTAAATTTTAAATTCGTTTCGATTCGTTTTGTTTTTGTTTTTTTTTGTGCTCGGCCTAAGGACTGTCGCATCGCATCGCTACATCTCTCCTCTCTCTCTCTCTCTCCCCCCTCTCTCTTCTCTGCTGGCTCCCTATATATTTTTAGAGCAGTATATAAAGGCCTGACGATGTGTTCTACTCCGTCAAAGCATCAGAAGATGTCGTCAGTGTTGTTGCTCCCGTTGCTGCTGCTGCTGCTTCAGATCTGCTCGGCTCGCATCTTTGAGCGATGTGAGCTTGCTGCACTGCTGCAGCAAAGGCATGGAATGCCACCGGCTCAGGTAGCCAACTTGGTGTGCATTGCAGAGCATTCGAGTGGTCTGAATACGGCTACCTTTGGCGGTGGCAGTGGCCCAGGTGGCGGCTCCCATGGCATCTTCCAGATTAGCGATGTCTACTGGTGTTCGCCGCCTGGTCAGGGAGCTGGTTGTGGGTTGAGTTGTTCGCGTCTACGGGATGATGATATTTCGGATGATATTTTTTGTGTGCGGAAGATCTATGCGGAGCATGAGCGCATCACGGGAGATGGATTCACTGCCTGGCAGGCATACGATGCGTATTGTCGCCGTGATGCGGCATCCTATGTTGCTGGCTGTGGACTGGGCAGCAAAAAGAACAGTGCGCAGAACGTGGCTGCCTCCTATCAGGTGAAGCATCCTCAACCACAGTTGGGCTATTATCACCAGCCTCAACAGCAGCAGCAGCTCCAAGTGGGCTATCATCAGCCGCAGCATCAACAGTTGCAGGGCAAAATCTACAGTCGATGTGAGCTGGCCCAAGAGTTGTTCTACAAGCACAAGCTGCCCATGCAACAGATACCCACCTGGGTGTGCATTGCCCAGCATGAATCCTCCTACAACACGGCAGCAGTGGGACGCCTCAATACGGATGGCAGTGCGGATCACGGCCTGTTTCAGATCAGTGATCTGTACTGGTGCACGCATGATGAGCGTGCCGGCAAAGGATGTCGTGCGGTCTGCAATCAATTCCTGGACACCAGCATTGCGGATGATGTGCAGTGCATCAGACGCATCCATCAGGAGCATACACAGATATCAGGTGATGGCTTCAATGCGTGGACTGTCTACAAACGGGATTGTCGCAATCAGCGCTATGAGCAGGTAGCCGCCTGCTTTGCCAAGCCACCAGCGACATCCTTGCATCCCAACGCTATAGGTGGTGCTGTGCACAAGGTCAGCTATGCTTATCCATACGCACCAAAGCCACAGCAGCCAACGACACCGAATCCATACTACAAGCCACCTGTCAGTAAGCCAAGCCAAAACTATCAATTGGTTAGTTATCCGGGAAATCCTTTCCTGCGTCCAGAAGCAGCTCAGCCACATCCCAATGTTATTGGTGCGCCCATAAAAACACATTATGCTAGCAGCTCATACGCAAATCCATTGCTCAGCTACAAACCACACACAACACATAAACAACAACAACACCAGCAAAACTATTACTATCGAGAACCACAAGCACCACAACACCAACAACATTACACAACACCTCAACGAGCTGGTAAAGTTTATAAACGCTGCGAATTGGCGCAAGAGTTGCATTTCTCACACAAATTTCCCATTCAGGATATAGCCACTTGGGTGTGCATCGCGGAGCATGAGTCGCGTCTGGATACGGCGGCAGTGGGGCGCCTCAATGCGGACGGCAGTGCGGATCACGGGCTCTTCCAAATCAGTGATCTCTACTGGTGCACGCAGGATGGCAGCGGGGGCAAGGGCTGTCACATCAACTGTGATCGTTTGCTGGACACGGATATTTCTGATGATGTCCAGTGCATCCGGACTATACATGAGGAACATACGCGCATCTCTGGCGATGGCTTCACTGCGTGGACAGTGTACAACGGGCATTGCAGGGATCGGAAGCGCGCCGAGATTGCCAGCTGCTTTGAGGAGAGTGAGCTCCAGAAGGAGCCCGCGAAGCCAATCAACCCAACAGCTAATGGGCTTGTCAAGAAACCCAAGCCCAAAGGCAAGATCTACAGTCGTTGTGAGCTGGCCCAGGAGCTCTATCACAAACACAAGTTGCCCATGAGTGAGATACCCACCTGGGTATGCATTGCTCAATATGAGTCCTCCTACAACACTGCTGCAGTTGGTCGCCTGAATACGGATAGCAGTGAAGATCATGGTTTATTCCAGATCAGTGATCTTTACTGGTGCACCCACGATGGGAGCAGGGGAAAAGCCTGTAATATTGAATGCGATCGTCTGCTCGACTCCGATATCTCGGATGATATTGAGTGCATCAAGACTATTCATGAGGAGCACACGCGCATCTCTGGCGATGGCTTCACTGCATGGACAGTGTACAACGGGCATTGTAGACACCAGAGTCTGACACAATTGAGCGATTGCTTTACAGGCAATGAGATTATCGAAGCGGAGGTGAAGCCCCATCAACAACAAGTGTCAAGCCATAAACCACCGCCGGTTGTAAAAGTTGTAGCTAATCATCCCTTCATGGCCAATCCGTTCCTGCAACATTTGAGTGTACCACAGAAGACTCAAGTGGCAGTCCATTCTGTTAAGACTACAGCCAAGCCTTCGACAAAAGTGACTTTAGTTCCAGTGACACCTAATCATTCATTTGCATCAAATCCTTTCTTGCAGCACTTGAATCCTCAGCAACATCCCTCACTTACCGCATCTGTGGTTAGCCCTATAAAGTTGATTGATGAAGCGTCTATTTCAAAACCCAACTATGACCAAAATCCATTTCTAGGGCCATTACATATACCCTCTGCGAATGCTATTAGGCCAGCCACTAGTAAGCCCAAGACAAGTACGACTTTAAAGCCCACAGTGGCTGCTAAAGTCACAAAGCGTCCATATATTAGCAGCGATATCTTTCGTCACGAGATTATCAAATTTACGGCCACAACTTCAGCAACAACAGCAGCAGCGCTTAATCATCTTCAGCAAACTAAGCCAAGCACAACGCCAGCACCGAAATTCACTCAAATTATTGCCAGACCTTCTACAACGCACAAAACAACAACTCGTCCAACTATAACAACTCGTCCAAGTATAACAACTCGTCCGTTTACAACAGCTCGTCCGTTTACAACAGCTCGGCCATTTACCACAAACACTCCAGCAAAAATAACAACTCGATCGACTACTGCTAAGCTGTCAACCACAACACCACGTTCGATTTCAACAACTCGTCGTACAACGACAACAACTCAGCAAGCTACAAAAACTCAAAGTGCACCATTAATCAGACAAACAACAAGATCCACTACACGCCAAACAACTATAAGAACAACGGCTCGCCCTACAACAACAAGAGCTACATCGAGAGAAACATCGAGGCCCACAACTCGCCCCACAACAACAAGACCTTTAACACGCCAAACAACAACGCAAAGCTCAACACGTTCTTCAACAATTCGCCCTGCAACTAGCCCAACTGTTCGCCCAACAACTCGCCCAACCGTTCGCCCAACAACTCGTCAACCAACTAGCCCAACAACTCCCCCAATTGTTCGCACAACAGCTCGCTCACCAAGTAGCCCAACAACTCGCCCAACCATTCGCACAACAACCCGCCCAACATCTTCGTCAACAACTCGCCCCACAACGCGCCCCACAACGCGAACAACATTGCGACCCACAATTCGCCCCACAACTCGCCCTACAAGTCGCCAAACAACTCGCTCTACAACAGAAAGCACAATTCGCCCCACAACTCGCCCTACAAGTCGCCAAACAACTCGCTCTACAACACAAAACACAATTCGCCCCACAACTCGCCCAACAACCAGCACATCAGCCCGCACAACAGCTCGCTCCACAACAACTTGGCAAAGATCATTTACATCAGCGCAGCCCTCAACAACACGTTACCCCATAACAACGAGAACAACAAGAACACCCCCCACGAACTATAAAACAACAACTCGATCGCCAGCAACAACTTTAAATCACCACACTGCCTCTAAAAGTACTTCCACAACGACAAGACCCTATCTGTTCACCTCGACAAGATCCACAACAACAACAGCGAAAACAACAACAATAATAACAACAACTCGTCGGCCAGATCCATTTGACCATCCATTCTTTGCGAAATACAAAGCCATATTTGATATAAAAAATACGCCGCCGCCAACAGTCAGCAAACCGACCACATCAAAGTCCATTTTGTCCGACCAATTGCGATTCACTGCCAGCCCGTATTATGCCAGGTTTCAGGAAAATAGTGCCAAGGTCGCGGCAAAAACTCTTTTTGCCTACGATTTTGGCCAGAGTCGAACAACAACAACAAAATCAACAACTGCGGTGCGGTCCCAGCCCACAGCGAAGACATCAACCAAAACATAAGTTCCACATTCAAGGTGGAACAACTATGTTTTTTTTGGGCGGTGGAAACTTGTAAATATGTGTTTAATAGGGCTAGTTAAGTTTTTGTATAATGACATAATACTCATAAATTATTAATCTTAAGATATATAATTATGATTTAGATAATAAAACAAAAATAAACCATACTCAAATCCGTAAAACTAATTCAATGCGTAGAGCGGAAAACGATTAGCGGAGTGCCAACTGACATGTTGAATGCTGTCAACTGCGCTCGCGACACTAAGTGGATGTGTTTTTGATTAATTTCATTAACTTGTTTTTGGCCGAGTGTTAGTTAGCCTTGTTAACATCAACAGCAACAACCACAAGAACAACAACATTCATAAACGGCAACACGGCGAATAGCGTGAAATAACAAGTTTGTGCATTTCAATGTTAATTAATTATTCCAATAAATCAGCAAGTCGCTTTCTACATTTGAAATATATATTAAAATTGACGTAATTGAGATGTCTTGCGAAAATTTTGAAATCAAATTTTTCCGCTCATTGCAGCTCATATTTTGCAACACTTTATTGCATTTGTGGAGGTAATCGATTACCGATAGTTTCAATGAGTCGATATTAAAAGTATTTTTGTGGTGTCTTGACCTTTATTTGCTGCTGCGCATTTTGAGCACTGATCAAGCTGGTCACACTGGGGAAAAAACTAATCAGCTTTCGGTGGACGGTTCGTAAACAATCAATTGTTGATTTTCGGCAATAAAAACGTAATAATAAACGTTAAAAATGCGCTCAAGTGCACCGAGTTCAAATGCAAAATGAATTGAAGTGAGTGCCTTTGTCAAATAAGCCACAAATTTCGAAAAACTACTGCAGCCTGTACCCAGCACCAGCGCCAGCGCTGGCCAACAGACAGCAAGCGCCCTACTTGCTTGGCAACCTCTGTTTGTTCCATTGCATTTATAAAATCATATACCCGCATATACTGCTTTTGTTAATGACAAACGAATTTTAGGTCAAATCTTGATACACGAAAATGCGTCGGCAGAAGAACGTGAGAGAATTCCAGTACAGAGAATGACGAATCTTTCAGTTGCGTGAAGTCGGCCGCGCGCAAATTTCGAACTCGCGTTAAGGTGGCTGCGCGTAACAACCTACTCTCGTCAAGTTGGCTGCGCGCAACAAACTACTCTCGTGAAGTTGGCTGCACGCAGTATTTTCATCTGGCATGAGAGAGCTGTTTACACTGCTTTTAGGCTGGCAATACCTAAATTGTTAGCGACATCTAGCGGAATAAGCAAAAAAAATCTCCAGCGTTGTCTTTTGTCTCGCACTTTTATCGACGTCTATGTCCCCTTGTGCGTTTACTGTCGTTTTGCACGCGCATTCGTGAAAATGGCGGCGTTGTCGCTCGCTCGCTGCCAAATTTTTTGTACATCCAGAATAATCAAAATAAAGCGACAATAAATACTGTGCTAAACAAACAGTGTATGCCAGAGATGCGCGCGCGCTCGCTCGTGTGTGTGTGAAGAAAAATACAATAATAAATCCAAAACCTGGCTATAAATCGAAAGCAAAAAACCTATAACAATATACAGCTAGCTAGGAGTCAGTCGCCGTCGTCGTCGCCAGCGCAGCAGCAGCAGCCGCGTGAATAAGCTAAGCGATTGCTGCAAAGTGCTGCGAGTGGTTTGCTGTACAGCGGAGCACCCAAAAGGCTCTCTGGCCAAGGTGATTACGAATATAATTATGCTAAATTAGTAGCATCGCATCGCATTGCATTGCATCGCATCGTTGTCGTCGTTTATCGCTTGTCGCTTGTCGGCTTTCACCTGCGCCCCACCACCCCCGCAGCCGTCTTCGTGTCTCGTAAACATCTGCGCCAGTTGCAAAAAAAAAAGAAAGAAAGACGAAAGCGAGAAAAAAACTATAAACCAAAAATAATGCAACGCTTTCGGGTTTTATGACCCATAGGTGCCCACCCATCACTGGTAGCACCACAATTAGTGTACAAATAACCACAATTATTATGCGTTTATAATTACTAAAGTGTCAACATACAAAACTTTAATTTACAGGCAGGCAGCCACGCAGCATGCGACAAATAAACAAGAGCAACACCAACAACAGCAAAAGCAATAACAACAACAACATGCCACAGATGCACAGTTGATCAGGAAAAAGAGGCGGCTAACGAACGTCACAAGCAGAAGACAAACTGAACCGACGGGGTGCCCATATTCAGTTCCAGTTTTGGCTCTTCAAAATCTTCACGAAACAGCCACCGACATCGTCACCGTCATCACGCAATGAATAGCAGCCAAACGGCGCCAACGGCCACATCGGCCACCAGTAATCGTATCACGTTCACCAGCCAACCACTGCCCAATGGCACCATCAACATTGGAGGCCCTGGGGGCGGTGGTGTTGGTGGGCCGACGATCATTTCGACGGCGCAACTGCCAAATACGACGACGATCAAAACTATCACGGCGGGCATGGGTGGACATGGTGTGCCGGGTCTGTCGCAGGTCCATCATCAAATGTCACATCCACAGCAGCAGCAGCAACACCAGCAGCTGCATCAACATCAACATCAAACGCAATCAGTAGGTGCCACCCAAACACAAACCTTAGTTATTAAATCCAATCACCATGCTGTCACCCTGCCGGCGGGTCTAGTATCAAGTGCACCAGCAGGAATCGTAACAATGACCAAGACCATCAATCAGGTATCCACCATCAAGCTAAACTCCAACGTACCACATTACTTACTATTCGTATTCGAGGCGAAGATTAGCGCCAAATTCTGGCGACATTCAGTTCGCATCTCTCTCTCTCTCTCTCTCTCTCTCTGCCTGCCTGCGTCCACTGGTTACTCCTGTTCTCCTCCTCCACTTCTCCACCGCAGCCACTCATATGTTTCCACTTTGCTTCCATTCTGATTTTCCTCATTTGGTCACGACTAGCGTGGCCAAACACCAAGCCAAATAGTAGCTGTAAAAGTGAACTCTCGATATAGTGAACCCAAAATATTCTGTTATCTGTCAAGTGATAAATATGATAATCACCCTTTCTGGCCATACATTTAATTAGTTCACTATATAGAACGTTCATTGTTTTTTTTTATAAGTAATTAGCTAATGCATTTCCGTTGGATGTTGAGCGACGGTTTTATATTATACAATTTCTTTGATTTATTACAAAAGTTTAATATTCTTTCTTTCTATTCAATATATAAATATTGCATATTTCCCACCATCCATCGCCTAAGAATCCTTATCCTCCTGCTATTCAGTTTGTGCTTTATTTAAAAACATTAATTTATTGTAGTTTCTATTTGATTCAAATGCTTTTAAACAGGCGCTTTTTTTACAGTAGTACAACTCGTAGACGACCACAATGTTGGTCAGCACACAAATTAAAACATATCTTCATCCATTCAAACCATTTATTTATTTATTTATTTTTGTTTTGAGTCTTTTGAGATATTCTCACAAATTGCGTGCACATTTTGTTTGACTGTTATCTGTGAAGGAATCAACTGTGACTCACGATTTGACGTTACGCGACGCAACTTTCCTGTTCTGCTGCATGTTGTAGTAAAAAACCAAAAACGAAAAAACCAATATCTGATTACTATAAAAGCTTTCTGTTTGCCGCCCATAGAAGTAGAGTAATTAATGAATTAAAACAATATTTGACTAATCCTTGCACTCTTCACAGTCGGGGCAGCCGCTGCTTAACTCCATGCTGCCGGCCGGCGTTGTGGTCGGCATGCGTCCACAGGCGCCGACGCAGCAGCAGCCAAAGAATATGCCCGCCAATCCGCTCAGTCGCGTCGTCATCAGCAATTCCCATATGGCTGGCGTTAGGCCACAAAGTCCATCGGTAAGTGTGACACAAAAGAAAAATAAAATAAATAAAAAACAAATCCAAAAAAAATAACAAAAGAAACTACTAACAAGCAAGTGCGTGATCTTGAGTTTTGTTGTTGCGGTGGGCTCTTCTTTACTAATCCACAAGGAATCCCTAATAAAAAACAGCACACACACACACACTCATGCACCTAAAACACACACACACCGACACACACATTTGTATATACATGCATTTATCAGCGAGTACGCCTTGCACTTTGGACTATGTACTATTTCTCTGTCTATTCTCTCTTTCTTTATTTTAGATAAATTTAGGCACACTTCATACAGGACAAACGCCTGCACTGTTAGTGAAAACGGATAATGGATTTCAGTTGTTGCGCGTGGGCACGGCGACAACGTCTGGCCCGCCAACGATGACACAGACCATATCTAACACCAGCAACAACAACAACAACAATACCAACAACAACAACACCACAACAACAACCACAAATCATCCCATTACCACACAGATACGTCTGCAAACTGTGCCGGCTGCAGCTGTAAGTAGATATCATGGCCAATCGTCATCCCAACAACTACAACAACAACAACAGCAGCAGCAGCAGCAGCTGCAGCAGCAACAAAAACAGCAACAACAACAGCATCAAACAACAACACAAGCATCCTCACAAGCTACAACTGCCAGCACTAGTATTGCACTGCGCAAAACGATTGTCCGTACATCATCCACAATCCTCCCATCCAGCAATAATAATAATATTAATAACAATAATAATATTAACAATACCACCACCACCACCAACAACAACACAACCACCATTACCAACAACAACAACAATAAACCCGCTACTAACCTGCAGCATCAGCAGCAGCAACAGCAGAAGCTACAGCTACAACTGAAGCAGCAGCAACAGGCACAGCAGCAACATAAGCAACAGCAGCAGCAGCAACAGGCCTCAGTCAGCGCCAGCAGCGCAGCCGCCGCGGCCGCCGCAGCTGCTGCGGCAAATGTCGCGGCCACAATTAAGATCAAGCAAAACGTAAAAATCAAAGCTTAACTTTAAAGTTTAGAAACGGGGGAAATTCGCACAATTTCCTCCAGTACTTTCAATTTGCTTATATACTTATATATTCTCTACATCGCCTCTCTCTTTGTCTGTTTATGCATTTGATCTGTTTTTTAAAAGCTACGCTTCAGTTTCGATTTTGTTTAGACTTTCGGCCGGACGAGGCGAGCAATCGCCGCCAAGTCCGTCCAAGACTTTTTCAATTTTCATTTCCACATATGTGTGTATGTATGTATAAATATATATTTGTACTTTTGCTCAGTTTTGCATGCTGCGTTGTAACTGTCTGTGTATATTGACTTGATGTATTCTTTTAATTTAGTTTTACGCTGCCAAAAATCGCGTTGCTGTTCGTAATTAAAAAAAAAAAAAAAATTGAAAACCATCATGAAGATCTCATCAATCTCTCTTTTATCATTTAGCTCTTAAGAAGCATCCTTACGAGCATCGGGCTCCAAAGGCAAATCGGGCTCCTAAAAGGAGTGTGTGTTGAAAACAAAATCACAAACTCTTGCACCCACATTTATTTTTATAACTAACTAATTTCATTCACTTTTAATTATTTTTTCATACGATTAACCACACACAAAACACCTACTAATAGGAGCCCGTTGTTGCCTGTTTGGGCCTTCATCTGAATCATTCATTTTATTCTTGTTTAAACTTATCGCTTATCGCTCTTAATTTGCACTGACTGCACACACACAGTTCTCGATTGCACGCCTGATTGCTAATCTATAATGTTTGTTCTGATCACAGTCGATGACCAACACCACCGCCTCCAGCAACATAATTGTTAACTCGGTGGCCAGCAGCAATGCGCATAGTTATAGCACCGCCACACAACCGCCGCATTTGGCGCAGCTGCAGCAGCAACAGCATGCGCCGCATTTGCCGCAAGTGACGCAAATCCAAACGATACCAGCACAAGGACAAGGACAGCATCAGCAACAGCAGCATCATTCGCAGGCCAATCATGTGCAGGTGGCAACGGCAACTGTGGCGGCGGCGGCGAATGCGAACGTAACAACAACGACGACGGCTGCGCAGGGCAATACCAAAGAAAAGTGTCGCAAGTTTTTAGCCAATTTAATTGAATTGTCGACACGCGAACCGAAGCAGGTGGAGAAAAATGTGCGCACCCTCATCCAGGAGCTGGTCAATGCGACTGTGGAGCCCGAGGAGTTTTGTGATCGCCTGGAGCGTTTACTCAACGCTAGTCCGCAGCCGTGCCTTATCGGGTTTCTCAAGGTACGCCATTTAATTATGATAATCCACTTTCTTTCATTACTAATTGCTGTGCCTTGTCCAACCCCACAGAAAAGTCTGCCACTGCTGCGCCAAGCGCTCTACACCAAGGAGCTGATCATTGAGGGCATAAAACCACCACCGCAGCATGTGCTGGGATTGGCTGGACTGCCGCAGCAGCTGCCGGTAAGTCATAACTAAATAAATCAAAATTCTTATAAAAATCTAATACATTTTTTTTTTTGCTTTTAGAAAATTCAAGCGCAAATCCGTCCGATTGGTGTCAGCCAGACGACGACCATTGGACAGACGCAGGTGCGCATGATAACACCAAATTCATTAGGTACGCCGAGGCCAACAATTGGCCATACAACGATATCGAAGCAGCCGCCAAACATTCGATTGCCCACTGCGCCGCGTTTGGCGATACGCGGCCAAATGCCTTCCCTGCCAATGCCTGCGCAGGCGGTAAGTAGAACTAACTTTTTGATCTATTTGAGTTGATTTGTTTCATTTGTTCCATAGAACATTGTGCAAATCCGCGGTCCGACTAACGCACAACTTCAGCGCACGGGTGCGGTTCAGATACGTGCCACGCCCCGTCCGCCAAATAGTACGCCCACGAACAAAGTCACTGCCGTGAAAGTTGGCCAGACACAGATCAAGGCCATAACGCCCAGTTTGCACCCGCCATCGCTGGCGGCCATATCATCAAATAGCGGACCACCGCCGACGCCGACGCTATCGGTGCTATCGACGATAAATTCGGCATCGACAACATCGCTGCCGGTGCCGTCGTTGCCCACAGTTCATCTGCCGCCGGAGGCGTTACGTGCACGGGAACAGATGCAGAATTCGCTGCATCACAACAATAACAACCATTTCGAGCCCAAGCTGGTTGAGATTAAGGCACCGCAAATGCAGCACATCGAACGCATCAATGCGTCGCTGACGCCCATTTCGGCCAAGACGATGCCGCGCGGTGCGTTTCCCATGCCCAACAAAACGGTGACCAAGAAGAAACGAGACGCGCTCGATCGGGATGGCAAGGATGAGAAGGCGAACAGTGGCATTGGAACAGCAGGTTCGACGGCGGCGGCGGCAGCCGCTGCCAATTCGTTTTTCCAGCAGAGCTCCATGTCATCGTCGATATATGGCGATGATGATATCAACGATGTCGCCGCCATGGGCGGTGTTAATCTCGCCGAGGAATCGCAACGCATTCTCGGCTGCACCGAGAACATTGGCACCCAGATACGCTCCTGCAAGGACGAGGTGCTTCTCAACATGCCAGCGCTGCTGGCGCGATTACGCATGATAAGCGCGGAACGTGGTCTCGAGGAACCGTCACAGGATGTGGCCGTGCTCATATCGCACGCGTGCCAGGAGCGGCTCAAGAACGTTGTGGAGAAATTGGCTGTGATAGCGGAGCACCGCATTGATGTCATCAAGGTACGTTCAGGATAACATGGTTATTTATATAGATTTTAAATTTCAACTATATTCGACAGTTGGATCCCCGTTACGAGCCCGCGAAGGATGTGCGCGGTCAAATCAAGTTTCTGGAGGAGTTGGACAAGGCTGAGCAGAAGCGACACGAGGAACTTGAGCGCGAGATGCTGCTGCGAGCGGCCAAGTCCCGGACGCGAGTCGAAGATCCAGAGCAGGCAAAAATGAAAGCGAGGGTAAGTAATAAGACAACTTTAGCCATATATCCAAGGTTAGTTTCCTAATATGTAACATGTCACAATTTTAATAGGCAAAGGAAATGCAGCGTGCGGAAATGGAGGAGCTGCGTCAACGGGACGCAAATTTAACGGCACTGCAAGCAATTGGGCCGCGGAAAAAGCTCAAACTGGACAGCGATGCGGCCAGTGTGGGCGTGGTAAGTAAAATCAACTTACCGGCGACCATTATTCGATCGCATACTCAACACAACGCTCTTGGGCATCCGCCCGCCTCCACACACAGGGTTCCAGTGGCGGTAGCCTGCTGAGCAATACTGGCACAACAACAACAACGTTACGGCCGCGCATCAAGCGTGTCAATCTGCGCGACATGCTCTTCTTCATGGAGCAGGAGCGCGAGTTTTGCCGTAGCTCGCTGCTGTTAAAGACTTACCTCAAGTGATCGCTGCTGGCGCCGCTGTTGTTCACATACACCTACGCACCTATAAAGGCTTCCGGCCCTATTCCTGCTCCTGATCCTGCTCCTGCTCCTGCACCTACTCCAGCTGTCCTTGTTCTATCAGCGCCTAACAGCGCATGCGTTCATCAGTTTGCAATATTATTTAGCTGTCACATTTAACTGCGTCGTCCCTTTGTTGTTTTAGTTAGGCGCCCTATTTAAATAACGTATGAGTAGGAATAACAACTAAAGTGTAATTAAAAGTTTTTTAAATCCAATTTACAAATCGTTTTCCAACTTAATAGCCAGCAACACAACGAACCAAACCAATCCAATCCAAAAAAAGAAAAAATCAAAACAAAATACAAAACAAAATACAAAACGAACATCAACAACAACAATCAACAAAACACACAACACAACACAACACACAGTAGCAAAAGCAAAAAAGCAAAACTCAACGTGCAGTCAGCCAGCGTTTGATTTTGTAATTTTTAACATAATGAATTGCATTAATTGCATTGACGGCCTTATCTAAACGATATAAATATATAAATATTATGATTAAATTGTGTAGTTTAGTCTGTTAAACGAAATCGCGAGTAATTTCTAGATTTAAGTTAGCGTGCGGCATTCATTGTAGTGGAGATCATAACGTGGTTTTTAAAACCATCATGGTAAGCAAAAAGTAACAGTAACAGAGAAAATATAAGTATAACACAAAAACAAAACAAAAAAAAACAAATGAAGAAATTATCCACATTATGCATACATTGAACTAGTTGTAGTTGTTTAAAGAAATTGATGTAATTTTAATTAGCTTATGTAAAAAATAAAAAACAAACAAAAAAAAAAACAATTAACAGAAACAAACCACAAACAAAAGATAACAATACAAACAAAAAAAAAAAAAAAAAAATACACGTGTAAAAAGTCCAGACTAAGGTTTTTCTATAGTTTAACTAGGTAAACGCAACGTAATTAACAAATTTACGGCAAAGAACTAAACCCGAACGTAGTTTTAGGTACTAAATGTATGTTTTTTTTTAGTGACGCGTTCGTTCAACCAGACGGGTTTATCCAATCGACGGATTTTGTGAATATTAAATTGTTCCAGCGATTCTTTATTTCAACATTTGCACCAGCAACAAAATAGTAAAAATTTTATAAAAAAAAAAAAAAAGATTATAAGACACAAAAGTTGTAAAATATATTTAAATAAATTTGACTACGTACACATTTAAAGTTTATTTTGAATTCCGTATGTGTGCTAATAAAAATTTACAATATGATCACGAGCAAAAAAAACAACAACCGTAAACAGCGCATAGTTTAGTAGACATGTAACTGAATATATTATATACATCTATAAATATATACATACATATTATGTTTTACGATTAATAAATAAAAAACAAAACAGAAGCAAAACAAAACCTTACGTATGTACAACTTAAGTTTAAAATGAGAAAAAGCAAAAAAACAAAATGCAAAAAAAAAACAAAAACAAAAATAAAAATAAAACAAACTTCAGAAAACTAAAACTTCCCGAAAATTAATGATTTTTGATGTTGAGAATGTGTAACGGTATCTCAGTTAATTAGCTAGTTAATTCATTAATATGTATGTAGTTGAATTTAACCAATTTTTATTGCTATTTTTTATAATCATTTTATAATTATAATTATTATTATTATTATTTTTAACACATAAATAAAACCAAATGGACATTTGGACCCAAATGATCGGACAAGTGTTAGCTGAAAATATCGTTTAGATTTTGATTTCATTTTCAGTGCATTATTCATTTTGCCCACAATGAAATTCGTAGGCTAAAAGCATTCCGTTTACAACTCTTTAATATAAATCATTCAATAGTTTTTGCAATTAACTTTATTATTGTTTCATTCATTATTATCAACATTGCAATTACGTTCTGTGACGGCTAATTAGTTCATATGTGTCTAGGTGTTGTTTCTGTATTTCTCTAAATTCTATGAATTTTAAGTTTAGTTAACTACGCCCCCGATGCGGCGGCGCCATCTACTTCATCTGCTCGCGCATATTGCAAATATTCCTTTATGTCATAGCCAAATAGATCAAAGTCAAACCTGCAGCGAGACGAAAGATATCAGATAAATGTGCAGTGGGCGGGCAGTATTTCTGTGTTACTCACTTGTAGTACTCGTATAGCTCCAACATTTCGTGTCTGGTGAGCTGGGAATAGAACTGCTGTTGCAGCTCCTCTGTCTTTCTGCCTCCTTTGCCCATGTTGCGCCATACGGGCGCTATGACACGCTGGAGGCCAGTCTTTTCAATTAGATATAGTTGATCCTCGGCCAGCGATTCGAACTTCAATATCATATCGAATCGGATCAGGCATGGGGTGCAAAACGAAGTCGCCGATACAAAATGCATGTCGATATAATTGCCTCGCTTCACCTGATCCAGCAGCCAGTGCACAAACTCCGGGAACGAAGGATACTTCGTGTTGCCAGCACGGGCAATCAGCTGGGGCTGCAATCAATGGAATAAGTTAGCAGATCTTTGGACCACACCTGGCACACCTTATATCACCTTCTTGCGATAGCCGCGCACAATGCTGCGACCTAGTTTGTCATGGAAGGAATACGGCAATGCAAACACGATCTTATCTCTATATGCACTCAGCAGTCTCTCAAATGGGTTTCTAGCTATGATAAACGTAATTGAATCATTTTGTGCCTCTCGTAGCTGTGAAAAATCCGTACTATTATTAATATATTTATATGAATAAAACTCATGCCTAACTCACCTCTTGTAGCGTTACCCGTGGATAGCGATCTCTGGCCAGATTGAGCAGAATCTTTTTGGTCTTAAGCAAATAGTTCGGCGAGTAGCCGGCCAGGACATTAAAATTGAACATCCAGGAGGAGGAAGCCGCCTTAAAGACATTGCACCTGCAACGTAAGTAGCACCCAATCTAAAACATAACTTGCTTTGCCATGCCACAGTTAACTTACCATATAATATGATATTTTTTATTAACCAAGAACTCCCAAGTGTTGGGCGTGTGCCAGGAATCCTGACCTGTAATTATGTTAATAGCTTTATGTAATTCAAAAGAAGGCTTTTAGTTTTATGGCCCAATTGTTACCCAAAACATCTAGTCCGTAATCCGAGCACTTGTCCCTCAGTCTATTGAGTCGCGCCTCCATGCGCTGTGCCCGTGCAAAGATAAAAGATAAAACAAATGTTTGTATATATATTATACACGTATGTAATGTATGCGGCGGCCCTAATGGAATGCCAAAGGCACCTACCACGGACATTTCCTGCATTTCCTCCGCTGAAAGCGTTTGCACCGCATAGTCGGGAATGAGGGAGAGTCCCGTTTCATTGCTGATCTGTTTGGGATATATGTAGTTGGAGAAATGTTGATAAATGAGCCATTAACGGGCAAGGGAGGTAGGGGTGGTTAACAGCACTTAATGACTATTTAAGCAAATTTTTTTGTTGGTTGTTGTTGTTGTTGTTGTCGAGAAGCCCAAGCCCAAACAACTGCCAATCATTCACTTGGGGTATGAAGAGAAGAGATGTGGCTAAGGAATTTCAATTCTTGCACGCTTTTATAATTCACCCATAAATTTGACGGTTGATTTTGTTTCTGTTGTGTGTGTTTACATTGTCTGCTCATTAATAATGTATGTGTGTTTCTGTGTGTGCGTGCGTGTGTGTGTGTGTGTGTGTTACATATTTACTTTATCAACATAGCGCCACTTATTTTTAGTCTTGCCCGTTGCGACCACGGTTAGCTCCTTGTTTTTGTTTTTGTTCAACAGCAGCACAGGATAACGAAAGTTTTGACCAGCTGGTTGTGGTTGTTGTTGCTGCCCTTTTTGTTGTTGTTGTTGTTGTACTTGGGCCTGTTGTTGCTGCTGCTGCTGCTGTTGTTGCAGATGCTGCTGCTGAAGCTGTTGCGAATTAAAGGCCTAAAAGAGCATTTGCATTTATACATTTACTATTTAGACAGAGGCAGACAAAACATTTTGGTTTGGTTTGGTTAAAATGCAAACATGACGTGGCGTATGCGTAATATACAAGCGTTTCATTTATGATTTATCCAGCAAAGCGTGTCTTACATAAAGCACTGGCAATTGCACTGCCACCGGCGGCACCACTGGGAGCACCACTGACTCATATCGCTGGCATGCCACTGTCAAGGTAGCCCCAACGTACCCAATTAAAATCTCTCAGCGACAGCTCGCTCCACTGTCCACGGGTATCATTATAAATCTAGATGATTGTTTTGCGGATAGACTAATGTTCAGCGGTCGTCGTTGCTCGTGTTTCTATATACCCCCCCACAGCCAAAGCATGTGCTGGGGTATATCGCTTAGTTATATCTACATAATTTATACTACATATGTATATAGCAAAGTTCTTAAATGCAACCTAAACGTGATAAAGCAATCATTAATTAAATAAACTGAGCAGCGCAGATTCAGTTGGATTATTGCATTATTATAGTTAGCATTATAAGCTAGGTTGATCAGTTATACCATCCATAATAATGTTAAGCTCAAGCTTCACATGCAAATCTACAATTTTCAATATAGTACAACATCACTAGGGTCGGTTATAAGGAATGATAAGGTATTTATTAAATTTAGTTTAACTACTGTATTATTAGCATATAGGTGGATATATTTGAATAACTGTGAAGCGCAACTAACTTAAGCAGAAACTGCATCATTGGGTACAGGGTATCTGCTAGTCCATCAGAACAGATTATTGCATTTAATTTCGAATTCAGTAATTTCGCAACGAAAGTGGCGCTATGTGCATGACGTGAACTGTGGCTGCTTAATAGTACGGGTATATGGGAGATGATAGATGTGGGCGTGATGTGGGCGGCGTGTCACTTAAACAGCACTTGGTGCCTGCCTGCTTGCGTGTGTGATTATGTGTGTGCGTGTGTGTGTGTGTGTGTAAGTGTGCGTTGGTGAGTAGGTGTCTTACGTGTTAGACGCTGTGCTTAATTATGCTTATGTGGAGCACAACACGGCGTATGCGTGTTTTATTTGTCTTCTTTTTTTTTGGCATTTGGTTAGCTGCCCGAGCATTGAGTCATTTAAATAATGTTACACACAAATTGGAGGCTAACTTTTCATTGATTGCATTTTCGTTTGCGCTTTTGCCACAGTTCTCAACCATCGATTTTCCTGGGCCTCTGACGCATCCTAGCCAAATGTTAGTTACTTCCCACCAGGCCAATTAAATTCAGCTCAAGCATTGCAGAATGGCCTCAAGGCCACATTGCAATTTAAGTGCAGGGCAGGGAGTGGGCAGAGGCGCGCCTTTGTGTCTGGCACAGTAACTTCGGCATTCAATAGTAAGTCTATTCCAGTCTATTCCACATTCAAGTGTCAATTGTATATTAGCAAATGGCACACTCAAAAAAGGCTGACCGCAGCTCTGAGATAATTTCGTATTAATTTGCGCTGTTGCAGGTTTAGAATCGTTTGTGGTTTGCATTGCTAAAGGTGCAACAAGGTGTTAAAAACATTGATAAACAAAAACACAAGCGAACACAATGAAATTTCAATATCAAGCAATTGAGAACTATTGCTCATACGTAGCTGAATCAGGCCAGTATATAAGTGTATCTGTATCTGTATCGAGAACACAGCCCATGTGGCTAAACTACATGGCGATAGAAGCCAAACAGATGCTCCCCACATGCCAGCCATAATCGAGTTATTAGGAATTTCATCAAATCATGGAAAGATATAGAAAGAGAGTTGAGTTGCGAAAGTGCAATTAATGCCAAAGTAAAACATATACAAAATATTTTGTGTGGGTATACTAATACTGATTAAGTGAAGTACTGTTATCTTTATTATTAGTTTATTAATACGATTTAGCACTTTGGGTATATTTCGAAATAATTGACTGATTATATTATTTTATTGTACATAGGGGGTATACATAGCCCTGCATAATGTGTCGAACAGCGCACACAATCGATAGTGTGGCGGCAATCTGCTTGTTGTCAAGGGGCAGACCATAGAAACCAAAAATGCCATGAAGTACAATCTATACTATCTATAGTGCAGGGCACTTAGAAGTCAGCTACCAGCTACCAGCTACCAGCTACCAACAACCTTACAACAACTACAAAGTTACTTACGTCCTTGGCCAAAGCACACACACTTACACACATACCGCAGCATGTATGCGTTATGATTCTGTGTGCATATTACTATACTTATATGTATGTAGGTATATATGCATGTATCTGTAGACTCACCTCGTATCCCTTAATCTTTTGCATCTGCTCATTCCATACCAGATATATGAGTGAAAGGGGCAGCAGCAGCAGCGAGAGGGCCATAAAAATGAGCAAATATCGCCGAATGCGACAATTTGCGTAGCTCTTGTTCAATTTCATTTAAACACAAGGCCAAATGCATAGGAACTACGTTTTTTTGTTCAGTTTAGTTTGCCATTCGCTCCACATTCATTATAATTATTATTTGCCGTATTCTTATTACTTGTTTTGATCAGATTTCCTTTGCTATTGATGTTCACGTGGTACAACATTTTCTTTTTAATTTCTTGGCTTTTATTTATTTATTTTGTTTGGTTTGTTTTTGATTTTGGCTGTCGCTGCTACGCGGCAAATTTCGCGTGCAGTTGGCGACAGTTTTTGTACAATTTGTTCATAGCCTCTTTATGCCTGCTGCCTCGTTGTTGCTGTAGTTGTAGTTGTTTTAGCTAAATTTAGTTGTTGTGCTATATATGTACGTTGAAAATACAAAAATACATTAGTATGCGTATGCAATATCCCTCAGCATAATGGATGACAAATATTTCAATGAGTTGTGCAAAAGCGTAGCCAGTTCGCTTTTGGTTTGTATTTATAGCAACGATAACTGCATCAATCTGTGTCACTGCAACAGCAACCGCAGCAGCAGCTGCAAACACAATAATTATATTTTCAGTGGATTTTTCTGTTTAATTATTATCATATTTTTTGGGGGGGTTGCTATACAGCTGCTGCTGCATGGAGTCAAGATGTCAATTATTGATTTTTACGACTTTGTTAAAGTGCAGGAGGGGGTGAGTTTTGCTTGTTGGTTGTAGTGGCAGGTGCACAAAGCCATTGCCTGACTTTCGATTGTGCTTGCCTCTGTCAGCAGTCAGTTAAATTTAATTTGTTTATAAAGGCGTATGAAGAGCAAATACAAATATCAAATATAATTTATTCGGCGCGCTGCTTTGCAATTTTAGGCAATGCTCCAAGCTTGGTGAGGTATTTATATGAAATTCAAATTGGCACACGACACACACACACACACACACACACACTAACACATATACTCTACACACATAGAAGCAGTCACGGGCACGCAAACAAAACAAATGGAGGCACAGTCGGCGTATACGTAATGTCATCAATTGCTACCGCTACAGTTGCAACTATTTTGTTGTCAGTTTTGTTGTTGTTGTTGTTTGCCATTCGATTGTTTGCCAATTGAAAGTCGCTTAATCAATATCAATTGCGGCAGCAATTGTGATTTTGTATTCACATGGCAAAGCAGCAACAAAAAAAGAAAAAAAAAAAAAACACAAACGTATATTTAACTAAACACTGCAAAGCACTCGCAATTTTGTGGGTGTGCGAATGTGTAGCACGCAATCAGGGTGGTGATTGCGGGGGCGGCAGTCAGCAAACATAACACACAACACACACAGCAATCAGCAAAGAGCATATAGCAAAAGACAAACCGTTCCGAGCGACGCACATTTCACGAATGAATTCAAATGCGAAATGAGCACAGACTGGCCACTGAAATGGCCTCTCTTTCACCCTCCCCTCCCCTCACCAACCCCACACCCAACTAGACCCCCGCTGTATGCCTCGCCTCTCCGGGCTCTCTCGACTATCGGGACGATTCGACTGTCAGTTTCAGTTTCAGTTTGAAATTTTTGTTATTTTTGCGCCGGCGTCGCAATATGGAAGAAAGCTCTTGTTGCTGCTGTTCCTTTGTATGTTGACACAAGGGGAACAGAAGAGGCAGCAGAGGGTTTGGCGGGGGGTGAGACGAGTCTCTACTTTTGATTTGTTTATCGGCGAGCGAAGAACTCAGCTCATTTTTTTATGGTTCCACAGGCAAACATTTTTGTTGATAGCTGAGGAAGAGGCAAGGCCGATAAGAGAATAAAACATATTTCAATGCGCAGAGAGAAAAAGAGACAAAGAGAAGAGCGTGTCAAACATTAGGGTGGCTTTGGATAGCAGTGGGTCACTTGTAAACTAAAGAGTTGACAAGGCAACTAATGTTTATAATTTATTATAAACAGTTAAATAAACAAGTAAAAATTCTTTTTCTCAAAAATTCGCATTTAGTCTCCACGCGGAACACAATCCCAATCTTTGTTACATCCTCAGATTAGGACAGCTTAGTTTTAGTATTAGAAACACCTTGATTTTGTTTATATAAAAATATTAAGTAATATATTTACACTAAGTTTGTTTGATCTGACAATCTTTAAGATTATTAGAAATATGCCCACAGCAAATTTCATAAAATGTTACAAAATTCACTTGGTGATATCCTGAGGTAAGAATATCGTTGCTAAATGCATTTGGGGAATGCATCTTTGTGTCTTGTTCAGTATTTTATAAGCGCATGTACATTGCAGTCTAGCTTCTTACGGCCTTCCAGTCCCAGAAGCTCCATGACGACCAAACTTTCCAGCACTACACCACCAACTTTGCGAACCAGCTTTGTGGCAGCTAGCAGAGAACCGCCTGTGGCCAAAAGGTCATCCACAATGACAACCTTTTGGCCCGGCTTAATGGCCGAACGCTGTAGTTCAAATGTATCCTAAGAGAGATGATTGATATAGTAGATATTATACAGATTAGAAGTTAGCACGCTACTCACTGAACCATATTCAAGTTGATATTCCACGGCGACCACCTCGCCCGCCAATTTGCCTTTCTTGCGAATGGGGGCACACCCTACGCCCAGTTCGGTGGCCAGCAGCAGGTTGAAGAGGAAACCACGTGAATCCAGACCAACTATCAGCTCCACATCTGGATGTGTGGCGCGTATGTGTTGTACCAGCAAATCACGCAGATAAGCACATGCTTTGCCATCGGTCAAGGCACCAAAAATATCACTGATATCCAAGCACAGATAAGAGAAAAAACACATTGTTAAATATCAATTTATGGCTTAAGTTATAAAATATAAACATGTAGTTATAGTTGATTAGCACTTTGGAGCAGTGATAAGGCTAACGGACCCACCGGAAAACAATGCCTTTTTTGGGAAAGTCCACATATTCTCCAATCTTTGACTTTACATAGGCTAGTTTATCTGCGCCACTCAGTTCACTCATGTTTCTATATCAGGTATTTTTGCTACTCTTAATACATACGCGAAACTTACGAAATTATTGTTATTAATTTGAGATTTTATAGCAGCTACGTGAGCTATGCGTGTTTTTTATTGGCCTTTTTGGGTCGCTTTTTAATATCTGATAAAGCAGCTGTCTGTCCCTCAGCTGTGCAAGGTGGCTGTTAGTGGTGGGCCAGCGCAGAGTTGCTGCAGCGATAAGTGTTGTATAAGTAGGCGGGAATTTTTAAATTTCACATGTCATGAGCTGCGTTATGAGTAATTATAAGTTAACTTGGGAATCAAGTTTACTGTTCATACGAACACAATTAAGTGCCGATTGAGTGGTCGATTATTTGTACTGCAATTTATGTATCAACATTTTCTTAGTAACAAGAAAATATTCCCCAAAGAAATCGTCGCAAACTCTTAAATTTTTCCCATGCTATTGTTTATCTAGGCATTTCCTAACCAAACAAAGGAAATAAAAGAGATGTGCAGGTATTTTCCAACATCCTGCAGGTAGTCAAACCGTTGCAATCGCAGGTTTTTCCCCTCTCTCCGCATCGAAGCGCAGTGAAGTGATAAATGGTGAGATTTAAACAATGCTGTCAAGAAACGCATTCATGCACATTCAGTACTTTTCTAGCTGGCATTTATCAGAAGCAGAAATAAAAATAATTGAAAAGAAATTCAAACAATTTACATTCCACTTATCTTAGGCGCACCAACTGTCACGATTGCGCACTCTTTCTCACAACTCTCTTCTATCGGTCTCTCTCTTTTACACACACAACTCTCACGCTCTCTTTTGTTGAGCTGAGAGCGCGGCTTAAGAGGTGATTGTCTCCCAATGCCAAGCGGATCTTAAGACTCGAACCTCAGTTCATTTTTCAGCGCCAAGCGCGACGGTTCTCATTACGGTGATTTCTTGTGCTCGTTCGTACCTTTCACAAGTCTTGTTTTGTGTGCACGGTATTCGCGATTTTTTAAAATTCATGCACAACGAACGCTTAACAATAGCAAAATTATAAGTTTTAAATTCGATAAACAATACAAGAAATATTCAACCGGTTCTACAGGCTGATACGATTACTTCAAAACAGAATTGTAAGCCACCCAAAAAGTTGCTCGCAAATGTCAATTGTATGAAGGCGACTGCCTTGTTTTTTGTTGCACTTTTGACATTAAAATAACCGCATGAGGCCAGCAACATGGTTCATGCAACATTAAAAATGTGAAAACCTACAAGAAAAATATTGCAAGCAACATTCGCATTCACATACAAAAACACACATACAAAGAACACCTTTTAGTGACCATGTTGCTCCGAAGACGTGCGTTTCAAAAACTGCAACAACAACAACGACAACAACAGCTGCAACAACTGCAACCAGAACAACAACAACAGGCACAGCAAAAACCGCGCTAGCAACGTGAAAAACCAGAAAAGAGGCACAATTTTTTCTTATTTTTTTTTTGTTTTCGTTCAAAATGAGCCTCTGCGATTGCGCTGTGGCGGCACTTAAAATAGGCGCCCTAAATGCGCCCAAACAGGGGCGATTAATTAAGGCCTAAGTACTTTTTTGTAGTTATAGTCAGAAGGTTGAATTTGTCTGTCGTGAATGGTTCTATGACTTTTGGTTCATAAATCATTCACATGCTCAATTGGTAAAGCAATAAATATGTTTACACATTTTTTAATATGATCACAAGAATTCATTTCAATAATTTGTGTAAAAATTCTTTAAGAGATCCCTCTCTCCCATACACTTAAATATTTATAATGCCACCTGAAGCCCAAGGCCCGCTTAGCTTGCAATCCGCACCTGTTAAAGGTACAAAAAAAAGAAGACAAAAAAGAATTTGCTGAAGAATCTCGGTGTGAGTTACTATTATGTATATACATATGTATTTATGTATGTTTGTAGGTTTGTCTGGGGCCCACATAGTGGTAGCTGCTGTTGTTGTCTTTGTTGTATTTGTTATTCTCGTTATTTGCCAGCTCGCTGGGCTGTTGGAATGCGCGAATGTTTGCGAACATTAAAATCGTGATCTAATAAAAACAAGCAGCGACACAGTCGATGGAGAGATGAAGTGAATCCACAGCAGTTTAAGCATAGACTTCCCACATTTTCTGGCTAGAAGCTGTTGACTTGGCTTGATTGGAACCTAAATGCTGTCCACACACACACACACACACACACACACTCTCGAATCAACAACATATATATTGGATAACTGACCGCGATATTTGTGCACGGTTGCGGGTTCCGTTGCGAAAAAGAAATCGTCTTCCATAAACATATGCAAAATAAAGAAATAAAAAAACCGATCGAATGGGGAGAAATGAAGGAGAAAAAAAGGCGAACAAAACAAATAAGCGCGAAGTAAAAAGCATTCTACAACTTTTTATGTGCCCTGGCGAAAAAAAGCAGCTTTTCGAAACCATTTCCGCATAATTCTGAGATTTTTTTGTTGCTGTTTTTCTTGTTGGTAGTTGTTACTGGTGTAACTCAGTCTTTTGGAACAAGTTTGGCAGTTCCAGTCAACGGCAACATCAACAGCAACAATAACAACAACAACAACAACAAACTTGTGTAGTAACTATGGATGTGTTAATCAAGCCCCTTAACAAGCGACTTAACTTGTTTAAGGTTCCGCTCTGCTGCTCAGTCCGAAAAGAAATTAACCAGAAATAAAAAGAAAAAAACTATAAGAAGAAGCTACGCGATTTGATATCAAAACAAGCAAACACACTCGCAATGCGGAACAACGCACATAAGTGGCTGTAAAGAGCCAACTTTTCTTCGCTTAAAACATATTAGCCGAGAAAAGCTGTGAAAAGCTGTGGCGAGCTGAAAGCCTGCCGAGCTAAAGAGCTGAATGTGAAAATGAATTAGAAGCGGGTGCCATCAAAGTGAACAGCTTGTCTGGCCGCCTCACCCTCACGGCCGCCTCTCGCATCGCCACCCCTTTTCCAGTTAGTTATGCCTAATGTGAAATTTATGTTTATGCTGCGGCTCTTACAAAGTAGAAAGTCCATTTGGGCTCATTGGCCACTGACCAAAGACGCTGCCAAAAAGAAAGCCGCAAAGGCTAAGCTCAAGTCAAAGTTGCAGTTGCATTTTACAGTTCTGCCCAAGTCTGTCAGTTATTGCAACACATTTTGTGCCACGTTTAAGTTCAACCAAATGCGATTTAGTCATTACCCAACTGACCTTATTTTATGGCATATGCAACTCTCAGCACACACACACACACACACTCATGCATTTACTTAGCTTCTTCTCGATTTGGCATTTCAAGCTGGCGCGCGTTTTTCGCGCGTCTTTTGTCGCGCCAGCATGTTAAACGAAAAACGCTTAGAGTGCAGTTTGGCGAACAGCATTGAATTCGTCTGGTGTCTTTGTCTTTGTTATTGATGTTGAAAAACCAATGCTGATTTCTGTACGTACATACATTTCTCCGGGTGAAACTTTTTGTATTTCAACAAGTTGGCCGCCGGCCGGCAGCAGCGAACACATCAACACATCAGCAACATCAACAATCTCAAAAACAACTCCAGCAGCTCCATTGGGCGAACGGATGTAGATACCACATTTCAGTATCTCCATCTTAGCCATGGCCTTTAATGCCGCGTCATACCAAAACGAGTGTCTGTACCAAAACCAATACCAATACGTTTACCAATTCCAGTTGGAGTACTCACAGTCTCACAGCCTCACAGCCTCGCCTGTTGTGGTCACTTTCTTTTCTTTCTTTCTTTCGCGCATGATCGATGAGAGTGCGCGAAGAACGCAGTGAAGTACAAATAAATAAATCATACACTGAGCGATCAAATTTGCTCTTTTTAAAATCAACCAAGCAAAAATGCCCGTCTTGAAATAAAGTTAAATAGAAATTGAAGCAATTCCAATCTCAATTGATTTTTGGTTAAGTCCAGACAATTCATTTTGCCACTCTCTCCTCTGTTCTAGCTAGATTCGCTCAGTGTGCGCCTGATTGGGTGGCTAGTCTAGTCGAGACAACAACCAGTTGATTGCTAACTGCAATTAGCAATTACAGCACCAGAACGTGGTGCTTACTCACACTTGCACACACATACTTACTACAAACTTGCCTACAAGTAACTCTGCATATTCACGTTCAGTTTTCATTTAAATTATACACTGATCGGTTGCAGGAAATTATGATTTGTCTGCGGTTTGTCTCGCCGTGGCCCACTCCGAAAGCAATTGGCGAATCCGCAGATAGACTGGGTGTAGACTCGTTTGCCCAGCCTATTCGCAGGCGCTACGTGAGTCAGAGTCTGTCTTCAACAAGACACAGAAATGCAGACAGCGAACTGCACTTAAGTTTTCCCCTTTGTTGGCCAGTCGCTTGCTTTTGACCAGACCAGCCTTTTGTTAACTCACGTGCCTTAAATTTCAATGGGTTGGCTAAGAGCTTGAGCTTGAGCATACAATAAATATTTTGTATGTTAATAGGTTTGCTTGGCTTGTTCTTGAAGCTGGTTCCCCTTGACTCTGTCTATTTCTCTCTTCTACTTATTAGCATTATTATGGTAATTGATTTTGTTGCTCGGACTTTCAAGTCAAAATGCTGAGGCGCGTTTTCATTTTGGTTTAATTGAGTGTCATTTACTTTTTCTCTTTTAATGTTTGCTTTTATTTAGTTGAATCAACGAAATTTCAGGTCACAGTCAACTTTTGGGTCTTACGTTTCCCAAAATCTAGCCAGTTACACTTTTTCTTTTGTGCTGCTTCCGCCCAAAAATAACAAACAAAAGATAAAGGCGAAGAAATAAAATTAAAACTAAATTACGCATACGCAGTGCTGTCTGTGGGATCTTCAGCTAGCGAGAAGACAATGCATTGAAAATTCACTTGCGTTTTTTATATCTTTGCGTTTCTTCACCCCATTTTTATATTTCGGAATTGTAGTGGCTTCAAGATGAATTGAGCATAAATTAACCACACTTTCAAAATGAAAAACATGTTTATTGATAGGCAGCTTCCAGCCAGTCGCTCAGTTTGGCATTTTGGCTGTTTGCAACTTTATGCCATGAATCACAGCTAAAATTAGACAGTCTTAAGATTTGTGTAGTCTCTCTCACTCTCTCTCTCTCTCTCTACCTCTCTGTCTCTTTCCCTCTCTCTTTGCAAGTCTCGCCTGTTATTATATTGTCGAACTTTTGCATAACACCTTTCGGTCTTGCTTTTGACATATGATTTTCTTCAGCTTTTGACTAGCTTATCATTAACTTCATAGAACTGGCTGTTGGTGAAAATTAAGCAATACCCTCGAAGAGGCGGCAGGCAATTATCTTTCGTATTTACATAAGTCCAAACGATTTGTTAGCTGTTAGCCAAAATTGAGCTTATGTCTTTCAAATTGGCGAATCATTTCGTTTGATTGAAGTGAAGGGGAAAACGATATTAAACGGCTAATGACATATTGCCTTCTCTGAGAGAAGGGATTGAAAAGTTAATTTCGAATTACTATTGGCAATTTTTAATGATATTTTCAGAGATCTCTAGTTCGTTGAGGTGATTTTGCAATTTCTTCAGATAGTTTTTTTCGAGTTTACAAACTGGCATTTAGACTGAATTCGTTGACATTATTTTTATTTGTGTTGCTTCAAATTTCAAGCTCCAATTTGCTTTCTTTAAGCCATGACTGAAATCTTCCAATAACAAACGAGGTCAGCAAACTAAAATCTGGCCAAATTAATAAGCTTACAATTTAAGCACA
The DNA here is from genome assembly GCA_035044025.1 of Drosophila paracracens. NCBI lineage: Eukaryota > Metazoa > Arthropoda > Insecta > Diptera > Drosophilidae > Drosophila > Drosophila paracracens. The sequence goes on along the minus strand of JAWNMN010000192.1, from coordinate 11,940,411 downwards.
AGTGCACAAAAGCAAATACATGACTGACAGAAAAACACAGCCATTGTTGATAGTTGCTCTGGTTGTTGTGTTGTTTTGTGCTACGACATTCATATATTAGCTTTTTGCTTATTTATCATTTAAGCGTGCTCAACGCTTTAGCAGCAAGCAATAAACAAACACACAAGCCGAGAGCTGCTGCCAACTCAAACACTCGCAATGGGCACCAAAATCGAATACGTCGATACGACGCATCTATACGCTTCCAAATACATACGCAACTCGAAGGCAATCGGCGTACTCTGGGCCATATTCACAATTTGCTATGCAATCATTGGCATTGTGGCATTTGTAACACCAGGTGAGTTTGAGGAACAAAAACTTGTTATACATATATGTATATATTATGTGGTCGTCAAAAAAATCAGAGCAGCAAACTGTTTTGTGAAATGTTTTCAAATTTTTGTTACTAGTTGCGGCACACAAAGAAAATTACTAATTTAAATATAATGAAAACATTATTTTTGATTGGAACTGCTGATTAATCACAAATTCCGATTTTCAAAATCAATATAAATTTTCGGTCGTAATTCACCTAAAAATTCAATCCCCAAAAAATCCACTTGATGTCCACTCCAAATTGTCCACTGTTAATCTATCTTCTGAGTGACCACTGTATATTGCCGCCACATAAATATCTCTTAATCTTTGTTAACTCCATTTGCAGAATGGATTGGCGATCCGGATAGCGATAGTGCTGGTCGCTTGGGTCTCTGGCAGCAATGTCAGCGCGATGAGATTTTTGACAATTGCCGACGTCGCTGGGAGAATATCTTTGCGGTGCCCACGTTTTCATTTCAGGTGCGTTTTTAACTTGGAAAGTCGAGTTCTGTGTAAAACCTTTAAGTCAATATTTGTTGCTTTGCAGCTGGCCACATTCTTCATGATCGCTGCCGTTGGCTTGGCCTTGCTGACCATATTCTTTTTGGTCTGTTTGCTGTTCATGAAGTCGACGCGAGTTTTCCACATTTGCGGCTGGATGCAAATTATATCAGGTGTGTAAAATGAGAGCGAGAGAGAGAGAGCACAGTTAATAATTGCCAGTCTTCAGTTACAATTGCAAAACATCGACGGAAGTCGTCAGCTTGTGATATATGATATGGACATACTGGTTTCTATTTTGAGCACGTTCTGAAGTGTGTCTGCAATCTTATTGCAAAATTATCGGCCATTGAATTCTTGTGTTTCGATCAGCATTTGTCACGTACTTCAAATCTATTTTTTATCACTCTTTTAGCACTGTGCATGATTGTGGCCTGTGCTGCGTTTCCCTTTGGCTGGAATTCAGATGATTTTCGCAAGATTTGTGGCCCCGAAGCGAATCGATTTGAGTTGGGTCTCTGCAGCATTCGTTGGGCTTATCCATTGGCCATTATTGGCTGCGTTGATGGCGTCGTTTTAGCCACGTTAGCCTTCATTCTGGCCACGCGACATGTGCGCCTCCAGCCGGATCCAATCTATCAGAATTCGCTCTACAAAGGTGAGTCTAATTTGCATTTAAATTTTAACATTAAATAAATATTTTTTAATTTTCTTGCAGGTGAAATTAATAATGCGTATCTGACAGATGCCATTAGCTTGGCAGGCTCACGCAAATCGAATCCACACATAACGGGCCTGAATTTACAGCCCATTTTGCTGGTGGCGCCACCAAATGAGGACAGCATTTCGCAGTTTTCACGCTATCACTGAGGAATTTGCCGTTTTCCTGCCGCGGATGCATTTCAAACATTTAACGGACACAAAACCAATCAGGCGCTTGGGTTGTTGTACCTGCTAAGCTGGGCTGGACGAAACGTTAACCGATTCGCAACACAAGCCAAAATATTGTGAAAAGCTGAACTGTACGTAACGCCAACCGTTTCAGTTGAAGTGTGGCTTATGCTTAGCAAGTACGCAAACCTATCAGCTGGAACTAAGCTAAGTGCTCGTGAAAGTTTCGTTAAGATTTGAATTTGCTTTTTGGCTGTTAGAAATTGAAACATTTGTCTTGAATCTGTGTGTGAGTGAGGGTGTGCGTGTGTGTGTGTGTGATTGTTCGATGACTGAATGCTAATCCTAAACATAAGTTTTAACTAATTTAAATATATCTATATATATATATATATGTGTATAGCTTGTGCCTAAATTCATACGTTTAGTATATAGGAAAATAACGCTGCCTGTAAATTATATGCCCGTAAATAATAAACAATAATGTACAGAGAAATATTGAACATAAAATGAATGTATTTTTGCCTATTTGAATTCAACCGCAATCGCCAAACAACGCCTCAATTATGCCATCATCATCAAGCTATAAACATCAAGAGGGTCAGCAACTTTTTGCTCACTTGGACAAACAAAAATCAAATTATGCTCCACAGAGTCACCATTCCCCATCTATTCACCACCACCAATGCCGCACCACCAAACAGACGGCGCACATAAAAACCAATAACGGCCAACTTAGCGCCCAATTTGTTTGTATGCCCCTCCTTCCCCCATCCCTCCCCCTCAGTCCACACCTCAATAACAATTTGGCACATACTTTTCCAATAAAGTATTTACAGCAAACTTTTTGGCTGCCTGGGCAATTGAAATATTCCGCGCAAAGATGAAATCAAATACAACCAAAAAAGAATTCAAATAAAGAGAAACAGAGACAGAGAGTGACAGAGAGAGAGAGAGAGAGCGCGAGGGCGCTCTGTGGAGCCTGATGTTGCAAGTTGTAGGCAGCCAGGCTGGGCACGTTTTAATATTCTTGTATAATTCATAAGCAATTCCATCAACGCTTACAAAATGCGGCCTAAGTGGCCAAACAGCTGACGCCAAAACGCGATGGGCCAAATGCTTAAGCCAACCCCTCTTCCCTCTCCCGCCCCCCTTGCAATATTTTATTTACTTCAGCCATTTCTTTTCTACTAACAACCCCACCACCCCTCGCTGTTGCAACATATGGCCGAACGTTGTTGGCCCATTTCGACACGCATTTTGGGCTGCGTGGGCCAACCCTCAAATGAAGATCTCTCCTCTCACCCAGCTGGGCTTAGAATCTGTGATTTTTTTGATGTGCCAATTGTTTTTATTCGATTTGATGGCGAGCCATAAATGAATTTTTAACTTTTGTTGTCCTTGAGGTGGCTGTTGCTGCTATTGTTGTGGGTGCGTGGCAGCAGCATCAACATTAGCTAATGGGCGGGGGGCGTGAGGTAACATATTTGCCGCAAGCTGACGTCGCTTATTAGTTTAGCACTTGGCCAATTTTATGCGTTTCCAAGTGCTCGTGAAAATGGAGAAAAACACGCACAGCAAATGAAGAAAATGCACAGAAAAACACACAGAACTTTTTCATAGCTTATGTGTGTCTGTGTGTGTCAGTGTAATTACGAAACTGGACATTAGTTGACCTTTGTGTATTGCTGTAAGTTGCCAGCTCAGCCCACTTGCCACAAGCCACGCCCATTTGCCGCCTCGCTTGCCGCATATAACATTCTTTATTATTTTTTTACAGCAACAAAGTCAAAGGGTCGTTATAGGGATGTAGAGGTGGTGGGGGGGGCGAAAGGGGCAGAAGGAGGGTTAGTTGAAATGAATTGCGCCTTTAAGGTTTTCGTTTAAGTGAAATGTCAGTTGCAGAAATTGAATCGAAAATTGTAAAATTGGTTTTGTATAAACATTTTTGCCAAATGAAATGAAATGAAAATGCTTTTGTTACAGCTACCAAAAGCCTGTATTCCACATGCCCCACACCCACTCTCCCCATATTCTCCTGCACCTATATGCTGCTGTTGCTCCTACTGCTGCCTGGCTTTTCTTTCATTTTTTCTGTTTTTTGTTTGTTTTCTTTCCTTGACTTTTGAGCACTGAAAACATCATATTTCTTGTGCATGTTTTTTATTTCTTGTGCAAAACAAAAGCATTGCAGCGATTGCCTTCAGCCACCACCCCCTGCCTCTCCTCTACACAGCCGGCCCAGGCACTTGTACACATATAATTTATGGCTCATGCGATTTGTGTGTTTGTTGTGCGTGTATGTTATTGTTGTTGTTGTTGTTGCTGCAAAAGTCTAAGCGGCGTCAATCAAAAGTTTCAGAAAAAGAAGCAATAGATCTTCAGAGCTGGTTTATGCGACTTGCAGATGCCATGCTATGAACTTTTTACATACATATAAAACGGTAAGCACATCTAAACAAATAAATTTATTATTATTATTTTAATATAATAAACAAAAACACTTTAATAAAGTAAGGATAAATTCAAGTACATACTTTCAGGATGCAATACATTTCCGTATGCTCTAAAATAAAAGCATGCTTTTGGGCTGTAATTAAATCACTAGGTAATCCCTGGGCTAAGGCAAAAGGCAGAGTCATACTTTCAGGTGGCCCGTTGGTAAAAACAATATGTTAGACATAGGACCCGACAGGATCCGAAAGGATAAGGCCAAGATGTGCGTAATTTGATATTTCAAATATGTCCTGTTATTGCGGCAGTTTGATTGTCTTTATGTGTGATATGCGTCCTTTGGAAATCCTTAAGAATATGTGGGAACTTTGGCCTAAAAGAGTTTTGATTAAATTTCTCGCTGGCAAATAAATTGCGGCATACTTTTAGGGACACTCAAAATTGCGGTTTTTTTTTTAAATCTCGCATATACCTGCCCCACCTAACTGCCCAATTCGCATATACTCTACTATCAACACGTACGTAGAGTATCCCAAACGAATTGCCATTATTTTCTTGGTTGGACCGTATATGAAGTCTGGCATTTTGTGGTTTATGTAGTCAGTTGCTGGCAATTCGAGTGCTGCCTTTGATTTATCCGCCTGTTAAATCGTAGAGAGTTTTCAAGAAAGCAAATATATTTTTCAACCTTAAATGTACGATTGACTTAGGGGCAAAACTATGATCAAAAAGCCCTCGCTTTTTAATCTAAGTTGAGTTTTGACGAAGTTATGGCATTTTGAAGTTTCGACCTATGCCCATATACGGATTTTAGGGCTATAATTTTTACTTGTCTTCCGATTCAAAATCACGTTTTCAACTTTGAATGTACGATTGATTTAGGGGCAAAACTATGATCAAAAAGCCCTCGCTTTTTAATTTAAATTGAGTTTTGACGAAGTTATGGCATTTTGAAGTTTCGTCCTATGCCCATATATCGATTTTCAGGCATTTTTCGAATCTGTTTCTTTGTTTCAGCACCTAACAGCTGTTAGCTTAGCCCACATAACAACCCAACTACTGAGATCAATTTAGAAAAACGCTCTTAAGCGCAGACAACAACCACTGTTAATGCAATTATTTCGATCATTTAAAGTCCGCAGCTAAAAAGTATGCTGTAAAAAGTATAAGAGTTCGTTGCTGAGCGCCTGTTACTAAATAGCAGCTGCTCAATGACAAGAGTTTGTTTTATTCCTTTTTTCCGCCAAAAAAACAAATTTATATGTGCGATATATTTAAGCTCCTGTTAAGTTTCAGCACCTAACAGTTCGTTGCTGAGCGCCTGTTACTGTCAACCTAATTAGCAGCTTTTTAATCTAAGTTGAGTTTTGACGAAGTTATGGCATTTTGAAGTTTCGACCTATGCCCATATATCGATGTATCGATTTTCAGGCTATAATTTTTACTTGTCTTCCGACTCAAAATCACGTTTTCAACTTTAAATGTAGGATTGATTTAGGGGCAAAACTATGATCAAAAAGCCCTCGCTTTTTAATCTAAGTTGAGTTTTGACGAAGTTATGGCATTTTGAAGATTCGACCTATGCCCACATATCGATTTACAAAATATTTATTGCCAAAAAAATGGTACATTTATTTCATATGTATATACAAAAAGGATTGTATAAACTTCTGTGATATCCGCTGCCTAAATGATTTGAATTAAAGTCAATTACAATTACAAAATTAAATTAGCAGACTTAACTAACTAAGGCGAACTTACTAACTAAGTAGAACTAGAAACGAGCTCGCAATTTTCACATTGTAAAATGACTAGTGAATTATTTTGTAGCTTTTTACAAATTACAATTATATACAAGTTACAACTATAGATAAAGTTATATATATACGCATATATATTTATGTACTATATAACTAGCAAACCCGATTTGGCTTTTGGTTGCAAGAAAATGAATTTGTATAATTTGTGCTGTAGTTGTGAAAATGAAATGAATAAAATATTAAAACCCTGTAACAATGAAAACTTTTTGTTTTGGCAACAGCATATGCCACGATTTTGGCCAGAATGTGACTAAGCCTAGGCAACAATCATACATACGCACACACACACACACTCGGACACATACACGCACACACACTTGCATGTGCACTTATTACTATGCTTCCTGGTTGATTAGAGAATAGTCAATTATCGGCTGGACATCTTCACTGTCCCGCTCCGGATCGAGGCAGGCAGTCATGGCATGCGGCATCGTGCGGAGCAGCACATAGCTGTCCCGATGATGGATCAGCAGCTTGTGCTGCTGATGGGCAATAAAGCTGCTGCCGCGCCGCAACGAACGTCTGCCCATCTCGAGTATCTCCAGCGAGGGATCGCGTGCGAACACAAAGTTGCGATACGCACGCACAAAGCTGAATATAACTGCCGATGCTCCGCCCACGATCATCAGATAGGAGCCAATTGGCACCGCATGGGGCGCTATAACTGTCGCCAGATAGAGCCAGCCCTTTATTGCGGGCGTCAGCTCCGAAATGCCCTATGAAATGTGTGCATGGTAAGTACGATGATCTTATCTAGAATTTATTTGTAGTTGTTAACCCACCTCCTCGAGCCACATGACCGGAAATACAAAGTCACGAAAATTACGCACCGGATGAACGTCCTTGGCTTGCGTCACCTTCAGATTAAGCTGTATGCGCACCTTACCCTCCAAGGGTACTCCAAGTTTCTAAAAAAAAAAAAACGTAGGCATTAGAATTAGAGAAGATTTGGATTATTTTATTTTTCCATTTGAGTGACATTAAATTCAAGATATAACTTACAGGTTGTATTTTGAAGTAGGTTTCATGTTTCTCGCGGTTTGGCTGTAAACCTTCGACGGCATCGAGCAGCTCGGGATCCGCACCATAGAAATGCGGATTGGATATGTAAACGGGTGCACCATACTGACATGGACTGATATTCTGCAGGCCCCTTACAGCATCATAGTCGTTGGCATCATAGCATTTGTTCTCAGGATTGTGGGCCGAATCGCCGTAAGAGTTGTTGGGCAATCGGTATAGATCCGCTGCGAGGCCATCTTTCTCCACACGCTCCACATACTTGAGCGGTATAATGCGGCACAGATCCTTGTCATAGATGTGCACCATATCCGACTTGGTAATGTCTCGAGGCGGAAAGAAGGAACCCTCGGAGCCGGCTATGCTCGTGCAGGGCTCCTCATTCCAGTGCGGCAAACGATCCATGCCATTCAGTGAATCAATGTAGCCAAACTGCTCCATGCCCTCGTAGCCCGTCTTAATGCTAGACACTTCAGTGAGTGTCCCGTTGCGTCCGAGGAGTAAACCCATTCTCTCCATGGGCCTCATATGCTTTGGATAGAATCTGTGCGCCAGACTAACCAGCGCATCATCATACCCAAAGACCAGCTGATCCGCAGTCACATTGATAAACGGCTTCAGCTGGGCGGCAGTTAGCACTATGGATATTGTTTTGGACAGCAGATAGCCCAGCTTGGGACTCAGACTAGTGAGGGTCTAAGAGGGAGACCATGGAAAGCAGGTTAATTAGAGAGGTGCTTCTTTAATCTTACACTCTCTTGCAACTGTCGTACTCACCAGCAATGGTATATTGGGCGTAACTATGGGCGTATTCTTATCAATACTCAGTTCAGGAACAAATTGTAATATTTTCTTATGCTGATATGACACCGTGTAATTGTTCTCATGGAATTTCACATTCACCTTCTCCATGTCTTCTCTGCAATGACATCAAACAAACAAAAAAAAATAAAAAACGGTTTCACATTTATGTATTTTGTTATATATATTTTGTCATCAGTTGTGTTAATTGTCGTTATTCAGTTTCATCGGCACGTGCATCGCTCGGTGTCGACTTCGATGTGGATGTCGGTGTCAAAGTCAGTTGGCTGTCGACAGTCGGCCCCAAAGTCAGGGACGGTAATGACAAAAGAAAAAAATTATGTAAAAAAAAGCCCAACCCAACTGAATGTCAAGTTCATTTTGTCGCACTCAGAGAAATGTGGACAGCAACAGCAAATTAAGATGACAAACGCTTTGGCGTTTTACCGGCGTTTTACAGTTTTTTTTTCGTTTTTTTTTTTGTTCAGCTGCCACTGTTTGAGGTTTGTCATTCGTTGTCAGCAAAAAATTGTTGTAAGTTTATGTTGTTTGCGCTGCTGTCTTCAACTTATCCATCAATTCAATTTGTTAGTAACTTGATCGCACATTAATTTAAGCAGTGCAAAGTTAATTGCTGTATTAATTTCATATTTCATTGTATTTATATCTCGATCAGTGTTTCTATTCAAATTTCGATATGGATCTGTTTATATTATAGTACGTCTGAATGCACTTATGTATAGCTATTGATCTAGTTGCTTTTGCTACTGCATCTTGGCAGCTGTATCAGTAAGATTAATCGCTAAACGCCTGCTCTGGCCAGGTTATCCTTCAATTGAACTGGTTTCATCGGAGGGCGGTCCGGCAACTTGTCAAACATTTGCACAGATACAGACATACATGGATATATGTATTATTCATTCACGCTCTCGTTCTTGTCTTTCGATTTGATGGCTCAATTAATTGTGGTTCAGTGGCTCAGTGGCTCAGTGGTTACAGCGTTTTGTCAGCTCTTTGTTGGCAAATCTTTTTTGCAACTGAAGTTGTTGCAAGTTTGGTTGTTTACTTTATGAAGTGTTATGATTGAAGTTTGATCGAATTGTTGCAATTTATTTAGCATTGTAGTGAGTGCTAGTCAAATCTTTTGTGAATGGGATTAAGAGGAGCTAATCAATCATAATTATAAGCAAAGTCCACTAGCAATTAAAATTCGACTTATAAATCTATATTGTAATTGATAAATGGGGTTTTTTTTTCTAATGCCTAACCAGCTCAATTTTAAGAAGTTGCAGTTATGAAAATGAAAATATAATTATCTTAATTGTGTATCGTTTATCTTGGTAAATGGGTTAAGTTGCTGGTTCAAGGAGTATCTATTAAAATAACACAATTTATTTTTTTATTATTTTTGACTTGATTTTCTGAAACGCTTTCCATATAAACAACAATCGAGGGCTTTGTGCTCGAGCTTTAAGAAACCCATAATTATGGTAATTGTACTCATTAAACACGATTTAAAACACATATTTCGCAACGAGCCATGACCAAAGAGTATTTTGCTAAGACTGTAATAAGAATACTCGCATTAAATTGTATTTAAAAAGTTTCTGTAAAAATCAAAAGGCGTAACCACTTTTCGCCTTAAAACAAATAATTATTCTCATTAGACTTGGCTTACCTGTAGACAAATGGGCCCACCTCTTGCAGCTTGGGCTTCTCGCCACTGAGGAAGCCATCTGGATTGGATACATTGTAGATATAGACCCTGGTTAGTCGTATAACGCCGGGCCTTTGCCAATAATGATAGCTTAATGTATCATTCCACAGCCTTAAATTCTGTATTACGAGTGGAATTTTTGGAATTAGATATATATTATATTTATTGGGGCAGCTTTACATACCTTTAGTATAAAATAATCCAGCCATGGTATGGATGATAAAACTATGCCTAAGATTAATGTTACTATACCAAAAATTATCACAGCTAGTCTATCTGAAAGTAAATGCAAAAAAAATAAATTTTATTAGTTACAATGTTGATTTTTACCCCTCGCCAGATATTGAATAAATATTTAGTTAGCAGTTTTGTAAAGCTAATGAATTGGTGTGTTAAATGTTGGCAGGCAATCGTGAGACAAACGTCAATCTATCAGATACTTAGTCATGCTTCTGTTACAGTGATTTTTACGACTTTTGAAATATTGAATTAAGTGAAATTTAACTTCAGTTCGTATTAAATCAAGTGTGCTTAATGCAAACACGACAAGTCCCAACCCTGTTTCCTGGGAGCACTTCACACCTCTTTTGCTTAACGAATGCAATTCGCCTTAAGTAGGAGCATAAAATTGTGTTCGAACTTTATTCAATTTCGTGGTTTTTCACGCTTGTCAGTCGCACGCTGAGATCTTGCTCTTGGCCGACTTATCAGACGTTGAACGTCTGTGCGACATGCGGCAACAATTTTGATGATGATATTTAGCTTATCAGTTTTGATTGCAAACGATTTAATGTTTAATGTTTTATGTTGCTTTTTTCCCTCAGGGCATCTGCCCATTACCTTGTTGGCATTTTGTCGCACGATGGGGCGTGGTGGGCGCACAACCTGTGTGTGTGTGAGTATGTACAATGCCAACGTGCTGACGGTCTGCGTCCGCGCCCCCCTAAAACAGTCAACGAACTGATTGCACTTCGAGTACAACACGCGCTTCCCAAAAAGTGCAAGGCAAAGCACTTAAGCATGCATTATTAATTAATACATATATATATGTATATGAATATATATATACATATATTTAAATATATATATATGCATTTTGTAATATGCATTTTTTTCGGGTCAGTCGCATCAGCATTTCGATAAGGTGCACGAAATATTTCCACTTGGTGTGGATCATAAATCTAGACAGAGATGAGCTATGGGCGCAATAATTGCCATATTTTAATCTGGCAAGAAAGCGGCAAGGTTCAAGCAGTCTCATTGAACGTGAATAACTCTGTATGCCCCCGCGTCCCCTACCCCCGCACCTACTCTTATCTCAAATCAACAATGAATTGACACAGGGAAAGTTGCGTAAAATGCCATAAAATCAAGCACAAATTGTTGACATTTTGGCAACGCGGTTATTGCTGACCTATATACGCATATATATACATATATACTTTTTTTTTTTGGGGCAGCTGTCAAACTCAAGGTCAAGGGAGTATAGACGTCTCGTCAGCTGGACAATCTGATCAAAAAGAAACCCGCGTCATTTATTGCCAGTTTACATTTATCGGTTTTTTGGTTTTATTTTTTTTTATTTTTTTGGTTTCTCGGCTCTTGGCTTCATCTGGTTGCGTTGCGTTATTAGTTGATATCGATAATTATATATCTACACATATTACAGTTGTTGCTTTTTTTTGGTTGTTGTCGTTGTCGTTGTTGTTGTTGTTGCTGCTGTAACTGACAATGCTTGCATGGGGCTTTAGGCTGGGCGACATGGTCAATAAACATTTGGCACACAATTGATACGTCAGCGCTTGCTGTAGTTGACAATAATGCTGAATTCTCTGTTGTTGTTGTTGTTGTAGTTGTTGTTGTTGTTGTATTGGTGTTGCATGTAAGAAGCTCTTATTGCTTCAAGTTTTTGTGGTATACCCTAACAGAGAGTCTATTAACTTGTTAACATCAAACCGACGGTAATTTGTCAGACTTCTTTTTTCGTGTCTTACATTTCCTCTCATTATGGAAGTCCTTCAAGTTAAGCCAAGACTGGAAATTACTATATTGCCAAACTTATTTATTTAATCCGTGATTTTTCACGGCTGCCACTCTCAACTCGAAGACCTTGTTCTTGGCCAACATGTAATGTGAACATTTGGTATCATTTTGTATGTCTTAAGCAATATGCCTTGCTACTAAATATGATCATAGTATCAGCTAAAATGTGGCATCATCAATTTATTCAGATATTTTCATTTAGATAATTGCCAATTACTCAAATTTTTGCAATATACATATTTTGATTACTTATCAATAATTATAAAATGTTTTTATCATTTACGCATGTAAGCATATTTATTATTCGAAATGCTTTGCTTGTAAATGCAGATGCATGGGCGTAGCTGAGAGGGGTCAACTACCCAGAACTGTGCACAGTTGAAATGCTTGAGGTATTGATTTATGTTCATATACTTTAGAGAACCCCTTTTGCCCCTGAAGCCCCTGTGATAGGCACTTAATGCTGGTGTCATATATTCCTTTTGTCGAAAATTACAGCTTATCATGCGATATTTTCGCCGTTTAGTTTCTGGTTTCTGAGCTGTCGCAATTATGCTTTGAACTTTGCAGCCACTTAGTCCGATTTTAAACAAACTTGGCCCTAATGACAATAACAAAAAAAAAAATTCTCTATTTGCAAGTTGGGAATGTTTTTTTATCTACTTATTTTTTTGGCGTTATTTTCATTTCACAAGTGGCTGTTAAAATAAGCGCTCAAAATTACAGGTTGTAATTTGCAGCTGGCCAGCGCAGTACAATTTCAATAGCGTTGAAATGGTTGCCTTCAACACAATGCAGCAACAATGACAATAATAACTAAACATTTTCAACGCCTGCAGCTAGACAATTAAGCTCGGATTTCATTTCAGAACGTGCCCCAAACAGCAACAACAAGCAGAACAACAATAGGATGCCGCATGAGGCATGATCTTACTGTCAAGTGTTGTCTCATTGTTGATTTATTGCATTGTTTAACAGTATTTGAACAAATGATTGCAATTCTTGTAGGAAATGCCAATGGAATTACAGCGGGAGCACTTCCTTATAATTTGCATCCAATTGCTGGCGATCTTCAGACTCGGATCGATAACAATTAGTCTCAGCTACACATGTCCCAAACCGGTTAGCGGGTCTTCCCTTTTTGGGCTGGACGTGCCGTGCCCTCTTCGTAATTTTGCTTTTAAGTTATCGCATATCGGCCCCAAATTGATGCACTTACATCTGATCTCAATGTGGGATAATAAAATGACTGCGGGCCTGACTGCAATGTTTGTTTTTGGAGGTAAACCATTTAAAAGAAACATGCAAACGAAATTGAATAGCTGTGAAATAACGAGGGCACTCTCTGGAAAGTGAAAGGACGCTTCTTGTGTTGCGGAGAAACCCATAAAAGTTGCACTCAAAAAACACGCAACATTATTACAAGAACAACCAAACTTGACATTGACTGTGGCTGTGGCTGAACTTACGATTTCAGAAGCAATAATATGGCATATTCAGAGTAAGGAGCCACTTAACTTAACTAAGTCAATTAATATTAATTCCATATTGAATCTTGTAATTAACTAAAGAAAAGTAATTAGCAGTTAAGTGAGTTGCACTTCAAGGGAAGCAATTTAAGGTGCACTTCAAGGGAAGCAATTTATAAAGATTTCTAGTTATATAAAATAAATGGAATTCTTGCTGAAATTATTATGGAAAAACGTATTAAATATATTTATTTTATTTTATTATTGTTATGTATTTAATATAGTAGACGCAGCTGGTTTTTTTTTTTGTTAATATTTACGACGTCTAAAGATCATAGTATAGATATGTCTCTCGGAACGAATTTTGAAATCCACTTGTCAAAATAACACTCTTGGAATGTGCATGGCAGAGATTCGGCAAACATTTGCCAATGATCAAAATGAGAGAATACATGTGGCCTAAATCAACTGAATCAACTGCACATTTGATTATATAATCTTAAGACAGAAACTCACGCACACTGGCAAACAAACACCGCTCAGTGCTCAGTGCTTAGTGCGACTTGTTATTGCTAAAGCCTCCAAGTGAGCTGTGGCCAGTGCAGTTAACCAGCTGAGACTTCTTCTTGGCAACTGCCGCAGCGGTAGCGGTAGCAGCAACAGCAACAGCAACAGCAGCAGCAGCAGCAACAGCGACAACCGCGCCTATTTCTGTTTGTGCAGCGCACACAAAACTGTCTGACAAATATTGTGGTGTTCCCCTTCCCCCCCGTGGGCCAACGGACGCCACTTTGAGTATGACTTAGAATTGCCCAAAAAAAAATATAAAAATCGAGGCAGCAGCAGCGGCAACTGTGATTGTTGACTTGCCTGCTTAATTGTGTTAATTTGTGTTCACTCTCGGCGAGCGTTCGTTTAGGCCACAGCACCCCGTGTCCAATGCTTGAGTATCCATGTCCAGAGCTACCCTCTCCACGCCTCTCCTCTCCTCAACTCCACGCTATCTTAGTTTTGTGCTCACTCGCAGCTTCAGATTTTTGTATTTCACTCCTCTCTGGCTCTGACTCTGGCTTTGGCTCGGGCTGTGGCTTTGGCTGTGGCACTGGCTCTGGCTCTATCGTTTCGGCCACTTGACGTCTTGTGGTATATTGATTTGGCAACATTTTCATATTTGCTTTGTATGTACAAGACTCGAGTGTGCACTTGTATTTGTTAGTTGTAGTATTTGGCAGTTAATAGTTGTTAGTTGTTGCTGTTGCTTTTAGTAGACAACATTGCACTGGCCAGTTAAGTACCCGCTTGGACTTTTCAATTGCAAATTTTTATGTTGCCTTTGCTTCACTTCTGTTTTTCTTTTCGGTGTTTCTTTATGGATTTTTCTGTTTGCTTGTCAGGTTGTTTAACACGATATTAGAATTACCTAAGCACAGTGGTGCAAAATATTTATCGACAGTTTCACAGGTATTTTTCAAATAACCTTCATAACATTTAACTAGATTCTGATTAGTCTAGAGGAAAAGGCTAGATTTGCATGGAAATTGGAAACTCTTAACCATAAATGCATTCTTACAGCTTCAGGTTCTACCTTGTCTATTGGATTAGCTTCGTTCCGCATTGCTTGAGACTTGAGACTGAACAGCAGCAATATTAAGTGCAACCTTCGAATGATTACAGGGAATAAAACTGATATCAAATGCGTAATAATCAGTTGAACAGCTTACTCAGCAATAATCATCATCCACAGCATCATGATGCTGTTGCGACAATATACAATAATGGAATATAAATTCTATGCTCATATATCATATAAAGTGAAACTTGGGGAAACCTTTATCAGATCGCACGTATGCGACAAGTCTTTAAAATGTCAAGCCAAATAATAATTGGTCACATCTGGAAGCAGCAAATTGTCAAAGCCAATAACAAGGCATTGCCACTTGTCGCATTGTAAACGTGGCTATAAAGCATACCGAATAGCGCTGTCAAGTGCAAAGCGCTTAAAACATTATTCTAGCCAAACATCAAATGGCAACGAGAATTTGGCCAAAATGAAGGCAATCAAAAACGAAAACGAAACCGAAACCGAAATCCGAAACCAAAAACCGAAATCCGAAAGCGAAACCATTGAAACCGAAAGCAATACGGGTCTTGGGCGATATGGCTAAGCCAAGTTCAGAGAGTAAAAAAAAAACTAATATGGAAAGAGACAGAGAGAGAGAGAGAGAGAGAGAGTGTACAAAATATATAGAGATAGAGAGAGGAAGAGTGCGATTGCGATTGCGATTGCGAGAGGCAGTCAATGTTCTTGGCCATGGTTGTTGTTTGCACACTTGGCTGCATCGACTCGACAAATATGAGTACAAGCGCGGCTCACTTGTCGTATACGCAATGTCGCCTGTGTTGCACAGAACCCCGCTAAGTGGGCACGTCTCGTGTCTGTATCTGTGTGTGTCCGTTTCCTTGATTTCAATCTCACTGCTTAGTTGGTTAGTTAGTCGCACTCGGAGTTGTTGTTGTTGTTGTTGTTGTTGTTGCTGCTGTTTTTAATATCTTTTTTTTTCTTTCAAGTCTGCATCACTTGATTGCCTTGTTGTTATTGTTGTTGTTTTTTTCGGTATTTTGTTTTTTGGCCAAAGACTTGTTTCGCATTGCTGTTGCAGTTCTTGGATGACCAGTTTTGTACAACAAAAAACACGAAGAAAAAAATATTCAGCATTTTGTTGTTGCTGTTTTCTTGATTTAATCTAAGTGCAATATTTGTTGTGCCTTTTAGTTCCAACTCGCAACTTGTTTGACTTTAATTTTTGGTCAAGTAAAAATAGCTAAAAGGAAAAAAAAGCCAAGCAATCTGGTAGTTGATATTGACTTTAGGCTGGCTAATTGACCATTTAAGGCTTTATTTAATACATATTTTGAGTTAAGTGTGAAAATTTAATTGAAAGCAGTTAAAAAAAGATATAAAAAAGATCCATTTATGGCCGATACTTACTATTGCTAAACTTAACGCCATGCGATATAAGCATGGACAGCGGCGTTCCTCTGTGTGTTACATGTGGGCGTGAACGCCTCCCCGTGTCAGTTGACCCTTGTATCGGATGTTGTTGTTGCTGTTGGTGCTGTTGTTGTTGGTGCTGCTGCTGTTGCTGTTGCTGCTGTCGTCGACCACGCCCACAGCTGGCCCAGTCGAGTAGATGATCTCGAGCCGTGCGTCCATATCTCAAATAATGTTTTTCTAAGCCCATAATTCAAGTCTGTCAAATGAGATAAATAGAAACAGCGTTAGAGCCAAGTTGCTAAGATTTGTTAGTTTTTTAATTTTAAAGTCAACAACATATTTATCGTTAGCAATTAAAAATTAATTTATCTAATCTGTGTGTTTTTTATGGGGTCAATGTCTAATGCTGTTCACTAGACACAAGCCACAAAATGTTTAATTACAGCAGGAGGGACTTTTTAGGAGCAGGGTCAATAAATATGGCTCAAACAGAGCCTCATTTGCCTCAACTAACAGAGAATGCTTGACGATTTTCCGGTATCAAAGAATCCGCAATAAATCGTGCCATAAATTAAGCGGAACAACAATAAATGCTTGTTCTAAACGGTTTCACAAGTTGTTCAACAGCACATTGCCAATTTACATAATTGCAAAGATAATGAGATGCAGAATAAGCAGCACTCGACTGAGAGATACCCTATAGCCCATACAATGTTGTTTTTATTGTTAGTTAATAGGAAAAATCGAAGGCTCTTGCCTTTGGCTTTTGAGTCAGACAGTTGCACGATCAAACAGATATAACAATTTAGTATACCCTATAATAGTCAGTTGGCTCATTGTCTTTACAGTAAGGGGTGTAACAAGTTATATGTAAATATAATTAAATTATTTGCTTTAACATGGGTGACAAGATGCAAATTTAGGCGGGGCCCGGACTTGACTTAGTATTTGTCTGTCGTGGGGATACCTTTATTAATGGGTCGTTTAAGATCTGGCAAATAATGAAATGAAATCCGTTTGACCGCACGAATGTTCACACGTTTCGATGGGGATGTCATGACAAACAAAAGACTCAGGCAACGAACCTATCAGCAAGCCCAGCAGCAGAAAACCAAAACTTGCATAATTTATTTGCCATGTCGCATTTGCAGCAGCTGTAGCTAATGTCAGCCTCAGCGATCTGCAGCTCATCTCAAAGTATGCGAAGTGAATCATGTGGCGCTTTATGTCTGACATAACAGCTCATAACTAAATGAAAAGTTCACGTTTTGTTTTTCAGTTTTTTGTTTTTGTTACAATTGAGCGATTTTTAAGTTATGAGCAAAAAATGTTGTGCAAAACTCCACAAGAAAAAAATAAACAGAAAATTATTTAAACACAATTAATGACATTTAGTTTCTGTTTTTTGCGTATGGTTTTAATTGCTCGCAGACGCAGCAGCATTGTCAACTGCTTTGGGCCAAGTTCAAAAGCACTGTCTCTGCCCCGGCGTCTGACTTAATTTGTGGCAAGCCGAGACTGAAGAAACCCAAAAACAGAGCACTGCTTGCTGCGCTTAATGAGCATAAAATAATTAAGGCCAGTTTTAATTTGACAACATTTGCGCAATGAGGAAACATGCGTGATGCATATGCACACAGCCAAGGATGTGCCAGGCATAAGGAATGGAACAGGAAGCAATATCCATGATTTATGTTAAACAAGACATTATTTATGGCCAAGATAGTATTTCTTAATAAAGTCAAAGGAATTTAATCCAGCAGTTTAAAATTGATAAAAATATACACACTCTTGGCCCACAACAAAAGTCGAGTATGACCGTGGGAAGCTATAACCGACGAAAACAGACACATTTCAGATGTAGATACTCAAATGCTATAGGCTGTTCTAGTCAACTAAAAAAATTAGCAAAGTCCAATGACTATCAATATTTAAAAGTCAACAAGAAAATCATAAAAGCAAGTTTGTTTACAGCAGCTGCCACATTTATTGAGTACTAGCCACAAATATTGACAATCTGCAATTCATAGGGTTCATAAGCGAAACCTTCATATTTAATGCTGTCAATTCAAAAGTGGAGTATGCTTTAAACTGTCTCTCTTAGGCGCATTTAATGTCAAGAGTTTCACATCTCTTGCATCCCAATTAAATGAACATAAAATAACTGAAACGCTTTTCCACAGTTTACGGCTCATAAGCGCCGCTAAACCAAATCCATTAAGAAGTCACCACGACATTATCGGCGACTGCCACGCCCCTAAAAGTGTAACTGAAACACGTTTTAGCAATTTTCTGCTTATTTTCACACATTGACTCCGGCATTTTAGCCCGGCTACGACTCGGTCACCTGGTCGTCTTGGCCGACTCGACTTCTTTTTTTTTTTTTTCTTAGTGGCCCCGGCTCGTGTACACTGTTGTTCGCTTGGCTTCTTTGGCATATTATGTAATAAAAAAAATGCAAGCAATTTTTTCTGATTTTTATTTCTGAGGAGACACACACCACGAGATAAACAAAGCAAGTGAAAAAATAGTTGCGCTCACTAACTGCTGCTGCTGTCTAGAAATCATTAAAAAATAGCTCAAACGTTTGCGTAAATAAAGAAATTACAATAACAAAAAACGACAACAAACATTAATAGAAATATTGCAAAATTGCATAAATACAAAATCTATTGACCCAAATACTGTTTTATAACCAGTCGGGCACATATGGCAACCTGGCAACCTGGCAACGAGCGATTCATGTTGCAATTGCTGCCACAGTTCCAGCCACAACTCCCAGCTCCCAGTCGAAGCTTTCTAACATTGCCACAACAGCTGATGACGATATTGAGTCTCGCTTTTGGTCAGCTCATTGGTAACAGTAACACTTTCAATTGCACCAGCCGCCGCAGCAGCAACAACAACAACAACAACAACAACAAACAGCAAACCAGACAAACCAAACGGGCCATTCCAGCCAGAAATAAGTAGGTTGCTTGGCCAACAGGCAACTAACAGGCACTAAACCACCGAGGCGCTCAGCCGTCTAAGCCACTGTGGCAGCTTGGCATTTCCCAAAAAAAAACAAAGATCTTCTTGCCTGCTTGCACCTGTTTTATTATTGTTGTTGCTTTTGTTGCTAATGCAATCGCTTCGGTTGCATTTCAAAGCATGACTCAAAAGCTGCGCCTAATTTTCCCCATCAGCTGAGCCAAGCAAGTTGGTTACAGCAAAGGACTTGCAATTATGTAAAACATATAGCAGAAGAAATATAAACTTGTGTGTGGCATGTGTGGCATGGAAATGAGCACTGCCTTTGTCATTAGATATATAAGAATTATTGACTTTTATATAAAGAGGAATCATAAAATTCGGTATGCCTAATACTAACTGAAACAAGAGAAAAACTATTTAACATATTTTCAGGTAATAATTTCTTCAGCGTATGACAAATTCGTTGGTTTTTTAGCTAATTTTTTGTGTTTGTTGCTATTGTTGTTGCGGCTGCCACTGGGCTTACAGTAGCTGCTCATTCGAGTGCCATTGTTGCTGTTGTGGTTGTTGTGTCGGTAGCTTTAGACTTGTGTACATGTTTATTTTGGGCGGTTTGTTGTTGTTGTTCGCTTTTTACTCGTTTTGATAAATTTCACACAGCATCCAACGGAGACTGCAGCAGTGCGAAGGTCGCGCGCCATTTATCTTTCTCTTGTGACAGCTGTTCCACATCCAGTTTCGCTGTGGCTTTTACATATATATTTTGTTTTTTTGATTTTTATTTATTTTTCTTTTTATCACGCACGTCGCCTTCTTTTTATGCATTTTTAATAAATTTTTTCTTAATTTTTGTTGCCAACTCATTATTTTATGCAGTATATAAAATTTCAATTTTTTTTTTATTTTTTGCAACTGCGTTTTTAGCTGATTATAGAGAGGGGCAACTGTTGTGGCACTTGAATGGCTTCATAAGCCAATGCCAAGGCATCGCCCACAAAGGGCATGCAAGTTAAGGGAGGATGGGTAGGGGAAGCAGCGGGTATAGCATTTCATAATTGGCATCGTTGGGACGCGTTGATTGGCAAATTGTATGCAATTATCGAAACGGACTGCCCGCAAATCGAGCAAAGAAAAAGTTCCCGAAATCTGCGTAATGACTGAAAAGTTCGTTCATCTCTCGGTCTGTTGACATTGAGACAGCCCAATATTGCGGAAGTGACCGCTAGACAGACAGGTAGCCAGCATAAGTATTTAACTATAATTGTAGGGTTACACATAGCATTGGGTATTCAGCAGGGGCACGAACCCTAAGTCCCAGGCGTATAATAGCAATTTCTTTGCCCCTTCAACAATAAACTTGCTTGGTTAGCTCCCCCCTCCCCCCGACACCACTCAGCCATGTAAATCGCATAGCTGTGCGCAATTAACTTAAATTGGCAACACTTCGAGCGCATCAAATCATTCTATCAAAAATGCTCAACATCAATTCAATTGTATTAAGTAATTTAACATTCAACTTTCAACTGTGTGGATTACGCAATTCGCAGAAAGTGCAAACAAAAAGTGTAACAAAAGACTGAGGCAACGAACTTGACATCCAGCTGAGGTGAAAGGTTGCAATATGTGAGAGGTTGTGTGAAGTGAAGTGAAGAAGTTGTAATATTTAATTGGCATGGTGTTCAGTTCGAGATCAGAAATCAGCGCTCTCTAATCAGATATGACAAAATAATAATACGTTTAGAACGGGACTGCTGAAATCCCTAAAACTGAAACAAATAACTCCAACTATGCCAAAATCTTCATCTTTGCTTTGTGTGTAAAATTATTAACCAAACAAACTAAACTTTTAGGCAACTTCCATTAACATTTAAGCTGCAAGCGATTACATAAACTATTCACAAACTTCGATCTTTTCTTAACTTCATTTTTCATCTCTGTTTTCTGTTCACAGTTTTGACTATTTTATATGTAAATTTATGCAAACACGCAAACTGAACTTCTTCGACATTTTTTTGTGTGTATTTGTATTTAGTGTTAGCCAAGTACACTTAACGCCATTTTGTTAATTAGTGTAGCCAATTCTTTTCGCCTCTTTAGTTGTTAATTTGCCAAAGCTCCCACGTCTCATTAATAGTGTTTATGGCCAAATTGATTTTAGCACTATTGTTTTTGGTTCTTCTCTCGCTCTTTTCTCTCACTGATTTTTGTTGCCGTGGCGAATCGTTGAAGCGTGGCCGCTTCGCCAGATTATTGGCAAACATACTTTTTTTTTTTTTTTGATTAGCCAGCAACAGCAGCAGCAACAACAACAACAACCAAAACAACAGCTCTGCTGCCGATTTTTGCGTCTTGCTGCCTGTGCGTCTAGTTGGTTGCTTGTGTGTTGTAATTTATACGTTTATTCGCTATCTCTATCTATATCTCTCTTTCACTCTTCATATCTATTTATGTTTTAGCCATGCGGCTTAGTTTACGAACCATTTATAGCTTGGGCGCTTGTAACACATTTTACTAAATGCTCTAATTACGCTGCAGAATTTATATTTTGCATTTTATGTTTAAACTTGGCGCAAAGCTTGGCCTACGCATTTACGACATTGGCCAATAACAAATCCTTTATGTTCGTTGAGCATTTGGGTTTTTTTTCCCCATTGGCTTTTATAAGTAGTTCGCCTGCCGCTCAAGAGTCTGACAGACGCCACGAAGGCCGCCAACGATGCGTGTCCATTCCAACCACAGAAACAATAACAACGGCTACAGCCAATCCTAAATCAATCCTGACCTAAGTCACAGCGTTTTTGATTGCCGTTGTTTAGCTGTCTCTCTGTCTGTCTGTCTGTGTGTGCGTGTGTCTCACCCGCTCTGGTCTGAGTCTGGGTCTGGGGATTGATGGGTTTCTGGCCCCAAATTGTGCGCTTATCAATAGGCAAATCAATTTGGCTATTCAAAAGCGTGCCGCATATTATATAAACGTATCTCTAAGCATGTTGTATATTCAGGTTATTAGTAAATGTGCCGCAGGCAACAACAGCAACATGTGGCAACATTGCCAAAAAAACAACGCAAAAAAGGTAAAGCGAAACATTGCAGTGAATCACATGCTTATGTCAATATTTTAATTTAACGGCTAAGAAAACACGACAAAAAAAAAGAAAAAACCAAGTACCCAACAACAACAACAACAAAGTGAGCACTTTGTCTTTTTATTGTTTTTTTTTTGGTTTTGGTGACGTCTATTGCACTTAACTGTTTTGCAGTTTGCGGTTAATTAAGATGACTTCTGTGCTCAGACATGACCAATTGGTGTATTGGTGGGCGTTTTGCTGGCCAACTAATAGATAGATGGGTGATGGCTGGTAGTTGGCCTATAGCTGTAAAGTTAAGTGGTCAAAAGTGAGCTGACCAAAATGGAAATTGCCGTTTGCGGTGCTTTGAAAGTGAAACTGATTGTTGGCATCTTTTGGGTAAAAAGTTTTAAAGTTGAGATTGATGAGCCAAGTTAAGCGATAATGTGAGTTAATTGGCAATACTTTAGCAGAAATATTTATTAGGACATCAACAAAACATATTTAAATGAAGCTAAGCTTTGCGATAACAAATGTGAGGTTAAAATGTATGAAATATAAATTATAATATATTTAATTTAATTTAATGCGAACTCTTATCATATGTGTGTGCGTTTAAGAATCTTAAGCAATCTGAACAGCAGTTAAATATTTGCTATGCCATTCAATGTCATTGTCACTTCGTGCATTGAACTACAAGCGAGAAGCGTCAACAGCTCTGAAGTATTTGGGGCTCAACCTTCAAATGATTTCGGATCTTTCGACACACCCCTACTGAAAATAGCATTTCTTTGCGTTTGCTTACCAACAAATTTTTCACACTTTATTTTTTTTTTGGGTTTATTTTATTTAGTTTGTAGTTGAATTTCATTTAGTTAACGCCAACACAGAAAAATATTATTTTATGCCCGGCTTGACATTGACTTACATAATTTAAGTAATTTCTCGGCGAGGTTCGAGGGAAATTTTTCGTAACTGGCAAGCAATAAAAGAACGGCATATTTTATGATTGCAAAGTTCAGTTTGTGGGCCTTTAAGTGGGGTCGAACGTATGTGTGCATCCCAATGAGAGCATTCAAATTAATAGAGCTAACTGTGTGGAGAGCGAGCTCCGTTCAAATCAGACACCCATCACATGTTTCACTTGATCATTTCACCTTAACACTGACCCGACCTTTGCAAAAATGTAGGTCAGGCGGGGGAAAAATAACATCGTCATCAACATCAACATCAACAACAACAACATCGTGATCCAAAGATACGTGTTTGCTGTTGCATATTTGCACAAAAACCCAGCGACAGATTTTAAACCAAAAATATGCATATGACTAAAACTTCATCCGCAACAAAAACCACGAATAAAAGCCACTCACAACAGTGGCAAAAGCACAACAAAACATAACAAAACAAATTTGCATTCGCAAAAAATTGACTTACATTTCAGAAACCTGTAAAACTATTTACAACAAAATTAAGCAAATCTTTGTAAAGAGCATTGCCTTTACACAAGACGCTTCAATCAAACAATGCCAGTTGCAGATAGATCAGTCAAAGGTTTTATTTTAATACTCAATCTCAATCGCAATAAACTTTAATTTATTTATTAATTAAAAATTAGTGTTTTATGATGCACTTGATCTTTGGTCTGTAATCGCTTAAAGGGATGAGCCCATGTAATGCGCAAAAATAGATTTTTTATTGATCTCTGGCAATTTGTTTGCTGTTATGAGGGCTAATGAAGTACACTTAAATGGCTCGATTGGCTAATAAACTCGTAATGATCACTTACAATCTTGACAAATAATGAAAATTTTCCATGCGATTATTCTGTAAACAAATATCGAATAGTTTTTATAGATTTCTCCGTTTATATAACTATATATTAAATTAAATTTAGTTATTTAATTATTCAAATACCAATCAATTTATTTATTTGGCATACACAACAACATCAACATCACAACAACACAATTAATTGCACTAGCACAGAAAAACTGCTCATACGCTCCGTTGAACACCATTTTTTCAGCAATTTCAACTTACTTTTCGATTAAAATTCCTTTTGCACTGCTGCTAATCCAAAAAGATCAAAGGCGTTTTTCTCCAATTAGTTTTGGAGTTAATTTAATTATTTTTTTTTTTCGTTTTTCGTTTGCTTTTCCAGCTATCAAATCAGCGGCATGTTCGTGTAATTTTGGTTTGGTTTGCTGACAATTTTTTGGAGAATTTACATATCCTTAAAATCTTTAGACACAATTAGACATTTTCGAGTGTGTTCGTTATGCGTTTGCTACGGCATGCAATTATTCAAATTGAAAACAAAACTGAAACCGAAATTGAAACCGATACCAAAATCGAGAAGCACAAGACGCGATCGCGCACTACTCCCGAGCATGTGTCGTGTGTCGTTTTAAAGTTGAAGTTGACGCGTCGAAATGAAAATCTCGCATGAATGGACGAACAGCGTCGCAAGACGTTTTTGTTCAAAACGCAAGACTTAAGTCGCAGTCGTAGCTCAGCGGCGGCAGCAGCAGCGGCAGCGACGCCGACTAAGTATCGTTACAGCTGAGCCGAGTAAAACAGCAAAAGCGCCTCGGCTGCTGAGCTGCCGAGCACACACTCAGTGTGTGTGTGTGTGTATTTCTGCAAATCTCTGCTTGAGTCGGCAAAGGTGCGCTGGTAGCTTTGTGTGTGCTTGTGGTTGTGTGAGGCTATCATTTGGCGCAATCCTCGTTGCGACGCATAGAGCGCTGCATTTGTTGATATTAAAAAATTTGGCAATTTGCTCAGCCGCTGCGCTGCTCAACGTTCTCAGTTATGCATGTGTGTGTGTGTGAGTTTCTTTTGGCGCAATCCTCGCTGGTACTAGCTGCGCCGCGTCGCTGCACTTTTTATACCAAAATAATTTGGCAACTTTTGGCAGGCGTCTCTGCGCTCTTTACTCAGCGTCTGCGCAACGTTGGCGTCGACAGTGCTGCGTTACGTTCTCAGCGCCTGCGCGATGGTGAATTTCTGTTAATCACGCTGTGTTGAGTTTTCCTTCTGTTGATTTCTACTCGTTTTTGGCAATGGGGATTTTTTTCATTGTTTTTTTTTTTTTTTTGTAAATGCTGAATCATTTTTGTGCTTATCGCAGTCTGGTTTGCGGTAGTTCTAGTTAAAGTGGCTTAAAGCACATCTTAAGTTAAATGCCATGCATTGAGTGCCACAATTGCTTCCTACTTTATTTACTTTAAACCATAATCGTTAAGGGTTTTTTCTGAAGGATACTGAAAGTGACAGTGGACGATTACGCATCGATGTACAATTTTCCCATTTACTTTTAATCACTGCTAAAGTTTACACCAAGGTTCAGATGCGCCCATAAAGCGGATGAAATTAAAATGAGCATTTCCAAAACCATATTGTAAAAGCTGGGCAAATATTGCGAAAATTCTTAACAAACTTAAGTGGAAAATTTATCAAGTTGAGAGATGGCGCAATTGTTTTGTTAAGTTATTTACTCGACTACATTTCATACTAGCTATCAAACGATCGGTCGCGCTTAGTTAGCCGCTGTCGAGCGCATAGCATTTAGTATTGTACTAACTGTTTGTACGGGAATCAGTAAACAGTATCACGCACTTTGGTCTATAATTACCAGGTTACATTTGTTTTTCAACAACAATCGTTGAAAAATAACGCAACGTCAGACGGTTGTAAAGAACTGGCTCATAAAATATTAACATATTTGAAATGTTTATTACACTTAAGTAGTATCATTGATTGATGCACCAGGTTTTTAATACGACTCCGTGCAGTATTCTTAAAAATTTCTTACTTCGTAATTGTATACCAGTTACTGATTGATTAATTAAAATATTATTACTTCAATTTGTTGGAAATCAATTAAAACGTATATATTTACGATCTGTAGGTTAATTTGCGTATTATTGCCGTTAGGGGGAACAACCGAGCCCGACTATTTTTTCCACGCTAATCTATACGATGCCATTACAACGCCTCGGAGTTCAAGATATGCTTGTCTAAGCTCTCAGCATCTTAAATAGCATGAATAAAAAAGCGGAAGCACTCTTTTGCGACACACTTGCCGACACAGAAGAAGAAGAAGAACCTAAACAACAAACTCTTAACTAAGTTTTATAAACAATTAAATGCCAAATCATGCGTTAAGAAGTATTTGTAAGCATTGCAAATGGGAGTTCATGAAAACCCATTCAATCTGAACTCGGAACTGAGATCCGTTACAGCAACAGATTGCACAAGTATGAGTCCATATAAATGTGTAGATGCGGCACAAGGATATTGCTGCACTTAGCAAAAGGCCTTAAACTAATAAGCCAACTAAGGTTGAATTGTTTTTATTTTATTTTTTTGGGCTTCAGCGCTTTGACAAGAATGACTTAATTGCAGTCATGAAATGAATTTACATATTTGAACATGTTGTGCACAGCCACGCGCATTTAAATTAAATGTATTTTGTTTATAATTATAAGTAGCAGTGTCTTCTTCTTCTCTTTTTTTGGTTGTTTTGCTTTAGCAGGAAAGGTCACAATGCACATCAAAAAAAATGTTGCTGTTGACAACAAAAGTTAAATACAGTCTAAATAAAACAAGAAGACCGAGAGTCGCACTTTAATGGCGCAAGTATTGCAAATGTCAAAGCCCAAAAAAACTAACAAAACAATGAAGAAGACAAAATTAGCCTAAATGGGTGATTAGTTAACGGCGTATTTAAAATAAAAGCCTCTTTTTGAAGCTATTCCCAAGTACATCATTCTTAACAAAAACCAGCAAGTAATGCAATAAAATAGGGTTTTCATTTAAAAGCTGAATTAAGTTTTAGAGCTTTGATGAATTAATGTAAGAAGTCTGCTGGTAATTATTTCCATATCAACGCCTTTATTAACGACGAAAACTTTTCAAATATTTTGCATATCATACGCAGACAACATGCAGTGGCTTCAGCAACCACTCCTTCCCCTGCCGTCAAGCATCAAGAAAATAAAACAAAAGCAATATTAAAATGTTGTCCTTCGTGCAGTAATTGAAAACAGCAATAACAAAACAACAACAACAACAAACAAACAAAAAAAAAACAGAAAAAAGTTAAGAAATCGACGTAAATGCTGAGCAAACTCCTCGACTTGGGGATTGCTTCTAAGTCAGCCGTCTGTGAATTATAGCCTCATAAGACCAGGTCGA
Organism: Drosophila paracracens; assembly: GCA_035044025.1. Taxonomy (NCBI): domain Eukaryota; kingdom Metazoa; phylum Arthropoda; class Insecta; order Diptera; family Drosophilidae; genus Drosophila; species Drosophila paracracens. The sequence continues at coordinate 11,913,094 of JAWNMN010000192.1, read as the reverse complement.
CAACAACAACAACCTTAACGTTAACTGCTGTTGTTGATTTTGTTGCTGTTGTAGTTGTTGTTGTTGTTGTTGGTGCGGTTAGCTGTTAGCTTTTGTAAACCCGTTTACGAGCCCATTTACGTTTGAGTAATTGAAATACATGTAAAAATTATTGCACTTCATGCCACATTTTGGCAATATTTTTATACAAAATTAAATATACATATATCATATATATATTTAGCTAGGTCATTTCTCATGTGTCGCTCGCCTGATTTCCGATTCACTTGGCAATGAAATGCCATTTGATCTTACGATCTTTACTGGGCCATATACCCAAACATATTTGCACAGGTGATTCAACTCTTAATGTGAAGGATGGTCTCAGTTTCTTTTGTTTGTGCCGACATTCTGGGCACACCCTTTTTGCGGCCAGATTCCACTATTTGCCGTATCTGATTGTAGTTTAAAAATTGAAAATAAATAACTTGCTGACTCAAATTTATTTAGTACATTTCTTATCGCTGTCGGAGATTTGATATTCTTAAAGATGTAATATTAAATGTGTTTTGCATATTGGTTTTACGTTTAAATCAAGTTTAATTTGAATTTGGATACAATGATGAACATAAATAAAATAATTGCTTGTAAAGAATAAATTTAAAAATATCTAAAGAAATTTAACAGGATTGTTAACATATGTTGGTTATTATGCTAATTTAACAGTATTGTTACATTATGGCATTATGTTGGTTAATGTGGTTATGTTAATGAGCATATGTAATAAAGTGCTGCATATCTTTGGGCTGACATTTAAAGTTACCTGAATTCAACCGAGTTTCATTCACAATCTGTTTATATGTATTTATAGTCTTACATTTCTATACACTAATTCCATTAAAATTGTTTGAAAAGGATATAATGATTTTGTGCAAACGTATGCAAAAAGCAAAAAGTACAATCTCCGCCCCAAGTCAATATATCAATTTCCGTCCGTTTTCCGTTTATGAGTACGCGGCTCTCAGAGACTATGAAAGCTAGAGACATATTATTGATCAGCTAAAATGTATTCAACTACTGAGTACCATGCATTACGTAGTCGATCTCACTTCACAATAACATTCTTACTTATTTGTTTCAGTATACTCTTTTATCCTGTGAATTATTCTAATGGTGCTCTACGGACAAAGTTCAAGTTGTCCAACAACAAAATTAAATTTATTGACAGACAAATTGCAATAATTTACATTGCTATTAAAATGAATTTAGAAAATGATTCCTCTTAATTATCGTGTTTACTTTGATTGATAATTACAACTTAATAATTGCAAAAATAACAAAACGCTTGAAACTAGTTGCTCCACATTACTGGCAGCTCTTATTGATCGGCCTATAAAACTGCCAACTTACAGAACGAATTCCATTAATATAATTATACTGTAAAATTCCCATAAGCTTTGTTTACCTTATTACAACAGAGCTTTCCGCTTTTTGTATAATCATATAAGCGATTAGCATAAGTACCTGGTCTGAATAGAATCATTCAACAAGAGAGCTATCCATTAAGATTCTGACGTAGACAATAAATCGTCATAATCACTAGATCCCTACTAATTTTGCATCTATAATTAAAAAATAACCTACACTAACTTTCCTATACATACGATTTGTGATGAATTTATGTATATATATATTTAAATATTTTTTATTTATTATGGCTTAGATGTGTTTTCTTGAATGCGTTATTCATTTCATGACAAAATTATAATAAGCCCGACAAAGCTTTAGAAAAAATTAAGGAAATTGACAAAAGATTCTGCTAAACATGTTTTCACTACACTTTTATGGCTAACTGCATAAAATTATGGTCACGTGAAAGGCATAAAACTACGGATAACCTGCTGCCCTTTAGGGTTAAGCACTGCTTGACCCAGGCAAAACCAATTTGGGTCATAAACGAGCACAAAGTTAACAAACTTGTTTTGTTTATTGCACTTTATGCACTTTTGTTGCCACTCAATCATGCATTCAATTGCAACACTCACACACACACACAGTCAGAAACACACACACACTCATCGACACACTCACCCATCGGGCGTCGATATAATTAACTCTCTTGGCGCTTCCCACATTGCCGTCACTTAATTATGTTTCAATTGGCATTTAATTATTGCACAATAGTGTTCAGGTTTTTGCACATGTTTATTGCGCTTTTTATTTATTATTTGAATTGAGTGCGATTCATTTTGCACTTAATTTGTATATTAAATGCAATCAACTCTTATGCGTGGCATATTTGTTTGACATGATCTCACGACAACTGATTTTCAACTGTGGTATGTAGAGAGCATCAGTTTAAATTCAGATTTCCTTGCCACAAGAATTTTAGCTTAAGTGAACGGCCCAGGAGCGGAGTGCGGTGAATAATGATGTATATATATGAAAAATTAAAGGTACTTATATTTTGAATGTGCATTTATTGAAACCTTTAACAAATTTCATATTTCTCATTATATGAAAGCGCCCAAAACCCACGCAGCGCTCCTGAACTGTGCCATATTTAATATGCTTTAATTGAACTATGCGACTGACCTGATGATATTCGTACACACATACGTATACCTACGTATTTATGTGTGGTATGCTCAGTTAAGTGAGTGCTTCGGCAACAGCTGTGCCAAGGCAATGAAGCTGTTCTCTTGAATTATGTTGCATATATATATATTTATAGAAGTGTCTTTGCCTTGTTGCCCCAATTCAATGGGATCTATCGATTTGAATTGTTGCCACAATAATGCAAATCATGCCTAGCAGTAACATATCCCAAGCAAATATCAATTTATTTCTGACTACCAATTATTTAATTACGTAAATGCAACCCTTTTCAATCGTCTCTCTCTCTCTCTCTTTCTCACTCTCTCTCTCTTGCTCTCTATGTCTATCGTTTTAAATGTCAATAAAATCAAAATCAAATGCAAAACAAATATAACGAAAAAACTAAGCATTGATGCAAATAGAAAAAATTATGCGAAATCAAATTAAATTGTGCAACCAAAAAACGCAAATGCGTTTTGAAGACTGATAGATGCTGCTAGACTGGGGAGGGGGTGATGAGGGGAACAGTTTGCCTTTTCAGAAACAGATGCCGAGTGTCCATCAGAAATGCAGCCATTGGACAGCAGCAGCAGCAGCAGCAGCGGCAGCAGAAAATGGACGCGATCCACTTACGGGATTAATTAAACGAGTTTGCGCCTCAGGTCAGCGGCTTTCACTCAAAAAGCGTGGCAGGTCGTTAATTAAAAACATCCAGTGGTTTTTTATATATATATTTCTAGAATGCCATAATTTGCTTGATTTGCTTTAACTATGAAAATTAGTTGTGCCATCATGCAATGAATAATCATTTCATAATATCCTGTTTGGTCCCAACACGTGACCAAAGCGAATCCTCTGCTCATATTCATTTCTATTGCTCGAGCTAATCGCATTTCAAATGCAGCCCTATTGCTCTATATATATGACAGTTTGTGCCACCCTTTCGCTAATTTCGAGGCGCATCTAAAGGGAAGGCATCCCTTAAATCAGTTTTCTTTTTATTACTGTCCTTTGTCCTGGATTTAGTCTTTGCATACCATATGTATTTCAGCACAATCTGTTGCCTAACTAAGCGTTACATTGATGCCACTCTTTGGGGTAGTGCGGGTGCGTCATGTGGCAGACACTACGGACACACACCACACTCAAAGCTGCTAAGCTGCGACAACTTGTTATGAGCTCATTTCTGAAATGTCAATTGCTAACAATGCATCAGATCAAGTAACTGAGTTCAGACAATCAATCAAGACTTTCATAATTGAAAACACGTCAATAAGAAGTCAAGTTAGGATCGTAGCATTAGCTGGTACATATACTATGAATAGAGAAAATATCTCGCTTAAGCAATTAATTTATTTACAATTTCTAGAAACGATCTTAATCTTGAATCGATAACATCTTTTGGAAAACATGTCATTAGATACTTCTAAAAGACTGCCAAAGCAACTGCTATTAACAGTTAAACTCTTGCATCTTGTTGGCAATAAATAACATTAAGTTTTGACTAATTAGCTGCCAAGCGGAATTCAACAGTTATGTTCATATGTGACACTATAAAACGCTACATTAATTGTCAACTTACTTACGGCTCAGCAAGTCGCACTGTGGCAGAGCTACACTTCACAATGCGGCTAATGCCCACAGCGAGTCACATAACTCAGGCAGGCACAAAGGGGCAACAACGGGCGACAGCAAACATAAAAATTAATTAAAATCTCGCCTCAAGATGCCTACCACCCCTTACCCCTTAGCCCTATCCCTACCCCTAACACTAGCAAGTCAAGTAGCGGCAATGTCTTCTTTTGCCCAAATTGTTCACACGTTGCCGTCGCGTCGCAACGCGTCGCTTGCAACATCTTGTATCAGCTTACGCCTTAAAGGCTGCAACAGCAAACGACTCACAGTGAAACCCTGATTCTGATTCTGTGTATCCTTGCCAGTGTCTAGCTGTCTGTGTCTTGTTGCTGCCACATTTAGCAGCCGCGGCGTCAAGTGATGCGCCTTTTTATTTAACGCCCAAAATTGCCCAAGCATTCAAAAGGTAACAACAGCAACATCAACCCTTAGCGATTGTCCTGCCTTGTTGTTGTTGTTGTTGATGTTGTTATTATTGTTGTTGTTGTTGTTTCTGGGTTGTTGTTATTGTTTCGAGCTGTCAAATTTTTGCTGCATGTTGTTGCTGCTGCTGCTGTTGCTGTTGCTGTATGATTTCGTGTAATTTTATTAATCACAACAACACATTCGTCTGCTCGCCTTAACCTACCCCCTACCCCCCTACTCCCTACCCCACCCCTTGCTGCATTGTGCCCTTCCTTTTAATGTGCGCATCCCTTTCAATTTGGTCTTGCTTGGGTCTTGTCATTTAGCTTTGACTAATTATGCAATTTGTATGCAATAAAAATATTAATTGCCAACAACTACTGCCACCGCACAAAATATTTTTATTATTTCTCTTATTATTATTATTTTTATTATTATTATTTTTATTAAAAATTATGCCATGCGCTTTTGCACTTTTGTGTGTTTTCATTGAAGCTTTGTTTATTTATTTGTAGATCCCTCTCCCTTTCTGCTCTCTCTCCATCTCTCTCTCCCGTTGTTGTTATTGGTCAAAAGGTGGCTCGAAGTGGGTAAAAAAAAAAAAAAAAATATATATGAATTGCCGCATGCAAATTTTCCACTTGGTTTATTCTGCGCCCCCATGCGAACATCAATGCAAAACTCAACGTTGCTGCTAAAAAAATATATATTTATATATATATATATATTATATATATATAAATATCGTACAATATGCCCTTTATATGTTTATTCATTGGCCATCAGCCACAGCGGCCTGCTGTACAAATAAAAACCTTAAATAAATATTTATAATGAAAACCTTTAATATTCAGACGATACCTTTAACACTTTTGCTAAAACTGCATTAATTGCATTTATGCTGGCCTGGCTAAGTTGCATAACAATTTATTGTTAATAGCTACAGTTGATTACAGCAAGCCTTACATTTATTATGGCTAAATAATCTCAGTTTATTGCCATAATTAATTTCTTACAACTTAATTTATTTTTTAATGCCTGGCAATTGTAGTCATTGTTATACACTGATCGCTCGCTCAAGTTTACCGCCCAGCTGACCACATAAGCATATTGACAACACTTTAAATATATTATACAAAACCACTTCGGAAGCCACAAACCCCAGCCCAAACCACTCACAAGCCATAAATAAATAAATAAATGTGCATTGTGCAATTTTCATAAATAAAGCAATTAAATGTGCACGTTTTCAATCCAAGCGCCTGTTTATTGTCCACTTTTGACAAAATATTACACACACACTTGTGCATGCAAAGTGTGTGTAATGAAAATAAAAATTAAATCAAATTAAATTTTCATGGAGTGAAGCCATGAACTTGCCGCAGTTTTTCAGAAAACTTTACTGAAATAAGAAAAAAAGAATAATAATAAAAAAATCAAAAGAAAAACTTGCAGAACTTTTGCGACGCTGGCTGGCAACTAAAAATCGCTTCATTCTAATTACTTCCTCTTAGACAGCGGCTCAGCAGAGAAAGACAGAGAGAGAGAGAGAGAGAGAGAGGGGGGAGAGTGAGAGAGGAACAGTGCTGTAGCTGGGAGCGCGAGCCGCAGAAGGACTTCCTGCCAGCGTGGCAGGACACGTCTAGTTCAAGTAGTGACTGCGAGCTGCTGGGAAATGTGCGCCGGGCCACATAAAACAATCGTTTCGTAATAAAGATGAAAATTTTATTAAAAGATGTCGGAAACAGATGTCGCCGCCAAGCGAGTAGCCCCGCCCCGCCCCGTCCCACTCACAGGCTGCCCAGCAGCCTGGCAGGCTGTGCCAAAGCTGGAGAGAATCCACATCGAATCCAGTGAATCCAGCAGCAACCAACCAACACACACTTTATAATCTTTTATCGCATTTTTTCTACTTGGTTGACACAAAGAGCGTATTTATGCGACTGTTAACGTTATGAAAAGCCCATAATTTGCCAGCCACCCTACGTATTTGCCATATAATAAAAATAATAAACGTTATGCTGAAAATCGATAGCAAACAGAATTCGCATTCATTTCATGGTTGGGTGTTGTTGTGGCATGGTGGGGAGGGGGGAGGGGGAGGGGGAATGCATCGTGTAGCAGCTGATATCGACAGTTGACTTGGCGGCGGTTGTCGTGGCTCATGAACTGCTCTGTTCAGCTATTCTCTACTTATATCGTTATCCACATCGAGTGTCGTGTATAAATGTTTGCGCTTTATTATATTGCCCATCCACGCCCTCAACCAAACATATATGTATCCCGTTCCCTTACACCCCCTCCAGATGCAGCATCTTGTGACATTTTACCTCTCGTTTCTTTTTATTTATATATACATCTTTTTTTCTTTTTTTTTGGTGACTCTGCGTGCAATCGGCATCCATTGTAGTCATACTCATGCCGATACACACACGATACGAGTACAGGATAATGATATCCATATAATGATGTGGCTGTCAGTACCATTCCATTGCCATGAAGTTGTAAAAGACTCCTTTGCCATCAGCTGGATTGGCATCTTATCCCATTGCCCCACCGACAGCCACTGAGCTGAAAAATTCTTTGAACCAGTTTAGGATATGGAAATGTCTTCGATTTGGCTTACCTGCAATAGATATTAACCCGAAGAAATATTTGCTTATTTGAAGGATGAATCATATTATGAAATGTTAAATGTAAAGCGTTATTCAAGCATAATATTAATAATAATACATTGAATCACATTTAATAATGGGAATGAATAAAAGCTGAAGAAGATTCATAATAAAAATATACTTGACATTTGAAAACTTTATTTTACATTTTAAACAGCTGAGAATAAAGGGCAAGATTAAGCTGAATAATAAACTGTATGCCACATGTCAAATCCAATGAGTTTCAACATAGTTATGCCTCATAATAAATAGCACACATAATATTCCATACAACTCACAAAGATGACATATTCAAGTTGTTGCCAAAGCTTTGTTCTTATCTATCTCAATGCCAAAAAGTCCATGCAACCAAAAATGGCAACAATAGGCTGCACAGACAGACGAGCTCACCTACACAAAGGCGTCAACAAAAGTCAATAGGCTGAAGACATATTTAAGGTAGAGCACCCAAAACTCAAATAATTTACATATTTCCAATTCAGTAAACACTTTGCCACCAACAACAACAACAACAGAAGCAACTCAAATGTGCGCTGAAAAAAAAAAAAACAATTAAAAGTTTATCTTTAACACTTTGCTTGAATGTGGATTTGTGGTTTCGGTTTTGGGGATTGGGATTGTGTTTGGATTTCGGTGGCAGCAAAACAGAATGTGAATTGTGACCCCTTTCATTTGTCAAGGAGCGCGACAGGAGCATCTGTGGCTCTGCACATTCAACCCACTTATCAAATGATTGTCCTCATATTATGACACGCAACAAAGCGAAATTCACACACACACTCACACACATCTATAGAGTGAAGGATTCACAGTGCCAACTGGCAAAGTACCAAATTCCGGAAAATTGAAATCATCTCTGCTTAAGCGCAATCACAAAGAGCTCTAGTACCAAAAAAAAAAAAAAGAAAATAACCTAAAAACCAAGCCACCCACATATACAAGCAGAAGCCGTCGCATAGCTTTGGTGCCAAATAAAAAACCAAAGACACACACACACACACACACACACACACACACACGCACACACAGAGGCAAACACAAACAAGCACAGAGAGATACGTATACAGGGCGTATGGTGGAAATCCTTTGCATAAATGATGATGGCTTGGCATGATGAGAACTTTTAATCATTATTATCACATATTTATACGCTTATATGAGCATGTTTTATGTACTCGCTGGCAGCAGCAGCAGAAGGAGCGGCGGCAGCAGCAACAGCAGCAGCAGAAGGAGTAATCCTTTTGAAAGCAAAAACCCACAAATGGCAGCGCAAAAAGGCTGGCTAAACAATACCAGGATAACACACACACACACAGCATTAACTACTTACATATATGACTGTGCTTTGTTATCCTTATCCTTGAGAGGGCTCCTCGCTGCTGATGATGAGTTTCCAATTCGAGTGAGGCCACGCCCACAAAACGTGGCAGGGGGGGAGGCACAAGGACGACCACTTGCACTTTTCGTTTGCTGCTCAGCAAAAGCCACAACAAGGGTTGCTTTTCTCTATGGCTCTCTGTTTATGCATGTGTATGTATGTGTGTGTATGTGTGTGTGTGTGTTTGTGTGTGTGTTTGTGTGTGTGAGCTCTAGGCTTGCGCGTGTATTGTGCAAATAGAGTGGCGCACACATAAAAGTCAAAAGGACAAGCACAGCAAGTTTCTAAGCTTATATAAACCAAATAGAAGCAGAGCAGGACGAGAATCCTGTGCCTTGGCCAACTCTGTTCTATGTACTCGGCTGTTGATGTAGTTATTGTTGTTGATGTAGTTATTGTTGTTGTTGTTGTTGCTGCTGCTGCTGCTGCTGCTGGCTACCCGTCTTGTAAATAAGTCATCATTGTCGATTGTCGTCATCAACGCGCCGAGGACAACTAATTTGCGGTCATAATAAAAGTTAATCTACTGACTCCTGGCTTATTCTGCCAAAACGCTGTCCCTGCTGCAACAAATTGCGTGTGGACATGCTACAACTTCGCGTTAAGGATGTTTAGCTAAATGATTTAACATAGTTCACGTGGAAAACTTGCCACAGCTCATATTAACAACTTGATGAATAAAAGTACTGAAAAACAGATTTAATTAAAGACAGAAAATGAAGAATCCTTTTCAGATTTTACGGAATCGTTTAAAAAAATCCTTTTGATTGATTTTATAAAAATTTAGTTACGTATATTTTCGAATCAATCTTGCAGAATTCATTCGAAATATTAGAAAAAAACATATAATTCATAATTTAATCAATTATACATTTAAGCAACTTGTTTTATATATCGTTTTTAACAGTGTAAAAGATTCACAAAAAGATATATGAATATATAGCATTACTTAATCAGAAGCTTGAGTCGCAGATTCAAACCACTGTGCGTCGAACAGAGGATCAACGCAAGAGAGCGCAAGCAGGACGGCAATAACAAAATGGAGGCAACAAAAAGTATAACAAACATCCAAACATGAGAGCAGTTTAGGGCAAGCAAGCAACAAAACAAGAAAATTAAATTTTTATTGTTTTCACACAAATAAAATCAAATAAAAAGCGAACAACAATAACAGGACAAGCGAGCAGGGCAAAGGCGCCACAGGACACAAAAGCACATACAAAGAGAGTTAAGAGTCGAAATTATACATATGTATGTGCACATACATATACACATATATATATATAGAAATAAGGAGGCCGTCACGTGCCACATACATAGACATTGCAGCGAGTTGCGAGCTGCGAGCAGCGACTGGGCAGGAGAAACAGACCAACCACCGTAGAGCAACCCCTAAATTGTGGCGCTGCTGCCGCTGCCAGGCAGGAGCAGCAGCAGTGGCAGCAGCAGTGTCAGCAGCCAGATACAAAAAGCTGATGCTGGCTGATTCAGTACGAATCGAGCACTCGACGGTTACGTGGCGCGCACAGCACTGGCCAAGCAGATATAGACACATAGTGACAAGAGTAGAGCAAAGCAGCTAAAGCAGCGAACGGCGCGTGATGTCGACGGCCTTTCTCGTGGACAGCTTACTGCATGCCCAGCGCGCCCAGAGCTACAGTGAGAGTCAGCTAAAGTCGAGCCTCAGCGAGATGCTGTTGAGTCGTGGCCCGGGCGAACCGGCGGCGGAGGAGCGCTCCTCCTCCTCGGAGCTCTTGTGCAATTGCAACTGTGCCAAACGTGGCTATAAATGTGATAAGTGCCGTGAGAATCGTGCGGAAAGTGTTGACAGCATTGAGGAAATGGAATTGGACGATGACGAGGACGATGAGGATGAGGATGAAATTGTTGCGGACATCGATAGTGTGGAGACACCGCACTTGGATGAGGAGGAGCTGGACGATGAGCTGGAGCGTGAGGCAATCAAATTGCCCAAAGTGGAGCCCAAGGAGAGCAGCATCAGCAACAACAGCACCACCGGCGGCACCACCATACTAAAGGATAACAACAGCAAGCCCATACTCAAGTTCAGCGTATCCGCCATTCTCGGGGACACACGCGAAGGAGTCCGCGTTCGAAACGGTAAGGGCACCAAAATAAAAGTGGTAATAAACGCGGCTTGGCAATTAATTTGCCGTGGCTAATGCCAAACAACAACAACAATAACAAAAATATAAATACAATTGCAATATGAAAAGCCGAAAGAATAACAATTTTGCCATAGATGGAAATGAAAAATCAGTTGCTCAACAAAGGATCGCAACGCTTTCGCTGTGCCACGGGGATCAGCGCTCCTCCTTTTTATTATCTATCTATTTTATTGTGCTCTTTAAGCCCTTGAGGCAACGTCCTTGCAACGGCTGTAAAAACACAACCACACCTAATCATGTTTAAATTATTGTATCTGAGCCTCAGCAAATCCGTCGGTAGCCGCCACCAGAACCAAATGCGCATAAACCAGTTCCGAGTTCCGTACTCTGCTTTCCAACATCCTTGCTCGTCCTCGTCCCTTTGCGGCTGCGCGTGCTGCTTACCAGAACGAGGGTTCTTGTTTTTTGAGTTGCCTCACACACAAATAAAAAAAAGTAGGCGTGTCTAATTGTCTATCAGTCATTGTAACTGCGCCGCATTTCATTCAATGTTTTTTAGCATGTGAATTGGCAAATTCTTCCTTGTTTTCCGGCTTCTGGGATCTGAAATGTGCCGTTTATTATTAATGTGTGGGCTGACTCTTTTTTATTGTATTTTATCACATTTTTTATGTGATTTTATGTAGTAATTTTTCGTATTTTATTTTTGGCTATTTTCGCATGGATTAAATGACAGAAGCGTGGCAAAGATTAGAAACTAATGCGAATTGTGGGTAGATCAAATTATTGAAAGATCATAAATGGGTGTAACGTACATATATGTATTTATATTTAAAATAATGTTAAGGTTGGTTATGCATCTTAAAAGCGGATTAGATTAGAAACAAAGAGTTGAAGATTCATCAATTGCTACTTGTAGAAATAGGTCGCATATATTTAATGAGAGAAGATCACAAAAGATCAGAAAAGAATTGGGTATAAAAATGCTGATAACTTAAGAAAGCTGATACAAGGATGATTAAGAAAATCCAAATTGTAGTAGACTTCGAAGTTTCTTCTCTTAAAGAAAGAACAGCAATAGACTCTATTTAAGACGCATTTCGATTACTTTTTCTTACTCGCAATTACTCTTAGAATTTATATGTTTTTCGGGTCCAGGAATCTTAGCCTCATTTTCCATACTTTATTACCGTCTTATTACATTAATAACTGACCAGGCAGCTAATTGAGTATAAATTGTTAGTCAGTTGAATTACTTTTAGCATTGCCACAAATTAACTTTTTGTGTCACAACAACGATTCGACCAACTTTTTGCCAACTACAATTTTTGGCATTTGCCGTGGCACAGATGCAAAAACTGGCGCAAAACCATCAAAAGCCCAAACAAACAATGCGAACAATTATAACTTAATTTGTGCGGTCATTAGGCACACATGTGGCTCACACACAAAAACTTTCGCCACAAGATTTCAGCAAATTAAACGCACACACAACAAACACACACACACAACACATACACACAACATACACACACATATATGGCGAACTAAAGAGGCGTTAATACGTTAATTGTTTCAGTCACTCTAATCGAATTAAAATCATATCCTGCAGCGCCTGTCAGTGTGCATGTATGTGTATGTGTGTATATGTGTGTGTGCGCGTCTGCTGCTTTTCGATGTTTAATTAGATTTTGAAATGCAGCCACAAAGCGCCAAAATCTTTCCTCAGGCTCCCAACCACCCTTGCTCCTTGCTCCACAATTAAAGGCGCAAAAGTTTTGTTTGCTTTCCACATGAACTGAGATGAAGGCGTTGACGGTGTCTGCTCTCAAGGTGTGTGTGTGTGTATGTGTGTGTGAGAGTGAGTGTGTTGAAAGTTTTGAATGTGTTGGCATCTGTGTGAGGAGAAAGGAAGCCTGCTGGAATTGGAAGCTGCGAGCTGTTTAATTATGCCAGTTTGACACTTCAAAGCAGCATCTGCTGTGGAGTCGAGACACACACACAAACACACACAAACACACACAAGCACACACATACAGAGACGCAACCACACATGAAGGGTTGACTTCTTGACAAGATATTTGGGGCTGATAATATGCGAGTGTGTGCGTGTTTATTCACGCTTATGGGGTTTGTTTTGAAGTGCACGTTGATAGGCTTAAACACCAGACACTTCAACATGGCCATAAGCCTTGGGTAAGATTTTATCTGATCTTTAAATGGGACTTATGAGATTTCAAATGTGGTATTTTATTTGAGTCTGTGTTGATTTTTAATGTTAATTTATTGATGTTTAATTGCTGAATATGTTTTTGTAGTTTATATAAGTTATACTATAAATTTATATGTAAACATAGCTTGAGTTGTCAGAGATAGGCTATAACTTTAAATTGGTTAATTAAAATCTATTTTCACTATCCCAAAAGTTGTACTTCCCTACAACTATTTCTTGATAAACTCTGAATTGCTCTCAATTTTCCAACCGATTTTTAACACATGTTTTTCTCTCTTTTACAGAGTTTATGCAACCGCAGCATATATGGCCTTATCTACAACAAAACTTTATGCAACATCACACACATCAATATCATCAGCACCATCATCATGCACATCAGCAGCAGCAGCAACAGCAGCAACAACAGCAGCAACAGCAGCAACAGCCGCCACCACCACATCATCATCATCATTCACACCATCAGCAACACCATCCGGCATTGGTTGGGCAGGCGGCACTTGGACTATCACACCCACTGCATCATCATGCCCATGCACACTTTCCACATCCCGCATTTCTAACGCATCAGCAGCAGCAGCATCAACAGCAACAGCAGCAGCAGCACCATGGCAATAGTTGTCAACCGCAAACCACAGCAACGACGGCCGCATCCTCGTCGTCACCTGGCAGCACAATTAGTGATAGCGACAACAATCACTGCAGCAGCAACAGCAACTCCAATAACAACAACAACAACAACAATGCTCTGCTCGATGGTCGACCGCATGAAATCGGCAACGACACCAACGAGGACAACAACAATCGAAGATTAACGCAAGAAAAGCTGCAGCAGCAACAACAACAGCAGCAACAACTGTTGAGTGGACAAGCAACAGGGGCAACATCGCATCCGACACCACCACCCCCGCCACCACCCATACATCCGGTGATTGCCAAACCCATGCCCAGTCGGCCGACACCCTTTCTGCCACACACACTGAATCATCCGCATTTGCATTCGCTGCTGGCGCACTGTCGCAATCCCTACATGAGTGGTGAGTCCCCTGACCTCTGACCTTTTTACATTCTAATCTATGGCCACGTAATTACTCCCCAACTGCCACTTGGGCACCCCATGGCGCTCATTAACAAGTGTTTGCTGACCAATCCCCAAATGACGACGCTCTCCTCTCCTCCCCCGCTCGACTAATGCACTTTTCCCCAATATGTTTAATTGCAGTTGGTGCCCAAGTGTTTCCCCTGCCCCCTGGTCAGGGCTTCCCATGGGCGCATTCGACACGTGGCAAGCCACGCAGAGGCATGATGCGGCGTGCCGTCTTCTCAGGTTCGTATGGAATGTGGTGCACTGTGGTGTGGGTACATGTCCTTGTGGTTTGACTGCATTTAAAACTGTTGCTCCCTCTCTCTCTGCACCACTCTCTCTTGCAGACTCGCAGCGCAAGGGGCTGGAGAAGCGTTTCCAGCAGCAGAAATATATCAGCAAGCCAGATCGCAAGAAGCTGGCTGAAAGATTGGGCCTAAAAGATTCTCAGGTGAGTTGAGTTGGGGTTTTTAGCTTAAGTTATTCAAAACTACATCAAAATTTGAATCCAAAAATCCAGTTTTGATTTGATTAAGGGTTGACATCTCCTCTCATCCCCTATATCATTTAAAAATTCACGACTTTAACTCTTGTATTATACTTTCAATTACCCATCTCTCAAGCTTTCAATTAGGTTCCACTTTGGCTAATTTAAAATTCACTTCAAGCCAACTTTTTAACCAAAACTTTCGGCCAAAAGTTGATCCAATTTGGTGTAACCAATCCGACAGCAATAAACAAAAACAAAATCAATAAACTCCTCTGAGACGAGCTCATAATAAACTTAAAATTATGCTATTATAAAATTTATTTTTAAACCGCGCATAAACAAATTTCAAAACTTTTCAAATCAGCTTTGATAAGCAACATCAAACAACAACAGCAACAACAACAACAATAATGACACAAATAATAATAATAAGTAGAACACAACAACAAAAGCGACGGCATATAAAATAAAAGCCATAAAGCAACGCAAAATAAAACTCCGCCCTTAAAATGCACAAAAACCCAAAAAGCTCTCAGCAATGGCTGCGCAGAGCAAAATGGAAGCCAGTACAAGTATAACAGGTCGAACAAGGGGGTCGAAGTGGCAGTGGGTGGTGGTGGGGGTTGGGGGGTGTGGGGTCTGGGCGTGCTTCCCGTAAATGCGCAGTCGCTTGTCTTGGCCGTATGTACATACATACATACATATGTATATAGAGAGGTCGCTTGTTGTTGCCATCGAAATACATATAATGAAATTATAACGAGCCATAAGAAATTCATTTCGGCTTCCCAAGCAAACGAGGTGGCAGGTGGAATTGTCCGTGTGGAGAGAGGGGGGTAGCAAGGGATAAGTTGGCTTTTATTGATTGTGCTGTGACGGCATAATTGAATTAATTCCCTCTTATTCTCTTTCATTTGGGTAAAAAGTTGAAAGTGTCCAAGGAAAGGGAAAAAATGCCTGCGTATCCTTGTGCGGCCAAAGGTTTTAAGTTATAATTCATGTTAACAAGGTATGCTATAGCTTATAGCCAGCAGATCTTAACCAGAATCTTAACTTAACTGCTTTATCTTGAGAAGTCAGCTACAGGAATGGTTCAAAATTAACAAAACTTAAGAATGAAGCGACTTAGATTTTATCTTCTTTAAATATTTCAAAAAAAAAAAAAAGTGTATATACTTCAGAGGTACTTCATAAAATGCGTTACACTTTTTTTAAAATTTAATTTTCTCAAAAAAAATAAAGGAGATAGAAAGACACCTTTCACAGTGAAATTTTCACATGACTGCTGCTGCAAAAATTGGCATGACCAATTTGGCCTTGTCAAAATGTAATCGATCACAACTCAATCAATGGGCCAACTGCGACTTGTCAGCAGCCGGCGAGCGGGGTGGGGGGGACAGAGGTATGTAACAGCCGTCGGGCAAATGATGATGCTGACAATCTCATGCCAAATTAGTGCAGCTCTTTTTTGTCGCATTGTATTCGCTGGCATTCTGCTGCCGAACTGCATATAATTCATAAAAATTTCATAATTACGCAATAAGCGTGTCCAGTTGCATTTGTCAGCGAGCGAAGAGATGCATGAATTCATCATCAGCATCATCAATGCAGCGCAAGAGGCGTCACGCCCCTTTTTTTTGCCAACTCTGCCGATCGATCATATTCACCTTAATGATCATATAATGCGCCCCAGCCAGACGCGGGAAGAACGCACATGTGCCGCGTTGTGCATTATCGGTCTTGTTCTGATTAAAACGAGTAATTCTATATATTTATGTGAGTGATTATTAAGATATATACTTATCCAGTTGCTATCTAGTTAATCAATTGTCTTCAATGAACTAGCGGATGTGCAATTACAGAGTTATGGCAGCATTGCTGACGTAACTGTGAAGCACTTCGGACGTAATCGGACGAGGTAAATAAATATTATTTAATGATTAGTATAGATATATGTATCTAAAGAAAATCAGATCAATAATTAATTCACACTATTCACTTACTAAAAGTATTAATTAACATATGATTAACTCAACAAACTATAGTTTAGGAAACTTTTCTGAGTTATATATAAGTTTAATCTAAAGTTTTCCAGTCTCCAGTGCTATACATTTTGCCAGGTTCTATGTATAGCTTTGGTCTGTACTATTATTTTATGATTATTGCCCACTCCCAAGCCATAAATCTTTGAAGTACAAAAAATATGTAAAAAGCCACATCACAGCAGCAGATTTAACTTTTGAACTAGTATGTGTATTAAACTGAAAAGAGAGAGAGAGAGAGAGAGAGGGAAAGAGAGAGAGAGAATCAAAGCATTCATCAATTGCACTTTGTCAAATGGGAAAATGAAAATGTCGACGGGATGGCGTCAAAAACAAAGCCATGGAACAGTTTTGAACAAAAAATGTGCAAAAATGTCAGAAAAACTCGCAGTCAAATCGCAGCAGTTGGTCCCTGTGACCGGCTCTGGCTTTGGTCACTGCTCCCATGCCTGGACAAAGGACAAAAGTGTTGTTCAGCCGGCGGCGATGGCGACACCGGCTCCATTAACGGCTATGTGGCCAGGGAGTGGCTGGGCTTGGCTGGGGGGAATTTGTGGTTGTGCCAACGAGTGCGGATATTCACACCCAAGTGACACTCGCACATGCACACCCATACATAAAGGTGGAGTTCGAGTAGGAGTGTGTGTGTGTGTGTGTGCAAGGATTGCATTGCAGCGCGTGTCCTGGCGCCTAGTTGTATGCAATATGATTTAAGAGCTGCTCCTCGTCTCCTTTGTCGCACTGCACTTGTTGTTGTTCATTTGCTGCACACTGCCCACTTTTGCAGCACACACTCAAACTCACACTCGCCGCCATAAATATAGAGTCAGTGCAATGGGTGCAGCAGCGTCGCGTGCCTTGCGGTTG
This sequence comes from Drosophila paracracens, assembly GCA_035044025.1. Lineage (NCBI taxonomy): Eukaryota > Metazoa > Arthropoda > Insecta > Diptera > Drosophilidae > Drosophila > Drosophila paracracens. Next base: position 11,895,579 of record JAWNMN010000192.1, on the reverse strand, counting down.
ACAAACGGTTGCATTGATGGCAAACCGCTCAGGTGATTCATCATTTCGAGTGTTGTTCATTGCAACGTTTATTGCGATTTTTACAAACGCACTCCAAAAATGCTGCACGGCCAAAAGGGTCAGTTAAAAACGCGGCTGCGTTTATTGTCGCGCGATTTATGTGCGTTTTTATTGTTTCTTAATTGTTGTTGGTATTTTTTTTTTTGGTTAAAATCGCATGCAAGTCACGTGCATTGGGTGGATTATGTGCTCTTATGGAGTACGGATCAGCTGTATTATGAATTTTAAGATTCGAAATTTTGTTGTGTTCCCACAGTCAGCTGCAGACTGCAAGTGACAGTTACCAGCCTCATAATCTGCAAGCTATAAATTTAATTGCCATTAATGACACTTCAAACGCCAAACCGCCAGAAAGCGACAACAACAACAACAACAACAATAAAAGCGATGTTGAACCACCGCCTGCCAAATACAGAAAGCGGAAATGAAAACATCTTGAGGCCAAATTCTATAAACTGATTTGCATTTTTAAATCAATGCGCAAAGCAAAGCTCAAGGAATCGCGATAAACGAGTTGCCGCTTTAGCAACCCTCCCGCACACACACACACACACAAGCAAGGACACACACACGTGTCAGTTTTGTGCAGAGCCGGCAGCAACTTTTTAAGTGTCATGTCCAAAACAAATTCGTCTGTTTTTGATTTGTCGAAAAATGGGGGAAAGCGCCCCGACAAATGGAAAACAGAAAAAAAGAATAAATATATATGTATATACTAAGAGAGACAGACAGCGGGAAAATCCTTGCAATCAACTGTGAAAATTTTGTGTGCTTCAGCATTTGGTACACTCGACTCTGTTGGGCACTTTTGGCATTTTGCACGTTATAAATATTTTTATCTTTATTTTATTTGTCTGACTCGCTTTCTATGTGTGTGTGTGTGTGTTTGTGGGTGGGTGGGGTGGTTTCATGTATGTGGGGTGGTTCACAGCAGACATTTGCGGCATTTTTATTTTTTTGTGATTTTTATTTTCATTTGTTTGTCATTTCGATTCTGCTGTTTTTTATTTACTTCAACGGCAAAACGCTTTAAATCAAATTGTATGATAAATAATCTGTAAATAGACGAGGGTTAACGCTATAAAAGTGTATGTATATATACATATATACAAAAGACTATCGCGTTGGTCTTTTCTGTCTGTTTAACTTGTTTTTTATGACTCTTGTTAGCAGCTTAATGGTTGTGGGCGTTGCTTGCAGTTGTGAAAAGCTCTGCAAATGATTTAAGATGTTAAAAACAATCATTCGATTTTAAGCCAGTTGCTCAAATATATATGCCGTGAATTTAGCTCAACTATAGTGATATCTATCAAAAATATTCGTTTACATTTAAGTTCACATGCCTAATCAAAAAGCACTTAAACATCAGAAAATGTGTTCATAACTCGAATTTCATTTCTAGACTTGCAAAAACGATTGAGAAACATTAAAAACCATCATTTGCAGCTTTGGTTACAAAATACATTTATGACAAATTGCTAAATAAATGCTACAGCCAGATTGAGAGACAGAGGGAAAGAGAGAGAGAGGGATGGGGAGGGGTTGCAGCTTCCAAGTTGGTGGCGTGTCCTAAAACAATAACCGCAGCCAGGACACTGGCTGGAGTAACAAATTGTTGGTAACCCAAAACGTCGACGAAATGACTCGAAATGACTTTTGCAAATAGTAGCAGACTATTTAATACGCTATTAAGCAGCATATCGAATGACATGCCGAGGCAGGCAATCGCTTGACACAGTCACCCCCCACACAGCCAAAGAGCGAAGGCAACTGCCTCATTAGTTAACATATGTTGCCAGACACAGCATACTTCTTCAGACTCCCAACTCTGTAGTTGGATTCAGCCACACACACAAACTCACACACACCCACGGAACACAACAGCTTGTGCTCATTGCCAAAGTCAATTTTCGGCAAAAGGGAGCCGTCACTTGGCCAAAGCCAAAGTAATTTGTAGCCCAAACTGACTGAACAAACCATTTCCCACCAATCCCAGCAATCCAGCATCCATTCAACCTCCCACTTCAACTCCATTTAGGTCTCGTCGCCAGCCCGGGTTTATAAAAACTTCAAACAAATGCTATGCACGTTATGCAGGCGGTGTGTCAGAAAAATCTGTTACTTACTTACCAATGGGGGGCTGAAACTGGTTCAGGATAATGTGTCGACTCCTTTGTGAGTAAGGGCGAAATAATGGGAATCATTTAAACGCTTGATTTGATTACAAAAGTTGCGAAAAATCAGATAAGCATCTGACACATGCATTACCAACTGACTGATACACTATTTTATCAATGGAACTGTACCGATTTTGAACAACAATAAATTCACACACCAATTTCAAGTAAAAAACTCTTTCCACATTTTTCACTGCCATAACTTTGTGAAAACTGAACCGACTTTGAAAACCCCGGGCTTGTTGATCACCGTTTGATATCTATATTAATCTAAAGTTGAAAACGAGATTTCGGCACGATTTTCAAACTGGAAAAGAACCATAACTTTGTAAAAACTAAACCGATTTTCAAAATCGGTGCCTCTTTGGTCATGGTTTGACTTGTAGATAGAAACTACAATCAAAGTTGGAAACGCGACTGTGTCTCAATGTGCATACTGAAATTATGCCCTCAAAAAGTGCTGGAAGGGAAAGGAGAAACCTTTTTGCACCTCGCAGCCACGCAAATCGATTAAATCGCTTTATACAAATTCTAATTCACAGCATAATAAGCGCAATCAAACTACATTTCAGTTGTGCATAAATTAAATATCAAACAATGACAATAAAAACAAAATAATGTAATACATTAATAATGTGCTAGGCGAAACATGCGCAATATTTGTAAACACGCTAAAAATATATACATATATATATATATATGGATTGTCACTAATTGGACAATGGTACAATTATGAAAGTGCTCCATTAAATGCAGCTCAAAATTTGTATAATTTACATATCACAAATTTCAGTTGTAATTTGCGATTTAATAACAGGTTTTTTGTATTTGTATATATATGTATATATAGTTGGTATTTGAGCTAATTCTATGCAGGCCTTGGCCTGTTAAATGCCAAAGTCAAATTAAACCTATTAAAAGCCAAAGCAAACATCATAATTTCAAGCTCATTAAACTTGCACGCAAAGCATAGACGAGGGCGGGGTGGGCCAAACGATGGGGAGGGGTTGGTGTTTGTGGGTCCAGTTTAAGGTCCATTTTCTCGTCGACTTTTTAGTCGACTGTGTCGCCCACCCGTAGACGCATACTAAACTGCACGCTTTATAATTAATTTCCATCAAAAACAGACGACTACGACGACGATGACGATGACGACTACCAGAACGAAGGTTCTGTGCAGGATTCGGGTTGGGACCATAATCATTAATCTTATCGCCGCCTGAGCTTATTATTTCAATTGCCGCTGTTGCTATTGTTGTAGGAGGAGGGGTGGGTTGAACGCTGGAAAATTCAATGACCGGAAGTAAGTAAAACAGCAAACCCCGCCAAAAGAAGAAAAACTTCGACACGTGGCCAAGGCAGAGGCTGGGGCGACTTTTGTGCTCTGCACAAATCTCTGCGGTTAATCGCTTGTTTAACATGTCAGCACTTTACAGCACTGCTTGTGTTGTTGTTGTTGTTGCTATTGTTTATTTATTTATATGCCTGCAGATTATATCGGTTAACGGGTGTGGGCTTATTCCATACCGTTGACTACAAGTCAATTTTACACATCGATTTGCTTTAACAAAAAAATGAAGAAAATTGTGAACTAATTACGTGTTTGCAGCGGGCAGAGTTGTAGGCTTTGGAGCTTGGCAACCCTATAAATTTGATACAAATTGTTGTTTGGGGCACTTGCGACAAAAGTGCGAGTGTCCTGCTGTGTGTTCGAGACATGGCAACTGTAACACAACGTAGGTAAACACCCATTGAATAATAACTCAAAAACAGTCGCAAAAGTTAGCAAGCAGACCAGGGTTGGCAGCCCATGCCAGGGTGGCTGCAATTTGCTTTTGAGTGTTTGCGTCCTACTTGTCTCTTACTGTCCCTGTCAAATGCAGCCATACATAAACACAAATACATACAAGCAAAACACAAACACACGCGCGCACGCACACACACACGCATATGTGAGCAAAGAGCTTACAACACTTTTGCTGGACTAACTTTTAGACGGCACAGTGTAGCAAAAGTGCGAGGAAAACGTGCCTATCTTAAATCTTAAATTTTTACTTTAATAGCTACTAATATTTGTATGATGTACTATTTCCAAAAATAGTATATTCTTAAGTTCAACACAATTTGAGTGCATTTGGGGACACTGTGCGGCCTCTAATCAATTTGTAGTCGTTTTAGCAAATGTCTCTCATTTGCATTTATTATGGATAGGCCAGCGTCTGCTGCTGGCATTGCAGTTCAAACTTTTGCCCCGAACCACGCCCACGCACACGCCATAACCCCCCGAGCTCTCTCGGCCCTCTCTCTTCCTCTCCTCGTTCTGACGTTGGTTGCCTTTTGCCACAGAAACTTTTCCAGCAAAAATGTTGCCCAAAAAGTTCCGTTTTGACCATGAATTTATCTGCGCCTGTGGTCATGAAAACTTTTTAGGGCGGCTGTAAGCATTGTGGAAAAAGGGGTGTGGGTGGGCGGGCAGTTGCCAGTGAGTTGTTGCCGCTGCAACGGACAGGCATCCATCCAACTGTTGGACACATTTCAATTTACCCATTTCATTTGCACTTGCAGGTAAAAATTTGGTTTCAAAATCGCCGCATGAAGTGGCGCAACTCCAAGGAGCGCGAACTGTTGGCCAATGGTGGCTCACGCGACCAGACGCTGCCCAACAAGAACAATCCGAATCCGGATTTATCCGATGCCAAATGCGATCGCCCACTAACGCCGCTGTCGCCATCATTGCTATCGCCCAGCTGCAGCGTCTCACCACCACCGCCAACATCAGCTGCCAAGGATGAGGCAGGAGCGGGCACAGGAACAACAACAACAACGACAGCTGTCGCACCCAAATCACCGCAATCTGCCAGAAGCAGCAGTTCACCAATGGAGGGGGCATCAACGCCCTCGAATGCGATTAGTTATGGCATGCAAATAAGTTCGCCGCCACCGCTGCTGACCAGCCTGAAGATGGGCGATCAATCAGCGACACCGACGCCAACAACAACGGTCTCCTCAGCAGCCTCGTCGCCGCCGGGCGTGGCCAGCGCCGCCGAGTTTCAAGCAAAGATAAATGCCGAGATGCAAAAGCAGCTGGTGGCAGTCGATCTCAAGTTCAAGCTGGAAACGAGCATCCAGGAGGCGAAGCAGCGTCGCTTCGAGCAACTGCAGCAACTGCATCATTCGCCACATTTTACAGCCATGCGTGAGGTGGAGTTGGCTGCTGCAGCGGCTGCTGCCCAACTGCATCATCATCACCAGCAGCAACAGCAACAGCAGCAGCAGCAACAGCAACAACAGCAGCAGCAACAGCAACAACAACGACAGTCGCCACCAGGTGGCACGCCCACATGTGCCGCCCAGTTTCAGGGAGCGGAGTTTATGAAGCTGTACTATGATGACTACGATGATTCCAATTCGGACAGCGATGAAGAGATAAGCGTAACGTGATTGCCAGGACATGCGCAAGGATATTGTAAATATATGTTTAGCATTTTTAAATTGTACATTTTCGCGTAATTATCATTATACTTACTTATAAAGCCAATTGATTAATTCATTAATTATTGTACTTAATGTGTGCATATTTTTTCGAATTTAAATTCCAACACAAAATAAAGGTCTTTGAACAATTCACATAAAAGAAAATTTAATTACTTACTTAAAAACTTCTAAATTCCAGTAACAATGCCGATATTTAAGGAGAAGCATCAAAAATGAAGGTATTTCAATATTTTACACAAAATAAAAATGAATTTCTTATACAACTCAACGAAACAGAGTTGAAAGTTGTTCAACGTTTCGTTAAGTTTGTTATCCACACCTTCAACAGCAATTGGTTCGTGGCACTGCTAAGTCTGTGATCTGACAAAACACAGTGCCATCCATAATCATTGTACAGATTAAATAGTTTTATTGTTAACGCAAAGAACAGCGTTTATAATGTCAAAAACTAAAACTAAAACAGATAATCATTCACATTGGTCAGATATTAAATTAATTAATTAGTAGAATACTGTCTACGGGTAGCCAGTTAGATGTGGACTCCGCTTTCGAACTTACAAACTAAAAATCACTCATTCGACTATGCTTAGACAGTTAAGATTGCGACTCGAATTCAACTACGAACTAGGACAACTTTGTACAACGGTGGTTGCAGTTACACCAGGAATATGTTTGCACCAGATTTCGTATACGAAATCTATTTCGTATTGTATTCATCGTCTATGCGTATGGCCAGATTTACGTGTCCCTCATCACTGGTCGTCTCCACAGGCATCACTGTGACAAACTGCACGGGACTGTCGTGTTTCAGCACATCGGCAGAGATCGCCGGATTATCAATGCCCTTGGCCGTAATCTTGAGCATTCTGCGACGCTGCAGTGCATCAATGATGATCGATATCAGCCAGCCAAGAAAAACGGTTAACAAACAGCCAATCATGCTGAACCACATGTAACTCAGCCGGAAAATTCCCCAAGATCTGTTGAAATAAATAATATTGTCAGCTACTTGTCTACAACTTTACTTTACTTTGCACTTACGTAAATCCTTCCTGTTCCACGGGCCTCAAACTTTCGGTGAGCAACTCATCGATAATGCCCGTCACATTCAGATGACAATCACAGCGCTCCACAGATGTGGGCAATGGTGGTGTTTCCACATTGCCAATTTGCCCAACCACGCCCACAAATATGACCACAGCCAGCGATAACAATCCTCCATAGAAGGCACCCTTGGTATTTGCCTGCTTGCAGGCAATACCCAGCACAAATAGACCCAAGGTAACGCCTCCAATGAGGCCATTGAGCGTTAAAGTTACCTGTAGCACACCGCCAAGGTGCTCCACAATGAAGACCAGGCCAAAGGAGAACACACCATAGCCCAAGGACATCCATTTGGCATAGGTGGCGCCCTTCTCCGGCGAAATCTTAATGTTCATGCCATTGATAAGCAAATCCTCGCAGGTAACAGCGGACAGCGAATTCAAAGCAGAGGCAACCGTGCTGCAAGGATTGCAATAAAGTTAGCAAGAGTAGGAATATATTATATCAAATGAAGACCTACCCCAAGCTAGCCGCAAAAATGCCTGCAACAAAGATGCCGGCAATTGTATAAATATCCTCATAGGTATTGATCACATAGTAGGGCAACAGCTGATCCGAGGCTGTGATGCGACCCACACTCAAAGGATCACAATCCGCATAATGGTTGAACACCATAAGGCCCGTATAAAAGTTAAGCAGAAACACAAATATCAATCCGATGATGGCAAAGCCCAGCGCAATCTTTGCCAGCCTCAAGGATTTGAGGGACATGCACTTCTGCACCGAAGCCTGATTGGTGCAGAAAAGCGATGTCCAGTAAAAGAAGCCACCAACAACCACAGACCAAACCGTGTGCCGAGTGGTTGGATTGGGATCAAAGCTGTCAAGCATGTAGACCAACATTATAGTATAGCATGGAGCGAGAATTAGAAATGAACTCACTTGAAGAACTCGAGGCGATCGCGTTCAGCTGCGGTCTGAAAGACCTGCACAGGACTGCCGCTATAGAAGCAGCCCAGACCAATAATGAGCACCAGGGAGACAGCCAGGACAATAGCCTAAAAAATAATATAAACAATAACAAGGATTAAAATTGCAAGCGACTAAGGACTTACCTGAAAGGAATCGGCAATAACACAAGCTTTAATGCCACCCATCGATGAGTAAAAGACGCAGACGATATAAATAAGGACGACGGCTATTTTGGTATCCAGGCCCGTAGCCTTGGACAGAGCAATGGCTGGCGCCAGGACAGCAACAGCAGTGTAAAAGCACATCTATAAAAAAGAAAAAGGACTTGAAACAACTAGTTCCAGGCTGCAGTTCAATCAATTAACCTGCATGACATAGAGCAGGGCGCCCAGGATGCGTATCTCCTTGCCAAAGCGTATGCCTAGATACTCATAGCAGCTGGTCAACTCCATTTTGAAGTAGATGGGATAGAAGATCTTCATGGCGACCGGTATGACCAGGACCATGGGTATCACAATCAGCACAAATTGTGTACCCTGGAAATACATCTCCGATGGATTCCCGAGCAGCTCAATAGCCGTAACAAAGCTGGTGGTGAGACTGAGTGTCACAGGCAGCAGACTCATGCCCGAGCCGAGCAGAAAGTCATCCGACGAACTGCCACCCGTCTCGAAGAAGCCATAGAAGACGCCAATGCCCAAGGACACAACCAGCATGGCCAGCAATATGAAATAGTCAATGCCAGAGAAGGTCGGCTTATGTCTGGGCTCGCTGCACTCCTCGAGTCCCAGGCCAGACTCAAGCTGTTGCGCCTTAAATGCCGACAGCAGCAATGTGGCTGCATCATTGAACTGCAAATGCTCCTCGGATGTGGCCGAAGCGGAAGGAGTCTCGCCACGAACAATCAGATACTTTTGTTCAGGGGAAATGGACAAATGCTGTTGCTGCTGCTGCTGCTGTTGTTGCTTCAACGTGTGGGCAATAATAGAATGTGCCAAGGCGCACAGTGTCAACAATTTCAAAATGGTGGCAAACATGTTGAGGCGAGTTGTTGAAATGATGGTTGGTTATTGGTGGCCAGTGTTGCACCTCGTGAAAAACTGTAATGAAATGAAAATAATTGTATACTTAGGCATAGACGGATAGTTGATCAAGTTCAAGGCTTACAATGGGCGGCAATTACAAAGACTGTGGGCTGTAGTCGTTAATCAATTAAGTTCTGCAATTGTATCTGTAGAATACATTCAACTCGTGTGGTCACAGCTTTCATGTTCAAGTACAAATATATCTATATGTATTTCCTTACATAAACAATTTGATTAAAAGATGTGGCCATTAATTGATTATTGTATCAAAATTGTTAATTTTTTTTTATATATCGACACTTTTGGCTCACAAAAAAGAGTCAACTTATTCAAGGACAAAGAACATTATTTCCTATAGCTTCTTTGGTGCAACTCTCGAAAGTCTCTAGTCTCGTAATATGGCCAATTAATTGCTGAAACAAATTGCACTCATTTATAAAGTATCTGATGAATATGCAATCGGCAAAACTATATAAGAAGAGCTCTGCGGTTTCTGGCCTCTCTTTGGCGCAACTGAGAAATGTGAGCACATCAATGAGATTTAAGCGAATTTAACTGGTTTCCGTTGGAAATGCTGAAGTGTGCTGGCTTGCGCCAGTTTTGGCCAGAAATCAGCCCTGGACTCAGAGAGAACCAGAACCTAATCACGAGGCTAGCCAAAGAGGCAGGCCCAAAGGGCGCATAGTTACCAATGTAAAATGCGATTTACTCTGTCAAAAAGTGAATTTCTCTCTCACTCTTACACTCTCTCCATCTCTTTCACTTTCTCTGAAGATGTCCGCTTATGAATCGAATGGAGTCAATTGATATACGCGTATCTCTGGGCAGCATTTTGCTTGTTTGTCTCTCTGTCTGACTGGCCGTGTGTTCATTAATAATGAAACTGCAATTACTTGACAATAATAAAAACTCAAGCTGACACAATATGACATGCTTCAAATTTGCTGATGTGTGTATAGAACTTTATTACAACAAATTTACGATCACAAACAAAATTTGTACAATTTTTTAACGTCAATACATCAATTTTGGAGATATTACAATTACTCAAAAAAATGCACTCCGTTTTTTTTTTGGCTTATTGCGAATTGAGTTAAGGGCCACAAAATTAGAAGCTACTCGAATTATTAACTGACATTTTTATGGGTCGTACAATTATATTACTTATGCAATATTGTAACAAATGAAATACATATTTATATTATTGCAATCTTTTGAGGAACTGTTTCCAATATCTATCGAAATTCAAATTTTTATTCAAGTAGCTATTAATTTAATTAATTCTTATTTTGAGTATTATTATTTTATATATCTCTCTATTTTTATAAATTTTAATTAATTAGTTTCCACTCACCTTTAATAATGTTTTTTAATCCTTTCGCAAAAATCCTTTGAGTTCGCTTTGGGTATCCTTTATATCTCGCATTCGTGAAAGCTCAACACAAAGCTAGGGCAAAAATGTCCTAAATTGTATTTGCAAAATTGTACCACGATTATTTTTATATCTCATTAATTCCAGTTGGTTTAGTTAGTTAACAACACACAATAAATTATGAAATATAATTAAATTTATTAACACAAAAACTCAACACTTTAAGCACAAGGACTTTTAAGTCACTAATTAAATTTCGCTGATAAAAAAGTAATATTTTTTATTTATATAAATTTCAACTTTTTTCCGTTTGTTATTCGAGTTTTTTATTAATATTTTCTCGTTGTTCGAACGTTTTGACAGTTTTCAAATGAATGACTGTATCTGGGGACCGTTAGGCGTTTTTATATGTCCAGCAATCCCGCTCCGGCTCTCTGTTTCTTGGGCAATGAAAGAGCGTAAGCAAAATGTTCGCGAAGAGCGCGAGTCTGGCTAAGAAATAACGGCGAATCGAGATAGAGATCGCTTTCAATGAGAGCAGAGCGAGGCGCACCAAGACGAAACCTGAACAGGGCCTTAATTGATGTCTTCAAGAAATTGACAAAATGCATTTTGTAGTTTTCATAAATTGTATTAATTTGTATTTATTATTAAACTATTTCTCAATCAACTTTCATTCTACAAACATTAATTTAGAATGTTTTTTTTTTTGCACTCGAGTATTTATTTGCAAAAGTTTTGTAATTAGTTTTATGTCTTTTTTTTATTTTTTAAGTGAGGAAAATTTTATGGAATCTAATAAAATTATATATATCTTCCAGCTTGTGTGTAGGGTTTGTCGCCTCTTTCAATAAATTTCGACAGGCACTCAACCAGTTAGATGGGATTCTCTTCTGGCAAAACAACTTTAATTGGGCACGCATCCAAAAGGCTAATCGGTGGCGTCCCCATTCAATACACTTCCATAAGCATAAACAATGTGCGGTCTAAACAAAATGTAATAGTTTAATTATTGAGCAAGTCAAGACGCCCTTTGTGACTTTCCACTTCTTAAGTAACTCAAATAAGTCGCATTGGAAAAACACAAATAAAAAGTGAGCCAATTAATATTTGAGCGTCTGTACGAGTTTATCTGTATGTGGTCAGTTCAATTGCGTCTCCGGCTATGCATGCTTGGTGGTGTCTCATGCTTGGATAACGATAACGAGTTCGATCTGGTACCGATTTACATCGACCATCCGACAGCGAACGAGCGAATGGCTTGCGTTATTCTTGATAGAAAATTATTTGCTTACAATTATTTTTATGGTGTTTGCGCTCTTCTTGCAAAATGTTGTGAGTGTTTAATTTTAATTGAAATGTATTAGAAATGGGAATTGAAAGTATTTGTCACAAGCGCCGTAAAGTTATCAAATAAACAAAAAAAACATCTACAGCAATAAATTTCTATTGAAATTAAGAATTCGTTTTGCACATTGCTGCAAACAAAGATTAATGGAATAGCAATCTGTGTGCAAAGATATGAAAATTCATTACAATTTAACTTTAATGATTTTATTAATATGTACTAATTAACCAAGTCATATGAAGACCATAATGAGCTGATCAAATGTCGAATTAGCCAACAACAGCATTTCGATAAGTGCAGCAAACTCTTGAAGAGGCACCCTCAAAGTCAGGCAACACGTGTTGCAGCCTCATGATGACTACGTATATTTATCTATGTACGTACATACCAATGTTAGCAAAACCAAAAATAAAATACAGACACAACTTATTTATACTTATAGAAGTAAGTGTAGAAATTTAGAGGCGACCTTTGGCGTTTGTGTCTTCCGCACCTAGATGTTGCAAAAAGAAAGCGCTAAAGTCAATTGCTAATTGTTTTCATTAATGAAAGTGGGCGGCAATATTGTTAAAATTGGCGGCGTCTTACATTAATAGCATTAATTATTGAATGTGTCTCAATTAGTGGGAGACTTCATTTAAAATGTGAGTCATTGCACACACTCAACAACAGGTAACCAATAATAAGTTTAAACTTAGCGCCAAATAATTTTAAGCGTTAGACTCGAGTTTTTGCTGTTAAATAAATGTTGAATTGGCCTCAATTTCAACGTTAATGTGACAAAAGCTTTTATGCCATTAAGAAGAGTGGCTGCTCAACAGGAAGCATCAACTGAATAATTTTCAAATTCAGTAGATTCGATAACTTCTGATAACGATTTCTTAAAAAGGTAAGCTCAAAATGGCACTGTCGTTATCAGCATCGGTATTGTTACGCGACTATCGATAGTATCGAACATAGTCACAGCCCTAGAGAAACAAACTTGTAAATCTTGCTGATAAAATAAAAATATTAAAGTAAAAGCAATTTGTAATCATAATGAACGCTCCATCAGTCCCAACGGGGATTCAATGTACCGCCGGTGCGGTACCCATTCGAAACGAGAAGGGTAAGTTATCAGAAAGTCCTCGTGCTGCAGTCATATAACAAAAAGAATTTCGCTTTCTTGCGCCAGGCGAGATATCCATGCAAAAGGTTAAGGTGCAGCGATATATATCTGGCAAGCGACCCGACTATGCACGCGCCGACTCCAGCTCTGATGAGAGCGATGACGACGACTTCGTTGACAACCGAAAGCGATTGGAACGCCACAAGGCGGAGCGCCACAAAGTCGAACTGCTGCGACGCAACAGCGCCGACAAAAATACAGCGGAGCAAGATGAGGCCGAGGTTGATGATCCGCGTCTGCGGCGACTGCGTGCACGTCCTGTGGATGTTGAGGATTTGGAACGCGAGCGTCGTGAGCGTCACAGGCACATCCACGAGCCCGAAATGGTTGAGAGCGCTAGCGAAGAGGAGGAGCTTCAAGACGACAACAACGCTGAATCGCAGCGACGCATTGAGCGCGCCACCAACAAAATTACACTGGCCTCCGAGTCCGACACAGACTCTGAGATAAGTGACACAGAATTGGAGACGCGTCGTACAAAGCTGCGGGCGCGCATGTTACAGCAGCAACGTGAAGAAGAAGTGCTGCAAAAGGAGGACGAAAAGCAGACGGAATCATCCGAGTCGGAGAGCTCCGAGTACGAGGAGGAAACCGAAAGCGAGGAAGAAAACGAACCACGTCTGAAGCCGCTTTTTGTGCGCAAACGAGATCGGGCCACCATACAAGAAAAAGAACGCGAAGCTCAAAAGCAAAAGCAATTGGAAGCCGAGGCGAAACGAGCAGCCAAGGAGCGTAGACGGGCCACACTGCGCATGGTGGAGGATAGCGTGAAAAAGGACTTGGAGAAGATCAAGCCAGAGACAAACGAGGCGTCCATAGACGATGTGTGCACGGCCGATGAGAACGACGAGGTGGAATACGAGGCCTGGAAACTACGCGAACTCAAGCGCATGAAGCGAGATCGCGAGGAGCGTGACAAGTGAGTAATCTTTGTAGAAAGTCTCCCTAAAAGATAAAACACCAAACAAATTATTACTTTGCAGCTCTGAGCGCGATAAACTGGAAATTGAACGAATGCGCAATCTCACCGAGGAGGAACGACGCCAGGAGCTTCGCTCGAATCCCAAACTAGTCACCAACAAGGCTACCAAAGGCAAATATAAATTCCTGCAGAAATATTATCATCGCGGTGCGTTCTATTTGGACGAGGAGAACGATGTGCTGAAACGGGACTTTGCACAGGCCACGCTCGAGGATCACTTTGACAAGACCATTCTTCCCAAGGTGATGCAAGTAAAGAATTTCGGACGCTGCGGTCGAACCAAATACACGCATTTAGTTGACCAGGACACAACAAAATTCGATTCTCCGTGGTATGCGGAGACATCCAACAATATGAAATTTCACAATGAACGCGCCGGCGGCATGAGGCAGCAATTTGACAAGCCAACGGGTTCCAAACGCAAAAAGTTAGAATAACATAAATCACTTAATATAAACATGAAAATATATTTCAAATTAGAATATGTATATTCACAAAGCGTTTTAAACATAAATCTGAGCGGAACAAATGGCACAATGAGTTGATGTCAATCTTTCTCGACTTGTTCACAACAGATCATACAATAATTCTATAATTTCGATGATTTGTTAAAGTATCTTAAAGTCTACTTACATATTACGTATGTGTAAATTGGAACAAAATTGTTTTGAAATTAGATTTTGAGCTTGTGCTCACCCAGCAATTCTAGATTGAGTTGCATTAAGGCTTGCATAACGCCTTCAGTTTTTATATAGTGCACATTCGTGTAATCCCTGAGATGTGACCATAGTTTCTTCTCCTTACTGATTACCACATAGAGTGGCACATTGCTTGCACCTGGTGGCGGTCTTGTGTACACATGTCCCCCGGCGCATTGAATAATGGCTGTTGAATGATAAACAACTGTTAAAATAAGGCTCAGGCTGACAAATCTATACGTATTCAATTACCTTTCATTTCAGTAGCATTCGGCATTATCTCATTGCCTAGCATAAAATTGAGATCTTTCAACAAACTGGGCTTTTCCAATACTGACAAGGGTTTAAACTTGAAGACATCCTCAAACTTCGGATCGCTGAAGATGTGCTCTGACTGCACAGTAATGGAACGCGTTGCCTTCAGCGCGTACAGCCAGCGAGACGATAAGATGGGCTTGTTCGATGCAACTGCAACCAAAAACTTATATGTGCGTTCGCCCTTGTCCATGATTAGCAAATCGCAGGTCAATGGATCATTAGCAATCTCAACGTTATCTGCAAGAGGGAAAAGTATATATTTGCATAATTTTCAGTTAAATAATTTAAGAACTTACTTCTTAGATAACTTAATACTGTGTGCAGTTCCGCATTGTTGCACATTGTTAATGACAACTTTATTTTTCGACCCGATTTCTTTATTTTCTTTATGTAGTCGTTTATATCTGAAAGTGTTAAATCTCAATATAAATTGTCAAGGCTTCAATTATTAAACTCGTACCTTTCAGTTGACCTTTAACTGGTAGAGTGTTTTTGCGAGTACCTTTAAGGAAAATAGAGTTGAGTTATTGAAAAGAATACCCAATTAGAGCTGCACTTTAAGCTTACTGGGTTTTTGGACATCGGCACTAGTCGATGGCTCCTCTTCCTGTGAGATTTCGCTGCTGTTCACAGCTTTGCCTCCTCGGACCGCTCTCTTGCTGCTGGCATTTGCTACCTCCTTAGAGGTGCTGGTCTTAGCCTTGCCTTTGCTTGTTATTCCAGCGATTGATTTGTCTTCTTGGACAGCACTTTTCAGTCTTGTTGAATTTTCTTTGCTTTTTACATCGATCACATCATCCATCTGAGATTTTAGTCTTGTCCTGCGGCTTACTGGTGGTGTTGCCTCCGCAATCGATGGCTTGCCATCCTTGGATTGCTTTGATTTTCGTTCTTTACTCACTTTGCTGCCGCTTGCAGATTCAGTATCGTTCTTCTGCAGGTCTTTCACAGATTCCTCGCTCTGATGCTTTGATTCCGTATTCGTCTCACTCGACGACTCTGTCAACTTTGGTGTTATGGAAGTAGTTTTCTGTTGTCTACCACGGCGACGTTCATTGGATACTTGCACATCAGATTTAGCTGTATTTGGCATTGCTTCGATTGTTGGCTGTGATCTATGTCTCCTCGTCTTTTTCGGAGCTGCAGGGAAATCAAATAGCTTCATTACTTTGCACACAGAAATATGATTATTAGAACTGACGTGCTGTTGGCTCTCCGGTCGACTCGATCAAACGCTTTTGTCGCGTTCTTGTTGCTATTGCCGGTGTTTTAATTTGAGCGACTGCTTTTCCTGTCGACGACTCTGGCAATTGTTCAGTGCACCTTTTTTTGCTTGCTATGGAAGACATGTGCGTGAGAAATTGATGTATTTAATGGGTTTATAGCTTACGCGAAGGTTCCGGTGATGCTGAACGTGCTGCAGAACGTTTACAACCGGACTTTTGTACTGCTTTCTTTTGAGCTACTTCCTTGCTACCTGATTTAACTGGGACTTCCTTCGGTTGGCTTATCTGCGAAAATTGAAAGTTTGAGTCAGTGGAAGGCGTGTTCAGACACAGCTTAAATCTCATCTCATAAGTCTAACTAATAGCTTTATATTTCCATAACGATAGATGAGTGAATACCTTTTTATCATGCATTTTGTCTTCGTCAAAAACAAACTTATTTTGTTCCGCATAGTCGGATGGTGTGTTCATCAAGGGAGACAATGTAATCAGATCTTTGAGCTCTGCATCTAAATCATCTCTCAAACTTAAGTTGACAGAAAATTGGGGGGAGTCGGCTCTGTTTTCATTACCTACGAAAAAAGATTATTGTAATGAATATACATAATGATCTCCGTCTACATTACCAGCAGTTTTAACACTTTTCTTCGTGGGAGGTATAAATAATTGAGTCTCCTTCAGATCCTCACTGTTATTGTGAATTTCGACAGTACTATTTAAATTGGCGCTCAATATTTCATTTAAATTAGTCATGGACTTTTTAGGGGGTTTAATAAATGCCTGTGTGGCAATAAAGTCCTCCACATTTTCTGGTGTTTTATTCGCCTTAAGATATGGTGAAGACGTAGTTAGTGGCTTTTTAGTGGGGAACGGCTGCGTTTCAATAAAGTCTTCGTAATTGTGAATTTGAGCTGTGATGCTCAATCTTGTGGCACTGCTTTGATTTTTGGGTTTTGGCATAGCTGTGTTTGCTTGCTTTTTAATCACACTGGCAAATCCAGGAGCTTCAAAGAAATCCTGCATGCTATCATCGCTCTCAAGTGAGTTGGCCTGCACAGAAATTGCGTTTCGCCCGGGAAACGCCTGCGTTTCAATGAAATCTTGGGAATTATCTTTCTGCACAGAAATTGCGTTTCGCCCGGGAAACGCTTGCGTTTCAATGAAATCTTGGGAATTATCTTTCTGCTCCATAGGAGTCGACTCTGGCGTCTCAATACTGGCCACTGCCGGCAGCTTGACCACGGAAGGCTGTTGGGTGTCATCTCGATTTGATGTGCCAGGCTCATTTGGTTCACCTTCAATCAATTCAAATATATCTGGCGTGCTAGGGACGTCTTCAAGTTCATTGGATTGTTGTCCAGCAACAGAAAGATCTGGTGTTAGACAGATATCGGCACGCGTAGAGACTTCATCAGCCTTGGTACTGTTTAAAGCAGTGCATTTTGAATTGGATGCAGACCAATTCAAGGCGCTCGTTTCCAAGTCAACACGACCCGTTTTATCTAAAGATCAACAGTAAATTTAAGACATATAGTTGCTAATAAATGAATGCCTTAATTACCCTTCGCCTGGGCTGGAGTTGGAAGCACTGTAAGCCCACCATCGCCAAGCAAAAGAGACGAGTCAAAATCATCGATGGCATCTTCATTCATCTGATTGAAGTCCTGTGTACAAATACGTATTTGGGTGCCCAGCTCCGAAGACTCCTCTTCGCTGTCAGTGTTTGTGTGAATTTTTTGTGGATTTGGTTGCAATTGAACACGATTATCTAATAAAACATCTTGAGTTTCGGGTATTAGAAAATCTTCGCCCATTGAAGACATTGACGCTTCGTTAGCCATTGAAGAGCGATTAAGATTAACAAACTGGGTCTCCGGAATAATGCAACTGTCCCCATTGCCCGTAGTGTTTTTCGATTGAGGCTCCGTTTCAGGAATATTGACGCTATCAGCAGTTGAATTCGCAGTCTTGTCTTTTGTACCCTCCTCAAAACCGCTCGTATCGTAGGCCTGCAACAAAGGTCGGACATTAAAAGTGAAAGTCTTTAACTCATTCTGATTTACTGCTTCAATATCCAAACGATTGGCAGCGTTAAACTGCAGCTTGGCTGCAACTTTGCCAAAGCGCAAATTAACGGTTCCATCTACGGCATCTATTTCGCTTATGCTTTTGATTTTCTCTCCCGTTGCCAGGTCATTCACAAAAACCTTGCCGCCCACAGATGAGAGCCGGACATTCCCATCAGCCAAAAGAGCAATTGTGGCGTGTGCCAGCTCCATGGACTAAAGGATTAAAATGGACATAAATATGAAGTTCAAAGTCAAATATTTGTAGAGGAATTTCAGTCTAAATGCCGCTTACCTCATCGTCACTGTGCACCTCCAGTCCCAATCTACGACCAATTCGATATATTACATCCGGTTCCAGCTGAACCGCTGATCTGTTGTTATTGTCATCTAACTTTAATGACACCTTCATCCTAACGCGCCGTAATTAGAAAAATACAACCAAAAAATGGCGCGACAACTTTTACTCTAGCCTGAGCTGACTTCACTTCGATTTTTACACGTAACAAGGTCAACAATAATCTTTTAACATTAAACCAAGCACAAAATAAAAATTTGTGACCAAAATAAGATTTACATATCCATTTACAAAAACATTAAACAAATGAATTCGCGCAATTGCGCTGCCTTTTGTTACTAGACGCGGGAATGTCAGTGTGACCGGTACGAGCGAAAATATAAACGACAAAAAGCCGCTTGCTGCTTATAATGTTAAAGCCACTGTTATGTAAATAACATTCATGTGCTCTGACAGGGTTGTCTGTGTAGAAATAGAAACAGAAACAGAAAATAGAAAACAAGTTAGTGTAAATAACTTATTTTCATGTGGAAATTTGCTTAGTAACAATTCAAAAGACAACCATGTCTGCACGCATGCTTAAGAAGATGCAGGGTGGCTCAGATATTCTAGCAGCGCCGCCAGATGATGACCTGGACAACGACCATTTAACTGACAATGACGAACTAGACGCAGTTCGAGGAAAATCGCATTTAAATCCATTTGATTTGGTAAGTCTTAAAAAAAAACATTCGTGTGTGTATTTGTGCGAATTGTTGACGTCAACAATGCGTTTTTTTGCAGCTCAACCAGCAAAGTCTCTCCGAGAGCGAGTTTAAGGAGGATGACAACGAGACGGAGCATCCATCGGCAGCCATTCAGTCAAATTCCGCTGCCAAAAAGAAGAAGAAGAAACGCAAGAAGAAGGTCAAATCGCATGGCAATCACATCAGCAGCGAAGATAACGAACGCCAGGACAAATACTTTGCCAAGGTGGATCCACTGCTAGGCAAAGTTTACGATGCTGTGCCCAAACAACTGGAGAAGACCACATCAGCAGCAGCAGGAGCAGTGGGTGGCCAGCTGGCAAGCAAGAAATTGTTGACGGTGGAGCTGAAACACTTGAATCAACAAAACGAGATGCGGCGCACTTTTGGCAAGCGCGTTGTCAGAGTCGAGTAAGTAACTAGGCCACAACTGACTTATAATGAGAGTACTCCTCTTATGAGACAGTTCTCCAAACTCCTTATTTATCTAATAGCTAAGCAAATATCAGATTTAAAAATAACATTTCGTTTTCTTCTTTTCATCCTTAGAAATAAGCGCGGTCGCCAAAAGCCCACACTGAAATCCACCTACATGGTAACTGCCAAGGATTCATGGCCGCCATTGACCAAGAATATAATCACCATGAAGTTGTTGCCCACACCCGACACACCAGGCACCTCCACCATTCCTAACATTCAGATAAACGACGATGAGAATGTGCAATGGTTTAGCTTCCAGCACAGTCAGTACTATCAGGGTGTGCAGCATATGTTTCTCTCTGCGCTGGAGCGCATCGATTCTGAGTTTTTAATCACACTTATCAAACGTTGTCCCTACCACGTCGATTCGCTTGTACAGCTCAGCGAGGTGTGCAAAATGACCGAGGATTTTGCACTTGCATCGGAGCTGATTGAGCGTGCATTGTTGCTGCTGGAATCGTCGCTGCACATTAACTTTAGCCTGACGTCGGGCAACTCGCGCCTGGATTATCGACGTCAGGAGAATCGTGCGTTCTTTATTGTGCTCTTCAAGCATGCCCAATATTTGGAGGAGCGTGCCTGTTGCCGCACAGCATTTGAGATCTCAAAGCTGCTGCTGAGTCTGCAGCCGGACGTGGATCCGTTGGCCATGATTCTCGTCGTCGATTACTATGCGCTGCGTAGCAAGCAATTTGGCTGGCTTGTGGAGTTCTATGAGCTGTACAATGCTTCACGCAATCTTGCCCAGCTGCCCAATATGGCATACTCCTATGCCCTGGCCCTCTATACCCTGCACGGCAGCTGCGAGCGTGCCAATGATGCATTGCAATATGCATTGCTCATGTTTCCGGGCGTGCTGCGTCCGCTGCTTGACGAGATGTCCGTGCATACGGATAAACGAGTCGTAGCTTCATCATATTTCTTTACCGATGTCTCGGGCAAGTGAGTCATCCATCAACATTTAGTCATATTATCAACCTGCTTGTCCAATCTAATCACTAAACTCTCTCACGCAGTCAATCGCCTGCACTTAATCAACTGGTTTGCTTGTATGTGTGCCGCGCTAAGGTTGTTTGGCGGCAGAACGATGTGCTCACTTGGCTGGAGAGCAATGTTAATATTGTACTGGATCGCATTGACAGCAAGGATCCACTCGTCAGCGATTACAAAGAAAAACGTTCACTGCGCTATGGCGGCACACCACCGCGCCCAATATTGCGACATGTCATCCTCTCCGACTACAAGGAGAAGGTGCCGCTAGCCGTGTTTGTTTCGAAAGAGAAGCAGGCCATCATGACCTATGATCCACTGCCACCCGTAGACAGTGTCAATTGCTACCAGCGGTTAGTTGACAAAAATAACTACAACTGGATACTCGAGGATTTCACTTGCTAATTTCTTGCGTTCACAGCAAATCCTCGTCGAGCAGCAGCCCAACCACAAACACCAACAACTCTGTATCCATGTTTTTCCAGTCGCTATTACCCTCATTCAATCTAAATATTGCGGCCGCCCAGCAGCAACAAGGGGATGCGGCAGTCGAGGATGGTGGAGCTGCTCCGGCAGCGGCACCAATGGCTTTAGGCTTCCCGCCACGCGAGGCCAACGCCCAGGGCGAAGCTGAAGGTTACTTTTGATTTCGTTTCCTTTATTCTGTTGTTGTTTTTTGTTTGGTTTTTCTCTTATCAATTTAAATTAGAATTATTGTGATTTAAAACGAATTTTGTTGATTTATTCTTGTAGAAGCTGGCCTCCAGCAATCGCTGACCCTTATGATGGATGCCATGCGCGAATTTTTGACAAACTTCCGACTTGCCGAGCACCTGCGCTCCCCGGAAACAGCTGCTGCCCAATCGAGCAGCAGTAACAACGACGAAGAGGAAGGATCCAGCGACTATGTGGATTAGAACAGTCAATTTCACTTAATATGTTTATAATATTATTATATATACCCAGCACGACCACTTAAAAACAACCTCCATGCACAACAGATTTATCTATCGAGAAGATCTTCACAATTTGCATCGCTAAAAGTGCTTATGCTTGAGTTGCTTTCCGTTCAGCTTAATCGCAGCTGCCACAAAATTGGAATATTAGCGCATATTTTCAAAGTTACACGTGTATTCAAAATAATGCATAAATAAAAATTTCTTGTCAAAGCTTTAGAACAAAACATTGATAGAGATTTTGTACTCTATGTTTGATGTGGGTGGAAATAATTGTAGACTCTGGTATATGTCACCTTGAGCTTAAAGAATGTTTTATTGATTTAATGAATGCCTTTTTCAGTTACGCTTATCAATATAACAAACAGATTTTTCATCAATATTAGTTTTCATCTTTTTCTCTTTTACATATAAACCTTTTGCAGTTATTGCAATATATATAAATATTACTATGACAAGTACAATTTCATATATAATTGTGTTAAGAGCGGGATTCAATGGAGCGCCGTTTGGTGTGTGTGTGTGTGTGTGTATGTATATAATGTACGTGTTTTTGGGTTTGATAGTATGTGTGTGTGTGTGTTTTAGGTCATTAAAAGTTACACATATACATTATATAATCTTGTAGAAGTAATGCACCTTATAAAAAGTTTAACTGGCAGACATTGTTGTTTAAAGTTCATTATAGCTTAATTCAAAATCAGAATCACACAAGAAAAAACATTTGGCCAAATATGATTTACGCGTATTGCTGATATACAAAACATTTTTAGACAACTTTAGAGCTTAACACAAAGAAAATTATTACTAACGGCTAAGCAATACTATATAGCGTGGAATACATGATCGATCGCATACAGAGAATATAGAAATCGAACTCAAAACGAAAATAATAAGTAATACATAATAATAGCGCAGTTACGCACATTGAAACGATTATGATTATGTCATGGTACCGAAGACGGGATTGTGACGGCAAATGCTGGGTCCATACTCCTCATAGGCAGCTTTTGTGTGACACACCTGATAGAACTCGGGCTGCAAAATAAATTCAAATTTTGCTTAGTACATATATATATATATATATCTTAACCATCAATCAGTGCTTACCGTTGAGGCCAACATACTGCCACCAAACCAGACGGCATAGCGCTGCATATGATGCGTAATCACCTGCACATCGATTGGTTTTGGCTATCAATTAAAAGAGAGACAACTGTTAGAATCTGACTCACCATTAGCTTAAATCATTTGCATATTTACCTTAATGCGTCCCTCAGATAAATTCTCGCTAATACGCAAACGTGTGTCCACCGATCGCTTAATGTCGCGTTGCAAGCGTCTGCCAAAGTCCTTGAACATAGTTGAACCGCCGCTCAGTACGATATTGCTGTAAAGCGGACGACGCACATCGATTGGACAGTTCTGTATGACATTGTCAACAATCTCCGACAGCGGTATGGTAAAGTCTGGGTTCGAGAACTCCGGATGGAAGAAGATTTCCGGGCCGAGGAAACGCTCATAGCCCACATCCACGCCGAACGGTTGTTTTGTGACGGTATTCATGCCCGTATAGTTGCGTATCCATTTGCTTGGCTCCGAATCGTACTTGGCAAACTCTTTGGCAATGTCTGGACATATGTAGCAATGCTTCTCCTTAATCGCTTTGGCAGTCTCGAGGCTCTGTTCTGGCGGTATGCCCACCTCCCGTTCACGCAATAAACTCTGGATAAACGACGTTATGTTGCGACCGGCAATCGGTATGTGCTTGATGCACGAACCAATCACATAACCCTCGGCCTATCGACGATTGAGTGAGAAGCGATAAGATATGCGGTTAAAGTGAACCATATTACATTTTACTTACCACTGGAATAACATGCGTCACACCGTCACCGCTGTCTACAACAATGCCAGTCAGTGTGCGCTCCTCTGCGGATCTTGACGCCCAACTGGCTGCTAAAGCCAGCACGGCCTGCACCGCAATATAAAGGCCAGGAACATTAAACGTTTCGAACATAATTTCAGCGGTGTATTCACGATTCTCGGGCGTATTCAGTGGCGGCTCGGTTAGCAGAAAGTAATGATCCTCCGGCTCGGCACGCAAATACTTGAAAACGCATTGCTCCAGGAAACGCTCCATCAGATCCCAATCCTCGACCAGGCCATGGCGCACTGGATACTGTTAAAAGCCAAACAGCAAACATTTAAATTGTGCCATATCTTAATGTGCTTTAGCAGCGAGGCATAAATCAGATGTTTTCATGTCAGCACATATATTGATAAATTACTCACTTTAATGGAGTAGCCCGTGGCATCGAATGCCTCGTCACCAATGAAAAAGTCCAGATCCTCGATGCCTTTTGTGACGCGTCGCGTGTTGGTGTCGCCAACGCGTGCCGACTCTTTAATGGCAATGGCCGAGGGTATTATGAATTGTGGCTCCTTGTTGCCAGCATAACCCATTTTCGTGTAGCTGCAGAAGTAAACATTAGAGCATTAGCGACAAATTAAATCTCCTTCATTCAACACTAGTGCTGCTGCCAGTGCACATCCTCCGCACCCTCCATAGACAGAGCAACGACGGGGCAGCAACTACCACATATGAAACTTACCCGGTGCCCACATCGATTACGCATGCCGGTAGCCTGCCTGCCATGTTGACTGAGGATTTGTTTTATGTTGCTATTTAACGGGCTAATTAACAGTTCAAGCTGGAGCTATGCACCACTTTAAATTCGTTTGTCTCACTGATAAACACCAAACTCTATAATTTTCAACCACACCTCCTCCAACGACGATGTGTCATTTAGAAAAACTTCGCTCTTTGTCACTCACTCACACATACACATGCATTAGCAACATCTACATGAACAGCGTTGCATTGGTCGTTAGCATTTTACAGCACTGTCCAAATTAATCGAAACTATCGATAATATATATATTACACGCTTCGTTCATACTCGCGAATTTCGGCAGTGTGTGTGTTTGGATGTGACAGCCTTTTCCACGTTTTTCCCTATTAGCGTATAATTTTGCAATTGGCCTTCGCCAGTGCGCCATTTGTATCGATAATTTAGCTAAACTCGAGCGAATTGCGGGTGCTTAGTGGGTGCTTCTTTGTTTGTGAAGCAAAAACACAGCAAAACCGGCGAACAGGACTAAACCACCAACACTGAAAATGGAGGCACAAAAATTGACGGAACTGTTGCGCGCAACCATCGATCAGAATCCGCAGCAAAGGAAAGCGGCCGAGGAGCAATTAGCACAAGTAAGTTCCCAGCTGAAAACGACCAACAAAATACCATGACTCGATCATGCTCGCTTGCCCCCAGCGGTACTGTTGGCCATAGCCAGATGAAAACCATGTGCTTTTTTTTAATTGTTCGCTTTTAACCTCCCTCCTTGCCTATCAGCTCTGCTTGTGTGCATGTGCGTGTGTGTGTGTGTGCGTGGTATCTGTGTGTGTATGCTGTGCGGGTGTGCTAATGTCAATAGTAAATTGATATTGGCCAAAAACATCAGAGAAGACAACAACTATTTTCTGTTTGTAATACATTTAACTGTGGCCCAGAAGCCCATTCTGCTATGCGGCAACAAGTATAGTAAAGCAGACGGAAGAAGCGCGCTAACAAATGCAACGAACGAATCCATATTCATATGTTTGGCTGTGTTCTGCACAGTGGTTGAAATTGTTGGAAACAGTGGGAAAAATGTTGAAAATGCAAGTAAATTGGAGCTTACGAAAATATCCATTTCGTACTTAAAACCATGCTACAAAAAAAAGGTAGAACTAAAGATCGTGTTTCTTATTTTTGCTAGATATAGAATCAAAGTTTTATTTTTAATTGCCAGTAATCAACTTTGCATAAAAGTATCAAAGTTCTTATGCTTGCACCACTGTTCAAGAGGCTCTTATTTTGTTGGCTGAGTCAGCTTCTAACGATTTCCATGCCCCTCCTTATTCAATCGGTTAATTAACTTTATCAGCATATATTTCAAAGTACTGCCACAGCCACGGCTCATAACGTTCGAAGCGAACGCATGCCATTTAAAATAACTATGCATACACACATTTGTACACTTATGTATTGTATAGCTGTAAGGAATTGTGCTTAGAATTTTAAATGTTACGGATTGGGTGGAGGAGCTCCGTGGCTGGTGCTACATGTGTGTTTTCTTGCTATTGTTTTATCAATATAAGTTTTCCAATTTATTTATTTTTTTTCATAGGCAACTGCTGATTCGAATTACTCATCATAGATCGATGTTATGCGGCAGCTGTGTAAACAAATCGACAGCCGCCAGAAAAATCCATTTACTAATGTGTTCTCTCACACGTTCTATCTATCGCTTAGATACACAAAATCATTGGCTTTGTGCCGGCCATACTGCAAATCGTAATGCAAACGTCGTTGGAGCAGCCGGTTAGACAAGCGGGAGTTGTCTATCTCAAGAATCTGGTCAATAGCAGCTGGTCGGATCATGAGACTAAGCCGGGTGATCCCATCCCATTCTCTATACACGAACAGGATCGCGCAATGATACGCGGCGCCATCGTGGATGCAATTGTCCATGCCCCCGAGCTGATCAGGTGAGCGCTGCAGATCGCCACAGTTCTCAATGCTGGTTATTGTAATGCATTACCTCCTCTTCCTCCACAGAGTTCAGCTCTCAATCTGTGTAAATCATATCATCAAGAGCGATTTTCCCGGACGATGGCCTCAGGTCGTGGACAACATAAGTATATACTTGCAGAATCCGGATGTGAATGGCTGGAACGGTGCATTAGTGACCATGTATCAGCTGGTCAAGACCTACGAATACAAACGTTACGAGGAGCGAACACCGCTGAATGAGGCAATGAATTTGCTGTTGCCAATGATTTATCAGTTGATACTGACGCTACTCAACGATCAGTCGGAGCAATCGGTGCTGTTGCAAAAACAAATACTCAAGATATACTATGCACTTACGCAGTACAGTTTGCCGCTCGATCTCATCACCAAGGAGATCTTCTCGCAGTGGATGGAAATCTGCCGCCAGATTGCAGATCGTGCTGTGCCCGATTGCTCGCATCTGGATGACGATGAACGCACCGAATTCCCCTACTGGAAAACTAAGAAATGGGCCCTGCACATTATGGTTCGCATGTTTGAGCGGTAAGATAAAACATTTTTTTAATACATATTACTAACTAATTCAAAAATATGTATATGTTTAATTTTTTGCTGCAGCTATGGCAGTCCCAGCAGTGTGGTTAGCGAAAAGTATCAGAAATTTGCTGAATGGTATCTACCCACCTTTAGTTCAGGCGTATTGGAGGTTCTGCTCAAAATTCTAGATCAATATCGTAATCGTGTCTATGTATCGCCGCGTGTCCTTACGGATGTGCTTAACTATCTGAAGATTGCGTAAGTTTTATAAGTCTAGCATTTGGTAGGTAGATTGCAGATTAATCGCACTAACCCTATTAATAGTAGAAACGCATGGATTTCTTGTTAAAATCAATCAATGTACATATTTCAGTGTGAGCCACGCCTACACCTGGAAGCTAATCAAGCCGCACATGGTTGCCGTTATTCAGGATGTCATATTTCCTATCATGTCGTTTACCGATTCGGATCAGGAGCTATGGGAGAGCGATCCCTATGAGTACATTCGCCTCAAGTTTGGTAGGCATCCGAAAAACATATTTGTGTATTACTATTTTTAAACGAATTTGATCGCCTTTGCTTCATAGATATCTTTGAGGATTATGCCACGCCCGTGCCGGCTGCACAATCGCTGCTGCATTCCGTCTGTAAGAAACGTAAGGGCATTCTGCCCAAGGCGATGAGCACCATTATGCAAATAATTACCTCACCCAACGCGGACAATAAGCAAAAGGATGGCGCCCTGCACATGATTGGCACCCTGGCGGATGTCCTGCTGAAGAAGGCGCTATATCGTGATCAGGTAGAGTCAATGCTGACCACCTATGTATTTCCGGAATTCGGGAATCCAGCCGGGCATATGCGGGCACGTGCCTGTTGGGTATTGCACTATTTCTGCGATGTCCAAATCAAGAATCCTCAGGTGTTGGCCGAAACGATGCGCCTGACCACCAATGCCTTGCTGACGGATAAAGAGCTGCCCGTTAAGGTGGAGGCCGCCGTTGGCCTGCAAATGTTCCTAACGTCGCAGGATGAGGCACCACAATACGTCGAAACGCAAATTAAAGAGATTACCAAGGAGCTGTTGACCATCATACGCGAAACCGAAAACGAAGACTTGACAAATGTCATGCAGAAGATTGTGTGCACATTTACGGAACAACTGCTGCCGGTTGCCACAGAAATCTGCCAGCACTTGGCAACGACATTCAGTCAAGTACTGGAATCGGAGGAGGGCTCCGATGAGAAGGCCATCACAGCCATGGGTCTGCTTAATACGATAGAAACGCTGCTTAGTGTCATGGAAGAACATCCGGATGTGCTGCTCAATTTGCACCCAATAGTGATTAACGTTGTGGGTCACATATTCCAGCACAACATAACCGGTGGGTTTGGCAGCAACCAACAACAATCAACAAATCAATGAAATTTGTCATTAATAATATTCGTTACACAGATTTCTATGAGGAAACGTTCTCGCTGGTCTACGATTTGACGTCCAAGTCCATTTCAGCTGAGATGTGGCAAATGCTCGAGCTAATCTATCAGGTGTTTAAGAAGGATGGAGTCGATTACTTCATTGACATTATGCCAGCGTTGCATAATTATGTAACCGTCGATACGCCAGCGTTGCTTTCCAATTCGGACCGGCTATTGGCCATACTGGACATGTGCAAAACTGTAAGCTGAATTAAGCCGGGAATTAATTGTTAGCAATCTTATTTAAATTGTGTATTTCCCATCCAGATGCTTACTGGCAATCCTGGCGAGGATCCCGAATGTCATGCTGCCAAATTAATGGAGGTGATAATACTCCAGTGCAAGGGACAAATTGATTCGGTGATACATATGTTTGTGGATCTGGCTCTGTCACGTCTGACGCGTGAGGTGCAATCTTCGGAGCTCCGCACTATGTGCCTCCAAGTGGTCATTGCGGCGCTCTATTACAATCCGCAGCTGCTGCTCTCCATTCTCAACAAGATGTCGGAGCCTAACAACGAACCAATTAGCTCACATTTCATCAAACAATGGCTGCATGATACGGACTGTTTCCTAGGGTAAATCGACATATACACAACATTTAATTATAAAGTAAACAATATCAATACATCAATCAATCATCTTGTAGCATTCACGATCGCAAGCTGTGCGTGCTGGGTCTGTGTACGCTAATCTCGCTGGGCGATGCCAAGCCGCAGGTGCTGAGCGAGGTGGCGGGCAAGATTGTCCCATCGCTGATACTGCTGTTCGATGGTCTCAAGCGTGCCTACGAATCCCGTGCCCAGGAGGAAGAGGAGGAAGAAGAGGAGGAGGATGGCGATGATTGTGAAGGTAAGCGCGAAATACAAAAATCTTAATTAAATTGATTTGACAGCTTGTTGCTCTTCGCACACACACAGAGGCTCTGTCGAGCGATGAGGATGAGATGGATGAGATGGCGCCCAACTATTTGGATAAGTTGGCCGAATTTAGCAAAACAAAAGGCGCCGTGGCTGGCTTTGATGTGAAAGCCGAAATAAAGGATGACGATGAAGATTCGGATGACGAGGCTGAGGAGTCTGTTGGCGATCTGAATGAAACTGGCCTCGAAACATTTACCACGCCCATTGACGAAGAGGAGAACGAATGTGCTATTGATGAATATTGGACGTTTAAGGAAGTTATTACCGGTAATAAGACAACTTAAGGACTTACACGCCAATTGCATTCTTACTGATTTTAATTATTTCATCTATTTCAGCACTTTCCGCACAAGATCAGGCCTGGTATTCGCTGTTAACATCAAACCTAACGGCCGAACAGGCAAAGGCGCTACAAGATGTGCTCGTGACCGCTGACCAGCGCAAGGCGGCCAAAGAATCAAAATTGATTGAGAAACAGGGTGGATTCGCTTTCCCCCAAACAACCGTGCCCACATCGTTTAAGTTTGGCTCTTAAATGCGAACTGTGCGACTCGAACTTAGTACGATTTATTCTGACTTCATTGTTTCTCATATTCTTTCCATAACGAAAGCGAAAAAGGAAAAACGAAAAAAAACAACTAGTGACTGGAACTTGACACGTTGACTGTTAAGGCAATTTCTAGATTCTCGTACACACTGTGTACACAAACATACACATACACGTGTTACATGCAACGGTTGAGCGATCGGTTGTCGGGTGATCGCTTTATATATTTATTGTAGATTTATTTTTTAAATTTCTATTTTGGCAACTCCATGCCAACTAAATTATAATAACTTAAGTTTGAAAAACCAATTGTATATCATTGTATGTCACTAAGAAACAAAAACAACTTAGACGTCTTCTCATGCAATGAGATCGCGCCCGGCTAAGCAAAGAGCAGCCCCACTGTAGCGTAAAGTGGTCAGAGAATGAGAATTCAACGCAGAGCATTTCACATACATTGTCTTTACACACTCACACACACACACACGTATATAACGTACTAGATGGAGCGATATTTTTGAAAAATAAAAACATTTTTAACGTTTGAATTGCAGTGTTTGAAGTTTCGCTGATTTTGTATGCTTTTTGATGATGGGTTATCTCCTTACCTTTTTTAAAGCGATAATATTTTGAACTAAGGATAGATACCATTCAGCAAATTTCTGATACATGCGAACCATAATGTGCAGGGCCCATTTCTTAGTTTTCCAGTAGGGGAATCCGGTGCGTTCATCCTCATCCAGATGCAAGTAATCGGGCACAGCACGATCCGCAATCTGGCGGCAGATTTCCATCCACTGCGAGATCTCCTTGGTGATGAGATCGAGCGGCAGACTGTACTGCGTAAGTGCATAGTATATCTTGAGTATTTGTTTTTGCAACAGCACCGATTGCTCCGACTGATCGTTGAGTAGCGTCAGTATCAACTGATAAATCATTGGCAACAGCAAATACATTCCCGCATTCAGCGGTGTTCGCTCTTCGATACGTAGGTCTTGACCAGCTGATATATGGTGACCAACGCACCGTTCCAGCTATTCACATCCGGATTCTGCATATACATGCCACTTATGCCCGCAATACGTATGCCATTTACGGTGACAACGCCAGCGTATCCCAGATAGTAGATGTTCGGTGTCACCCAACCGCCGTATGGTAGTTCCTGCAGATAGTTGGAGGCTTCGTAATTGCCGCCAATTAAGATGGTCATAATTGGCGCAACTAGCTCACCACTGTAATATCTGAAATGAGTTAAGACTTAAGTCTATTGTCCTCTGTGGTACTAGCTACCTACTTGTAAAAGGAGCACATGTCCATGTACTTTCGTGGAACGGCCATCGTTTGTAAGTCCATAAGATTACGAGTCGATTGAAAGTCACCGCAGCAGAGCAGCAAGTCAATCTTTATGTTGCGCTCCTTTTCGATGCTCTCTATGGCTTCGTATATGCGCTCCAGTTCGCATTGGGCGCAGCCTTCGATGGCAATCTTCAATTTATAGCCTTTTTAAATTCGTTTCAGAAAATATAAACAAATGCGGCATCAATACAATTTCCCACGCGAATGGCAAAAACCGATAGAACAAAGACTGTGTTATCAGTCCGCTTCCACAGTACTGATGATCATTAAAATCAAAATGTGCTATTTTTTGTAGTATTTTACAGCACTGGTTTTATAAGCGCGGCAAAATATTATCGCTTTAAAAAAGGTGAGGCGATAACCCGTCATCAAAAAGCATACAAAGTCAGAGTTGCCTTTGTCTAAGTTTTTTTTGTTTCTCAGTGACATACAATGACATACAATATGTCAGGATAAATCGTACTAAGTTCGAGTCGCACAGTTCGCATTTAAGAGCCAAACTTAAACGATGTGGGCAAAATATGTGAAAAACACGTGTGCGAGAATCTTGAAATCGGTCAGCGTGTAAAGTTCCAGTCACTAGTTTGTCTAAGTTTTTTTTGTTTCTCAGTGACATACAATGACATACAATTCGTTTTTCAAACTTTATAATTTAGTTGGCATGGAGTAGCCAAAATAGAAATTTAAAAAATAAATCTACAATAAATATATAAAACAATCACCCGCGTGTATGTGAAAAACACGTGTGCGAGAATCTTGAAATCGGTCAGCGTGTAAAGTTCCTGTCACTAGTTTTTTTTTTTTTTTTGATTTTTCCTTTTTCGCTTTCGTTATGGAAAGAATATGAGAAACAATGAAGTCAGAATAAATCGTACTAAGTTCGAGTCGCACAGTTCGCATTTAAGAGCCAAACTTAAACGATGTGGGCACGGTTGTTTGGGGGAAAGCGAATCCACCCTGTTTCTCAATTAATTTGTGCCAATCGGTTAGACAAGCGGGAGTTGTCTATCTCAACAATCTGGTCAATAGCAGCTGGTCGGATCATGAGACTAAGCCGGATGATCCCATACCATTCTCCATACACGAACAGGATCGCGCAATGATACGCGGCGCCATCGTGGATGCCATTGTCCATGCCTCCGAGGTGATCAGGTGAGCGATGCAGATCGCCACAGTTCTCAATGCCGGTTATTGTAATACATTACCTCCTCTTCCTCCATAGAGTTCAGCTCTCAACCTGTGTAAATCATATCAAGAGCGATTTTCCGGACGACGGCCTCAGGTGGTGGACAACATAAGTATATACTTGCAGAATCCATATGTGAATGATGCAACGATGCATTAGTGACCATGTATCAGCTGGTCAAGACGTCCCAATGCAAACAGCGCCATCCTTTTGTTGATTGTCCGAATTGGGTGAGGTGATTATTTGCACAATAGTGCTCATCGCCTTGGGCAGAATGCCCTTACGTTTCGTACAGACGGAATGCAGCAGCGATTGTGCAGCCGGCACGGGCGTGGCCTACCAAATTTGAGGTGAATGTACTTATAGGGATCGCTCTCCCATAGCTCCTGATCCGAATAGGTAAACGACATGATAGGAAATATGACATCCTGAATAACGGCAACCATGTGCGGCTTGATTAGCTTCCAGGTGTAGGCGTGGCTCACACTGAAATATGTACATTGATTCATTTTAACAAGAAATCCATGCGTTCCTACTATTAATAGGGTTAGTGCGATTAATCTGCAATCTACCTACCAAATGCTAGACTTATAAAACTTACGCAATCTTCAGATAGTTAAGCACATCCGTAAGGACACGCGGCGATACATAGACACGATTACGATATTGATCTAGAATTTTGAGCAGAACCTCCAATACGCCTGAACTAAAGGTGGGTAGATACCATTCAGCAAATTTCTGATACTTTTCGCTAACCACACTGCTGGGACTGGGACGTGGCATAATCCTGAAAGATATCTGTGAAGCAAAGGCGATCCAATTCGTTTAAAAATAGTAATACACAAATATGTTTTTCGGATGCCTACCAAACTTGAGGCGAATGTACTTATTGGGATCGCTGATGGAAAATTAACGCTGCAATACGACACCGAATGGCTTTCGATATTGCGTACAACAAATCATCTGATCTCTGTCAAGGATATTAAGTACTACTTGCCTGGCAAGAAGGCGGGCAGCACTGAAGAGCGCTCTAATTTCACACACACTGTCGAGGAACTCGCCCACATATGCAGCAAATTCGAGAATCTCAGTGCCTGAAAACTTTGCTCGCACTGTGGCGGCCTTCGATCCGGAGGTGGAACACAATTACAAGCAAATGCACATTGAGCCACCTCAAGCACTGCTGAATCCACAGTGTAACGAGTTCTGCTCCCTTCTGGGCATAGACGATCCACTCTGCTTGGCCATGCTGGCCAATGGCAAGGACTTGCCGCTAACTCCCAGCATATTACTGGATAGCTCTGCAGATGTCAAGCCAATCACCAAGAGTCCCATTAAGAAGTCCTTTGCTTCCCGAGCCCTTGCCGACACCAACTAAGCGTAAATTGAATTTATTGCTACCAGCGCCGATTGCACCAGCAGGAGCAACAGAGCCGGAAATCTGCCGCCAGATTGCAGATCGTGCTATGCCCGATTGCTCGCATCTGGATGACGATGAACGCACCGAAGTCCCTTACTGGAAAACTAAGAAATGGGCCCTGCACATTATGGTTCGCATGTTTGAGCGGTAAGATAAAACATTTTTTTAATACACATTACTAACTAATTCAAAAATATGTATATATGTTTATTTTTTTGCTGCAGCTATGGCAGAATGGTATCTACCCACCTTTAGTTCAGGCGTATTGGAGGTTCTGCTCAAAATTCTAGATCAATATCGTAATCGTGTCTATGTATCGCCGCGTGTCGTTACGGATGTGCTTAACTATCTGAAGATTGCGTAAGTTTTATAAGTCTAGCATTTGGTAGGTAGATTGCAGATTAATCGCACTAACCCTATTAATAGTAGGAACGCATGGATTTCTTGTTAAAATCAATCAATGTACATATTTTGAGTGTGAGCCACGCATACACCTGGAAGCTAATCAAGCCGCACATGGTTGCCGTTATTCAGGATGTCATATTTCCTATCATGTCGTTTACCTATTCGGATCAGGAGCTATGGGAGAGCGATCCCTATAAGTACATTCACCTCAAATTTGGTAGGCCACGCCCGTGCCGGCTGCACAATCGCTGCTGCATTCCGCCTGTAAGAAACGTAAGGGCATTCTGCCCAAGGCGATGAGCACTATTGTGCAAATAATCACCTCACCCAATTCGGACAATAAACAAAAGGATGGCGCCGTTTGGATTCGGACGTCTTGACCAGCTGATACATGGTCACCAATGCATCGTTGCAGCCATTCACATCCGGGTTCTGCAAATATATACCTAATGTTGTCCATCATCTGAGGCCATCCTCCGGGAAAATCGCTCTTGATGATATGATTTACACAGGAAGAGCAGGTAATGCATTATAATAACCAGCATTGAGAACTGTGGCGATCTGCATCGCTCACCTGATCACCTCGGAGGCATGGACAATTGCATCCACGATGGCGCCGCGTATCATTTCGCAATCCTGTTCGTGTATGGAGAATGGTATGGGATCATCCGGCTTAGTCTCATGATCCGACCAGCTGCTATTGACCAGATTATTGAGATAGACAACACCCGCTTGTCTAACCGATTGGCACAAATTGATTGAGAAACAGGATAGATTCGCTTTCCCCCAAACAACCGTGCTCACATCGTTTAAGTTTGGCTCGAACTTTCCATAACGAAAGCGAAAAAGGAAAAATTAAAAAAAAAAACTAGTTCAAGATTCTCGTACACTTTTTTCACATACATGCGGATGATTGTTTTATGTATTTATTGTAGATTTATTTTTTTAATTTATATTTTGGCTACTCCTAAACAACTAAATTATAATAACTTCAGTTTGAAAATCGAATTGTATGTCACTGAGAAATAATAACAACTTAGACAAAGACAACTCTGTGTTTGTATGCTTTTTGATGATGGGTTAACTCCTCACCTTTTTTAAAGCGATAATATTTTGCCGCGCTTATAAAACCAGTGCTGTAAAATAGTACAAAAAATAGCACATTTTGATTTTAATGATCATCAGTACTGTGGAAGCGGACTGATAACACAGTTTTTGTTCTATCGGTTTTTGCCATTCGCTTGGGAAATTGTATTGATGCCGCATTTGTTTATATTTTCTGAAACGAATTTAAAAAGGCTATAAAATGAAGATTGCCATCGAAGGCTGCGCCCATGGCGAACTGGAGCGCATATACGAAACCGTAGAAAGCATCGAAAAGGAGAGCAACATAAAGATTGACTTGCTGCTCTGCTGCGGTGACTTTCAATCGACTCGTAATCTTACGGACTTACAAACGATGGCCGTTCCACGAAAGTACATGGACATGTGCTCCTTTTACAAGTAGGTAGCTAGTACTGCAGAGGACAATAGACTTAAGTCTTAACTCATTTCAGATATTACAGTGGTGAGCTAGTTGCGCCAATTATGACCATCTTCATTGGCGGCAATCATGAAGCCTCCAACTATCTGCAGGAACTACCATACGGCGGTTGGGTGGCACCGAACATCTACTATCTGGGATACGCTGGCGTTGTCACCGTAAATGGCATACGTATTGCGGGCATAAGTGGCATTTATAAGGGACATGATTTTTTGCGTGGTCACTACGAATTCCCGCCGTATTCAGACAAAACTTGTCGCAGCGTTTACCACGTACGTCAGTTGGAGGTGTTCCGTTTGAGGCAACTCTCTGGCAAGGTGGACATCTTTATGTCGCACGACTGGCCGCGTGGTATACAAGAATACGGCAACAAGGCGCAACTGCTGCGCTTCAAGCCACATTTCAAAGAGGACGTCGAGAGCGGACAGTTGGGCAGTCGCCCACTGGAGGAGCTGTTGAAGGCTGTGCAGCCCACGTATTGGTTTGCAGCGCACTTACATTGCAAGTTCGCGGCACTGGTGCCTCATCCGCATGGGAAGAAATCCAAGTCCCCGGATGCAATTGATTCAAGCAGTAGCAGTGAGAGCGACAGTGAAATTGAGGAAAAGGAAACGGAGTTGGCAGCTCCAGCGGCGCCAATGCCCGTCACAAAGTTCTTGGCTCTAGACAAATGCCTGCCCAAGCGACGATTTCTGCAGGTTCTGGACATGCCCAGCAGTGAGAGCGCCGATGGAAAATTAACGTTGCAATACGACACCGAATGGCTTTCGATATTGCGTACAACAAATCATCTGATCTCTGTCAAGGATAATAACTACTACTTGCCTGGCAAGAAGGCGGGCAGCACTGAAGAGCGCTCTAATTTCACACCCACTGTAGAGGAACTCGCCCACATATGCAGCAAATTCGAGAATCTCAAAGTGCCTGAAAACTTTGCTCGCACTGTGGCGGCCTTCGATCCGGAGGTGGAACACAATTACAAGCAAATGCACATTGAGCCACCTCAAGCACTGCTGAATCCACAGTGTAACGAGTTCTGCTCCCTTCTGGGCATAGACGATCCACTCTGCTTGGCCATGCTGGCCAATGGCAAGGATTTGCCGCAAACTCCCAGCATATTACTGGATAGCTCTGCAGATGTCAAGCCAATCACCAAAAGTCCCATTAAGCAGTCTGTAGATGAGAGTCCTTTGCTTCCCGAGCCCTTGCCGACACCAACTAAGCGTAAATTGAATTTATTGCTACCAGCGCCGACTGCACCAGCAGGAGCAACAGAGCCGGACAAGAACGTCATTGATCTGCCGGATGAAGAGGTCGAGGAGCTGGCTGCGCCGCCTGCCGTTGTTGTAGATGATGCCAAAATGGAAGCCAAACCTGAAAACACGTTAATTGACCTTAGTGCAAACCTCAAGAAACTCAAGAGGCGAAATCAGAGTATTTATCACGCTGATGACAATGACGATTAGAATAAATGCTGTAAGGTGACAATTGTGAAATTATCGCCACATTCTTAGATTACCAGTTTTGGTGATATTTTTAAGTACAGTGGTCCTTCGTAAATTGAAACTGTCCAATTTTTTAACTATGCCGAAATAAGAATCGTCATTGGGCAGCTTAAATCCCAAATTCCAAATTTTCTTGCGAATACATTGACACAAGATATATTTAATTAAATATATTGATTTTTTTATCATTCTAAACGACCACTGAAAAGAGTACATTATCTTTTATTTGCCATCGACCCAGTCAAAACATCAGTGAACTCGGACATTAAAAAAAGAGGCAATTTTATTTAAATAACACAGAAAATGCTTGAAATGATGTTTTTGTTCAGTGGAAATAAATTAAGGAAAATGTACAAATTGTAAAAAGATATTTTTACTTTACTGCTGTGACATTGGCACCGTATGCTTCGGCGGCGCAAACGAAGCCGCACTGTAGCACCGTATCCGGCGTGGTGGCCAAATCACAATAATAACTATTTGGCGAGGGGATGCACTGCAACTGCAGCTGATCCCCATTGGGCTGAGGGCGATAGAAGCGGCAACGGCGTGGACCATATATTGGCATATTGGCATCGTATGGCGGACTGAGTATATCGAAGAAAGCAGCAATGCCGTTTCCGGCCTGCGCTATCTGATGATAGTTACGTTTGCGTGGCGTGAGCAACGCGCTCGCTGTTTCTGCTGTCAGCAGGCAGGGCTCCTCGGCGACAACGTTGACCAATGTGGGATTTGGCTCATACTGTAGCGGCTCATCCGCGGGCACCTGCTCTGTGTAGCTCTGCACATGCAACTTGCCCCAGATGCAGCGCAACAGGCCGTACATCATGGGATGATCGTGCAGCGGAATTGAATTGTTGCTGCGCACAATGAACAGGCTCATGGAGAAGCGTTCGTCCTCGAAAATGTGCATGTAACTGCAGGGGGCATGGTCGTCGCTGGTGACGTCATCGCGGAACAGTTCCTCCTTGATGTGTAGATCGCGATAGGAGAGCTCATCGGTGAGTTTCTTCAAATGCTGCAGATTGGCGTTTAAGCTGGCAAGATTGGCTCGATCGAATGTTTTGAAAGCCTGGCGCAACACGCTCATAAAATGGGAAGTCATGGCCCAAAGCTGGCGATTAGCTATTTAGCCCGTTATCTGTATTGCACCGGCGACAGCAACGAACACTTGCGTTGACGTCAGGCGTGAATTCTTCTGGCCAATTGGACAAGAAACTTCGATAATTAAATTGCACTGCAATTGCGGACAAAAAAAAATTGTAGATAAACAAAACGACAGCTGTTCGATAGTGTTGGATAATACGGAAAATGAGTTAAGCAAAAACAAATGCCCAAACAAAATTTTTAAATAGTTTACAAAACTTGTCTAGTTATTTTTAAGTTGTTTGGTACTTGAAATGCACACACATACAAAGTTAATACAAATACGAATAAAATACATTCATATACTAATAGCAAAACTATGCGTAAACTTTTAGCACATTTTATTCCAGTCAACAAAATACAATTGACTTATTTTCGTAAGTAAACGTAATTAATTAGCAACAAATAATGATTTAAAAGCCCCTCTCCTTCGATTGTGTGGCGTGCGTGAGGATCCAGGATTTGTAGTCACGTTTCTTCATTGACATCTGCTTGTGGCGCGGATGCGTTGGACAGATGACATAACCGCGCTCCTGGCGCACCACAATGTAGCAATCCTTGCAGCGCCGCTTTAGGCGACCCTTCACCTTGAATCCTGCTACCTGTTGCACGAGCGCATTAAATGGCGCCAGCAGGGAGACAGTTGCATTAGTTGTGGTAACCAATGGCTGGCCAATTGTGCTGTGAGCCGGTGTGGTTGTCGCAACAGTTGTTGGACGCATCAACATATGGAAAGTACGTGTGGCGCTCATGCCATCCCATAGCCG
Organism: Drosophila paracracens; assembly: GCA_035044025.1. Lineage (NCBI taxonomy): Eukaryota > Metazoa > Arthropoda > Insecta > Diptera > Drosophilidae > Drosophila > Drosophila paracracens. The sequence goes on along the minus strand of JAWNMN010000192.1, from coordinate 11,856,668 downwards.
TACGCTGTTTTGCAAAATTTTACTAGCGAGCGACATCTGAAAAGATACTTTTAACTTACATTTAATAATATTGGAAAATTATACAAACACGCACCTTGGTCTACATTGGCGTTGCCACTGTTTCAAAATATATTTGCCGGCCGCGTTGCCAACCATAATATTTGTGAGTTTGAATAAGAATTTTGGTATTTTTTCGAAACTATCTTAAAAATTAATTATATAAGCCATCAGCGGTTTCGCTTTACTTGATAGAATATTATTATGCACAGAAACCAGGTACTTTTTCAAAACTGAATTTTTACCCTTGTACTTTGCAATGTCTTAAATTTGTTGTTCACTAAGTTAACCTAAGTTAATTTGTGTATCCTTCTGATCCTCATATTAACATAACAAATCATCGCTGTCTATGTAACAATTGGTTTAAAGACGAGTTCTTGTATCGAAAACTTTTCTGTTTACTTTGTTATCCCCACTAAACTGACCAGTTATGAGTGCTAACTCGCACCAATTCGTAAGAAAAATCGATCGTTTTATTTTTAAATGTATTCTTCGGCATGTCAACGATAGCCGTTTTTTCTTCTTTTTGTTTCATCGTTAGAATTTCAGGAAGTTCTTATATTTAGGTTATGTAATATTAATCGATATTGATTATTTCGACGCCACTTGTCGTTGGCTGTGGATCTTCCAGTTTTGTACGTTTGCATTTTGTAGGTCCGGCAAGTTCTTCATCCGAAGAGTCGATGATTTCGGTAATCTCCTCTTCATCATCCGATACTGTGCTGGACTTGCGCTTGGTTGCTGATTTTTGTGGACACTCAACTGTGAGCTTATCTGTTGCCGCAATAACTACATCCTCATCATCATCCTCCACAACGAGGCAATCATCATCATCATCGTCTTCATCCTTAATTTCAGTGGGTCGAGTGCGTTTCGAGGTGGATGGGCCATCATCAGTTGTGGCATCGCTACCGTTGGCAGCTCGTTTGCGGATACTAGGCTCCGTGACGACCGGCTCTGGTATCTTTGCCTCCTCCTTGGGCTGCAGCTGGCTCTTGTCGGCAATCACCTCGAAGAGAACATCCTCACGTTCGGCATCGAAGTGCGCTATGATGATGCTCAACTCATAGTTCTGGAAGAAGTCATCGCACTTGAGTATGACACCATCCACGATGTTCATTTCACTTAGCAACTTTTCCTCATTGCACTCCGTTTCGCCCTCCTCCGACGAGATGAGAATGGAACCGGTGGACTCCACTGTCAAGTCCGGATTGACCATATTCAACGTTTTGATGAGCACCTCATCGCGGAATGTTTTTATCTGGACACGCTTGGTATCGATGCGCAACGTTATGGCCGGATCGCTGGCGCACACATAGCAATTGGGATTGGGCGGCGGGAAGAAGGCATCCGCCACCAGAATCTGATTGCGTCCATTGAGACGCAGTCGGGCATAGACGGCCTTGCACTGCTCCCACTTGGCCTGAAGCACACTGAAAACGCGCATCACCGAGATCCCAGCAGTTATTGCATTGGTGGTCGCAATGGCCGGAATAATGTTGCCAGCCATCGATTTGATCTCGAACCGAGACTTGCGCTCAATGTCAAAGATGTGGGAGCGCACATTCGCACAGGCGGCCACAAAGTCCATCGCCGACTGATCATCCTTGTCCCACACAAGAGTATCGCTGCCCTCCAGTTTCAAGAACGCTGCGCTGAGCTCCTTGAGTGCATTGGCAAAGACATGAGCGCATTCTTCCACGGTCCACACCTTGTGATGCTGGCGCGCCAACTCGGTCGCATCGGAACTGGCACCATCAGGCAGCAGCGTATCCCATTGCACCGGCACGGGTGCTTTCCGTGATTTCCAGAGGTTCGACATGCGCAGCAAGTAGTTGATGTCCTCGTTAAAGAACTTGTTGAACAATTTGTCCGCATCATAATTGCAATCCTTGGCCCATTGCCGTGTATTGATGCGCACTACATTGCCATTCGAGTTGGAAGAATCCTTTTCATTATCTTTTTCACTATTTTTTTCTTTATCGTTATCTTTTTCGATATTTGTTTCTCTATCGTTATCTTTATGATCTTCAGGAGCCTTATCTTTGCTTTCGGTGGCTTCCAGTGCCTCGGGATCAGCGGCATCGGGCGAAATGTCCTCATCCTCAACGGATTCACCGAAAAGTTGACTATAAGTAGTATCGTTGGGATTAATGTGATGTAAAGACGATTAAAGTTGGCCAACTTCAGAGACTTACTTGAACAGGTGCTTGGCCCACACGATGCAATGAATGGGCTCGGATGGTGTGTTTCGTATGGTGCAGCCGGGGAAAGTGCGTTGTTTCTCCTTGGGTGTGCACTCATAGCACTGAGTGAGGCCGCGCTTAATCAGCTCCACCTGACCATTGTAGCCGGAGGTGCCGCTCTCAATCAGCGGCACATCTGCATTGAGGCACATACGATTCACATGATTGCGAGCCGCTCGATTGTCCAAAGCGCTCAGCACAACATCGAATTTCTTAAAGAAATTGACACCGTAATCCGTTCTACAAATGTAACAATAAAATTAGCTGCAGGTAGACCTTATAGAATATATTCTACGATGCTTACGATGTGACACTGTCATGATATGCTGTTATTTTTGCATCCGGATTGAAGCTGAGGGCGCTTTCACGTGCAACGCGTGCTTTTGACTTGCCCACATGCTCGCGGTGGAAGAGGAACTGCCGATTGAGATTGCTCAGATCAATGGTATCTAAATCGATCTGCATGATTAATGGAATTAATATTAGATAGATAGATAGATAGATAGATAGAGACTCGGTTGCTTAACTTACAATTTCGATTTCGGTAAAGCCGCTGAGCACAAGATTTTTGAGCACTTCGCAGCCGATACCGCCAGCGCCTACAACCAGCACTTTCGACTTTTTTACAAACTCTTGCAATGTTGCGGGCAGAACACCGTCAATTGCTGCAGCCATTGTTCGATTTATGTTTAATTGTTGGTCACTCGATTAAATAAATAAATGCGATTCGCAAATGACGCCGGCAGCCACAAACACACGCACACTTGCCTGTGCATAAAAAGGGTGCTGAACAACGTGCAATTATTTCGACGCAAGTGGTTATCGAATTTCTATTTGTTTTTTGTTATCGATGTAGCTGTTGATTTAATATCACATTTCAAACATTTGAACAGCCCGGTCACACTAAGTAATTGATTGTAGTTTTAGCTCGTGCGTCTGTTGTGTGCTGAAAGAAAGTCGGACGTTTTATTTTTTAAGTGCATGCGTGTCCCGCACGACAACTGCACGTCAACTGCAATTTAAAAAGAAAATACTTGAACACTCTATTTAAATTCTAATTAGTGGAGCTACTAATATGGCGGACGTGCGACGCAGAAAGCCAGCCGAAAATGAGACGGACGATGCTGCTGCTGCCACAGCCGCTAGCAGTGCAGCTGATTCCTCAGATCATGTAAGTTTGCCTGGGCCAATTAGTGTGTAAAAAACAACGAAATCGACTGCAATGATTGTGCATTCTTGCATGTATAAATTATCTGCGCAAAGAATTGCATTATGCATTGAAGCGCAAAAAAACTGAAGCGAATTGTGTGTATACCAATACAACATGATACACATACATCCAAATCTTTTGTATGTTTTTGTTATTCTCTGACGCACAAGCAGGTGGCAAAAGAGCGCCAGCCACACTTATAGAGTGAGAGAGAGATGATTTTCGAGAGAGAGTCGGAGAGAGAAATGGAGAAAAACCAATAACAAAATGTTTCTGCATACACAAATCCCACACACACACACTTACATATAGATATGCATATGTACATGACAATAACAAAGACCCCTATGTGTGTGTTGCAAACAAATCCAATTAAGTGACCCATTACGAAAGGCGTTCAAAAGAACCACCCACCACCCAACCACACAATGAATTTTACTTCAGCAGCGTTTGTCTTTAAAAAATTCTTCCTCTTTCGAGACGCGCTTGTATGTCCATGATAACACACAGTATACCCTCTCCCCGCTTCCGCCCGTAATTAAGTCCCTTTCACGACTTTCTTATCGGAGAGGCCCGCTAATATTTGACTAGCCTAAAGTTATCAACACGCCACCCCAAACAACCAACCAGAGTCAAACAAAGTTCGCGTTCAACTTGGATAAATTTGAATTGTATCTTATAAAAAGTATATATTGCTTGCTATATAACAACAAGTGACGACGACCACGACGATATTGGACTTTGAATTCGCACGTTGAGAAATGCTACAAAATTCATCGCATTAACGATTGTGTGACAATTTTGCTTTAAACAGGTCGATTCGGAAGAGGAGAAAATACCAGAAGAGAGATTTGTTGAGGAGCTGGCAAAGAATTTACCACAAGGCACTGACAAAACGCCAGAGATATTGGACTCAGCCCTCAAGGATTTACCGGATAGGTATGTGCGATTAATAATTAATGTCTGTGTGTGAACACATATGTGTGTACTTCTTGAGATCAGTGGAATTCCAAAAATATTCACTTACAGATGTTTGCATACTGTGCGCAAATAACACTATACAACATAAATTTGAACTGCTTGACATTATAAATATTCTCGAATTCTATATGGAAAAGTATTACTGAGTAACTTAGTAATATTTAATTAAGAGAAATAATACCATAAAAAATCTCATACTTCACTGTTGAATGACATTTAACATATATCCATAATATGTAGCACAGTGTAATTGATAATCATATTTATTTTGTGTGCATTTTGTTTATTTTTTTGTTTACGAACATTATTTCAGATGGAAGAACTGGGTCATCCGTGGCATTTTCACATGGATTATGATTTGCGGATTTGCACTAATCATCTACGGCGGTCCGTTGGCCCTGATGATAACGGTGAGAGGGAGGGAGTGAGAATGGAGGGGATGTTAAACGGCTTGACACTTTATTAACCACTTATTTGACATTTATAGACGCTGCTTGTGCAGGTGAAGTGCTTCCAGGAGATTATCTCAATTGGCTATCAAGTGTATCGCATACACGGCCTGCCCTGGTTTCGCAGTCTCTCCTGGTATTTCTTGCTGACTTCCAACTATTTCTTCTATGGCGAACATCTAGTTGACTACTTTGGCGTGGTCATCAATCGTGTTGTAAGTGTTCACACTGTCATAATCATCAGCATAAAGTGGTGCAACTAATCGTGTTCTATTTTCTATTGATTGTTGTGTGCAGGAATACTTGAAGTTTTTAGTCACCTATCATCGCTTTCTATCATTTGCGTTGTATATCATTGGGTTTGTTTGGTTCGTGCTGTCCCTGGTGAAGAAATATTATATCAAGCAATTTAGTCTATTTGCCTGGACGCACGTCTCGCTGCTGATTGTCGTCACCCAGAGCTATCTAATTATACAGAATATATTCGAGGGCCTTATTTGGTTTATAGTGCCCGTTTCTATGATTGTGTGCAATGATGTCATGGCGTATGTGTTTGGTTTCTTCTTTGGACGCACACCCCTCATCAAGCTAAGCCCCAAAAAGACCTGGGAGGGCTTCATCGGTGGTGGTTTTGCCACCGTTCTTTATGGCATAATATTCTCCTATTTTCTGTGCAATTACCAATACTTTATTTGCCCCATACAATACTCAGAGGAACTGGGTCGTATGAGAATGTCCTGTGTGCCCAGCTATTTGTTTACGCCGCAGGAGTACAGCCTTAAATTGGTAAGCACACACATAAACATACAATCGGACTTCCCTAATGATTATCGATTTCAAATCATTTGCAATTTTAGTTTGGCATTGGCAAATCTTTGAACATTTATCCATTCGTCTGGCATTCGATTTCGTTGAGTCTGTTCAGCTCCATAATTGGACCCTTTGGTGGATTCTTTGCTTCCGGCTTCAAGCGCGCGTTTAAAATTAAGGTATGTAATAAAAATCAGCATTTATTTTTTTTTTTTCATTTTAATATCTTTGCTTAGGACTTTGGTGACATGATTCCTGGACATGGTGGCATTATGGATCGCTTCGACTGTCAGTTTTTGATGGCCACCTTTGTTAACGTTTATATCTCGAGTTTCATTAGAACTCCATCGCCGTCGAAACTTTTGACACAGGTTGGCTAAACTTGAAAACTTTTCATATATCAACTTCTTTCATTACATTTATTTTTTATTTTTGCAGATTTATAATTTAAAACCGGATCAACAATACCAAATCTATCAGTCATTGAAGGACTCTCTAGGCGACATGCTAAACTAAAATATAAGACAACAGTTTCCTGTTACAAACAAACACACATATATATATATATATATATATATATATTTATAAAGGAACATAGGGCAAGAACTTCTCGAATGCTGTTATGGTCCTCTAAAAATGATTCATTTGAATCGAACACTATATGAATAGTTTAAATTTTGGAGCATAATTTTTGTTATGTTTTTAGTTTAGAATTTTGTTGTTACTACAATTTTAAGTTATTTCAGTTACGGTTATTATTAATATTATGATGATGGCATTCAATAGTGCAAGAGCAATGCGTTTACCGGTGATTTGTTGTTAAGCGATTCCATTAATTTTACTGAACATATGATTGCATTATGAGATTGACTTTTAACCAAATCGAATTAAACACTTAAAAATTGGAAGTTAAAGCTAGCGAAAGGCAAACCAACAACATGTATAACGATCCTATGAATTTAATGTTTTCTTATGGCTCTGTGTGTGAATTTTCAATACATATTGACATATATATATATAGATATATACATATATTGTGTACATCTACATACCTATGTGTGTACTAATTTACTTATTTAATTGAGAGCGCTACATGCCTCCGAGCCGAGATTAGTCATGCCAAAGAGGCGCGCCTAGTTTAGATTGTGAAATGTTCTCTAGTAAACATCTTAACTTAACGCATTACATTTTTCAAAATACCATTTTAGATTGTTAACTAAATGATATATATATATATGAACGATCAAGTATATAAGGGCTTTTAGTTTCATTTATGTTTACAATATCTAGTGCAATATAAATAATAGTGAAATATTGTGTATCGGTTATTGTTTTCAGTTCTCAAAACGAAATATTCATGTATTTAGCTTGAAATACTTAACATATTGTTGTGTCCAAAATATATATATATATATAAATTCAGTTCCTTTCGGAAATGAAATATCATTCAAAAGAAAAATTCCGTTGACTCATTCTATTCACTTTAGAGTCAAGTGAAACTGTTTTAGATTTAAGGCAAGTCTTTATTGATGTTACCAAACATAATTAAAATTTAAATGTAAAAAGGCATTTATAATTCATGTAATTTTCAAATGAATAACCAATTTCTTTGTGGTTAAATGGCTGCCGTATATCAGTAAGTAAATGTATGCATAATAATTCATATATTTTGTGCATATACACTTCAACACATGGCACTTCAGGAATGAATTCAATAATCGTTGAAATGATGTATTATTAACAGAATGATAACATTTGGAAGGCAATTAAAATCAATCCGGAATTTTAAGTGGCGGCACAAGCATCTTACTGATTAGAGATTGATTTAAATCCTCAACATCGCTGCGCTTCACATCAAAGTAAACATTACGATTGCGTGCATCGTCCAGCAAATGACGCCATATTTGTACAGACTGCAAAAAATGCAAAAATTGTTAAGAGCTACATGGAATGATTAAGAGATGATTCTGAGATTCCTACCTGTAAATCATCAAAGTTGCCACAGATGATGAGGCAGCGCTTCGGCCTGGTGATGGCCACATTGAGTCGCTGATAGGTGGTGAGGAAGCCCACGCCGCGTGTGCGTGCATTCGATAATATGATGATGTCCCGCTCCTGACCCTGACATGCATCAACAGTTTGCGGCGTAATCTTCATGCTTCTTGGTATCACTTGACTGAGAGTATAGCAATGATTGCTATATGGCGTTATCAGCCCATATTTATAGCGCTCGACGGGCATAAGCTTGTTCATCTCGCCCAGCAGTTTAGCCACAAAATGTGCCTCCTCATCGTTGCTAATGCTGCGACTTCTCACATCATTGGTGTCCTGCGTATAGCTCAAATTGATGACACAATACGGAATAAATGGTGATATCAGATGCGCCGTGCAATCGGCATTCACCAACAGATTGTCGTAGAAATAGCTATTTGGCCATTGGCAAATGTCGGGGTGCATGCGATACTGTGTGGATAATCGAAAGACTTTCGTGTGCACAAGTTGATTGCCACGCGGCTTGTCCAGCTGCCGTTGCAAATTGCTCTGAATGCGGGCAAACATGGAGTTGCTCAGGCCAAAGTCAATTGCCTTTTGGGACAGCACTGTGGCGGGCAGCTGTTGTGTGTCGCCGACCAGGACGAGTCCGCGTACACCGAAGCGCAGTGGCAACAAGGTAAATGGCTCTGTGCACTGTGTTGCCTCATCGATGATGCATATGTCAAAGTAGTCTATGAAATCGGCCAGCTTGACGCAGCTGGAGAGTGTGGTGCACACAATATTAGCGCGCTCCACGCGCTCTGTAGAGTACCGGTACTCTTCGCGTGGCGTTAGCGGCGGATTCAATTGCTCAGTGATTCGACGCAATTGTTGCTCTTTGGCAGTCAACTGCTGTTGCATATAATTGATTTTCGAAGATGATTTCTTAAGTTCAGCGATTTCCATTTTAAGTTCATTTTGTTGAGTTGTTAGAATCAAAATATTATCGGCAGTGAGACGATTACGCTTCTCGTCACACTTCTGTTTCAGGTAGTGGCGTAGCGAAATATCCTGAACCTTTGGGTCCATTTTTTCATATAGGCCAAAACGCAGTATATCAAACTGAGAATTATGCATGGCGTGGTGGGCAGTTTTCAAATATTCCGTTATATTATCCACAGCTGCATTGCTAGGCGCACATATGAGTATCTTGCGGTCCAGCGTTAGATTACTGCTACCATACAAGCACTGCAACGTGAGATTGGAGATGACCACCGACTTGCCAGTGCCCGGTGGACCCTGGATCAGTGTAATACTGGGCGTTGAGTCATCAACCAGACGCTGCCAGGTGCGCTGGCAAATATCAAGCTGGCGATCGTTCAGACTCTTAAATCCCTTGTATGCCGCTTGCGGTATTAATTTGTTGTCATATGACAATACATTCTCGCTGGGCTGTAAGATGCGCTGGGCGAGTGGCGAGCGACTCATTAAATAGATGGCATTGAATGTACCTATTTCCACTCGTATATTATCTACGACGGGGCGCACCGTTAAAGTTTTTATACCGCTCAGCATCTTAATGGTAATGTCCTTTTCCAATATTTCAAAATGTAGTACATATTGGTCACCTGCAAGATGGTTCAAATAAAATATAGATGGGTCGATCGTAGAAAATCAATATAAATGTTGAGCTAACCAGATATCCTTTGGGTGTTTACCACAATTGCAAACGTCTTTTTTAGATTTTTGGGACAATATACGGTATAGAGATCAAATTTCTTCACAATCCGCTGGTTGTCTGAATAATATAATAATATTGATAACGAAATGCGTTGATTATATGATTTAATGCCGACTTACATGTGGTGATCAGCACAAAACGCGGTCGATTTCGAGTGTTGACCAGCGAGAAGCTCTTCAAATGAACATCAAATGTTTTTATGGATATTTCATAGTCACGCTCTATGGTGGCGAGCAGTTCCAGTTTCATCAGTGGTATAATGATACTGGTAAAGTATATATATATAAATATATATTATATATTTTAAGCTAGTTCTAATTGATCTTACTCTCTGTACTGTTTGCAGCTTTTGAAACTATCTGGAATGGGTATGAGTACATCAGATTCTGCCACCGCGTCTGCAGAGCGCACTGTTAGCCACTGATTGGCCCAGCTAAGAATGTTGCCCATAATTAGATCGCGAAGGTTATCCAATTTGCCGTCTGCGTGTGACCATTCACGACGCTCCTTATACGTGCTCAGTGTGACCTTTTTGGTATCCTTTCTACTGCCGACTTTCGTGTTACCAATACGTTCGATAATTCTTATTTGTGGAGTATCATTGAAGCGGACGCGTTTCTGTTGCCTTTGCCGCTTTTTTTCCATTTCGAAATGCCGCTCCATTTGCGCAAAAGTAACCCTATTGCAGGTCCTCTGATTGCGCGCCTTTTGCGCATCCTTGCGTTCTGGCGGTCGACTGCAATGTGTCGGCGGACTCTTTACTAGATCGGAGGCATTCAGCTCCAGACTGAAGGATCCGATGGTATCTCGACGTACGGGCTTTGGTTTTGGCGGCTTTGCTGGCATATTATCCAGTTTGGACTTCTTGGTGATGGGAAGCTGCACTTCCTTTGTAAGGAATTCACCACGATTGCAATTGCCCAGCGTGGGCACGCCCGTCTGTTTACGTTTGCGTACTTCGCTAGCAGCGGATTTAGCATCAGGCTTTGGTTTTTCGGCAAGTTTTTTGAGATCCTCGCGACGTTTCACCTTGATTTCCTCGCATTCACGTGTCCTGTCCTTTGGTTTCTGATACCATTTCTTCTTCATCTGCGCCTTGTAATCCGCTGAGCGCAGTCGCTCAAGTACCGCATTTTTGTGCTGTATTTCCTTGCTAGCCGCTGAAACGCCCCGCAATTTTCCGCGGCATTTGGGTAAATGGGGGGCGGCAATGACTATTGGCCCATGACTACGCTCATCGTTACTTGAGGTTCCTGTGGATGACTTATCGCTGTTTGGCAGAGAAATCGACTTGCTTGACTGCTCGGATTTTTCGGATGATGCCATGGGACGATCCATGTAGCAGGATTTCGATCTGTTGAGCATGCGTGTGCTAAGTGCTTTCTTGTGTGTGGGTGTTACGGGCTCTGGCATAGGCACAACTTCAGCTGTCTCTCCTGGCAGCTGTTTATTTTCGTCCATGATTGTGGCCGTTGCCGCAGTCGAGGGACTTACCTTATAACATGATTTGTCCTTGCTCTTTTCTGGAGATATAGCTGGTTCTGGTACCAACATCTTTTCCGCCAATAGCTCCTTTGGTTTCTTCGAGTCTTTAGTTTCTGTTTCTTGTGGTTTTGTTACCGATGGACTCTCCATATAACAAGATTTGGCTCTGTTTTGCAAGCGTGGACTGCGTTTCTTTGGAGATGTAGCTAGTTCTGGTACCAACATCTTTTCCGCCAATAGCTCCTTTGGTTTCTTCGAGTCTTTAGTTTCTGTTTCTTGTGGTTTTGTTACCGATGGACTCTCCATATAACAAGATTGGGCTCTGTTTTGCAAGCGTGGACTGCGTTTCTTTGGAGATGTAGCTGCTTCTGGTAGCAATATCTTTTCCGCTGGCAGCTCCTTTTGGTTTATTAGGTCTTTAGTTTTTGTTTCTGGTGACTTTGTTACCGACGCTGAGGGACTTTCCAGATAACAAGATTTGGATCTGTTTTGCAAGCGAGGGCTATGATTAGTTGGTGTTGTTTCTACTGACATCTTTTTGGCTTTCTTTTTGTCTTCTTTAGGAGGGCTTTGATCCCTCGTTGGAGACGACAGGGGACTCTCCCAATAACAAGATTTCGATCTATTTCGAAGGCGCAGGCTGCGTTTCTTACCGGATGATTCGTGCTCGGAAACAGGCTCATCAGGTTCTACAGGCAGCTCTTTAATCTCTGAGGGCTCCGAGACAGTTTTGTTACGCTTGAGCCTTGTGGATTTCTTCTTTGGTGTTTCTGGCAATGGCAGCAAGGCAACATCAAGTTCCAGTTGATTGTTGCAGGCTATGTCGGAGCGTTCAGCTACAGATTTCTTATGTCCATCATTTGCTATAAAGTCATCGCAATCATTTTGCTGGAATTGCGACATATCAATCGATTTTAGGCGAACACGGCAACTACGTGGCATGGACTTCTGCGGTACCGTCTTCTCAGCTGAAAGAAAAAAAAAGTAAAGTATAAAGTTTCTGAGAGGTAAACGATTATTCTATTTACCTGAGCAAATGGCTTCAGACTCATCTTCGCTGGAGCTGCTGTCAATGCGCATCGCTTTCGATCTACTCCTCAAAAAAATAGGCAGTTCTGATAGCTGATTATCGTTGTCATCATTATCATCTAAATTGGTCTCATTAAACAATTGCTGAGCCTGTGACTCAGCGTTACATTCATCGTCCTCATCCAGTGGATAAACTTGCGACAGTATATTCTGAGAGAGCAGCTTCGATGACCAATCGGCCACTTTGCTTTGAAGATCATCGTCTTCGTCCTCAATCAATATAATTTCATCCTCATTTATTTGTGTGGCTATTTCCGTTTTGATCCATGATGTTTGTGGCTGAAAATCATCATCGTCCTGGATCTCGTCATACCAGACCTCCTCGATAAGATCGGCAGTTTCGGGCATTTCATCCTTCATGTCGCGTAGCATCGCTTGCGAAAAGGCCATGTTCTCATCAAAGTCCACAATATTCGACGGGCCAATGAATGGCGGTGTTGGCGTTCTGGAAATGTTTGGATACTCACTAAGCTGCTGTGCCTTGGGTAGAGAAATTTCTGGGTTGTCAGCCTCTTCAGGCAGCTCAATTATATCGCCATTGCATATTTTTTCACCAGTTGTGGGAATGTTATTGCTATTGAGCTGCTTGTACACATACGGATTAATTTGATAAACGGAGTCAAGCAACTCCTCATCCGGCTCTCCGAATATATTCTCAATATCTTTCGATACTTGCGATAGAAATTCTTTTTTCACTTCCGGAAGTTTTGGCAAGTGTATTACCCGATTTGGATTTGCATTATCAGGCTTATTTTCGGCGTTGTTAATTTCGTCCCCTTCGAGCTTAACTGCATCTATGTTGTATTCCTTAGGCGCTGTTCCATCATCGTCCTCGTCATCGGATATAAGGACAACGTCCTCGTCATTAGAGCACATTAGCTTCAATTGGAAAATGGCATAGTTGGGAAGAACCACTGGGCCCGAAGATTTAACTTCGACCCCAAGACCGATTATATCATTGGAGTTAAGCAGCTGAGTATTTGCTACAAGCTTGGATTCATTGATAAACACTCCATTGAGTGCATTCTATTAATACAGATAAATAGAACGGTAATATCACATAAATAACATTTATTTTAAAATGTATAGAGATGGAAACGTACCAACGGTTCGAGGCACACATTATTTTCTTTATTTACAATGAACTTGGCGTGCTGGCGGGACAGGAAGTCGTAATCCTTTAGCGCAAACTTGCAGCACGAGTGCCTGCCCACTGTATTCTCGCCGTTTTGCAGTATTAGTTTCTTCCCGGTGCTCACATGCTCCAGGTACCAATAGCCACCATGGGCCTCCATTACCAAAGTGCATTAAAACGAATTGTTACAATTGTGAAATAGATTTCTCAAGCAAGTGTTCAACTGCGATGTAAAACTACTGTACTCCACAATATCAACCTGTAAATGGCAGTGTGACCAAACTCTTTTACAACTAGGATTCATTACCAGTTGCTTTGGAAACTGTCACTAAATATATTTAATACGTTGTGAAAATAAAATTACGTTGCATTTTTTTTGCCGTACGAACTATATAACTATAAAATAATACTAATATAATATTAATGTGTGTTAACATTATACATTGAGAATATTAAGCAAACTACCAGCAAGTGCTCAAAATTCTTGATTAGGTGGCAATACTGTCAAAATCAGCTGTATTCCTGTTTTTGGCGCGTCGCATTTGATCAATGTTTTGTTTGCACAATGTCGCGAAAAAACATAAGAAATAATGATTTAACTCCGCAACGTAATGATAATGTAAAACGTATTTGTTTAGAGCGCACGAGCGGTGCTGGTGCTGCCATGCAGATGAGCGAGAGCATCTTTTGGCCGGACAACGATGACAGCCTATTTTCCCATGCCAAACTGGAGGAAATGTTTAGCGGACAGGATGCTATCGTCTCCGCACCGTTCAGCAGTCAAGTTAGCAACAAATTTCAACAGAGCGAATCGGATGACAGTCTGTTTGGTGATATATCGCTGCCCAGCACAGGTGAAGTGGCACCGAAATTGGTTGAAATTGGCCAGAATAGCCCAAAAGTGCAGAGTTTTACAAAAATTAATCTGCAAGACTTGAGCATGACTGAAATGGAGGATATATTTCATGGAGCCGATGATTACAGCGAACCAGTTGCACAAAACACGCAGCTCTTCATGGATGCAATGGTTTTTAAGGTGCCCAAGTCACCAGACCGGACAATTTGGCCAGCCACGCAAACAAAAGAAGAATCCATGTCCCTCTCCACCTCAATGTCATTCATATCCAAATCCATACTGGATGGAATTGTGCAGGGCACGCAATATGCGACATGTGAGGCGCTTAAGAATCGCACCATACTGCAGGCACAGCAGGAGATGGCAGCGCTCGATCAGCTGGACTGGCAGACTCAGGCGTTTGACGAATTTGAAAGCGTCAAAGAACCACAAGTCGATAGTAGCTTTCCTAGTAAGGGAAATTTCTACGGGCTGCCCGACAGAGTAAAGAGTTTAATATTCGAGCACAAGGGCATCAAGAGTTTATATGGTAAGTTAGTTTCATCCTAGTAGCCTCATAGTAATTCAAAGTGTCTTTCTAGAGTGGCAGGACGAGTGTCTCAATCTGCCTGCCATACGCAAGCGCAAAAACCTAATTTATGCGCTGCCCACCAGCGGCGGCAAAACTTTAGTTGCCGAAATCCTAATCCTTCGAGAGCTGCTCTGCCGCGAGCGCAACGTGCTCTTCATATTGCCATATGTGTCCATTGTGCAGGAGAAGGTCAGCGCAATGTCGCCTTTTGCCATTGCGCTGGACTTCATTGTGGATGAGTATACGGCGGGAAAAGGCAAATGTCCGCCACAGCCACAACGCAAGCGACGCAGCCTGTTTATTGCGTCCATTGAAAAGGGTGCGGTGCTTATGGATAGTCTGATTGATGCAGAAAGACCACACGAGATTGGCCTGGTTGTTGTGGATGAATTGCATTTGATTGGCGAACGCGGACGTGGCGCCACCTTGGAGGCGTTCCTCACCAAGGTTATGTTTCTAAATGGTAAATGCATATTGCATAATTATAAATTTGTAAATAAATTTATAATTATATTACCTGTTGTACAGCCAACATTCAAATTGTGGGCATGAGCGCCACCATTGGCAATCTTAATGAAATCTCCGCGTTTCTCAATGCGGATGTCTATACGCGTGGCTTTCGCCCTGTGGAGCTCAAGGAGTACATCAAATGTGGCAACGATTTGCTGGAAATCAATGCAGCTGGCCAAACGCTTGAGGAGATTTTTGTGCCCCATCGCTCCGTCACCTACAATGTGAGTTTGCTCCATTGAATTTTAATATGGCAAGAACTTATCCTATTACTTTACAGTACAGTGTCGCTGTGGAGCGTGCCGATCCAGATCATTTGGCTGGTTTGATTAGCGAATGTGCGCCGGAGCATTGCTGCCTGGTGTTTTGTCCGACGCGCAAGAACTGTGAGAATGTTGCGCTACTACTAAGTCGCATTGTGCCCAAGCAAAAGTTCTTTGAGCATCGCCAGAGTGAGAAGGCCGATCTGATGAAAGCACTGGACCAGATGTGCGGCATACTGAGTCCTGTGCTGGCCAAAACGCTGCCCTACGGCATTGCCTATCATCATTCTGGCCTGACCACGGATGAGCGCAAGTACATTGAGACCGCCTATCGCTTTGGCGTCATCACAGTCATTTGCTGCACCTCCACGCTGGCCGCTGGCGTTAATCTGCCCGCCAAGCGTGTGATTATAAGGGCGCCCTATGTGGGTCAGGAGTTTATGACATTGTGCAAGTACAAGCAAATGGTTGGACGCGCGGGACGCGCAGGCTTAGGTGAGGCGGGCGAGAGTATACTCATTACGCAGAGCAAGGACAATTTGCTGGTGGGTCAAATGCTCTTCTCACCCATGGACAAGGCGCTGAGCTCGCTGGATCAGCTGGAGGCTGTTGGCTTGCAGGTGAGTCGAAGAGTTTCAATACTTATCCAAAAATAAACTTTGCTTATTTTCAGTCATTAATACTGAGTGTTATTGGCTTAAATCTAGCCGATTGTCGACGTGATTTGAATCGCCTGGTAAACAGCACACTGCTGGCTGTACAAGCGGGTGCCTTGGAAGTCGCTGTCGATGAGCTCGTATTGCGCATTCTTCGGGACATGTTTAAGAACAAGGTGCTTCAGCTAAGCGAAACAGCGCCCAAGGGCAAGCCGAATAGCTCCGATATAATGACCACCCAGGATGTCAATCCGAGCAGTCGATCTGCTGCCGATCGCCGGCTGTTGATTAGTCAATCGACGCGCTTTCAACTGACCAGCATTGGACGAGCTGCCTTCAAGGCGGGCATAGATTACAAGCGCGCCTTTGCCATACACAAGGAGTTGCTGCTGGCACAGCAGCAGCTCATCCTAACCAGCTATGTGCATCTGCTCTATTTGCTGGTCTGCTTCAATTCCAATGAGCGTGGAGATGAGCTCTTTCCAGCTGATGCTAATATACTCTTTCGCGAATACACCTCGTTGCCCATGCAGACACAGGCGCTGTTCAAGCAGTTGGGTTTTACGGAGGCACACGCCGCCCGACTGGCCAAGACACAGTCGGTGCAGGGTCCGCTTGCGTTGCAGTTGAATCGCTTGTACAAAGTGCTAATATTAGCTGATGTATTGGCGTTGCTGCCGCTGCCCAGCGTCGCCAGCAAGTATAATATCGAGAGGGGCACGCTGCAGCAGCTCATCAGCCAGTGCACTGCGGCGGCCAGCGCCATTGTGCGTCTCTGCGAGCAAATGGATGAGTTCTGGTGCTACAAGCCACTCTTTGAGCGCATTCATCATAAAATGGATCGATGCGGGACCTTGGAGCTGGAGCCCCTGCTGGAGTTGCCCGCTGTTAAGATTGTAAGTGGTTGAATTTCAGTTTTTTTCTTTTCTATTTTATAATTTATATTTTACTATTTTAGAATCGGGCCAAGCAGCTTTTTGCTGCTGGCTTTAGAACCATTGAGGATGTGGCCAAAACGCGTCCCATGGCCTTGGTGAAAGCTGTCGAATTTATGCCGCTCAAAGTGGCAACTGAAATGATATCGGCAGCCAAGGTTTGCCTGTTTGGTTACTAAAATATCTTTTATTATTTTATTATTAGCATTTATTTTTGACTTTTTAGATAATTTTGATGAAAAAATTGGATCATTTGGAGGAGGAAACGGAGGCGCTTAAGAGCTGCCTGTGCACAACTGCATCGCAATCGAGCTAAAATCAAATTTAAGTTAAAAGTATTTTTGATTTGTTTTAGTTGTTGTTGTATTATATTTGTAATTTTGTTTAAGCACTCGACTTGAGCCTAGAATACAGCTTAAATATTACGCGCACACAAAATGTTTGCATACTACATTTAAATTAAGTTGTTTTTGTTTTTGATTTTGATTTTTCAATTTGTTGTTCACCGCCTTCAAGTATTTAGCTAAGCGCAGCGGTTGATTGTTGGTTGTTCTTGTTGTTGTTTGTTGTTATTGTTGTTTGTGTACTACATAAAAATTAGCAGACAAAACTTGGAAAGTTATTTTTTGTCTCGGCTACTATCACGACAATTGAGTATTATACAATGTATATATACATATATATATATATATATATATCATTAATTTTCTGTTTTATGTAAAAGTTAAGCGCAAACTCAATTTGTTTTTAAATTTTGCCAGCTTGAACTTGAACTATAGACAAAAAAAAATTAAAATTAGTTTGCGGCTAAAGAACTAAAGTATATAAAAAGGATAGTCTGGAAACGCAGTTGCCTGGGCACCTGTAACGCCGTCTAGTTGTTTTTGTTGTTGTTGTTGTTGTTGATTTTGAAAAGTTATATATACAGCTGAAGAAGATATAAAGAAGAAGTTTAGATGAGCAATGGGAATTTGAGAGAATATCATGGGGATTACCTTGGTTTTATACAGACTTGTAAGCGCGACTAATATGCAAGGTCATCGTAAAAATGCTGGGCAAGTCGTGTGCCCATTGATTGCCGATTACTGCTCACTGCTCCTCCTCCGGCAGCGTATTCGTGTCGATGTGAACGCGCGTTCTGCGCCGGGACAATCGCTCGCCGGCGTAGATCTGTCGATGAGAAATAGGAATCACTATGATAGCTCACTGGCCCTGCTGACTGCGATTGCGATTGCGATTGCGATGGCGATTGCGATTGCTGTGACTGTGAATGCGAAGCGGATGCAATGGCTGATGATGATTGGGGCGAATGATTCTGATAAATGGTTGCCTGCTGCTGATGCTGCTGATAGCTATTGCTACTGTGTCCAGCAAATGGATTGCCTGGAGCCACATACGCACTGGCATAGGGTCGACTCTGATAGTTAGCATGCTGGTGTTGCTGTTGATGTGAATGTTGTTGCTGTTGTTGATGATGGTGTTGCTGTTGCTGCGGCTGCTGTTGATTCTGATTCTGATGATGTGGATGATGCTGTGGCGTAAGCGGTTTAAGCGTGGGATCGAGCGCATCGTTCAGCGTCACATCGTAGTCGTTCTCATAGAGTTCGTCCAGATTGAGCTTGATCGGCGGTGGCTCAGTTGCCCGTCTTGGCGTTACCGATGTCGGCAGCGCACTGCGTGGCGGCAGTGTGGTGCGCACTAGACTGGGCGATGGTGGTGGTGGCAGCGCATCAGCACCGTCATCATCATCATCGTCACCAACACCAGCATCGTCATCATCATCATTGTCAGTTGTGCTGCCACGCAACAGCGGCGCTCCATGCTCCAGCAGGCGCACACCTGATATGGTTGAGCCCATGTCGATGGGCGTGCTGTCTGTGGTGCGTGCATCGCTGCTCAGCTGCGGCCTCACTGCTACGCCCACCGGCTGCAAGCCTCGTGGCAAATAGGGGCTGCCGCCACGCGATGGCAAAAATGGACGTTTCACTACACGTACCGATGCGGTGCGCTGTG
Source organism: Drosophila paracracens (assembly GCA_035044025.1). Taxonomy (NCBI): domain Eukaryota; kingdom Metazoa; phylum Arthropoda; class Insecta; order Diptera; family Drosophilidae; genus Drosophila; species Drosophila paracracens. The sequence goes on along the minus strand of JAWNMN010000192.1, from coordinate 11,837,687 downwards.
GTTTAACCGGTGCTGCTGGCGCCAGTGGTTCGTTCACAGTATCATCTAACGGCTCCTGCTGCTCCTCCTCGGCTTCTGCTGCTGGTGGCGACTCCTGGGTTGTTGTCTTGGCCGTGAGCAGCGCTACCCGCTGGCGACTGGCCAGCGCCAGTTTTTGATTGCGTCTCGCCGGAGTGACGCCCAGCAACGAGCTGGTTTTCGTACGTGCCGGCGGCACACGCGACTCTTCATTGGCATGCTGTTGCTCCGCTTGTTCCTCCTCCTCTGCCTCATCGGCCTCCTGTGCTATGGGCTGTCTGGGACGCGGCGCTGGCTTGCGGCCTGCTCCTGCTCCTGCTGGTGCTGGTGGCGCCGCAGCAGCTGCCTTGTTGCGCACACGTTGGGTGCGTGTGGGCACCTTCTGTTCCTCCTCGTAGTCCACATCGTCGACAAAGTCCACATCGGCGGTGGGTGCCGGTGTACGTGCTCTGCTGGTCAATGGACGTTTGCGTCGCGGCGTCTCCTGTCGCTCCGGCTCGTAGTAGTCCTGGTCTTCGAGGAGTGGCTTCTTGTCCGTCACCGGCTTGCGCAGCGTAGAGCGTGTTGGTTTCTGCTCCTTGGCTGCTGCAGTGCGCCTGCGTGGCGCATTGCGTGCGGGCTGTGCCGGCTGCTCGTAGTCATCCTCCGGCTGTTCGCGCTCTTGATAGTAATCTTCATCCTCCGTGTCGACGGCCGGATTCTTTTGCACTGGGTAGGAGAACTTTTTCTTCTCATTGATGGGCACGGGACGTGCGATCCGTGGTGGTGCACGTGGTCTCGCATAGACGGATGCAGCAGCCGCCTTGGGCGTAACGAACTCGGCCAGTGGCTTGGGCGTTGTCTTCACCTTCTGCGGCGTTTGCTCTTCGGCCGCCTCCTCCTGATCGAGTCCATAGGTCTTCTCGTACTCATCCAGCTCATCGAGTACGGCTGCGGTGGTTGTGCGCTTCTCATTGCTGCGTCGCCTGCCTGCCACACGTCGCGGTTCGTCGACGGCTCCGCCGCGTTCCTCATTGAAACTGCGTCGCTCCTCCACGCGTCCCGGCTTGCGCGGCGGTCCCTTACCACGTCCGCCCGCCGCCGATGTGGGTTTTCCGCGACGTGCGCCGGGACGATTGCGTCTATCATCGTAGTCCTCATCGATTAGATCATCCTCGTCCCTGTAACGATTGGGTTTGCGTCGCTTTGCCGGCTTCTCCTCGTACTCATCATCGTAATCCAGCTGCGGTTTTCGCGGACGTGGACGTAGCTTGCGACGTGGCAGACGCTCCTCATAGTAATCGTCCTCCTGTTCATCCTCATAATAGTAATCATCCACGGGCCGGCGATTGTAGGGCCGATGATAGGGACGCTGTTGCCGACGACGTGGCGGTGGTGCTTCCGTTGTGGTAGTTGTGGTGCTCGTCGACGACGTCGTCGTCGCCATATAAAGTGCATCATTTCTGTGGCCAAAAGAATTCCCTTAGTTGATATGTTTTACTGATTGCAGTCAAGTATTGCTCACCTGTTCCAGTATTTTTGGGAGCCCTCGCAGTCCACATCGGAGGCAAAGTGGCAGATGAATGTCTTCTGATCGAAGGCCGTGAAATTGGCGCACAGAAAATCGTGTCGTATGCCATAAACACAATGATGATAAATCTGGAAGCATGCAAATCGCTGTTAGTCCAACAATTTCATCATTTACCACTTGCTCAAAAACCCCCGTACAAAGACCCTAAGGTGTGAAGCAGCACCTCTTCGGTAGGCAAACAAAATTCCAATTTCAGGTCAAGATCGACATGCAGACAAGTTTTTTTTTTTTTTCCATGTATTTAGTTTTTTTTGATTTTTCTTTTTGGCTTCGCCTTTGGGCACGTAAACAGTGGCAAAAAAAGAGAAAATACTGGATGTGCATTACGTGGTAGCTGTTCAACTTGACCAATTCGATAACGTCTCGTTCCCTCCAAGTGCCCTGCCCCATGCCCCATGCCCCATACACCGTTGCGCTGTTGAGCACAAGGTCAACACACAAAGTTGCTTTGACTGAAGTGATCCTCACTCTTTGACAGCCACAAACATTGAGAAATGTGAGCCAGATCAGGACCATATAATTCAAATATTTCATAATTTTGACATTTTGTATCTAGTGGAATTTACTCACCTGGCATTTGTACTCAATGGAGGCATAGAAGCCATCGTGGAGACCCTCGCATTTGAAATGAATTTCACTCATGGGTGGAACGGTGGACAGGAAGGGATATGTCGACAGATTAAAGCTGCGTCGTGCATAAAGTTGATAAGAATTTAGTTAATATTTATCTGCTTATATACACAGTATATATATCATTTGTTCACTTACCCTCTCAGCTCTCGTGGCAAATTTGGATCCCAGATATAATCAATTTGTGGTATGCCCGTCAATTTGGAGTTTTTCGTCAGCGTTGTATTGTCCGTCGACTAAAAGGGAGGAAACATAATGTATAAATAGTAGTAACTAACTTTATAGTAGCACACTTAAGTTGTGGAAATCAGAAGACGTATTCATACAAATCATAGTAGAAAACTAATTCATAAAACATTCACCTTGCTCTCCTCAGCCTCAGCGGTTGGTTGGGGCTGCTCTTCATCATTTTCTGTTTCAGACTCTGGGTTGGCGGTGGTGGTTGTGCTTGTGCTAGTTGTGTAGTTGGGTGTTTTGGCAATGGAGACCTTCTTGAAGGGCAGCGCGGCATCCGCGGAGGCAAGCAGACCCAATAACAGCACTGTGGGCAGGAAGGATGGCAAATAATTATTGTAAACAAAAAAAAATATGTAAATAAAAAAGTTACAACTGCATCAGGTTTTTGCTTAATTGCATAATCGGAGCAGTATTTTTCTTCGCACTCGTCTGGCAGTCGTATCAGACACACTACTGGATTATATCACAACTCCATGCAGATACTGGTAGCAGTTTTTTTTTTTTTTTTTTGTATTTTGTTACTCGGCATTTGTATTGGCGCATAATCCAGTTCGGGACAAGTGCAAAGCAACGATTAAGTTATTGCAGTGCCTGAATAACCCTTCCCCTCAAACACTTAAGACTTCAACTCACCTGTCGCTGTCATGAGCAGCCAGCGTTTGGCTCTTTTCATTATGAAGACACTTCAGTTGCTTTTGTGTATTTATATTTCCCGCTTTGGTTTGCTTGAAAAACAAAAAAAAAAAACAACCAAGTTATAATAACATTATTATGTAAATTTCACAAAAAAAATAAAAATAAATGATGTAACAAACGAGAGAATTTGCTAATGAACACACCCCGACGAATCACACTGAAAAAGATTTATGCTCTTTTGTGAGGCGAAAAAGTCACTGAACGCTGACAAGAAATGTCTCTGGTCTTGGTCCGGTCCGTTGAGTTCTTCACTTGCTTAACATTTTCGGCACGCATGCCGCAATCCATGGAGTGTTTTTTCTGATTTTCTGTTTTTTTTTTTGGAGCTACACCTAACTGCACTTCACACACACATTGCTTGAATAACGTTACTTTTCAGCTGACCAGCATTTATACACAGAAAAGAAACGCATAGTCTATCCGTATATGGTTGTAGAAAGTGTTCTAGACATAGAGTTGACTGACGTTTTTTTGTGAAGCTATATTTATGGCTAATCGAGCAATAAGGTAGAAGTGAAACTGCTATTGTTAAAGACTAAAAATCAGTCTTTAAATAGCAGAAAACTGAAATGATGAAAACTGCTACCAGAGCTGCTACCGAAACTGCTATTTACTATTTACTATTCCGCTTAGTCATTTTTTATGGTTATAAAAGTTGAACTCCACAAAAAAAATTTGTTTTAACAACAAAAATCACTAAATTAACAGAATTCAATAATGAGATTAACATCTCATAATCTGTGCTCTTATGGCCAGCTAATTTTCATTGTGATATCAATAAAATTGTAAATAAAACAGTATAATTTCAACTCTTTGTTGGATTTTTTTAATGCCAAATTATTTTTATTATGATATTTATTGGTTTTAATAAAAGATCGAAACATTTTTGGCAATAAAACTCCAATGACTGTGAATGGTATTTTTACAATACACTGTAAATTATTCGATAATGATAAAAGCTTTGAACGTTTTGTTATATTTTCATCAATTACAAGCAGCTTTGTACGATTTCCGTTGAATTTCCGTTAATTTAAAAAGTCGGTTCAACTAAAGTAAAGTAATTGCATAATTAGCCGTTGCCTTCAATGTCACTTACGTAAAGCGCAGCGAAAGGGCAACAAAAAACATACACAACATCCGACGGAGAGACAAAAACACACAGACAGACTCTCTGTCTGTCTGTCTGTCTGTTTGACTGTATGCAGTGCATAACTATATCAAATTGAAAAGTGAACAATAGATTACAATTACAATGCGGCAACACTTTCATTTTCAATGCGTTTTAATTGGCTGTGCAAATATGAAAAGCAAAACCAAAATCAAAACGAAAAACAAATCGAATATTTCGAAAAAAAAAACAAAACCGGCAGTTGCCATATAAAAGTAAATGCTTTAATTATTTATATTGGTATCATTTAAGCTTAGTATACTTAGAGGTATTGGCGTGGCTGCACATACCAAGCTACCAAATACTTGCAGTTGATTTATTGCAAAATAAATGCACACACATACAGCGGGAGAGCGAGAGCGAGCGGGGAGAGTGTGTGAAAAAGAGAGGACAAATGTACACTCTCAGCTTAGTGAAGCGTTTAAGTTGTATCAGTTATACAAACAGTTAGACTAACTGTAAAAAGGTTCATTGGAGCATTGTAATTCGGCAGCTTGGCATTGTTTAATGCAGATATATCAGATAACTGTTTTATTATGCATTGTTTATTGGTTTTCCTTGAATGCGATAATCCATTCGGACAGCAACAGGGCGTATGCACAACTCGCATTTTGAAATGTCAGACGTCGATTGAGCGACGAACGCGTCACTTCGATTTGTGGCTGATTTTTCAATAAGGTTTCAGTTTTATTTTCTTATAACTTTTTGGCAAAGGGGAAGCTTCAATTGAATTGGTCTTGCGACTCAAGACGTAATCGATTTTCGGCACACAGCTCCTCATCAGCCTTTCATTTATTCATGGCACAACTTTTTTTTTTTAAGTAAAATCTTTTAGGCTGCCTTTTGGTATGACGAAGGCGTTCCGTCTTTTGTGAACGGAGTTCAAAGATTCGCCGTTCACACCCCGATCCACAAACAAAAATGTGTGTCGCGCATTTTAAGTAGATGTTGTACTTGGTTTGAAGTGTTTGCTTCAATCTTGGTCAATCTCGCCTCAAACTGTGTGCAGTTTCTGACATTTTGAGCTTGGCTTTAGGTAAATGTATGACAAAATATGATAATAGTTTGTCTATAAACGTGCTGCGAACTGGTTCTATTTATGTGACACAAATGCATGCTCGTAAAAACTTGAAATGTCAAAGGGTTCTACCTAGAATCAAACAGTGAATCCAATTTAACATAAATAATATATGTTTATGTGATTGCTACCAGAAGACAACCCATTTTATGTATTTAACGACTGTAAGGTGTAGTTTTTATGTACTATAACTATCAGTTATAATCTTAACTATCCCATTATAAAAAACTTTCTGTATAAAAAAAAATACTTAAATCCACATCTGTTTCATTCTCACTTTTAAATGCCTAACGTCCACTGCCATAAATCTTCTAAGCAATGTTCCATATATGTATGTAGTAAGTACTATATGTATGTGCCATATGAGAGCCATAACTTTAAATGTATAAGGTCAATATTAAGCGTTGTTTAATTTTGGCTTTTATGATATATGAGTGTTGCTAATCAAGTTTAATTTATGGTTCAAGTTTACGAGTTTTTCCCTTATATTAGTGCATTTTGCACTTGTTTAAGCCAAACGACCACACAATAAGTTTATTAATCTTTTGTTTATATAAGATAAGCATCTAATTATTAACGGCCCACCAATTTGGGCAGACAGCGATGAGCACGCTTACTAAATGTTTAAATGTTTAAATGTATAAATGTGTCTACATGTCGAAGATTCGATGCTGTTGAAGTAACTTAGCCAAGTTCAAATTCAAGGCTAAGCACGACGATTTACAAACACACGAATACCGGTAAATTGTCTTTTCTGCTTTTGTTGTTGTTGTTGCTCAAATTGTTACTGTCTTTGTTTTTGTTTGACGTCGTTTATTTAAACAATTATTGATGATGGGCAAACGGTTCACAGTCAAAGTCACAGTCACAGTTGCAGTTCCCAGTCACGGCTACTAACTTAAATTCAATTCGTTTAAAAAACGGAAATATTAAATAGATTTATATGGCACAGGAAGTTTCCTAATCAGCATATATATTTAACTAGTTAATTGTTTTCAATTTTAATAGTTTTCTTTGGCTTTTATGGACACAAGTGCCTTGAATTTGTGCAAATTTGTCGAAACCAAGCAACAAAACTCCAATTTGTTTGCATTTTTCACATAATTTAATAATAAAATCGTTGTCTTGTGTGTGTGGGTTTTTTCCATTTTGATTTTTGGCTAATTAAAATATTTGCCGGCCTTAGACAATGACAATGCTTAGAATGAGAGATGGAGATAGAAGAGATCTTAAGGTCACAAAGCAGACACAATGCACAATTAGAATTGAATTTGAAAATGGTTTTTTTATATGCATTATTCATGGCAAAAGGTCGTCTAGAGTAATCAGTTGGCAACCAGTTTAATATTATCCTAAAAAAAACTCTCGATTTCATTTACATTTCTAATGCAGTCGAATTTGGGTGAAATGTGTCGTCGCAACGAAGCGACGTCAGCAACTGGTTTTGCCAGACAGTTTTTCCATTTAAATTTGACTTGATAATATTTGAATTTATACTTGAAGTCGCATCAACCGGTTGCTTCTCCTCCTGATCTTCAATAAATGCCGGTGCCAGGTTTCGACTGCTTCGTTGTCACTAAAAATTAGCATCTCTTCGGCCAAGCCGTACAAAATTTGACTTTTCTTTCTTCTTTTTTTGAATAGTTTTTTAGCTCTTTCAAGGTCGCCTCAGTTTTTTTTTTATGTAGTTTCTGTTTAATTTTCTGGCGCTGTTTATTTTTTTGGTCAATTTGGATTTCGTTTAGCATGTTATTATACAATATTGTGTGGGTTAAGCCGATTACATTTTGTAGAGCCATTTGTCAGTCTGAATTGGATTTTTTGCAGATTTGAGTGATTATATAGCCAATTATTAAAGTGCTTAAGCTGTCAAATCGTTGACGCTTATGTTTCTGTCTTTAGTGTAGGAGTAGTTCAATCAGCTCTTATAGCTATACGACAGAATAAATATTTAGCTATGCCTATTTAGCAAATTTTCCTAGTAAATATTTATAATCAAAGACCTTCAAAATCTGTAGAACTGACCTCAAATACTTGTAGCGTGACTAATGCTCATTAGTGTACACTTTTCAAATCTTTAACTTAAATGTAAAAAACATTGTTCTGAGCTTGTTTTGAATTTGTCTTAGGCTTGAACTTGATCAAATACGAACTTCAAGAAGATTAAAATATTTGTTGTTAATCTTAGCGTGACTAATCTATACTAATAAGAATTGTAATAGAACAAATTGATATTAAAAGTGTTTCTACCTGTATACTTTTTTGGTTACTGTGAGCGCTCACTTAAAACTTAATTTATAGTCATGTAGATAATTTTATTTATATATGTATTTAATTATATACTCGAAATCTTTATATGCCTATTAAACCATTCAAGTTTTATTTGAAATAAATTCATTTTAAATCTTTTTACAGAGCTCGCTTCTTCACAGCTTTGAATGCGTTTTTCTGAGCCATCGCTTGATTGGCAAGTGAAAACGAAGTTTCCTTTTTTTTTTCTTGTTTTAAATCGTTTTCAGTTTCAATTTCTGTTTGTTGTTTTTACTTTATATTACAGTTGTCAATTAATCGCCCATTCCGGTTGCTAGTCAGTCACTTGAGTTGGAGCTGTGAAAAGTCGCTGCTGATATGCAAAAGCAGAGCAAACAGCATCTCGATGAGAAATCTCAGTTTCACACGCATTAAACAGTCCTCTTTAGGTGTTTCCCAGTAATTAACGAATTAAAATGTTTGCTTTAGAGGAAAACTCCCAAAAAGCAGTCAAAAAAAAACCAAAATGAGCAGAAAAATGTTTGATGAAATTACAACAATAAAAAGAAAGAAAAAAAAAGTGCATATACGATCGTCGCAGATGAATGAAAGTAAAATTTCAAAACTTTGTTGTAACTATTTTTGTTGCTGTTGCTGTTGTTGTTGTTGTTGTTGTTGGTTATGATGAAAGTAAAATCGGCGCAGTTTTATTTGGTCGCTGCGGCAAAAGATGCGCTCAGCAAAAGATACAAGATACAAAGCCACAAATTTTGTATAAACAAATTATGGCAATTGTTTGTGCTTTTAGCAAGTAATGCCAAGCAGCAACAAAGCAACATATTTCAGTATGTTGTATATAGTAGCAACAACAACAACAACAACAGCAAGTTGTACATGGCAAATAATTAGCAACGCTTCAGCTAATTTTGCAAAGTTTTGCCAAGAGATTTGGCCCTGAGATTTTTTGAAGAGGCTGCCTGGCAAAATTTTGCTTGGCAAAAAAAAACACGGTTTACCTGAAAATCAACTGCGTATTTTTTTGGTTTTGAAATAATCCACATATGTTTTACAGCTATTTTTCAAAATGTTTAATGGTTGTTGCTAAAAATGCATGCAGCATGAGGAAAATTCATACAATAAACTGCACACACACGCGCGCAAGAGAGAGAGAGAGAGAGACACATGGAGAGCGAGAGAGCGAGAGAGAGCGAGTAAGAAAGAAAGACGAGCATATATGGCAGTGTGCGCGTGTGTGTGTGGTGTTGCAGTTTATTGGGTGGTGTGCGTGCACTTGTGAAAATTTTCATTGATGTTTCAAATTTAGTGTAGTTTTTCAGTTGTTTTCCAATTTGTCAAACACGCGCGTTTATTTATATATTTTTGAAACGTATTTTTTAAAGAATTTTCTGTTTGCATAAAACGGACTGCAAATGTGGATTGAAAACTCTTAGCAGGTATTACGACACTTGGGCATTAGTTTTTCACACCAATACAGCTGCAGTTGCGCATTTCACACGTTTTTCAATGCGCTTAATTTTTGTTTTATTTGATTTTGGCCACAAATTAACATTAACATAAACAAATCGCTTGCAAAAACTTTTTGTTGGCCATATAAATTTTATATAATTTTTTACAACACAATGCCATACGCACACACACAATCACACACACACGTACGCACACACACACTTACAGATCGATATATATACACTTGTGCGAGCGCAGCGCATGCGCAGCGTTTATTTGAATTATTTTGTATTTCTTATAACGAAGTTAACCACGCCCACTTACTGTTGCCAACCTGTCTTGGCTGCCGTTCACCTGGCTGACCGTTTGCAGACTGAAATTGCAGATTGTTGGCCAACTTTGTGTTGGCATAAAATCGTCTTTAGGTAACGAAACGAATCGAAGCTTTTTTAGCTCGCTAATTTGGTTTCCAGTCGCATGTCTTGGAAACTGGTTTCTTGCCGCTTCGCCGCAGCGGCTTTGCGCATGCGCTCACCTCACCCGAGAGCAGGAGCGTACCAGAGAGAGAGAGAGAGAAAGAGCGAAATGTGGAGGGAGAACAGCTGCTGGCTTTGAGAGAGCAAATTTGAGCTTTTCTTTGTATAGCAGTTTTTTTTTTTTTATGTTACAATTTTCCTCTGTCAACATTCTGCAATCGTTTCGCTTATTTTCATTGTTTTTGTTTTGTTTTGTTGTGATTTCTCAGTTTTGCTTTTGTTTTTTACTTTTCTTTTTGATTTTGTTTTGCAGTAGTTGCCATGTAGCTGCTTGTTTCTAGCTTATAAGCAGCTCAACAGGTTTGCTGATTAAGATTTTAGCTTATTTTTTTTTTCAATTTATTTAATGAATTTGTTGCAAAATATATTAAGAAAAAAATTGATACACAATTTGTATGCCTTGTTTATTTCTTTTTAATATTCAAAAGCCCCTTAATGTCGAAAATTAATTATGATTAATGACACAAACAATTTTATAAAAAATATATATATATATAAATTCGTTGTAAAAGTATTTTAAGAAATTGTTAGATATATTTTTTAACACATATAATTTAAATATGTTTGAGATGCATTTTAGTTCGATTTCCTTTATTTGTACAATGCGCTCTTTAACTGTTTGTTAATTTCCGCATTACTTTCGTCAGCTGCCATGCATATATAATATATTTTGACTGATCTATTAACGATTCACAATTGATATTCATGTGCACGTTAATATGTTTCAGTGCTTACCGTTTTGATTTGCTGACTGACCGCAATGACATAATAACAATAGCACAACAAATTGCTGCTGCTGTAAATAAACAAACAAAAAAGCAATAACAACAACAACAACAGCAGCAACAACAACAACAAGAGCGTTAAGCATTTCAATTAATGACCCAACGTAGGCCAAAACCATCTGCTATTAGTCACACTGATGGAAAACAACCGTAAACAATAAGCAATGGACGTTGGCTAAAGACATATAAATTGGTTAAACGGCTCATGAATTATTGCGCATACGCCGCGTGGCGCGCCGCTGCACTATTAAATTTTAGTTAGGCATTTCATATACAAACACACACACATACACACACACACACACACATAGAGGCATTAAATGACTAAATCTTAAATCGGCTGAATGCAAAATAATGTGAGGCATTTCAAACGGCTCACAATGAAATCAATCAGCGGCCACAAACAACTGCTCCCCATTTCTGCTGCTGCTGCTGCTGCTGCTACTGTTGTTGTTGTTGCGTTCACTGCGGATTATGGCATATTTTTTTTAAGCCGACTTGAGGCTGTGTCTGCCGTGTGTGTGTGTATTTATTACGTCACAGAGCTAAAGTACTTGGAGTGTGTTGCACTGCATCTGCGCCTGTGAAAGTTGAATTTGGATTTCTGTGGCGACTCTTTGCTTGTTGCTTGTATTCAAATTGGAGCAGCAACAGGCAGAGTCGCAGTTAACACATACACACACACACAAACACACTTCATCGAGTGGCAGAGTGCGGCTTTATATCAGCTATTCATATCCAACACATTTGCTTCCTATGCTCTCAATCTATCCATGTGTATATGTGGCTGCTGCTGAGAACGGGAGCAATGTGTCGTGTGTGTTTGTGTTGCGAGTGTGTGAGTGTGTGTGTGTGTGTGTGGGCTGCATTGTTGAACCGGTATGCCGCATTTAATCCAAAGTTGCAGTATTTAGTTTTTACTACATGCTGTAACTGCTAAACAGCTGCAATTTGCCAGCTGTTTGAGTTGCACTGATTAAAAATGTGCCGAGTTTTTTTTGGTAATAAAAATAAACATTTCCCATTTAATATGATAGCGCAATTAATAATTAAATTAACTACACTTATTTTAATTGCCACTCGTTGTTAGATTACGTATTACATTCAGCTTGGATTCGGATTAGATTATACAACAAAATTATTTTCGGTTTTCTACGAATTTGCGTTGTTATTTATTCAGAATACATTCGCATTTAAGCCACGTTTAACTCTAACATTTTCTGCTTAAGCATAACTATTAATTATCAGTTGCCATCAATTTGTAAACATTCCGCTAATTGGTTAAATTGTTGCCAACATTTTTGCAATGCAAATTTTATTTGGCAATTGTCGGCAGCTTTTTAATCATCTCAAATTTTGAATATAGTTAAAAATAAACGGCGCCAATTAAGTAAAGATTATCTACGAATTAGGCATTGAATATGATCAATGAAAACTTTGGGCATTTGTCAACATTTATGTCTGCAATAAAAAAATAAATACTTACCGTTGCAAGTGTACTCAAATCCACAAATCCCAAAGTGTTGACTTCTCGTAAATTACTGTGGAACCACCAGCACGGAAAAAACCCCACCCATAAAAATCCAAATCTGTTTTGAGTCATTTGTTAAGGTATCAAAGAACAAAATGCAGGTAAAAATGCTTTTATTGTTGTATGCAACAAACGAAAAGTCGTTCAACCCGTTTTCAGGTTGTTGTCGTATACGTAATTACATGAAAAAGAATGCATTTGTTGTCTCATTTGTTATTGTTATTGTTATTGTTTGTGTTTCGCTTGCTTATGATAACTGGTTGGGTTTTACATTCTCTTGCAGGCCTTGGCGGTCGCTAACAACTAAAAACGAAAAGAAAAAAAAAAAAAACACAAGGCACACACAGCGAACTGCAATTCCGCAATAAATTCGAACTCCAATTCGAATTCGAATTCGAATTCGAGCTTGTGTTCGTATTCGTGTTGACCTTGCGCCTAAGGGAGTCCGTTTCCAGCTCATATGATAAAAAAGTTCAAAACGAAGCGAACAACTTTATTTAAAGTACTATTCGATGCCGGACGCTCTTCGCCCGCCCCCCCTTGGGCCACATGGGCATCCAGTTCAGCCTCCAACTCGTCGCCATGGCGCACAATATACCACTCGGCTATGAAGTAAATGACCAGCGTGATGAGCGCAAATTTCACATAGATCTTCAATATGCAAACAATATTGATGTACAGCGCATGCAGCAGCTCCATGGCATCCATCTTAACGGCCAACGTTGCGTATGCGTAATGCAAATATTATCTATATTATCTATATAGCCAAAAAATAAATAAAAATAAACAAAAAATCTGCTTTTGCTCTAGGGTCTCGACAAGCTGAAGCGAAGATTGCGATTTGTTGAAATGAGGTCGCTGGAGGCGAAGTTTTTGGAGTCGCTCAGCAAAGCGGCGCTTTGTGGCTTATGCAATTGTTGTGGTTGTTGCTGTTGTTGTTGCTTTTTATCGATTGTGTAGAGCGCATTAGTGTAGCGTTTAAGATGCACATTTCGCTTTCGTGCCTGACTGATGCCTCTGTCTATTTAGTTGTTGTCGCTGCTGCTGCTGTTGCTGTTGTCGTTGTCGTTGTTGTCGCCTCATTTGAATTTTATAGTGTTGATGATCCCTCGTGCTTCCAATTTTCGTGGTGTTTGCTATTTTCGGCCTTTTACGCTTCGTAATAAGTGCTTGGTGTTGCTCGGCATTCGCTTTCAGTTTTTAGTTTCAGTATATTTACTGATGTTTTTTTTTTTTATCTCTCACGTTGTCATTTGATCATTATGCGCGCACCTTAATTATGTTAATTTGTGTGTGGCAGCTTTGTACAATTTTTCTTTGTTGCTATTGCATTGATGTTGGCTGTTAAAGCTTAAACAAAATAAAATAATAAAAAAAAACAAAGAAATGAGAAAAATATAAAAAAAATATATATATAGTAAATGTTCGTCGCATTTTAATTTGATTGAAAATTAATTTGAGGCGAGGCGGCCATCTAATATAGATGCAGATAAATAATGGTAAACAGCGCCATAAATAACGGCAACAATACGCAAATTAGATTGCGAAAATGCTGTGATTTTTTTTATTAGCGTAACTGGAGCAGGGAGGGTGTCAGGTTTTTGATTTTTTATTTGCTTTTAGGCAGGTTTTTCAAACGACTTATGATATGAGGTTGCAATTTCGTAAGGTTATGACTGAGTGGTAAGGGATAACATGTGGTCAATTAGTAATAGAACTTGAGCTTGCTCACGACTCACATAAGTGACTGAAAGTTGTCGAGGAGTTGAAATGATTTTATCCTGAACGTACTCTCAAAAGTGACTCTGAAGTTGTCGAGGAGTTGAAATACTTTTATTCTACATAGAGTCTCATAAGTAACTGAGAAGAGCAGCCCAATACAATCCACATACATTACCAGGATTTATGCACGCTTCGCATTGCAATCTCTTTCTGTCAGTCTCAATTTAAGTGTATGGATAACGGCAGTTTAGTTTGTGCACTATTTATAATAACAGTAACCCAGTATAAACTTAAGTGCATACTGAACGCACTTAATAACCTTGGCAAAGACCTTCTCTGGCTAAGTAATCTGTTTTAAAGCCCCCTTTCGGAGGCACCACTGACTCTTAGTCAAGTTGGACAAATTTCAGTTGAGTTTGAGTTGAGAGTCACAAAAGTTCATGTCCAAAAAAACTCGATTGCATCTTCAATACACTTGACAATCGCTTAACGAAATCGGTTTAGCCGTACGATTTGTGTGTATTTAACCGGACAGCGGCTTCAGTTGCAGTCTCCGCACTCCTCCTTCTCCTCCCCCCACCGAAGCAGTTGGTAAATGCAGCAATTATTTAAAGCACACAAATCAACTTCAGTTTGGATGAGTCTATGGCTGCAGTCCTCTTTGCCAAGCCGAGTATATTTTTATTAATTTAAGATGTACGCGCAAAAAACCCGCAGTCACTGCAATGTACATATAAGCAACCGAAACCAGTCTCCAAATGGACAAAAGTGGATTGCCTTCATTGCCGGGAGACGTGGCACTTGGGGGTCTGTTGTGCGTCGGCTGCCAAATCGAATTCTTCCTGACGTTGCAAAATTAATGTAAATGCTGAAGTTGAACTGTCGCATAAAATAAACCACAGACAAAGAGGCATCCCGGCCCCAGTCCAAACCTCCGCCTTCCTCCTTCCCCCAAACTGTCAAGTTGTCAAGTTGTGGCTGAAAACTAGACACTAGATTCGCGATTCAAGATGCGCACCTGAAAACGTGAAGCTTCAGACTTGTAGATTCGCACAGACGCAGCTCGAACATAAGTTTTGTTTTTGTTTTTTTGCCGAGGCAGCTGCTTGGAGTCCGATAAGTGCGCCGTACTCGTCCATAGCTACGCTTACCGGTTTCTGGTGCAGCTTCGTAGACCCTCTGACATTCTCACCTTAAGCGTAAAACACTTAATTTCGGTTTACTTTTAATACCCTGTAGCTGTCCAAGTGCTTAAGTGGGGTGTATTTATAGGGATCATTTATTAAATGTTGAACAAATTTAAGTATAAGTTTATTAATTTATAAGAAATATTTCAGCTATGTGCAATAAATGTTTAATATAGATTTTATATTATTTATAATTTTACAAAGTTTTTAATTTGTGTTTACTTTTCATAACTGAATATGAGGTAATTTACTAAACTGTTGAAATAAATACATAGAAACACTGACTAATAACACTACTAACAGCGGCAGACGGTTGAAAATAACGGCGAACGTGCGGAGGAAGCGGATTGATAACGGCAACAGTCGCGACGCCAGCTGCCGGCAAAGGCGACCGCATTGGTCGCTTATCGAGTGCAGCCGCTTATCAGCAGCATGTTGATACCAGCAAAAGGTTTTTTTTTTTTTTTTGCAAATATAGAATCAATCGCAGTTAAACAGGCATTAATCGCTGCCTAAATTTCTGTGTTAAGCAGTGTAAATATCGTAAATGGAAGTGATCTTTCCTTTCAAGCAATCTGTCATTTGTGTGGTGGGAGAGGTGGAATACTAGTATCTGTGCAGGGCTCCTTCAAAATGTCCACAATTTCTTGCATACAAGGTCGTTTCGTGATATCTTTATCCCAGCACTTCTGTATCAGTTTCTGAATGTATTCGGGGATTTCATCACCAATAGGGGGCCTTAGACCATCCTTAACAATTTTTTCTAAGAATTTCATATTCTTAGGTTCATCCTTGTATGGCACCTTCCGCATCATAACTTCCCAGATCGTAATGCCCATGCTGTACACATCACATTTCTCAGTATATTTTTCGCCTTCCAAAATCTCGGGTGCAGTATATAAGGGAGTGCCCACACCTTTTGTCATAATGGTTTGCACTTTTCGCGTAAAGCCAAAATCGCATATTTT
Organism: Drosophila paracracens; assembly: GCA_035044025.1. Taxonomy (NCBI): domain Eukaryota; kingdom Metazoa; phylum Arthropoda; class Insecta; order Diptera; family Drosophilidae; genus Drosophila; species Drosophila paracracens. The sequence continues at coordinate 11,821,844 of JAWNMN010000192.1, read as the reverse complement.
CAATATCTTTCGCTCAGCGTCAAGTAACATATTGGCGGGTTTTACATCCCTATGGATGTAGCCTCTCACTGAACACGCACGAAGATAGGCCAACGCCTGCGCTGCCTGGCATAACCACCGAACGCCATCCGCACGGCTATATTCAATGCGGCTTTTATACATAAGGTCCCTTAAAGATCCACCAGCCATATACTCCATAACAAAGTAGGTGTCCCCGTTGAATCTCGAAATACCAACAAGTTTGACGCAGTTCTCATGACCATTGACCTCTTCCTGATACTCGATCTCTTTCAGAATATAAGTATTCTCCTCAATGTCCCCTTCCACTTTTTTAATAGCTACATCTTCGTCCTCATATTTTCCAACAGTGACAATTCCATAGGTGCCCTTTCCAATTCCTTCTCCAAACGTAAGTTTTTCATATTCGATTGTCAGCTTTTTTAGTAGGTTTTTAATGTGGTTTTTTTGTGAATCAAAAGTTGAGTCACTCATAATATAATCTGGAATCTGGAAGACGTATAGTGCGTAGTCAACACGATGAGACGACGTTTAGGATCGAACTCTGTATCCGGCTTGAAGGACCAAATGTAAATGCGTGATACACGTATAGTGGTGTGCAGTCAACACGATGGGACGACGTTTAGAATCGAACTGACTGCTCTGACGAGCAGGCCCTCTATTTATATAAAATGATTAAATCTAAATACATATATAATATTATGTAGCCGCTGATAAGGCGTCCGCTTGGCGCCCAAATTCTTAGAAACACGAACTAACAGCGACAGCCGGTTGAAAAAACCGGCGAACAAGCGGAGGAATCGGATTGATAACGGCAACAGTCACGACGCCAGCTGCCCGCAAAGGCTATCGCATTGGTGTTTTATTGAGTGCGCTTATCAGCTTACAGTCTTTCATGTGCATACTTGAACAATCATTAATTTTCAAAAGTTGCATACAAAAAATTAAGTACAATTAAAAAAAAACACTGATATTATTTGACTACGGTTCTTTCGGTTTTATCATTATTTCTTTGCTTACACTTTGAAAAGTAGTTATTTTTATTATATAGAGTTCAAAAACTATTTCCTTATCCTCGTCACATGACACTTATTTAGATGCATATTAATTAATCAAAGCGTAACAATGATAAAGTTATTTGCAATTGTATAATTGAATTTATTTTATTATTGCTGCTTGTTTGGCTAATTGACAGTAACCCATTAAAATATGGGTGACCAGCAAGTAAAAAGGCCCAGCCAAGAAACAAGAGACAAGTAACAAGTAACAAGTAAGCAATCAACACACATATAACAACATGTATGTATGTACAACATGCCAAGCCAACATTTAAGTAGATGCGACCATAGATACGTATCTGTCTGTATTTCAGTCTGCCTGTCTTTCGGGGCTTGCCTAGGGTCTGTTTGGATTTGGGGATTAGGGGGAGTGGGGCAAATTGTTGGTCTGGCTGACACGCATTTCTACTCGCTAATTGCACAAATTGTGTCACTTGGCTGCCCAATAAACGCGCACATGGCACTTGACTTATAATTAGGTGTAGGCCCAAACTTGGTGTACCTGTTTGATAAATAACCGGTATTTATTGGATTGTGTAACTAATTGTTTCCGTATGCTGTCTGCTTCTCTGTTATTGTTACCTGTTGATTGCAAATCTGTTAGAAGTTGTCGAGCTTTGCTTTTGGTTTTATTCTCAAGCTGTCTGCGGCTCCACTATTACCATGTTTCCCAAACAACGCTTCCAGTCAGCCACAATAAAGCACAGTCTTTCGTAAATCGTTTGTAAAATCACATAATTATAACCTTTAACAGCTTTTTAACGCATTCTTATCTCTAAAGTTATATTTACCTCATTGTTATCTATTCGTGCACATTTTGCTGTGAAGTAAACTAAATAAAAAACACACACAAAAAATAAAAGCAGCTAACTTTGACAATTGGAAGCTGGAAAGCCAGCAATTTCAATGAAAGCTTTGATCGGCCATATGATCAGCAGCTGATCTGCAAGCAGAACTTTAAAAGTAGCAAGAAAGCTTTAAAAAGAGATGACAATAGATACGCTGAAAATTGTGCTTATTGAAAGCTTCAGTTCTATAACAGTCAGTTTAAAAGCAGCTCTCAAAGTCACAGCTTCAAAGCTTTCAAGTCCCAACTAATGAAATGCAAAGCCTAAAAGTATGCAGCAGAAAATTAAGTCTTTCATTTATTTTATACAAATTTTATTATTCTCTTTTGTTGCAGGTACATAAATTGATTGAAGGAAATTACATATTTACAAAATGAAAATTGGGAAACGTGGTGAAACTGGTGAGAGGATTTTACAAATGATAAGCAATTCTTGCAGTAAATTCATTTCGTGTTTCGAAACAACAACTACAAAGCTTTCTCTGAGATTTTCTTTATTGATATTCTATTCACTCAATGGCGTCAATTATTTCATATTCTTCATCCAAAGAATGATCATAATCGATGTTGTATTTATTTTTGATTTTACTCTTATAATCCTTAAGCTCATCATCGTTTTCAAATTTATTCAAATTGTAACGCTGAGTGCCACGATGTTTGCTGTTGTAGTTGTTGTTGTTGGTGCTGTTGCTGCTGTGGTGTTGTTTATTTGAGGTGCGATCTTTATGTCTAGTGGGCATATTGCCTATGCTATAACGATTACCTTTATTTCTATCGCTATTATTTCTACTGCTCTGCTTACTGCTACTGCTGCTACTATTTTGCCTACTTTGATATTCGCTACGTATACTAGAATTATATTGTTGCTGTTGTTGCTGTTGTTGCTGTTGCTGCTGTTGCTGCTGTTGCTGCTGTGATGATGAGTATGACGACTGAGATGGATTGGTTGTGTATCTCATGCTGCCTCTAAAACTATTTTTGGTCATTTTATTGTAGTTGATTTTTGCGGTGCTATCTACGATCTTGTTGCTGTTCATATTGCTGTGCTGGTTATCTATATTGTTGCTGCTCCTGATGCTGCTGTTGTTGCTGATGTTGCTGATGTTGCTTTTGTTTTGTTGTGCCAGAAACTGTCGCTGTCTGCCGCCTCGTTGTCGTTTCGCTGTCCCAATCATATACTCATCATCAGCCTTATATCATACCTCATCTTGCTGCTGCTGCTGCTGATTACGCTCCGGTATGCGATACAATTCATCGTTATTCTGATACAGTTGCTCCGAGCTCTCGCAGTTCACATTTGACCACCAGTCGCAGACGCGGACAGCCTGATTGAAGACGGTGCCATTCGGACAGAGGAAGGAGTATTGATGGCCGGAGTGCAGACACCAGTGCCAGACCTTTGAAAATCCACAAATATTATGACTAGTTTGAGTTTAATTGATCATAAGTTTAATATTCTATCTAAAACTGGGTTTTAGAATTACTAGATTATTATGACTTAGATGTCATACTTAATAGTAAAACTGGACTATTGAATCTGAATCATTTCTTATATTGTCTCTCTCTATTTCATCATTGAATGCACTCATCTTACCTGACATCTTGTCTCGATATCCGCATAGTAGCCTGGCTGACGTCCTTGGCAGTTGAAGGCCAAACCCTTGGGCACCACATCATAGGCTGGATAATCCTCGCCAGATATGTAGCCATCAATTTGCTGCAACAAGAGTTGGCCAAAATGAGATGCGAGTTTTTGTTTTTTTGCATAATCTATGGGAATGTGAATTATCTCATCGAGTGCAACTGCAGTGACCTTCGTTGGGTTTTGTTTTTGTTGCTGTATTTTTGTGGCCTGTTGATTGCCCAAGCAGGGCACATTTAAATCATGGCAAAGCAACAGCAAAATGATGTCTAAACAATAACAAATTACGAGCTTGAAACAATTGCCACACACAAATTTACTACACGCCAAAATGTTAAAAAGAGACAGAAAAGAAACACAAATTTGAAATGCAAATGCATCCGCCAAAAAATCTGTCGAAAAGTTAGCAAAAAAAAAAAAACTGACTAGAGATCAACAAAAGAATCAGTGAGTGTTGAAAATGTGCAATAGCGGGTGGCTGTGTGTGTGTGTGTATGTGTGTGTGTGACAATAAAACCTCTTTAAAAAACCAACAGAGAACTGTCAATCTCATGCGTATGAAACCATGAAAAGTTGCCTCCAGCAACACAAGCGTGGCCAAGTAGCAACCCCAACACGCACACACACACACACATACACACACACACACACACACATGCCCTGACATTCCCATAATAGACATTCGACACTTTGTTCTTTGTGTTGTTCAACCAGTTCAACATTCATAACTAAATCCATTGCAAAAATGATGCCACAGCATTTTCATACCACTGCTGTGGCTGTGTCTCTGTGCAACATGTTGCATGTCACAGGTCTATCTTTCACCTATCTTGATCTTGCCACAATTGCAAATCTCAATTTAATTTCATTGTTATTGTTGCTGTTGCTTCTGATGCGTTACGCTTAAATAAGTCCATTTGCCAAGGCGTGTGACTAAAATCTTTGCAATTTTTCAACCTTTTTTTATGCAGTTAAAATGCAATTGCATTTAACATTTTTTTTATTGTTTTCTAATTTGATTTATGCAGATGAGCAGTTATTTAAATATTATACAACTTGTGGGAAATATTAAAGGCTATAACTATAAATAGAATATAGACATTTGAGCGAGCTTTGCTTTTGAAGTTGGCCTTTGCACCAAGTACGTGCCTAAATATTAAATGCATTTTTGAAATCAAGATGATAAAATCATTTAAATGTCGTCTTGTGCGTGTTTTGTTAGTTTTGCTAAATATTCAATGCTGACTCGATGCTAATTCGATGCTTAATCGATGCTTATTCGATGCTTATTAAATGCTTATTCGATGCTCATTCAATGCTTATTCGATGCTTACTCAACTCCTCTGCCATAACGATGCACTGTACGATTACCAAACAATTTAACAGCTAGTTGTTTTTTTTATAACCACTGCAATTTCCTGCAAGCACGCTAATAACTTTCCTGGGCTCTTAACATTTTCAACTGCAGCAACAATAAACACCCAGTGCCTCAGTAACCCACAGCTGCATAGCACCACCGAACCCACTCCCATCCCCGCCCTGACAACACTCAACTCTGTAAGGTACTTGGACTGTTTAAATACCAGACGACGACGACGACGACGACGACGAAGACGAAACGACGAAGACGAAGACAATAACAAAAGCGGCCAATTTACCTTTCTTTTATGTTACTTTTGCTTTTGCTCTTGCTTGCTGTTGTTGTTGTTGTTGGTGCTGTCTCGTGCAGGGCACCAAGGCTAATTGATAAGAGACAACAACAACAACAACGAAAACACTAGTAAGAATGATCTTGTGGAGAGAGTTCGACTAGCAAATACCCTGCACCCAAGTATTCATCTATCAATGAGTGAATATTGCCTTCGTAAACATATTTGATGTATGTATTGATGTATTAAAGTGTGTACATGTACATAACAAATTTTTTTGTATAGCCATAAAATGCAATAAGCTTAAACTGTTCGAATTATATGAGTCTTTTGTCATGGTGTCTAAGATTGATTTGAGATAACGATCTACACTTTAGAAAGAGATTCAATTATCAATAAAATGAAGTAAATTTGAACTGAGAACTGCTCGTATACAAATATTTTTTGCCCTTTAGCTGCAAGAGTCTCTGAAGGTGAGGCATGCTAATTTGTTGTTGCTTGTCAAAGCTGATCACTCTGATATATCAATCAATGCTGCATCTTCCTGTTACATACGTTTCCACTACGACATTATACCCATTTTCAGTGGGTTCAACGTATAAATAAAGAGGCCACAAGCGAATGCTGCAGCAGAAGAAGAAAAAAGCAAATGATGACGACACCTTGAGCCCCAAGAGTCTTAAATGGGAAATGGGCAATGGGGAATTAGGGGGAGCTCTGAGATCTCCGTGTGTGGTTGTGTGTGTGTGGTGTGTGTGGCGTCGCAGACGTGAGAAGATGTCTAACACTTTGCAGACAGGTCGACGTCGTTGTCGTTGCACTTGCAAAATCGCATGCAGCCATGTCTAGAAAAAAAGTTCACTTTTTTGGTCCACTTTTTTTCTTGTGGCAACAATTGCATTGTTGCTGTTGCTGTTGCTGTTGTTGTTGTTGCTTTTAAGGCGACTGCGGCTGCAACTTTGCGTGGGAGTTTGTTGTTATTGTTGTTGTTAGTTGTTGGTTGTGTGTAGATCGCTATCAGACAAGAGACAAATGGTGTGCGCAATCTCTTACTTTGAATGAGTATGGAAATTATCTAAGATGACACTTTATTTTCTTCATTTTGTTTTTGTTGTTGCCACTTTGCCCGGTTGCTGCTGCCTCTGCTGCTGCTTCTGCTGCTGCTCATGATATGTCTGTTCTACAGCTAATGAAGTGATCAAATTTTATGCAACATTGTAAAATTTTTTTCAATTTTATTCCCAGGCTTATAAAGTTTTATGAGCGGCGCAGAAAGAAAATATTCAACGATAAACTGCAAGATAATTGACAAAGAGCAATAAATAGACAAATCGAGGCAGGCAGGCAGGCAGTCAGACAGTGAGGCAGTCTGGCGGGCAGGCTGCAAAAGGGTTTCCATTGAACGCAAATAAGTAGTTGCCGCTTTGGCATCATGTGGCGCCCCTTGCCCCCGAAACTTACCCCATTGACACAGTTCCCTGCCAGCAGCACAGCAGCGAACACGACAAAAAAAGCGATGGACATGCAGGAGGCAAAGAAGTTGCGGGTGGCAACGGAGGAGCAGCGGCCGTTGCTGCTGCTGCTGCTGGCTGCTAGATGAAGATGCTGCTGTCTGCTAACTTGTTGCAGTTGTAGTTGTTGCTGTTGTAGCTGTGGTGATTTGTTCGCTGTTGTTGCGGCTGCCATGATGTCTGTTATTTGTTGGGTTTATGCGGCTACGCGGCGTATACGTAATTTAAATGTGATTTTCGGTTTATTTCGTTGTTGTTTTGCTATCTAAAACACAAAATCGAAAAAAGAGAGAAAAAGAAGAGAAGAGGCGAGCTAAGCTAAGTGCTATTAGATGTTGTATACATGCAGCTTATGTGTGTGTGTGTCTTTTTAGAAAGGAAGCTGCAATTGAAAATGTGTACTCGACCCAAGCAGAAGCGCGATTTCTTCTGTAGCTGTGTTTTTGCTGTGTTTGCCGCATAATTAGATTTCATTTTTATATTTTTATTATTTTCTGAATGGAATGCAATTTAATGGTTGCCACAAATGGTAATGTGCATTTGTGGTTTCGTTGGTTTTGTGTGCTGGCCCAGCCAGGAGCTGATGCTGCTGCTGCTGCTGAGATACACAACATTCACTTCTTGCAACTTGAAGTTGCGTTTTTTATTGTTTTTTGATTGCGCTTAATGGTTATCTTTACAAGCGCAGTCTTTGCGGGTGATAATTACATTAAACCCAATTCGGTATTATGCGAATTAACTTAATTAAGAGATTGTATGCGCTGAGAAAGGTGCAAATTTACTGAATTTTGCGTTAAAGAGGCAATTAGAACTTTGAAAAACTTTGAATTATTAATAAGCAAAAGGTTTATATGTAAGATCTTCCAACAGTATGTTGTTTTTGAGAGATATCTTTAGATAAATATTCTATTTAAGTCTTCCTGTCTTCCTGAAGCTGAAACTGTATTCATTATATATAATCAGGGAATGTACTTCTTTCAAATAGTGCATCCTTTAAATATTTGCTTTGAGCATTATTCTTGTTTTTTAATTGTTCCTTGAGCTGTTTTTAATCGGTCATTATACATCCTTTTAATGGATCTTTAATACAGCTCGTAAATATTTGATTTAAGTATTATTTTTCATATTTAAGTGTTGCTTGTTGATTTTGCTTATTCATTCTTTAAACATTCTTTTAGTATTCCTTTCAAATTAATTATCTCTTGGAATACATAATTCTCATTATGATTTGTTATTGTTATTGGCTTAAATGCCTTTTGTAATGTTTACGTAATTAATATCTCAACATAAAAGCCACGCACTTAACCGCACACTTGAAAAACTCTTGACATGTTTTTGTTGATTGTATATTTTTGGACGTACGTTTTTGGGTCGCGATCTGTGAGCTGTGAGCTGTGAGCTGCGAGTGCTGCACGTGTTGCCGCGTTTGGAGTTGATGCAAAAGTTAGAAAAAATTTCGCATCAATTTTTGTTTTATACTCAAGAGCAGGTCGAGCGCGGCGGCAACGTTTGCCAGTCGGCTGGGGGCCAATAGATGAGCGAGCTCCAACACACAAAATGCACAGCGTCATCGTCATCGTCAGCGGAGTCGTTGTCGTTGTCGGAGAAGCGGCCAAAAGCCACCAACGCCGCAATTGCCAAAGAGCAAACTCATCGTCATCGTCATCATCGCCAGCTCGACGAGCGGCAGCCGAAACTGAAACTAAATCATCGTGCAATTGGCGCTCAGCTCTCCGGCGCTCTCCAGCTGCAGACATGGTCTGCTCTTAGACTAGCATTCAACGCTAAATAGTTGTCGTTGTGGCAGATGCCGCAGCATCGTCTCGTTGCAGCATTGCTGAGGCTTTGTTTTGTTTACGGCTTTTGTTTGTTTACGTTTTTTGCACATATTTTGTGTCGCAAAAAACAAACAAACAAGAAACAACATACAAAAAATACCAAAATTAGTGCACATTTTTTCATCTCAGCTTTTGAGTTATTGATGAATGCCAAATGAAAATCTTGGGCAACAAACCTGTACAGTAAACACGATAAGAGTGTTCAAATGGGGCAACGAAATGGTTGGAATTAGTGGCGCTTAGTTGTGACCACAACGAAAGACTTGGTCAATAAACTTGTCAGTTCATTACTTATTATTTAATAGTTGCAATACATTAAATATAATGTCAAATTTGAACGATCATACAATTTATTTGATTAAGAACGGGAATAAATGATGGGATTCCTGGTAATCCTTATGGTTCCACGTTGAAAGACTCGGGCAACAAGCTAGCCGTATGAAAAGTGAATGCAATGAAATGGCAAGTTGGGGTTTACTTTGGAGCAAATCATCAATCAAAATTATAAGAGGATATAAGAAGAAGAAGAAGAAGAAGAAGAAGAAGAGGAAGAAGAAGATGAAGAAGAAGATGAAGAAGAAGAAGAAGATCTTTCACTTGAAGCGATTGCTTCACTCAATAAAAATGCTTTTTCACTAGGGAAAATAAAAGTCTTATGCAATAAAGACTGAAAAACTTAAATTTATTAAATAATTAAATAAAAAAATCAATTTTAAAGTTGATAAATATTAAAGAGTTAAATTAATTATAAGTTTGTCCAATTATGGAATTTATTTTATTCTATGTGAGACTAATTAGAATTGATTAACAAGAATTGGCCATATTGAATTATGTATAATTATTTGCAAATGTTAAATAAACTATTTAAATTTAACAATGATTTATTATTTATTTAATGGTTTCTTGTTGAGCAACTAGTAAACTGTGTGCCGGATGCCGCTTAGAGCCGCTTAAAGCCGCTTTAATTACGCAAATCCCTAATGCTAAAAAAAAACTCACGCTGCACATTAATTTCCATTATAAATTACCATACATTAAACTAATTAAAATCAAACGCGGCAATAAATTTGCAGCAGACATTCGCTCTAGAATTGATGCTGCTGCTGCTGCTGCTGCAACAACATCAGCAGCAGCAGCAGCCGCTCACTTTTAAAAGATGTGCAGTGGCAATCCGGTTGGGAGCAATTGAGCCAAGGAATAATATATCGACGGCCACTGTCGACTTCAGTTGCTGGCTTTCAATGCGCTTCAAAGACGAATCTTGTGACGGAGACGGAGACGGAGACGGAGACGTAGACTTCGACTAAGTCTCTGAGGCTGAGACTGAGATTGAGACTGAGACTGGGACTGAGACTCATTCTGGTTCACCTTCGAGAAAAGCATTGCAGCAGCTACAAGTAATAACAACAACTATGACAACAACAACAACAACAACAACAACAACAAGCGACGTTTGGCAATGCGACTGCTGCTGCTGCTGCTGCTTTGGCTCTTGGTTCAGTTTTACAGTTATTTATTTTATTTTTTTATGTCTGTGAGAAATTCCCTTAATCAGCGCAAGTCATTGCAACTTGCCACCATTGGTTGCAAACAAGAAAAGTCTAAATATGATGTTGTGACTGGCGCACTGACTGAAAATGGCAGCAGGTTGCTTTCAGCCTGATTTCGTTTTTTATTTACCATTGCTATTATCATTAGGCGTTGGTGTTTGGCATTTCACAACGGTCCTCAAACTGAACTCGGCTCAAACTGAACTCGGCTCAAACTAAACTGTTGTGACGTGCAATTAATATAGCTCCAGAGCTAAAGCCGCACCTGCCACCCCAGCCTCCCCAGCCTCCAATGCCTCCAATGACTTGTGGCCATATTTTATTAGAGTTTAGTACTTGTTTCACACGCTGCCGCAGATTATATTTTTTTGTGTGTGTTTCTCTTTTTTTTCTATATGTTTTTTTTGTGGAACCGTTGCCCTTGAATGGGGCAGACTGCTGTCGGCACTACATGTGCCATCATCTTGAACGTCCGGATAATTTGGCTGGCCGCCGTTAACCTTGACTTTTAACCAACCGGAGGTGGCAACATCAACAGCAGCGGCTTCTTCAAAATTGGTTTAAAGACGTGACGAAAACAATGATAAAGTAATTATATATATACATATATACCCATACATATCATATATGTATTGTGTGTTGTATTGTTGCCTTTGACACTTGTTGGTGTTGCCCCCAAATGATTTGCTGTGTGCGTCGTCGTCGTCGTTATTCTGCTGTCAGCTTTATGGGACATTAGCGCTTTTTAAATGGTTTTTTTTATTGCTGGGCTGGGTTTTGGTTTCGCTCAGACGCTAATGCGATCAGCAGATGACAACCTTTTCGAATCCTACTATAATTAATCAAATAAGTTGCGTAATGTTTATTTAATATCAGCCTGGGAGTTGGTCAGACAAAAGTTCTGCAATTTTATTTCGGTTCTTTGCGACAAGTTGAAGTCATGGAAAGAGATGGAAAGCGGCTCATTCATTTCACATTAGCCATCTCAATCATTTATTTAAGCTTGTATCTAAATTCAAGGCTCAACATCAAGTACATGCCACTTACTTCCAGTTGCTGCCCATTGATGTTGCAATCTGAGGCAACATGCCATGCCCACATCAACTCACTTAACTCACTTGAAGTGCACATTTTTCAAAAACAATATCCTCCTTGGCAACACATTACTTGCCCCAAACAGACCGCAACTTGATAAACGCATTTTGGCAGCAGTTTTAAGTTTTCATTGTTCTGGTTTTTTTTCCTGTCCATTTTTTTTGGCTGCTCCTTTTGAATGGATTTGTTTGTGGTGTTGCACAAACACAATGCAGCTGCAGCTAGCTGATTATTGTGCAAATAAAAGTTCTAATGATGATTTCGGCAACAACAATGCCATTATGCAAAGCAACAACAACAACAGCAACAACAAGAGGAAGGTAATTAAAGGCAAAAACAAAGACTTGCAACCAGAATATAAAACGAGGAATTGTAATTATCATGGCACTGCAATCAACAATGAATATGCTAAACAGAGAACATCCTATAGAGTTGCAACGAGGCACATGCCACATCCGCCACAACAATATCATCATCATCATCATCATGATGATGATGATCATCTTCATCTTAGGTAGCCATTTGCGCAACGAGGCAAACCCAAAAACCGAAATCAAACCAAATATCATACATCATCGCAAAGGTTTCCAAATTATATCGGATCGCGGCGTTTCTCCCATTCTCTCCCTCTCACTCCCTCTCGCTCCCCCTCATTCAAATTGTAGCAAATTGTCGAAGTTTTGTAATCAAACGCGAATCACTCGCTTATTGTTTTTTGTTGTTGTTGTTGTTGTTGTTGTTGTATTCACCTCTTTGTATGTTTGCGGCCCAGCAATTTCACACACGCTGACTTTTCGCTAGTTGGCCCCTTAGCCAAGCTGCTGCTGCTGCTTCTTCTTCTTCTTCATCTTCTTCTTCTTCTTTTGCCCCTATTAGTTTTCTGCCTTCTTTTTTGGCTTTGCATTGGCTTACTTTGTCCACATATCAAATGAAAATCAAATGCTTTTGCCACAGATTTTGTCACACTCGTTGGAGGATTAAGCGAAAGTGTGGACATACCACATATGGCAGTGGCAAGGGGGCGAGTGCTGTGGCAAACAGTCCCTTTGCAATTTTTGGTCTTTGATTGATTTTCGGTCGCCGCAATTATAGTCATTAGATCAAGTGACTTTTAAATTATGTCAAACTGTAAAATTGGGTCGAGTGAAGGGCATTTTTTTTCTCTATTTGCAACATTTAGTGAATTTGCTCGTGGCGATTAAAGTCTAAGGTTGTCAAGACTTGAAAGCAGTTAATTAGCAAATTGCATTGCGTAAGCCAAGTTAAGTTGCAGCGCTTATTTCGAAAATATTTCGATGGCAAAATGGGAGTAACTCTAAAAAATACGGGCATAGGAAAAGGGGCGACAGGGAAGAAGCGTTTCTAATTATATCTCTTGCTTGACCAACTCGGAACACACAATAGGCTTACCCTAAGATGGGTTCTGGGTCACAGGAACATAGCGGGGAACCAGAATGGGGGCAGACAGACCCATGATAGGCGCCGAACCGTATTGTGGCGTAGGAAGACGGACAATACGGCTACAAATCAGGGACGAAGAAAGACAGATGCGGGAACGGAGCCAGGCAGAGACACCAGAACTCCGACAAGCCAGAAGTCTCCTGGGTGGCTACAAATGATATCCATGGGGAAGAAGAGACTCAGAATACTCACCGGTCTATTGACGGGACACTGTAGACTGAGAAGTCACCTAACCTAATTAGGTATTTATAGTAGCGATGCATGCAGGTTTTGTGGGAATGAGGAGGAATCCTCAACGCACATCCTAGCAGACTGTGTCGCCTTAATCAGGAAAAGATGCAGCATCCTAGGGAAGCATGTTCTGAGTCCCAAGAACATAGAAACCCTCAACCCAACAAAAATCTTGGCAGGAGCTGGGGTTAATGGAAGAGCTGTAGGCTCAGAAAGGGGCACAAAGGGGGCTGGTTCTCCCCAACTATAATAATAATAATTATATCTCTAATATATATTGGGCACAGCTGAAGTTAATTTGTAATTTGTTCTTTCAAAATGTTATACTTCTTACTAAATTATTATATCTCTTAGAATCTGCCTTAAGCTGTCATAAAATATGTAGTCAATAAAAAATTATTAATATTTTTGACAAATTTGTCAATATTTCAAAATATGTGCAGGCAAACATAAATAATGAACTGCAACTCAAGAAAATGGAAAATTCAATCGAATTTATTGAATTACAATTTGATGAATGCTTTGATGATGGACAGCTGTGACAACAACAACAACAACAAGAAGATTGTGGATGATTGAAACGACTGGCAGCAAATTCATCGAAGATCGTTAGAAGGCCAAAAAGAAATACTGCCAAAAAAATGGAAACGACATTTGAAGGGAACTTGGAGCCAAATGAATAGTTGGACAAGTACAAATGATAATCATGACGTGTTAGCGCAGACGATGATAGGCAAACGCTTTCGGCGAAATTTGAACACAAAATGCCAGCTCAAATCGAACCAAAAACATCGAAAAATTATTATAGCACAAATTGAGACTGGCGGAGTATTGAAAATGCCAGCTGAAGAATCGGATAACCAGTTGGATGATTACAAGTTAATGGAAGGGGGTGAGGAGGGGGAGGGGGGAGGAGTTATAGAAACTATAACGAGGCGCTAACAGGGTCAAAGCAGCAGCAGCAGCCGCAGTGGCTAGTTGACCGAAAAAAATGTTGACCAGTTTTTGAGTGTGCCACTCAATAAATTTGTTGGTTATAAAAAACAAGACGATGATGCAGCAGCAACAGCTGTAAGTTCAACACTTGTGGCACTGGCTAAAAATATTCAGCATACGCCATGTGGCGCATATGCTTAGTGAGTCGAGTTGCAACAGTGTGTGTCTTGTACGGGGTTTCATAAATTAGTTGTACAACTTTGTCGACTTGAACCTGCTTCGCAAGGGTATTTACTAAGCGGCGTGCTGTGAACAGCTGTTCTTTCGAGTTCTATCTCGCTATGGCTTGCATTTAAATCGATATCAACGCTTCGATCGCATCACAATTGTGGCAAGGTCAACGGCTGACCAGGCTAACTGCTTATAGATGATGCCTCAGAATAAGTGGGTTATAAATATGTAATGCTCTCTCATAAAAGACCTTACAAAGCAGCCTAGTCATAAGTCAAACGCTTCAACGAGCACCAAGTTGAATGTTGTTTCGTGTGAATTGAGCAGACAGACAGACGGACAGACGGAGGGAAAGACGGACAGTGAGTTGGTGCCAGCTTCCCGAGGTGGAATGGGCACGACCTTTGCCAACTGCGACTTGGTTTTGGACGCCTCCCAATCACGAGCGCTGATCGAAGATGACACCTTCAGTTATTCAGTTATTATCCATTATTGTTGCGCTGCATGACTCAGGCAGCATTGTTGCAACATCCATTTGCTGCTTGTTTGCCTGCTGCGTTTCTTTTGGCCATAAGCAACTTTCAGTTCCATATTTATGTTTTTTTTATGATTATTATTGATGTGCCATTTGTCTACTTATAATTATTTCGCCTTTTGTATGGCCAAGTGGCTACTGCTGCTCACATTTTTTTTTGCCAATGGCATTCGATTTGTTATAGTTTTATTGTTTGATTGCCGTGGGATAATTAGCGCCAAAATATATTTAACCTTTGAAGCCATCTTGCTGCATTTTTGCCAAGTTTGCTGCTGTTCAAGGCAAGGTTGAAATATTTGATATTTGGTTGTTGTACAGCGTTCCATAATTTTAAAGGTCACAATTATTATGCTCTCCAATTATGCTTGCTGCTCCTTGAATATGACAGTTTCAAGTGCGGTTTCCTTTATATTCATATTTATGGCTAAGCTGATTCTACACTGTGCATAGCATAGCTTGCTATAATATGTGCCATAAATTGCCAAGTTTCGTGTTTGCCATACTTTAAATATTTGGTTTAGGACTTCGCTACGTGCGAAAGCTCTGAAAGCTTTTGCTCAGAGAGTAGTTCACATTTTTGACAACACTTATTTCATTAAAATTATTTTTATATTTTTTGGACTGAATTTTAAATATAGTATTTATGTAGAAGCCAAACCATAAACAATAACTCCTGGATTTTGAAGATCAAACCCGAAATTAGACAACGACAATATTTTTAATCATTCTTTAATTTTGAAAATCATTTTGCTGTGAAATTTATGTAATTGCGCGTAGAAAATATGTGAAAATTTGCGCCTTATGTTGGTAGACTTTTGACTTTCGCCGTTAGATGAGATGAGATCTCAGCTCAGACAGTTGTGAACTCTTTTAGCTGCCTTAATCCATTTCTCAACATTCTTGTCACGCTTTTGCTGTTTGAATATGAAAGAATTTATTTCGAAAACAAAACGTGCACTTAACAATGGCCAAAGAGCAATTGTCATTTGACCTGTGCTTGCATTCCACAAACCGAAAGCCAGCCAGACAGATGACAGATGGAGTGGAGCTCAAGGGTCACACAAGCTGCTTATATTTCAATTGCAATAAATTGTACGTATATCTATGTATTTGCTCTCCTGCTCTCTCTCTCTCTCTCTCTCTCTCTCTCTCTTTTTGTGGTGTTTTATTTATTTATTTCACTGTTGACACCTCTGTCGAAACTTTTTGTGTATTTTGTGATGCGACAGCTGCTTCTTTGCCTTTGATGATGTCTCGAATCTAGTGAAAAATTCACAGCTCTCAATTTGATGGGCAAATAAACAAATTAATAATAAATTTGCTCACATTTCTGTGTGTGTTTGTGTGTGTAGCAGCTGCAGCCACAGTTGTGCAACAGGCCACTAAGCCAAGTCGGACTTGGCCAACTTGACCTGAAAGACGGCGAATCCTTGCGCCTCGTGCACCAGTTGCTCTGCTAAATGGTCTGTGTAATTGCATTTGACGCCACGCGGCAGCTGTTAGCTTTCTGCCGGCCAGCTAAATTCTCACCACCAAATAGTGTTGCCAACTTTTGAACAGCAACAAAAAAAAAGGCTAACTTTCAAGAGATATTTTATTCAAACAAATAAAAATCAAAATGAATTTTATAAAGTTGCCTTGAAAACTATAAAGTTTTTCTATAAATAATATAAATTTAAAGTAAAAAAAAAAATCATAATTTTTAAAAATATATTCTATACAAAATAAGGTAAACTAAATTCAAAGCAAATTTCTTTGTTAGTTAGTTAGTAAACAAATATTCTACCTTGCAGCTATTTTTACTCTCATATTTATTAATATTTTGAAGCTGCCAAACTTTTGTTGGCCAATTGTTTAAAAATCCGCCCCTCACACAAGCCACATTTGACTCGAAAAAAGCTGGTTAAGCAACGCCACTTCTAGCCATGGCCGACACTCCTCGTGTTTGTCATAATGAACACAGCCGTTGCAATCAGACGATAGCCAAGGCTCATAGATTGGCAACTTCTGTGTGCACTTGGCTACTGCTGCCACTGATTTGTGGCATTTGAGATTGCGGCTGTCAATTAGGCAACAAGCGGGGCAATCATATCGCACGGCTTATGTTTTTGAATACAGTCAGCGCTTTTTCGCTTGGCATATTAAACAAATTAGCAATGGACAAAAAGCGCAAACATAGGAAAAAACGCGCAAGTGTCATTTTCAATTGCAATCAACACGTTTTGAATGATGCACCCAATAGCTGCAACTGTCAGCCAGCCAGAGAGTCAGACTGACTGTCTCCTCCTGCAATCCAAAATCCAAACATCAACTCGAGTGTGCTTCGATTTTGGCCAATGTCAGATTTTGCATGATTTTGCTGACAGAAAGTTTGCTGACTGTTGATATGTTGATAGAAAGGGGCGGGTGTGTGTGTGTGTGTGTGTGGTGGGGGAGGGTGGGATTGTGGGGATTGTGGTTAGCTGAACTTAACTTGATTGCCATTTAAATTACAAAATCATGCATGTCACTGACAGACGGAGGAGTGAGAGATTTTGAAATTATAGTGCATTTGTGTTTTGTAATTAGACCCCAAATAGATCCTGAACAGCTGTTGTGTGTGTGTGCTTGTTGTTGTGCAGCTTAATGAGGCAATACTTTGAACACTAGCCACTGCTGAGAGGTAGTCCTCATTCAGCCGTAGACAGCCATTCACATGCCACAGTGTTGTTGCCACACAAATTGTAAAATGATCGTAGCTACGTGTTTCTGGGCGTGTCCTGTGTGTGTGTGTGCTTTTTTGTCTGCCTGCCAACTGTGAAATATAATCGCTCAAAATGGTTGTGGTGATTACTTGCCACACACACACACTCACACACACACACACTCAAAGGTATTTTAGCTCTTTCAGAATTTGTAAAATGCGCCAATCAATAATGCGAAAATCGGCTTACAAATCTATTGAATTAGTGATCAAATTGTGCACAACTGCAAATTAAATTGATTGTTCAGAATTATATAATTGAATTCACGCTTAATAAGCTCATTTATTTCGGATGGAATATTTACAAAATGCAATTTTAATGAAAGGTCCAAGACATGCCTAAGAATTAAGTTGTAAATGTGAAAGATTTCGAATCAACTCAAAGTGAATTTTGAGTGAATGAAAATTGGGTTTCTGGATTTAAATATTGTATAAATATAAACACCATATCATAACCAGAAACATTTTGCTATTAAGAAGCAAAATTATGACATATAGAGTCTCCTTTTGGCAACATTTAGAAATGTTGCATGCATTTGAGGTTTGGCATCAGATTGCCAATAAGAATTTGAAATTAAAGCCAAGCCACAAGTCAAGTTCAGGCAACATATTTAGTTGCATAACTAATTCCATTTCTTAGCCAGATGTTGTAATTTTATAAACACACTTGTACACACACATATATATATATATATATATATATATATTTATACATGTGTAAGTAGATGTGTTTATTTGCGATTTGAATGCTTCATTTATAGTTAGTTTTGGTTGAGCCGCTTAAGCGTTTGTAAATCATTGCAATTTGATGAATTTTATTAGTTTTCAATTGTGCAACGGATAAGGTGCGGCAATGTGGCAAATGCAAATTGACATATGAGCTGACACATTTGGGGTCAGCCACGCCCTTTTTGACAAACTCCAATTGATGAGTATATGCTGGTTGCTAGAGAGTCCTTGTGTGTTATCCCCGGCTCTTCGCTGTGTGTTTCGTCAAGGACCATATTTCCAAACACACACACACACACGGAGTTAAACAACAATAGCAGTGGTTAAAAAACCCAACAGCCCAAAAGTGGACAGCAACAGCAACAACAATACAGCAGCAACAGCAGCACATGTAATGCTACTTTTGACAAGGATATACCCACACACACACACACACACACACACAGACACACTCGCACGCACATACGCACACATATATGTATATCGAGAGACATTCACAGTGTCGATGATGATGCGTCAATGCATGCAAATTTTGCTTGCCACAAATAAGTTGGCAAAGTGGTTTTCGGGTTTTCGGTTTTTGGGTTTTTGCTTGTTGCTGCAATTCGTTCATTGTTGTTGTCTTTGCTGTTGTTGTTGTCTTTGCTGCTGTTGTTGTGGTTGTTGTTATTGCTGTGGTTGTTGACTGTACTTAACTCAGCTCAATAGCTGTGATTTGCATAATATGGCAACGCCATGCAACAATTTCCTGTTGCCGGCCCTTCACAAACAACAACAACAACAACAACAACAATGCACTGCAAACAGAAGCGAGGCAATAATAAAAATACAACAACAATTTATTAGGCTTCCAAATGAGAAATCCAAACTAAATATCTGCCAATTGGCAGCTGCTATTGTTGTGCTTTTCTTTTTTCTTTTTTTTCTTTTTTTTTTGGGGGGGTTTTTGGGTTTTTGGGCACTCAATCAAACAAACATTTCAATATTTTGCAAGCAGGCAAACTAAACCAATATTTTGTCAGTCATTGAGTTGGACCACGCCCCACACTCACACCCCTTTCGGCCCGTAGATTGGCAGGGTCAATATGCAAGCTCTTAGTTAATAGGATTTTCCAACGATTGTTGTTGCAGCTGTCTGTTTATGTTTAGCCAACATTCAGTTTTATATATGTGCCCGGAGTACAAACCGGAAATTGCGTGCTCAGCTTTTCTCTGTGTGTGTTGTGTGTGTGGCTGTGTGGCAACGCTGGCCATAATTTTTGCATTTGGTTGTGGTAAATCAAATGATTGTCAAGCAGTTGGCAATGAATCGAGCTAAATAAGTCAATAAATTAAATTAAATAATTAATTCAAAAGCAGCAGCAACTGTAGCTGCAACATTTAAATTCCAATTGGAATTCAGCAGTTGCATGCTTCTATCAAATTTGTTGCATATGCACAGGCGTCGCCTTCAAATTGGTGACATGACAGAGATCATCTGCGCTGCATGCATGTGTGTGTGTGTGTGTGTTGGCCATGTTATGGTCATTTTATGCATTTGCTTGTTCAACTACAGCAATGCGCTGACTGTGAATTTGTGCAACCCCCCATCCCCCACCCCTATCCGCACTGTAAATTGACAAGTGTATTTTGGTGGGTGTGGCAGCATGTGACAAGGGCAAATGGGCAAACTTGACAGTTAGCAAAGGCAAAGGCAAAGGCAAAGTAACTGTAACTGTGTGGCTCAAGTGGCTGCAGTTACAATATTTGATAACCCACAACTGAGCATAGTGTGTGTGTGTGTGTGTGTGTGTGTGTGTGTGCTCAAGTGTGTGAGCCGTAAACACAGGCTTCAAACATCATTTCCTATTGACATGCATTGCGGCCTGTCTCAGCGCAGCTCAAACTGTGCCCCCCCGTTACATAATTCGCATAATTTGTATGTGTGTGTGTTAACAGCTTGAAGAGAACCTCAAATTTTGAATACATTGGGAAATTAGTTAATTCACGTAACTTTACAAGTCATAATCAGTTAATTCCACCTAAATGGCAACTGTTGGCATCAAATTGCATTTGGCTAAGATGATTTTTGATTATTGGCCCATTTGACAATGCTGAGCAGATAGTGTTGAGAAACGTCACTTAAATATTCCTAACCGAAAAGTTTCCATTCTTTTGCTTTCAATTTGGAAAGCTGAAAATGTGAAAACGGAGTTTCCATTAATTATGCAGACTGCCGACTGCCGACTGCAGAGTGCAGACTCAACGCACATTTATGTCAATTTGGGGTCTACGTTTCTAACTGGCATTATCCACTTGGCCACTCATCAAAGTACCGTTTGCAGGCCAGTTGAAGCAAATAGGATTTCGTAAAAGCAATTGCAGAGCGAGTGCACATCAGTAAATCAGCAACAGGCATTTAACAAATTTAGCTGCCGCATGACCCCAAAATTTTCGGGGGCAAGCAGGCAACTGACCCCAATTAAAATCCCATGCAATGCAGCAGCAGCAGCAGCAGCTCTATTAGCTCTA
This sequence comes from Drosophila paracracens, assembly GCA_035044025.1. NCBI lineage: Eukaryota > Metazoa > Arthropoda > Insecta > Diptera > Drosophilidae > Drosophila > Drosophila paracracens. The sequence continues at coordinate 11,801,259 of JAWNMN010000192.1, read as the reverse complement.
ATCAGAGCTAATTCAGCTGCCACACACAGACAGACACACACAGGATAATATGGGTAACGTAACGTTTTGAAGGCGTTGCCGGAGCATGTGGCAAGTGGGAGCAGCGGAACAAGGAGACGCAATCATAAAATCTGTGCACTGCAGCAAGCAAGTTTGCATTTAGAGACTGCTGCACTGCTGCAAATCTTTGCTGATGACAAATGTTGCATGCGCTTTGCAATTGCAGTTGGCAGCTGGGCAGCTGGGCAACTGGGCAGCAACAATTGTGAGTTCTGGTCGGGCTCAGCAAGTTGCAACTTGCATCAGATGCACTGGCAACTGCATTGGTCACTTATTCTTATTGAAATGCAATGCCAGAAATGGACATGTTACGTGCAACGTTGTTCAAGTGTGCGCCAAACAGTGGTGGCAGTTTTGGCCTACCTAACAGATCTGCGCTTTTAGCCAATTGGAAAAGCTAACAAATTATCTTTAAACCTTTTAAAAGAAACATAAGCTTATAAATAGTAAATATATATATATATACATATATATATGTATATATATATATATATATGATATATATTATCTCTAATCTTCTCCCATATATTATTAAATATTTAGTAAGTAATAGCCAAATTCGAATTCTTGCTAATCTTGTAAGATTTATTTTTGTATATTTTATTTGTTGGCCATTTTTGTGATTAAACTGTTTCGCTTGTTTGCCATTATTATTTGGCAGCACTGGCTTCGAGCCACAACTCAACTACTCATAAATGCAGCCCAAAGGGGGAGAAATGTGACTGAAGCAGATGCCCCAAACTCAACTGGACTCTGTGGCACTGTCGGAATGAACTGCAGTGGTCGCTTTTGGACATGCGTAATTAGGTTTGTTGTTGCCACTAAATATGCGTGTCAAGTTCTAAATTCACTTGTGCTGTGCGTGCCTCTGCCACTGTGTGTGTGCGTGTGTGTGGCCAATAACTGCATAGGCATAGTCGGCAAATGTTAATATCTAACGTTTGTGCGGTCGTCTTGTTGGAGCCCTGTTGATTATGTTGCTTTTGTTGCATGCATAAATCATAATTGAAACCTCATTTCCGTTGCAGGCACATTTCACACGCCGAGTGGTCAAGTGCCATGCCCACAAGCAAGTACATAATTTGGGTTTTGCTTTAATAATAATAAACTGTCATCATCAATACGAACAATTCGACTGCGATTGCTGCTGCTTTCCCTTCTGTTCTTGGCAAGTTTGTCAAACTGAGCCAAGTCAATTACTATGTGTCTGCCGTGTCTGCTGTGTGTGTGTGTGTTAACGTGTGGGGAATCACAATGAGGCAGCAAAGTGTTGGAGCTTTTGCTGGCAAGCAAATGCAATTATTTACATTTTTAGGAGCAGGCTGTAAATGGGCAGCCCAGTCAGAAAGTAGCACACGCCAAAGAGTAGCAGAAAGTGTTTTGCAAGCCTATTCAAAGTGGAATTTAATGAGTTTGGCCGGCATTTTGTCACTGGCAAAGACAGTCCGTTATTCAAGCACTCAAGGCACATACACACATATTGCATTTAGCTGTTGTACTTGTTGCTGTTTTGATCATTTCAATGACGTCGCCTAGAAACAGACAGGCCTCAATTTTCGACAAACGCCCGAAAGTAGGCAACAGCTTTTTATGTCGTCACATTTGTTGCTCACTTGATTGAAAATGCAACAACAACAACAACAACTGCAGCGACAGGAGCTCTGAACTCTCTTTGACTGTCGGTTCCAGTAAGAGCGAGCGCTGCAGTTTACTCTCTCTCTCTCTCTCTCTCTGCCTCTCTTTCGGCTGTTTCATTCCGCTGCATTCCTGGCACTTAAGAGAGCGTGCGCAGTCGCTGCCCTGCTGCCTTTCAACTGTTGCGCTCTTTTGTTCAATGTGCAGTCGTCAACTGTTTACTCTTTGCTTCAACCTGCAGTCGCCCGAACTCTGACCCTAGACAACATAAATTTTATTGTCTGTGGAACTTTTTTGTTGTGCGCGAGTGTGTGGGTGCGGGAGAGGTAGGGATAAGAAAGCACCACATCGAATTAGTTAATTGCATAAAGCAGCGCAGCCAGCTGATAGAACCAACACTTTGGCTGACAAAGAAGCGCAAATGCGTCGACTAAAAAACACAAGTCGAAGGGGTGAGTGAAAGAGAGAGAAGCGGGGTAGCAGTAAAAGTTACTTGCCGTTAGTTACTTTGCCTGTTGTTCAAGTTTAAGTAAATGATTTGTCATTGTGCTCTGCCAAAAGGGTATCATTACTTTGTCATGCAGTTTGTTAAGCACAAATAAATCTGCAATTTTTGAGTATTTTTCGCAGCAAGTGTTTCATTTTCTATAGAAAACTTATTGCCTAATGTTTTGGTACTTTCCCAAAATTATCAATATTATTCAAGTGTTTTTTTAGAGTTCTTAACCTTCGGCTGCCAAAAGTGAACTTTGGCCAAGAAGTTTTATTTGTTTGTTGCTGCTCACTTTGGCAAAACGCCCCGCTGCATCAGAACAAATGAGTTGAAATTTATGTGCTGATGGGTTGAAGTAACTCTCAACACTACGGACAAACATGTTGCACCTTTGTGTGTGTGTGTGTGTGTGCAACTAACAAATATTGCAAATAGCCAAGAGCGAGCAGCGAGCAGCGAACAGCTAACAACTGGCAAGCAACTTGTTATTGTCAGTTGAATCACTTCAGTTGAATGTGCGCATTGTTCGTAAGTCATTATTGTCGTTGCTGAAGTTGCTGCCACACCGGAAATGTTCCGGCGATTGCTGGCAAGGACATTGCATTACAATGGCGCCATTGGTGTTAAATCTACGGGGTGTGATGATTGCAAGGGATGAGCGGATGCGATGGCTGGCAGATTGTGTGTGCGCTAATCACTTGATGTAAACACTGCAGTAAACAGTATTCGACGATATCACATCAATTTGAAATCAATACACTAATTGGCAACTAGCTATAATTGTTATTATTGGCGTGCTTGAGACTTCGGCAATGTGTGTATGATAACATTTAAGTATCCCCAAACGGACAAGTCCATTTCACAATCCACAAACCCAATCTTATCTGCAGCTGCTACTATTTGAACTTTACAAAGTAATATTAAAGAATTTTAATATATATTTTTTACTATAAATCGAATTATTCCATTAGTCGTAACTCATTTGCAATTCTAACGAAAATATTATTAAATTATTTTGTGCATTCGCTCAGTCAGTTATTTTCCATGTCCTTGCATTCGCATGCCAATTTTCCGGTTATTTTTGCAAATTATTAACGTAAACAAAATAATCAACCAAAATATACAAATTTATAAAAATAAAACAAGCAAAAAGCAAAAATAAGGGGCAAAAAAAAAAAAAGGAAAACCAATTGGCTTGCGAGCATTTTCCATGCGGTTCCGCGGAAATCAGTGAAGCGTCAAAACAATTTGAAAACACGCTCAAATAAACGTGTGACAGCAAAAAAAAAAGCAGAATAAAAAAATAATATTGTGAAGCAACAACTGGCAAAACAATAAGGAATTAAATCGGTACGGAAAAAAAGAATAATGCTGAAATTAACTCAAATTGGAGCAGCGCATAAATCATGTGTGGCATGACATGTGTGAAATTACTTAATTAAATTAATTTTTGGACTGTGCACACAGCAGCAGGCAACGCTGCGGGAGTGGGATGGGTGTGGTGGATGTGGGATAAACAGATTGAGAGGCATTCAAATGATGTGATATCAAAAAAAATATGCTGACAAATGCGTTTAATTTATGACATGTCATTGCATTGCCTGAGCGATTTCGGCATCTAATTAAAACAGCAGCCAGATAATTGATGAGGGATAATTTATGGCATACAAAACAAGTGACCTAAACAGGGAAGGATTACAAGAGACTTGGCTAAAAAAAAATAACTGGGGATGCCAAGGATTATATAACTTAAGTGATTTAAAGAACATGTGGATAAGAAGGATTACAGCACACATAAACTCTGCTAAGAGAATAAGTCATGTGTAATCCTTATGCTAACCAAACTGGTAAATATTACATATATTACATACCTCAAATTGGAAACTATTGATACTAAACACAAATTTGATTAATGGCTTTCACACAACAGGCTTTCGATACACAATAGATTATGATGCATTACACATGTATCTGCCAAATACTACACATAAACACACTGAAAACAATTACTAATATTGCGTCTTTTGTAATGCTTCTTATGCCTCTGCTTCTATTCTAAACATGCTGGTAACTATTGCAACTATTGTTCATTGCCACAACGCCATTAGACTAATAATTTGAACACAACAGCTATCCCAATCCTAGGAACTGAGCATTACTCATCTTCCTAAATGTGTTAATACCAAAAAACTACAAATGAATTCTAAGTTTTGGCCCGATTTCTATGGCAAAATGACGTCAATTAATTGTGTTGCCTACTTTTTTGGGAGCAATTCACAATTGTTTTTGGCCCACTGGAATTTAGCAAGTTTTTGTTAGCAATTTGCAGAGAAACAAAAAGCCTTTAAGACATAGCAGCATTCATACGCCGCGTTGACTGCAATGCTGTTGCCTAAACAACAATGCGTTGAACCAAACCATGCCCAACACCCGCGCGCCCTTTGCGGCATGCATGTCACAATGCGGCAAACAGCAACAACAAAACATTTAAATCAAAATGATAAAGTTGCATACTTGAGCAGAGTTATGCGAGGGCGTTCGAGGAGTGGCAGTAATGGGGGGAAGTGGGGCTGGCCGTGTCAAGGATGTGAAGCTAAAGGGGGGGCAGAGATGAGCTGCAAGTTGAGGCATAGCCAGAGCAGAGCGTGGCAAATAAATATGAAAACATTTTTTCTCGTTGCGGTTACATTTAGTTGTTGCTGTTGCTGTTGCTGCTGGTTGTTCGTTGTTGCAGCGTGCCTCAACGAGCGTGCAAAATAATATGCCAACAACAATGGCAGTTGAAACACAAACAACGCAGCAGCAGCAGCAGTAGCAAAGTTGAAAGCAAAAATAATAATAGCTAGACCCCGTTGTATTGTTGTGTTGCAACAACAACCTTGTTGCATGCCACATGTAAAACGCAATGACAACAGCAACAACAACAAAAACAATTTGATGCCAACAGACACCGCACTAAAAGATACTCGCAGTTGCAGCTATTTTCATTTTGTTATTACTCCATGCCTGCCTATCCGTCTATCTCTCCATCTGCCTGTCCGTCCGTCCACTCATCTGTCCGTCTCTATCCGGCCATCCTGCACATCCCTTGCTTTGAATGTTTAAAATGCCCACAACTGGCCCACAACTGGTTCAACAATGTGCTCAAAATTCATTCAAATTACTTGAATTCCGTTTAACTTTTTTAATTAGTTATTAGCCAAGTTAACTAGTTGAAGTAAAGGGTTAAGGGAAGCGGAAAGGGTATTAAGTACTATGTTCCAAAAATTGCAAACTAATTTTTTAAAACAATTTGAAAATTTAAAGAAAAAACCTTAAAAGCTTCTGTGAAAATTTAGTTTTGTAAGTGGAAGGATTCGACAGTCAGATAGAATTCTATATTTATATATTTATTTACAGTTTTAACAGATTACATAATGATGATGAGGTTAATGAATATATAATATATATATATATATATATATATAATATATATTTGTGAACTACAAACAGTATTTACAAGTCTTAAGATCTCTGAACTTGGCAAAAGTGCCTCGACTCGATCGGTTCAATAGTCAGAGAGCATCAGATTGCACACACTTTTCTTACGCTTTTCCGACGATCCATTAAATCAGCATAGCGTGATTTTCATTTCCATTTCATCATTCACCCATAGACAACTTCTAATGTATTCCATTCACAATTTTCGGTTTGCAATGCGTTCAAAATGTTTTGTTGTCAGTTGCACAAACTAGTAACGCACCATGAATTCCCACCTTGCCACCTATGACACACACACACTCCCAAACACACACACACACATGGTTGAAAGATGCCTGCTGTTGTTGCTGTTGTTCCATTATTTTTGCGGTTGCAGTTGTCGCAACTCTTAGTTTGTTGTTTCTATTGTTGCCATAACTGTTTTTGTTTATGCTGCATTTTTTCGTTTATTTTTCTTTTTTTGTGTTTTTCTTTTTTATGTGGCATGCTGCCATTATGTTATTGTTATTATCAACGTGACATTTGAAGCTGAGGGCACAGACTGTGATTTCCTGCATTTTTGACCTTTCCTCCTCTCTCTCTCTCTCTGTCTCACTTATTGTCACTTTGCAAAGGATCTTTGACAGGCAGTCAAAAGGCCAAAGAGTTTTGATTTGGCTTTAAGTGCTTTTGATTAAGGATAAGAAAAAGGGATAAGCTTAAGAGCGGACATTTCTCTAGCTAAATCTAGGTTAATAAACAAACTGTTTATGTATTAGCCTTATAATAGACTTTGACTTTCATATAACTTGTAATCATTATGAAACTATTCAGTGTTAGCTGACAGTCGTTGACTTGAGTGCTTTCGCAATATCTTTCCAGTCTTTCACCTTGGCATGGATAAATGCAAAACTTGCTCGGCTCACGATGAAGTCTCTTAATTTACACATGATCTTTCACGCTGCTCTGCTTTAGGTTTTCAACATTCGCATTGTGTGCGGCGAATATGAATAGTTGTTGGGCAAGTATCTTGACTTTGGCTCTCTGTTGAAACTTACTTAAGCGACCTTCACCGGAAAACTCTTGAAAACTCTTGCATATATCCCTTATGAATAGCAAGCACTTTCCCAGCCATGACTGCTGCTCCCACACACACACACACACATCCGTTGCACGGTGCGTATGATAAATGCAAATAAAATTCGTTGGCTCGTTGAGCATACGTCACGATGTACGCCCCGCTTGGCGCATATATGCTTAAGTTTCAAGCGCTCTCAAGTGCACTTAACTAAAACTGAGCGTTGATAAAAACAACAACTGCAACAACAGCAACAACTGCAACAACAGCAACAACGACAACAAGTTAATAGCAACAAAGGGGAGTGGCATGCGGCATTTTATTAAAGTTGTCTAGTGAAATTGAAGCAACTTAAAATACGTTTAAGTGCCTCAAGTTACACAATTCTACGACTATCAAACAAAACTTTCTGTCAAAGCAGCAGCAGCAGCAGCAGCAGCAGCAAGAACAACAACAAAAAGTGTCATCAAGCAACTTGCAACAACAATTCGCACACATGAGTTATTGCATTGTCGTCGCCGGCGTCGTTGTCATCATCATCATCCTTTTCGTTCCTTTTGTGGCTGGCGGCCTTATTCAGATGCTGCTGCCTGCCATACTGATCCCAGCCGCTTGTTGTTGTCGCGACAGACGGATTTAGTGGCGCTTAGCACATAGCAAAAACTACAGAGCAAAGCAAACGCTGAATGCAAGAAATGCAAACGTTAACTACAACTCCCATCGTCCATCCCCCTATGCAGCCTTAGCCACTTTAGATTAGCCTTCAAAAAGTGGGGACTCACATTGACTGTCCGTCCGTCCGTCCGTCCGTTCGTAGCTTTGCCACGCTGCCTAGCCAAACCCATTTTAAAAGTCTTTGTCTCGCGTTATTTGTTAGCACTTCAAAAGGATTTTAATCAAAGTTTTGAAGTGGCACAATGTCATGCTCTCTCTCTCTCTCTCTCTCTAACCCTCTCTCTTTCGCTGTATCTTTCACACTTTTAAAAGTTTTTGGTTTGAGTGCACTCATTGCTGGCTGCCGCTTGCCTCTGTTTGCACCAGAGAGATTTATATGGCATCGTTCACTGTGATTTAATTATCTCTCTCCTCCATTATTTTTGTCTCTTTTTTTTTTTTTGTATGCTACGCATAAAATTTATGCGACCCGTTGAAATAGATTTGTGAATGGAGGCATTCTTAGTGGCACTGATGTCCATTATCCAGGCTTATGTTACTATTGCATTGCCGTTCGAAACTTTCAATTGATTTAATTGAATGCAACAGCAACAAAAACCGCAGCAGCAACTACTCTCGAACTGGAAATATTCATTTTGCCCACATTTTCCAACTTTTCACTTTTGCTGCGGTTGACACCATGTACCAGCACTACTCTTCCTGCCACCCCACGCCCCCTCTCACTCTCTTCGTCCTGGTCAGAGTCGTTTGTGTCCTGTGGCCACTTGTGGCACTTAACAATTTTGGCAGCTTCTCGTTTCAAGTTGTCTCGTCGCTGCCACACTTTTTGACGACTCACCAACCCAGCTCTGTGTGTCTCTGTCCCCCTCTCCGCCTGTCTGTCTGTCTCTCTCTCTCTCCCACTGGTACCCCTTGCCTTTGATTGACTGGCTGCGTGTTGGCGACACAAGCCAAGTGCTTAGGCCGCTGTCAAAGCGCCATCCGAATGGATATGAGTACTTAGAGCACTCGTCATCATCTCTACAAAACTTGGAACTAGAATTAGTGGCACCACAAGTGCTTGTCATTGAGATGCACCGAAGTTGGCTTTTAAAGTTGATGGCCAACAACAGGAGCAAAAAAAGCGCGGCTTTATATACATAAATGGCTTTTAACAGGGCTGCAGACAATCGCATGCACTTTCTTTTGAATCTTTCACTGTTGACTTGATTCTGCTTGAGGCTTCATTTTTCAATAAGCTAGCTTTCGTCTCCCGAAATATTTTCGGCGTATAACAAGACAGCATTCCCAATATATTTATTTCGATAGCACAAGTACAATAGCAAATTAAAATTACTTTACTTAAGCAGTCGCAACTTAATTAAATTTTTGTCCTCAGCTCGAAGAATTTTATCATAAATTTTCATATATCCTGTTTTGCTTATCACATATCGCAACTACTTGCAGCCCTGCATAACTAACGGCGGTACATATCGCTTGAAATCCATAACTGTCCATAATTGTCACCAGATTTTTTTTTAGTGTGACCAATTCAACTCAGGCACACAAACACAAAAAACAGCCCAAATGGTGTGCCATTAGAGGGAAATTTGTGCAGTTGCCTAAAAGTATGCAACACTTTTTTGCTGCTCGCATTTCGTGTTACCAGCTGCTGTGTTAATTGATTCGATTAATTTAAAGCTGCAAAAAAAATACGCATAACATTTTGGCACTGCAAATGACAAAAGCCAATGATTGCCAAAAGGAAAAGCATGAAACTTCTGTCTGTGTAAAGGACTGACTGACTGCGTGTGTGAAATGAAGTTCAAGCGTAAACGTAATTAAAATAGCTGAATTTTCGAATCAATAACCAAATTGATTATGCAAATTTACTGTTTATTTGCATGCCAGTTATCATTGTTCCTGTGTGTGGGTGTATGTAGAGTGCAATTTATCTATATATTGTTGTTATATGCGGATGTGTGTGTGTGTGTGTGTGTGTGGGTTTGAGTATTTGTCTGTTAGGTATTAATTGCTTTTGTTGCATTTCCCAAATTGCTTGCTTGCTTTATTTTAGCAAAATTTATATGCATTTAATGCTCAATCGGAGCGGAAATAAAAACGTCGTTGTATTTAGTTTTTTGTATTCGACTGAAAAATCAACTATATAAAAGCGGAAACAGAAAGCGAGGCTGGCTGTCGGGGGGGCCAAGTGTTGACTGTTTTCATAATTGAGTTATTTTTGTAATTTATAAAGCGCCGCCTGATTGCAATAATGAAGTGTTGTGTGTTTGCGTCAATATGTATGGGCTTGAATGTTTGAAATGTGTTTTTAATTAAACATGAGCAACAAAATGCAAATGCAAACAATTCGTAACAACATAAACAATTGAAAATCCAATTAGCGTAGAAATAAACAAATTGAATGCCCATTTTTCAGTCGACGCTATGCAATTGATAAAGATCAATTGCCGCATAAATTGATTGAAGAATGCTTTTACACATTTAATTTGGCATTGAGACAAATTGTGACATGACATTTGATTAAACCAGCCTGAAAATTCCATTTGATTGATGTTCATTAATTTGCTTAGAACTAGCGATAGTAAATAGAAATGAAAATATCAAATTAGATTAGCTTTGAGACGAATTCAAATTTTCATCTGTCATAACTTCATTAAAAAGTGCATTTATTTTCAAATGTAGTCTTTTTTTGACATATACATATATTAAAGCTGCATTTAAATTTAGAAACTCGATTTTTGACATTGACTCCGATCTACAAGGGTATGTAATCGTAGCCTCTGATTTTTGTTCCCTCTTTCAACAGAGTCCGCTGCTATGTTGTTTCTATCACTTTCTGTTTCTGCATCCAGTGTTAAGCCAGGTTGCCTGCAACAGACTTATTTTTTGCCAGTCGGAGTCGTTGTGTGGCTTTCAAATCGCTTAAATTGCCTGTGAAAAGTCAAAACGAAGACTCTGCCACATTGGCATAAACTGTCTCCCTGTTGCAAGCTTGCGCTTCCGCCTGCTGTGGCGCCTAGCGGGCAAGATGTCAAGATGTCGTCTACTTTTGTATGGAGCATGCCACTGTCTTCCTGACTGTGCCACTGATGCACTACGGCAAATTGTTGCATCCGTTTTCTTTTAGCTCTGCCGGGTTGGGTTGTAAGCATACAGCTTGCATTCACATTTGCATGTGTGTTGCTGCTGTTGTTACTGTTGCTTCTCTACCAGTTCCTGCAATTCCTTTTTCCTTTTACACACATGCGCACCCACACACTCACACACACAATTCCTACACACACTGGGAGCCGCTTATGTTGTTTGCTTTCGTTCTGCATTGTGTTCTTCCCGTTGCTGTTGCTTTTACAACGCAAATTGCCTTTAATTCATTTTCCGCAATTACTGCAGGCGCAAACGTGTACGTTGGAACAACATTTGGTCAGTGGGCGTGGCATTCTCATTATCATGCATGTCAACCGGAAGAAACCCAAACCCAGGCCCCACCCCAAATCAACCCATCGCTCACTTCTTATACCATCAGCATTTTTCACATTGAAAGCGTATTCCATTTGCATGCCTTGAAGGGGCCTAGTTTGAGCTGGAATTCCATCTCCATATAAATTAGATCCCATCCCCATCCACTTCACCCCCTTTTGGCCATTGTCCATCAGGTTAAGCGCATTAAGTGTCCCACACTTTGGCCAATGTTTCGAGTGCTCCCATCTAAGGTCTACGCTGATCAATGTCAATCGACCCACGTAGCAATAGACGTGGAAGTAGTCAACGGCCCCATCGGGAACGCACCTCGTTTCCTACACTCAACTAGGCTCTAAAGCATCACGGTCGCATACAATTAACGAGACGGGGCTGCAACAACAATAAACTCTGGACATCAGAGCAGAAATGGTATGCAGGTTGATTGGGCTTGCTTACAATTTGAGACTTAAACTGATCAACTTAATCATCAACTTATTGTGAAGCCTGATAGATTATATTATATTCATCTTAAATATATATTTTGTATATTTATAATTTTGATTCAAATGTTATCAAGCTTTTAATTAGTCAATTCCAAATTTGCAGATTAATTTATTAGCCACTGCAACAGATTGCATACAATTCATCTCCACTGACCGGGAAGCAATCAGTGCGAGGCACACACTTGAGTACATACCCAGTAACGAATGGGAACAGTGACAGTGTCAACTGCAGTAACGGGAATTGAAAACTGTTGCAACTGTTAGCTAGAACTAGTGCCGTTATTCGGGCAACTTGCAGCTAGAGTTGTTAGTTGGAGCGTTGCACGCTGCACATTTTGGTTGCCTCGTTGCGCGCCATTTTCAATTTACTGATGCTGTCAGGGCCGGAAGATAAATGTATGTGGGGTTGTGTGTGTGTTTGTGTGTGTGTATGTGTGTGTGTGAGTGTGTTTGTGTGTGTGTGTTGGCTGGCATGTTGTGATTGCGGACTGTTGCTTCACTTGAGTGGCGCCAAGTCGCTGACCCGCTCCCGCATGCAAACAGGACATGGACAGGGGCGCGGACACGGACAGGGGCGCGGATGCGGACAAGGACCCGAAAACGGAAGCAAACCCACATTGAGCCCATGTTGGTTGCTTGGCGGTAGTACAGGGTGCTTCTATTTTTCTTGCGGCACTTTGCTCAACTGTATTTTTATTTCGTTCTCTTTTGGTCTCTGTTCTCTGTTACATTGCCGACTGTTGTAATTGTTGCTAAAGCAGCGCCAGGCAACTGAAATTGCGGCAACTGTAATAACAAAATGGCCCCCGGAGTTGTTCCTGTTCGCACACACACACACACATACACACGCACGCACACACAGCAGTTGGTGGAAGTGTGCGCTTGTAACATATTTCCAGCTTGACTTATTTTGACTTTGTATGTTTCCCCTTTAGTCAGAGTCAGAGTCAGTCTTCAAGTACTCGCCTTTCGCTGCCCCACTCCCCCTCTGCCCTTGTACCCACCCCGTCGCCACGCCCACTTTATGGTGGTTTGCTGCTGTAAATGGCAAAGTTTATTCAACGCAAAATGTGCAATGAGAATGTGCGGCGTGTGCTTTTTAGTGCTTCCCTTCTCCGCCCCTCTCTTTTGCCGCCCCCTTGCTGTGTGTGGGCGTAAGGAGGCGTGGCTGCTATAACGTTGCACTCTGATTTCCTGTTGCATTTCCGGCCCCACAATGCGAGTGTGTGTGTGTGTGTCTGTCTGTTAGCTACTCTGCTGCATCGTAATAAAATTAAATCGAATTTCGGGCACTTTTAACGGAAATTTGAAATTAACGTGCAAAATAGATTTTCAACAGTTGCTTTTAGGAAAATTGATTGAAACTAAATTTATTGAATTTAACAAAATCTGGGGCAAATATTAAGTACTCTATTTGCTGCATTTCATTGTTGAGAGAGTTTCATTAAACAGAACCTTTGAAAAAGATTAAAATACACGCAAGGCAGGCAAACATGTGTTAGTTGAGCGTGCTTATCTTATCTTGGATATATTATCTTATTAAATTATCTTATTAAATTATCTTATAAGATATGCGCTATGGTAATTAAACATGCAAAGCACATTTATTTAAACAACATTCGAAGTGTGCTTAGTTTATAGAATATTCACTTGAATAATTAAAAGCCAACACATATTTAAAGTTGAACCTTCGAAAAAGTAATAATCAAAAAGTTTACAGCATCAATAAATAATTAATAATAATCTTTATATACGAGGTACAAATGATATAGCAGTAGTAAATCTTTTTTTAGCTTTTATTCATTCATAAATTGGACACACACGAAAAATTTGAAATATTTGTGTTCTACTTAACTTCCATTAAGCGACTTTGACACATATTTTTGCTGCCATTTTTATCCATTTTTCATTAAGAATTGATGCACTTAACTTAAGCTTTCAATGCTTAGCTTGAGCTCCATTCTCAATTGCTGGCGATGAAACCTTTCATTTGTTTTTTGAGTCGTTTGGCAATTGGGTCAGCCAACTGTAGCATGTCAGGTGGCAGGATTGAGCCTCCTGCTGCTGCTGCTGCTGCTACACTTTGTTTAACTGTTGACATTGCGTTAAGATTTCATCTTTTTGATTCGGCAAATTTTTAATGCTCCAGAAATCAATTTCAATAGCAACAGCCAACAATGAACATGAGCAGAACGAGATGGTAACCTTATAAATGTTTTATACAATTTGTGACTCTCTCTTGCTCGCACTCTCATTTGCTCTGTCTCTCTCTCTCTCTCTCTACCTCTCCCTCTCTCTTGCTGTCTCTTCCTGTGCCACGCAAATGTCTATTGTCTTTTTTGTGAACAATGGCAGGTGTCAGGCACGAAAGGACGCCAGCCTGCTCTGCAGGTTGAGATCCCTTTGTGCATTTTACGCGGAATTACACAGCACAAGCAGCTGCCACTGTATGAATTTGTCAACCCCGTGACACCCCTTTCAATCCACTCCCACGCTACCCTTACTACCCTTTGATATTCTCTCACTTAACCGCAGTCCCACTCGCACCATGCGGCAAACGCCAGCAGGCGACTTGTCTGCTTTGTTGTGCCCACGTAGCGAGCGCACCTTGCAACTCATTGTGGCCAAAAGGCAAACACAACGGCAACTGCAACCAGCAACAGGAATGCCAACCAATTGCCTGCATTACACTCCACCCCCCCACCCTCTGTGTACGCCCCTGGAACAGCTGATTTAGGTTGCACAAAAACCTGAACAACGAAACGAGAAAATGGGCGGGCAACTAAGAAAATGCATGCACAAAAGTAACTCATAATTAAGGCAAGCCAGCCCAGCCAACCAAGCAGTACGAGGCAAGCCGCGGTTGCATGGACGCAGGTGGGAGGAAAAGTAGTTGCGGGAGCAGCAACTCCGTGCCAGCAGGCTGGCAGACAGCAGACAGCTCCTTCTGTGTTCATATGGCAAAAGCCAGCGTATTGTTGCCTTCTCATCAGAGATGCCTCCTTTGATTTTAAAGTGGTTCCAATTCGTTGAACCAGCTTCAAATTTGATTATTTTTTTGTTGCCTTTGTTTGGGAATCAAAATAAGTATTCTAAATATTGAAACTAGCTTGACATGACAGCATTTTACAGCAGTTTCAATTCGTTGCAACAGCTGGAAATAAAAGATAATTCTTTACCCAACAATGCATGACACTTTAGTTGATTTCCATTTATGTTAACTTCTTTATTGCTAAAAATAAATTTATTCACTCAGTAAAACTTGCAAACTAATCAACATTTCTGGAAACTAGTCCAACATATAACATTTATGCTAAAATTTATATGTTTTTATTGAAAACCTTGTTGAACTTAAGTTTGAAGCATTCAAAAAGTTATGTTGAAAATTTTCTTAAATTTTTTTTTTGTTGGCAGTTATTTTCAGTACAGTTTATTACACAGTTCATGGAACTTATTGTTGTTGCTCTCGCATCCTTGGGCTCATCTTTGCTCATAGTCGTAGCCATAGCCAAAGCACTAGCCGTAGCCATAGTCGTAGACGTAGTCGCATATATATTTTTGATATGCTTCAGCAAACACCTGCAACGTCTCAACAACAATGAGAATTATTGTTAAGTAAACTGCACAAAGGAGTGCAGAGGGTGGCTAAGAGGCAGAGAGGTGGGGAGGAAGGGAGCCATGGAGGAAGGTAGAGAACTGAGCGCAGTCAGTTTTTGGTGCATTAGCGGCAAGTGCGTTGTCCCCCGCACAACAGTGCACCCCTTGCCAGTGAGCTAAGGTGCACTCTTTATTGTTTATGTTTGGCTTTAGCGCTGCATTGTTGTGTGAGTGTGTTGTGTGTGTTTTGTGTGTATTGGTGTGTGTGTGTGTGTTTTGTGTGTGTGTGTGTTATGCAGTTGTGTTGTTAATGCATTGCCTTGGCCAGGAAATGCAATCTGCATTTGCGAAGAGTCAGAGTCCAACCCGTCTGCACCTGCCGCAGCTATAGCCCGATCCTCATCCTCATGCCCAGCTTAAGCCTTGGCTTTTTGGTAGTCGAAATTCATGAATGCTGCAAATCATGGCTATTGCCGTTGGCTCACGTTTCTTTTATTGTTTGCCTGATATATGAATGCCAGATATTAAAATTACAAAATGAATATTAATAATGTGAGCTGTTCGCGCCCCCTTCTGTCCTACATGGCGTATGCACAATATTTCCATTAGGGGCACGCAATCGTTTGTCAATTTGCCGGCCACATAAATCACGTGGCCAGTGACGATGAGGCAATGAGTCGCCTTAAACCCAATTAACCCATTAGGCGCGCATCTCACTCATTCAGATGCGGCTGCCTAGAATGTAATTAAAAAATAAGGATGCATCCGCAGCAAATGAATGACATCGTCTCCTAGAAGAAATTGCGCTACACTCACATTTAATTTTTATTATTTTTATATATGTGTGTGTGTGCAGGACGAAGAACAAGCCGAAGTAGAAGAAGATGCAGAAGAAGAAGCAGAAGATGCTAGAAGTGGAAGATGCAGAAAGTAATAACTGCGCATTGCCATTATTTATGTTTATGTCCGCACTACATCATCTTCAAATGTCCAGAGCCATGTCCCACGTCCCGCGTCCCGCACCATCCACCTCCCTTTGGGCCATAAAAAACAAGTGCCGGCGGACAAGTTGTGTGCAGTTGTTGTACAACGGAGCAGAATGTCTAGATCGTGGGTTGTTTGGCTGTGTGTTGGCACTGTTGGGTACTTTGGGTGGGTGGCGCATTGGCGACGTTTAACTGCCGCAGTTTGAGTGCCGTTGAACTAATTTCCGCCAGCAATGGATGCACTGTGGCACAACCATCAACTCCGTGCTACGTCTCTGCCTGTCCTGTCCTGTCCTAGCCTGGCTGCAATTGCGGCATTTCTGTGGCACTCGCATTTGTCATTGAAGCGCTCGCTAATTTGACATAAATTTTAAATGCTCTGTTGCAGAATTCGGTAAGCCAAAGGCGATGCCTAAGATGTCTTACTCAGCTCCGGGCTGAGTAATCCAACGGAGCAGCCACATGGTTGCTTCGTGGTTTGAAGTAGACACTTGAGAGGGAATATCTATAGCAAATAGTTTCCTAAATGGCTTTCAAATGTATATAAATTAGCTCAATTTATGTATATTAAAGGATAACATTAAATAAATTGACAGATGAAAGCTTTCACAATTTTTTCATTACAATTTCAATTTGAATTGAAGCAATTTCACCTAAACACTTAAGCTAATAATTGCATAGTTGGCAAACACACACACATATATCAATTTATAATAAAACCCAGTTGTATTTATTCGGATTTTCAACTAACACATCTTTCAGAAAACCTTTTAAAATATTTGATATTTAAAATAGTATATTTTAGCAGCTCATACATGTATGCATACAAATATGCCTGTGGCCAAAATCAATAAACTTTTTAAAAGGCAAACCAACCAAATTGATAAACTGACAAAAACTTTTGAAGAACTCAAGTGACCAAGACAAGCCCCTCGACCCTCGACCCTCGTCTCTCGTTCTCTTCCGTCCTCAAGTTGAGCAAGAAACTAAAAGTTTGCTCTACATAGTTTTTTCTGCAATCGAAACACAAAAATCAACTTAAGAAATGCATAAAAATACATGACTTCAAATGTATATATATACATATATATATATATATATGGGAATAAAAATTGAGATGAAAATACTAAGTGAAACTGGCAATCGTTAAGGCTTTTGTTGACTGTCTGCAGGGAGAGAAAGAGGGCGTGTGGCAGTGGAGTAAAATAAAGTGAAGTGAAGTGGGGCATTGTCGCTGACTCTTGTTAGTCTTTGACTTTGACAGTTTGCCGGTCGTTGGTCAGCCTTTTTTTTTTGCGAATTTCTTGTCGTAATAGTTAACTATTATTGTTGTCAAATTGGCAACACAAAACGATTGAAACGAACTAAAAAAATATGAAATATGGACGACACATAAAAGTCACGGCTGGTCAGGTATTTCAAATTAGTTCGTTATTAGCCCTTTTATGAAACAGTTTTTGCTTTTCCATCTTTTGTTTGGGGCATTACACATGTGCGTCGCCTTCAAGGGCCTTCAATTTAAACGCTAATTGGCCAGAAAAAGTACAGTTAGTTGAGTTCGTTGCCATAGCTAATTCAATATTTTATTTTATGTTGGAAAAACTGCAGTATTGTTTTTTTTGATTTTTTTTTGTTTTTTGCTAGCTATGCTCTTTAATCGTCCAAGTCACGCACTGATTTTGCAATTTGCATGCAGCGACCGCTAGATGGCGCAAGCAGCGGAACGTGTCTCGGAACTTGGAGCAATCAATATTTGAGTTTCGCTTCGCATTGCCAGACAACCAAGAAGTTTACGCAAATATGCATTTCATAATTTGCACAGCATTTCCCTTAAATATTTGTTCAGTCATTTATGTAAGTGGCATTTTTATTAACAACGCTACATTCCAATTGGTGGCGGCTTACATGGTGTATGCGTAATATGCATTATCCATATTAAACTTTATCTGCATTTTTAATTGGCAAATGCAGAAAAAAAGAAGAATATGGCATATGGATAGTACTTGACGTTGCTATGGATATTGAAGTTATAAAAAATGGATTTGGGTTGTGGGTTAACAAAGCATTTGCATATTAAAGAATTCGACTTTCAATTTCTCATGCAGACAGAAATGGAAGAATTAATGCACTTTCTCTTTGGCAGTCTGATTTGCATGTAATAAGAGATTCCTAACTGAAAAAGACAATGTGTGCAGTGAAGTAGACAGAAATAGAGTTTTGAGGTAGAGGCGTACATCAAGGAGGGGTTATCTACTATTATTTGCTTATATTACTAACAAATAAAATATTGCTATTATCATAACTAACAATGATAATCCCATCCCACTGACTAATTTGAACAAATTTCACAGCAAATTGCAATAAAAAAACAATTTGTGTAATTGTTTCCGTCATTTGTAAGCAATATCTTCAAGAGTATCTCTTACATCATCACTATGCATTTAGTTCTCTTCTTAACATCTCCATTATAGTATAAATTGTCGTTATTAATCCGAACAATAAACTTGCTGTCCTTGTATCTCCTCTCTCTCCTCTCTCTCCACTCTCTCTCCTCTCTCTGTCATTGTTTGAGCCCCTTTTGTTGCCTGTCACTGTCAACGCATCGATATCGATAACATTCACGGGGCCAACACGCCCACAGTCAACGCCTTAAATGCATGCACACACACACACACACACACACACACACACACATACGCATGCAGAGAAATATACTTGTATGCATTCATTCATTGCATAAAGCCCCGAACAACTTTTTCATGCTCCATTGTGTTATAAATATTCATAAAAGCGAGCCATTTTTTTTATATATATTTTTTTTTATTTTACCCTTTTGTGGATGCCTCGCCCACAACTAGAGCCTTGATTTCTTATATTTCGCTTTGGTCTGGCTCTACACTATGCTGATGCCGAATACCTAGCCAATATGCAACGCCCCCGCGTGCCACCTCCACAACGCCTTGCCGCATTTGCTGTAACCGCAAACTATGCTTCTAATGCCGCGCTGGCATAAATTTAAAGCAGCAGCTGCGGTTTTTCACTGCTCCCACTGTTCGCTCTCTATATTTGCACGTAACATGCAGGAGGGGATTTAAACGGGAGGGAGGGAAGGACTGCCAAAGAGGAGTATGTTTACATGCCACACTGATAACGGCAGCAGCAGTAGCTGCAACAAACTAACCGGGTCCCGGGCTTTAAGCCAAAGTATTTTATGCTGCTAATTGATTTTTCAAAACCATTGTTGTTTTTGTTGCATTGCCGATGCTGCTGATGCTGGGCTTTTGTTTGGCGTTCAATTAACGGGAATTTGCATTCTATCTAAAAGCACACACACAGTTACACACAGCTGCTTACGTACGCTAAGCAACCGCATCGCACACACACACACACGAACACATTTTTCGTAAGCTGCCAACTTTTGTTTGTCGCTCAATTCATCTGCATATCTCTGCGATTGCCGAGTGCTAAATCAACATGTCATGCTGAAAACATTATTTAATTAGTGGTGTAAACTTAGTATATTTATTCCAACACCTTACAGCACTTGACTTTGACCTTTGAAATCAATCGACTATACGAATGCCTGCTGAGTGACATCATTGTATTCACAAATCAAATTCAACACTTATAAAAGTAATCAAATTATGCTAGGCAGCTGACGCTTACAAGGTAAAATGCATAGACCTCGATTTTAGTGATTTGTCATGATAAGATAAGTTTATGTCCTTTAGGGATGGTTCAAAATATTCCACAACTATGTGAATTCTACATTTAAACTTTGAAACTTGTCGATTGCTGCAAACTGAAACAGTTCCCAAAAATAATGGCTTTTCTTATCATTATTTTCGCTCTAGAATAATACTGCATTAAATTTGGAGAAATCAAAAGACAGTCTTACCTCTTTTTCAATCTATTGTGCGTCTGCTTCAAAACTCACTTCTGCTACAAAAAAAGTAAGCACACTCTGTAAACGTATCTATGTTGGATTTTTCAGAAAGCTATAATTTATAATAATATCTGTGCGAAACTTATTCAGTTTTTTAGATGAGCCAAGCGTCAACTGCGACACTATATTATCATATTGAGCTGTAATCAAGCGGAACACAGAAAACGCCTGTTCGATAGCCTGACCACACAATATATGTATGTAGTTATGGTTAATAACAATAATTATTGGGAACGGGTAGCATCATAAAACTTGATGAACCCGACGACTACATAATGAAAGAGTTTGACCACAGACACGGCGCAATTGCATGTTGGCAACAGGTTTCAAGGTCAGGCGACCACAGCCTAAAATTAACATTGAAACTGCAGTCAGTTACATGGCTCAAACCGGTTACAGAACGCTTTACTCTTCTTCTTGTTGTTGTCATTGTTGTGGATGTGTCGCTTCTTCTTCTTCTTAAGTTTGGCAATTTCGAAATATATATATATACAACGTAAAAAAGAAAAAACAATGCAATGACATTGAATTGTAAATGCGATAAAAACCAAGCGCATGTAAGGCAACAAAGGGAAACAAACAAGAAACCAACAGAAGTAAATAAATGTAAGCCGCATTTTGGGATATACGAATGCATGTGCAATTTGTGTGTGCACAAAAAATTAAAACAACAACAGCAACGACAACAACAACAACAACAACGGTTGCCGCAACCTCAAACACTGACAACACATACAGATTACGTACACGCCGCGATTGCCAATGTCCATATCAATGGTCAGTGTTTGGTGGCTGCTGCTGCTGTTGCTGCTGTTGCTGTGGCTGCTTCTTCTTACAGCGGTTCCGCTGCTGTTGAAGACATTGACATTTTTTATTTATATATTTTTTTTTTCTTTCTTTCTTTTTCACTTTACTTTGTTGTCGTCGCTTAATGCTTTTATTTTCTACTCTTCTTTTTGTGTGTACTTTGAGATTCCCAACGCCGCATTACGTCACTTTCACTGTACTTTGTGGCTTAAGACCAGCTAAGGGGGCCCTCTACCTCCTCCTCCCCCCCACGCTCTTTGCTGCGTCGTTGAGCGTTGTTTGCACTTGTTATTTGTTGGTACAAACAAGCGAATTGCAATAAAAATACTCCGCACTTTAATTTATGGCCGCTGACTTGCATGCGACTCTCTTTGGGGCTATGATTTATTTCGGAGATATTTTCGGGTTCGTAGTTTGTTTGTCCACGTTTTCAGTTTGTCTGTTTGCCTCGCATAACTTATACGCAACTGTGTTTTTGGTTCAAGTTCATCAGCTGATTTCAGATTTCTGAATTACATGTAAATTCATGCGTACAGTTCACTTCAAGGTTTTTCTGATAAACCCCCAAAAAAATAAGAGTGAATAATGGCATTAGCTTTCTAAGGCTACACTTGGTAGATTTATTATTAAGCTTTGAAAGACTTATTGCTCTTTTTATTGGTTTGCAATTTTTAAGTGAAATGTAACAACTATTATGTCAACATCTTAGCTTGGTTTAAGTTCTTAATTCCGCTTTCTAGCTGCATCTTTGTGTCAAAAGGCTTCTTGGTCAGCTTTACTTTGGTGTTCATTAATCTGATTACCTCCTCGTAGATCTGAATCAGTTCGAGTTGGACCAAGTACCTGCCACTATCAAGGATGGTAAAGGGCGGCACATTCTCATTGATGTGTACATTGTCCAGGTAGTAGAAGCCCGGCATCAACGGACAGGCCATTAAGAACGTGGATGGGATTAAGGACTCACCCTGCACATCATCAATGGTCATATTACGCAACGAATCGAGAGTCTTACAAAAATCCAAGTTCTTTAGTTTGATCATATCGATGGTATTCGGCCCCCCGATCACATCGTCTAGCTTGCGAGCAAAGATGTGCATCAGCAGCTTACCAGGAAACTGCACCTTAATGGTCAGATTGTAGGTGAGAGCCGTCATGTTCTCAACTTTATAGCTGACAAGTATTTCATTGGGTACAAACGACTTCGAGTAGATCTCAACAATTTGCAAATTAAGCTGTAATTTAATAAGAGTCAATATTATTATTTACAAGTAATAAACTTGCACAGAACTCACCCCAAACCCCTGAGCTGTAATGCAGGCGAAGAGCAGTACTCCTCGATATAGACACATATGTAGTTTGAGCAGCTTGGTTAAACTGCGGTTTATGGCTATCATTTTGGAGTTTGCGAAAGCGACATTTGTTTAACTTTACTTCAGTCACGCCACGTCGCCTGACCTAATGGTTTTGTTTGCCAAGCACGCTGGTTATATTGAATGTTGGCCACCCCAACCCCCCAGATTCTTATCGGCTTATTTGTATTTCATCGGGGTTAATATGCGTGATTTGTTTCACTTTTGCAGCTAAAGAGTTGATCAACAATTTGTTTGTATTTTGCCAAAATGCTCTGCTGATTATTTAGGCAAAGGTCGATTAACGCAATGTCAACTCTAGGAAGAATAAATGTCGAACATATGTAGCCAAGATATAATCCAAAATCCGTTGCATGCTTACTTCAAATTTGACTCGCAATCGAATCGAAATTGGCCTATGAGGTTGTCAAAGTTATTAGCCACGTTATATCTTTTATGGCCATCATTTGTGGAACATCATTTGCTGTCAAAAGTGTAATGAATGTTACGCACTTTTTTAAACAATTTAACAATCTACAATCTCGTCAACTTGTGCAAAATACCCAAAATTTACAAGCGTCGTAAAGGTGATACATGCATAAATTGGCATCTCATAGTTTATATGGCTCACACCACGCCCTTTTATACACCAGCTAATTGATATGCTCATGGACAAGAAAACGGGTTAACAAGCGTGTCGAGCGGTACTCACAGACAAGCCGACGTCTAATGACGTTGCATCAATTTAATCGCGATGAGCCGATCAAAAAAGCATTCAACCAATTTGTTGTCTAATCATTCAAAGCGTTAACAACAAGCCGAAACCTAAAGACTTCAGTCTGCTCTAAGTTTAAGCTGTAGTTTGGCATCGTTTGCATAAATACTTGTATTTACATATATCTATTTTAAATTCACATCTTTAAGCTGTTTGGCTCAAATGTGCTTAGTCATGTATATGTATGTATACTTACAGAATGCTCTGAAAATCTGCATTCACTTCCGCTCCTCAAGCTGCACAAATTTTGTCAATGTTTATACAAGTATGAGGTATGTAAATGTGGAACGATTTCGACTTTGGCGGCTGCCTCCTCAGTCAGCAGAAATCCTAAAAGACATAAAACTAAATTCGAATATTGACCTCAAATTGTGTTGTTGTTGTTCCTTTCTTAGCTCTTTGGCCAGCGCCTCGTTAAGCCATTTAGACGTCTATTCTTTTCTTATATCTTATATCTTTGAGCTTGATGGCATTTACTGGTGCTAAATATTTATATTATCTCGTTTATTTCCAACCCAAATCGATTTTTGAACAGTCCAATGATAGCTTTATTTAATGTGTAAATCTTACAAGTTCACAGCCAATGTCGGATGTTTCTGTTATTTAAAAACGAAGGTAGAACGCATTCTGATAGCGATTTCGTAGTCAATATAAATATATATAGTTCTTGACCCCAGTGCAAGCTTAACAACTTCCCAATTTATAGGCATTTGTAAGATTAAGCTATTAGTCTCTCAAGTTTATACATGTTTCCGTCAACAATAATAAACAAACCATTTATGCTTGGCACTTGGCCGATTTGTGAATAAGATTGGTATTGACAAAACCTTCAGTCATCAACTGTGTAAATCTGAAAAGCTTCAATCTACTTAGCTAGAAGATTATTTGAACAGTGGCTAACCGAAAAAAAAAAACTTCTTCAGTGGCACAAGTGACCAACATTCGGCTTTTAACTCTTGGCTCTTAGTGCTGACCAAACCAATGCAAATAGTCAAACCGGCGTGTCTTGTCTGGTTGTTGTGTTTGTTGTGTTTGTTGTTGTTGCTGTTGCTGCAGTTGTGCGTTATTAATATACATATGTATTATTTGCACAGCAGAGCCCAAAAACTGTGTGCACGTTCAAGCAATTTGCAATTTTCGATTATTTTTTCTTCGTCTTTATGTCTCTGAATGTTGTTGGTATAGTTTTTTATGTTTTTTTTTTTTGCTTACCAGACTCGTTATTATACGCACCTTTGTTTATGTATCGCCATTCCTGGCCACTTATCCAAAACCGGCAATGTAACATGTGCAGTTTATATATGACATTATCATTTGCTGGATGGGGTCCCTCTTGGGTATAAAAGCCACCGGCATTGTGGCCAACAAGTGCAGTCAATTTTTGGATTAACCAGCTCAACAACAACCATTCAGAATGAAGTACATTGTTTTGGTGAGTGTCTCCACAAAATGATCATCAAGTGTTTCTTTTTTTGCTCAAGGACTAATCATTTTGCAGGCCCTTTTCGTTTGTCTGCTCGCTGTGGCTCTGGTGGCAGCTGTACCCGTTGATGAGACGCTCCAGGGTGACAATATTTATGCTCCGTCTGATGATGATGTGTACAACCCTTACGATCCCCAGGCCATATTTAAGCTGAAGAAACTGAAGAAGCTGCTGCTCGGTTAAGTGCCACAAGGCTGCCAACATAGAAACCCGTTGTCTCTAGTCTATGTACAAACTACACACACTCACACACACTCAACACACATTCACGCACAACAAACTAGGAACCTAACCTCTCCGCTTGGGCTTCTAAATATACAAATCAATTTGCATTTACAGCTTATTCGTAAACGTAACTAAATAAATGTAATGCTCATTAAACAAAACACTCCAACTCAAATTACACTTTTTGAACTACTTTTTAATTGAAACTCATCAGAAATGGAGCTAATGCCAAGTTAAGTGCTGTCTGTGCATCTACGAGGTGTGTTCAAAAAGTATCGCGAAGACGATCCAAAACACGTGCAAGCAAAGCAGCTGTCAACAACTAAGTGAACATTCAAAATGGCCGAGCTTGTCGGCATAAGTGAGAGACATGAGTACCAACATAACGCTACAAAAAAATCGAAATTCGAATATACGTAACCCGCGAAAATTCAAAATTCGCGATACTTTTTGAACACACCTCGTAGAGTTGGTTATGGATGCCTAGTGTGCTCTCATGTCAATTACTTTAAAATGTGAACAACTCATTTTTGCATTAATCTTATGTGAAAACCCGTTTCTTAAACTAAAGCACATATTTGACTAAAACTAAAAAATACGCGTAGAAAACCAACCATCTATTGACTACTAAAATTAATGTTAAAACTAATTTTCATCCGGTTCATTTTAGTTTTTTTTTTTATTCAAGTAAATAATACCAGAGTATCTGTTGTCTCCATCAGTTGTTTGCCCAGCTCACTTAATCAAATGACTACGGACACGAACTGAAGCGCATTTTGTTGAGAAAACCAAGAGA
This sequence comes from Drosophila paracracens, assembly GCA_035044025.1. Lineage (NCBI taxonomy): Eukaryota > Metazoa > Arthropoda > Insecta > Diptera > Drosophilidae > Drosophila > Drosophila paracracens. The sequence goes on along the minus strand of JAWNMN010000192.1, from coordinate 11,775,930 downwards.
TATATTCATTTTTTTTAATGTTTTTTTTTTTTAATAAAGTTTCTTAATAACTAGTCACAAAACATATGCTAAAGTCCATAGATATAGTTGGCAATTAGCCCAGGAAGAGCAGCTTCTTGAGCAGCTTCAGCTTGAACAGAAAGGACTGATCGTCGCTGGGGCTAATTGGCTCGTTGCCAGGACCCTCGAGTCCCTCGGGTATGGCCTCCTCCACGGGCACAGCACTGGTTGCCATGAAGCACACGGCCAGGCACAAGAACACGGTCTGTAAATAGTTAAAAAATAATCCATACAATTAGTTGAAAGTGTTATCCAAGAGAATCGGCGATGTGTTGAGGTTGAGACGCACCAAAAGCAAGAATTTCATTGTTGGTTGAGTCCTTTGTTGACTGCTCACTGAGAGTTTAATTGATGATCTTGCGTTTCGCGTTGACAGACTTGCACTGAGCATAATACCCCACTGGTCCAACTATTTATATGCCTCTAAGCTGTACGCAAGCGCGCACGCTTTTCATAGAGATCGAAACAACACATCGCACAATGGAAGCTCTCAAATTTCGTGTATCTTCGACAATAAATTTTGTTTGGACTATTAAATGTGATTTTAGTGTACCACGCAAGGTGTCCATTCGCATGTGTCTGGAAAAATACCAACAACAAAATATAAAGCAAACCAAACTATTTTTTCTATCTTATCTTCTATTTTTGTGCCGCTTTTTATTGCTGGTATTGTTATTGGTCCCATTGTTGATCTAGTTGGATGGCAAATTGCTTTGTTAGGTGACAACTCGAGTTGGGTTTTCGCTAATATATGTTTCCTTGATTCTAGTTAAGTTTTATTTGATTTGACCATTAGACATTGGCTGCCCTCTCCCCCACGCTCTCTAAATACTTATTGGCGATTTTTATAACCTTAGCATTCTCAACTATTTTGTTGGAAACTAATACCTATATCATCTTAACTGATTAGCTAAAGCATAAACGGATACGTTAAACTTGTCTTTGGCACCGAAAGAACTGTTTGCCAATGACATAATATTTGTGTAAATTACCCCAGGGTCGTAGTGAATTTCACAAGTCGCCTTAATGATAATTGTTTAACATTGCGATAAGAAATTTGCAAAATAATGTTTAAAATAGACAGACAAACATGAGCAGTCAACAAATTTGATGATTATTGTTTCACATTGCTATTGGAAATTATGCAAAATCATTTTTCTAAAGAAATTTAAATTCTCAAACGGCGTTACAATGGCGCCTTGGTATCTTTTAGTACATTTTTTGTTAACAGCAATGTTAAGATGCTTTAGTATAACAGCATGCGTAATTGAACAGCGTGGAAACGCTAACACGAAAAAATACTTAACTACTGCCATCTCTACCCCGTATTAAACAATAAGCAAAAAGATTTAATAAAATTATTAGACAATAAACACACTTGACCAAATCAAGTCAAAATTCCAAGTATATATACACACCTGAAATATTGAGTAACATTTTTTCGGCAACCAGAAGGAGAATAGATAATCGAACGAAAGCATGACTGGTTCGTTCAGTGTCAAGCTAAAATCGAAAAAAGGTCAATTCATTGTAAATGACCTGAACGAGAACACAACGCTAGCTGAACTGAAAACGCGGATAGCCGAGGCGACGGAGATCGGTGAGCCACAGCTGCATGTGCTCGTCGGCTATCCTCCGCGACCACTCGATCTCAATGAGGAGCAGCAGCGCAATTTGCGTTCCGTTGGCATCAACAGCGGTGAAACGTTGATTGTCGAGGAGAAGGCGACGCCATCAAGAAATTCAGCAGGATCAGCTCCCGCTGTCGTCGCCGCCGCATCAGCCATTGAGGATGACGAGGCGCTGGCGCGTCGTCTACAGGCGGAGGAGGATGCGGAGCAACTCCGTCAGGTGGTCACTGCCGCCAACAATCCCGAACTGAGCGCCGGCAGCAGCAATAGCAATGAGAGCGCTTCGCTATCTACGCCAGCGGAAGCCGGACCAAATGGCGATTTCAATGGAATACTATTGAAGAAGGTGGTGCCAGCGGATAACTCGTGCCTTTTCACCAGCATACGCTTCGTGCTCAACGGCAAGGTGGACAACGAGGGCAGTGAGATGATGCGTCACATTATTGCCACCGAGGTGGCCGCCGATCCCCAATCATATAATGATGCCGTGCTGGGCAAATCGAATGCGGAGTATTGCGCCTGGATACAAAAGGCGGACTCGTGGGGCGGTGCCATAGAGGTGTCCATATTGTCCAATTATTATGGCATTGAAATCGATGTGGTTGACATACAGAATGCGATCATCAATCGCTTCGGTGAAGACAAGAATTTCGGATTGCGTGTCTTCCTGCTCTTTGATGGCATCCACTATGACCCGCTGTATATGGAGACTTCACACAGTGCCGCACCAGCTACCATTTTTCCCGTTGAGGAGTTGGGCGTGTACGAGCAAGCCGAGCAACTGGCCAACGAGGCCAAGTCCTCGCGACAATTCACCAATGTGGACAAGTTCAATTTGCGGTGTTTACAGTGCGATCTGTTGCTGGTAGGTCAGGTGCAGGCCCAGCAACATGCCAAGGCCACGGGTCATGCAAATTTCGGAGAGATTTAATACGTGCTCATCTTTGGTACCATCTACATTTTGGCTTTTATTCTGTTTGCCTATTACATACTCAACACGTAGCGAGATGCTGAAACCTAATTTACTTACAAAATTTCTTTTAGCCAAATTATTTAAAACAAAAAAATCTTCTGTGGTTAATTTATTTAATTCTTTCTGCACCCCAAGCAGCTGTCCTTTGATTTTTGGAGTACAATAAAGTTCCATTCATTAAACTAGCAGATCAAAAAAAAAAACAGTGGAATTATCGGTATTATTATGAGGCCCAGGGCGGTGTCATAGCGGCTGGATTCTGCAGATAGGACATGACGACAGCGCTGACGCTCAACATGAATGAAGACAGCACCTGGAATATAATAAATATATAATCTCGTACAAGCAATGATTAATGCATGTAAGTCACCTGTTTGGCTTCGTCGCTGGCGCGAGAGCTGGAGAAGCTAATGCAGGAGCAGTAGAGAGCAAACCAGGCGCACCACTTGAGCTATCGGACATAAAAAATAAATTACAATAATAATAATAAATAATAAGTGAGAGTTGCTGGCTCACCTTCATCATCAGACCGCACATGGAGAAAATCATGCCCAATATATTCATATAGTCCGGCATCATGTCCTCATTAACGCTGCCACCTGATCCTTGATTCTTGGGCGCCTTATAACGAACTATTTTTTCTTTGCGGCGCGGATCGACAGTGAAACTCATTTTAAATCAAATTGAATTTAGCTCTTCGAGCGGATGAAAAAACTAATTTTCTTTGGCAGTGCAAAGGGAATGTGTTGACGTTGCCACATCAATTCAAATCAGCTGTAATCCACTGATAAAGTGTAAGCAATGTGAATGGCAAATGCTTCTTCATTTTTGCTTAATTGATGTTCAGCGGCATGTACATTTAAAAACTTGTTAAATTACATAAAAATAAGAGAACATTGCAATAACAACAATGGCGTTGCGTTTTTTCGGCACAGCATTGATGCCACACATTCGCCGCCTGCAACACACAAGGCGCTCCCTACATACGAATGGAATACTTGGTCTCCAAACTGAACACTGGCAACAAACCCGCCCGCTGCACGTGCGTATTACGGATCAGGAAGCTGGACTGCAAACAAAACGTGAGTCAAACCGACATGCAAACCCTTTTGAAGATAGAACACTAGAAGAGCATCCAAGAGAAGTGGCTAACCCCCCGCCTATGCATAACAGAATTCAAAGAACCAGGCCACTTTCAAAAGTGGATGAAGTGATTAATAAAAAAGAAGCAGTTGTCGACTTTGGTGATCCGGATACCTTCGGCTATGCCAAGTTCAGAAACACCCAGACACAAGATGCTGGCGACATGCAGGAGGAGGAATTTATAAACAAGCCATCGCGACACTCGAGAAAACTGCGCACCAAAGAGTATGCAAGTCTGATCAAGGAACACCTGAATGCACGTCGCATCAATGATGCCATTGCCGTGCTGGAGGTGCGCATGTTGCGTGAGGATCGTGTCAAGCCGGAGAACTATATATACAATTTGTTGATCAGTGGCTGCGCGAAGGCGGGGTACACACGCAAAGCATTTACGCTTTACACGAAGATGCGTCAACGTGGCCTCAAGGTGACCGGCGGCACGTACACCTCCCTTTTCAATGCGTGCGCCAATGCGCCGACTCAGCTGGATGGACTTGCCAAGGCGCGTCAACTGCGTGAAAATATGCTGGAGAAGGGCTACGAGCCGAATGTGAAAAACTACAATGCGATGATCAAGGCATATGGTCGCTGTGGCGACATCCAAACTGCCTACATGTTGGCCGATGAGCTGCTGGAGCGTCAGCTGCCTCTAAATGCGGACAGCTTCAATTTTCTGCTGCAAGCTTGTGCCAGCGATGAGCAGCAAGGATTTCGACACGCTCTGTTGACCTGGCACAAAATGCTGCAGCGTGGCATAAGTCCAGACTTTTACAGCTTTAATGCCATGCTGCGCTGTGTGCGAGATTGCGGCTTTGGTGATCTGCAGGACATGCAACTGGTGCTGGAACAGATAGCGCCGGATGCGGTGTCAACTAAACCAGAGCAACTGACAGCAACAACAATTCCAACTGATAGTTTAACCACCACTAATAGTTCTGCCCAGCTGGAGCTAACTATTTCACCTTCCGAGGAGTTGGAGTTGCCTAATCTGCTGCTGCCACGCCCTCAACTGGGCAGTTTGATTGCCTTGACTGAAGTAACACGCGCCCATGAGCGTTTCCTATTGTTGGGTGGCATTATGGGCTATCTGGAGTTGATGAAACTGCACAAAGTAACGCCGAACATTGAGTGCTTCACCACCATGCTGGAGGTGATACCACCAACCAATGCGGCGGAGAAGCAGCTGCTGAGCTTTGTGCGCAAAATTGGACTCAAGGCGGACATTGATTTCTTCAATATACTCATTAAGAAGCGCTCGATGCGCTTCGATTATGAGAGCGCACGCGAGGTGCTCTCAATGATACGCACAGCTGGCCTGCAGCCGGACATTGTGACCTATGGTGTTCTGGCGTTGGGCTGTCGCAGCCAGGAGCAGGCACGGGAGCTGCTGCAGCAGATGCAGGCGGCAGGCATACGCATGAATATGCCAATATTGGGCGCCATGTTGCGCCAGGGCTGTGCCCAGAAATCCTTCGGATACATCAATGAGATCATGCAGCTCAGTCTGGAGGAGAGCATTCAACCGAATGAAGCCTTTCTGCGACACCTACACAACTTTCACAGAGGCTGTGCCAGGGCCATTGATGCCAGGGTGAGTATATAATTGGAATATACATTGTATAGCCCTAGCCCTAGCTAATCACCCACCTCCCTTCCAGCATCCCTCAACCAAAACCGAAGCCTTTAAAAAGGGACACTCGAAATTCTGTGGTAAATATCGCCTGTTTTACGAGGAGCACGGCCTGTCCGGCTTGAAGCTGGAAGATGCCGTTGCTAAGGTGAAGCAACGTCCTTATGCACAGTACAAGGAATCGCCGATAACAGGGTTAGAGCCTGCAAAACACGAGCAAGTGAAGCGCCAAACAAAAATACGCAAATATATAAAGAAGATCAAAATCGATAACCTGCAGGACGATCCGCAGTTGTCGGAGCCAGTGAAAAGAATAGAGTAGTCATTAGATGTTTGAACATTGTTTATATTAAAGTATTCGTTATAATTTGATATTGTTAGCCGATCATTGTGCGTTTGCGACCACGCGCACGCACCTCCTCAAACTTGGCCAGAACGGCCGCCTCGTCCTTGCCGCACGTCTTGCGATATGCCGCGAGGATGTGCTCGAAGAGATAGGGCTGCTCACTGTGTGTGCTGAGCAGCGCCCGTTCCAGGACATACAAATCAACGCCCTTATCCTCCGTCGCCTGATTGTAGTGACTCAGGCCGAAATCTACGAAGATGACGTCGTAGCCATCACTTGAACTCGGTGTCGGATTTATTAGTATATTGGAGGTCGTCAGGTCACCATGAATGATGTTATTCGCATGCATTTGACCAATGATGCCGCCTATTCGTCTGCTTAGCTCTTCCAGCGGCTGCTTTGCTTGCTCCTCCCCGGACTTGGCGACTGTTTGCTGTATAAACTGCTTGGCTGTCTGGGCGCTGCTGAAGTATTCCATATACAGTTTATGCGTGTTGAGGTCGGAGTGTAGAATCTTTGGTGCAAGAATCCCAGCAGCCAAACAACGGCCGGCTGCCTTCACCTCCGCCTTCATTCTCTGCCTTGTTATTTGTGTGTCCAATTCTGGATGACGGTATTTCTTGACAAATCGCTCTTTGATTAAACACGATTCGCCTTTGAATTCGCCAAGATATAAGCGCCCCTCAGCACCCTGCTTTATTATTTCTAATGCCATTATTAACTTGTAAAATCACGTAAATGCCGGAAAACTGCAGAAGCAAGTTCTTTCAACATTTGCCATTCACAATGAAACGGCAACATCTGCCGCAGAAACAGCTGATTTTGTTTTGGTATTAACACGCACAAAGCGCCAGCCTCATAAGTGATTCATCTTTTTTCTCGTTCAGATAGCAAAAATTAAAAATTTATTATATATATAGAAAATGTTTAACAACATATTTGGCAAGAAACCCACCGTCAAGGAGCAACAACGCGACAATGATCGCGGCCTTCGCAAAGCGACTCGTGACATTGAACGAGAGCGTCGCAAAATGGAGGAGGATGAGAAAAAACTAGAGGCTGAAATCAGACGCAATGCAGCCGCTGGCAACAACGATGCTTGCCGCATTCTGGCCAAGCAACTGGTAGAGATACGCAAGGCGAAGTCGCGCACCTATGCTGCCGCTGGCAAAATACAATCCATTGGCTATCAAAACAAGAATATGGGCGCCAATATAGCACTGGGTGAGGCAATGGGCACCACGGCCAAGACGATGGCCAGCATGAATAAGGTGATGCGGCCGGAGGCAATAGCTGGCACTGTACGCGACTTTCAGCAGGCAAATATGCGCATGGAAATGACTGACGAAATGATCAACGATACGCTGGATGACATGCTCACCGAGTCCGGTGATGAGGAGGAATCCAATGATGTGGTCAACAAGGTGCTCGATGAAATTGGCATTGAAATCTCTGGAAAAATGTCAAGCATACCAGCCACGGGATCCGCCGAGTTCGAGACGAGCGGCAAGCGTACAGAAAAGGATATTGCCGATCAGTTAGCGAAGCTGCGATCTTCCTAGTCAATATAATATAATTTTTTTTGCTGTGCTTAATCTCCACCACAACTGTAATTAAAATTTTTTTGCAAGCACGTTTGTTATTCATATTCCATAAGCAATAAAAATATAAGTAAATAAATACATCACATTCAAGCCGCGTTTATTCAGATTATTATTATTTTGTATATTTTGTAAACAATTTTAATAGCGCTTAAAATGATACAACATAAATACATTTATTACAACGCTAACGGCTTTTACATAATACAAAAAGATGAAAAATCAAATATTTTTTTAAATGTGAAATTAAATTGAAATGCGTATTATCCAATAAAATTAATTTTAAGTTTAAATAATTTAAAAACAAGCAAGGCAATCTCATTCTCGAAATAGCCTACTTTAAGGCTGATAGATAATATGAAAAGTGAACAGTTTGAGAAATATCACCAAAATTTAAAGCATACTTTCAAGGTGAACTAGAACTTCCACAGGGTGAGCTGGTTTTTAAAAATAGCTCTAGCTCAACCAAATCTTTAGTAATTATACACAATAATCAATTCTGTCAATTTGCATTTGTCCATAATTGATTGCACTGAATTAAAAGTATTTAATTTACTTCTGGGTAAAACAAGACACAGATAAATTTATTTTTGGTCTGTTAATCATTTTTATTTGCAATTCAATTTGCAATCCTGTGTCGGTTCGCTCTTCATCACACTTAAAGGCGAGCGGACATGCCGCCAGCCGCGACAATAGACTCGCCCGTTATGTAGCCAGCATCATCGGACACCAGGAAAGAGACAATGCCACCCATTTCCTCACTTGTGCCCAGACGACCCATAGGAATATTTCTGAGTGCCGCTTCATTGGCAGACTCGTCTTCGTGCAGCGCTTTGGAAAACTTGGTGCGAATGACGCCCGGCGCCAGGCAATTCACACGTATGCCCTCGGGTGCTAGATCCTTAGCTGCTGCCTTAGTCAGACCGATCAGTGCCGTCTTGCTCACAGAGTAGGCGCCGAGTAGCTGAAGTAGATAGGTAGATTGGTTAAAATCAAGCTTAACTGAAAATCTAATAACCCACTTACCGCAAATGCATCGAAGCCCGCAATGGACGAGACAAACACAATGCTGGATCCCTTCTCCTGGCGCAGATATGGCAGTGCCTCTTTGGCCAACAGATACGAGCTCTTCACATTAACATCGAAGATCTTGTCCCACACCTTCTCGTCGCAGTCCAGCACACCGCCCACAGCCGGATTCGTGGCGGCATTACTAATCAAAATATTGAGTTTGCCATACTTGCTAATGGTCTCATCGAACAACTGCTTGCGATCCTGCGCCTCGGCCACATGACACTTGAGGCCATGCACATTCAGATTAAACTTGCGCAGCTCGGCCAGGGCATTGTCCACGTTCTTCTGCTTGCGACTGCTTATCACAACGGAGGCGCCATCCTCAGCCAAACGCTTGGCAATCGCAAATCCAATACTGTAATTATATACATAAATAACTGTATACATATAAAATATATAAATATTCCTTTTTAAGGAAGACTCACCCATCTGTGGAGGCGGTAACCACCGCAACTTTGCCTGCTAAACGTTTCATGCTGCTGATGCTCGAACTTTGACTTGTACTGCCACTCGACAAGCGCTTATGGCAATATGAATGGTTAACATTGCTTAAGTTGTGCGTATTAAGTTGATTATAATTTCTAATCGGTGTAGTGGTGTGCGTGAAACTTTGGACTTTCACACCAACCAAACTGTGTGGGGCGATCGCATTCAACTTTGGCGAATTGCTGGCCAACTGTTTACCCAGATGCAACATAATGCAAATTTTATTTTCGGGCTTGCACTTTTCTGCGATTGATTGATTTTTCAGTGGTTCTTCAATTTAAACTATCCGTGTTGTACCCACGCGTTTCCAGTCCGAAGTCTTATTTGTTGCTCTTTATTTTTGCCATTCACCGTGAATCTTAAAGCTTTTTTAAAGCGCAATTTTTAAATTCCAGCGTCATTTGTTAAAACTATTTTCTTTTTTTAATTAAAGTAATTAGGGTTAATATATAAAGCAAAACGGACGCAGTTGAAGCATATTATGTTAATGAAACATTTATTTACAAAAATTAATTTTTCATTATCTAAATGTAATTTTTTTGTTGCTTCTATATGATTACCATTAATTATAAAAATTACACTTTACAAGTTTACGACTGCCTGGGGCTTTTACCTAAAATGAACGATAAGACATGTTGAAGTTTAAACTCACTTTAACGCTAAGTAAACACTGAGCATTAAATATATACGTGATATCGTAACTCGATAAGCAAAGGTAAATATAAATAAATATAATAAATAAAAACCAAGTAGCAACGCAATGCTGGAAGCGACTAAGAATGTTGACGAATAATCTAACTAAAAACAACACAAATAATTTCCATAAATAACAACAACAGCAACAACCGCAAATGTTTACTCTCCAACGAAAGTGCAAATTAATAGATTGCTGGAGCGGTTTCAGTTGCTGTATCGTCACTGCTCTTATGACTGACTCCACTTTTGGCTGTTAGTCGCTTTGTGTCGTTCCCAGCGAGCAAGCCGTCTTTTTTTTCAGTAGAGATCTGAAACTGTGACTACGGCACGCGGTTAACGGTTTTCGTTTTTCGCTTGTGATATAACTACAAATTACACTGCCATTAGAATACTGAAGATTTGCGAGATGGACACCCAAGCCCAACCAGAGGAGTTCAAGGCACCCGTCTTCCAGGATAATAAAATAGTGCTCTATTTTCATCCGTACAACTTCTACTCTCAAAAAGTAAATCATGTGATTTTTGGAAAAATAAATAGTGTGCTTGAAACTGTGTGTGTGGGACGCTAAATTACAAAAGTAATCGCAGCAACTGCTATTTATATAGTCAGGGCTACGAACTGGGGTTTTGATCCCCTCCACCCCTCCAAACATATTACTGCCTCATCTATTTCAAGTGCAATCGTGCCTGACACGGGCGGATGAATAAATAGCAGATGACTTCCCAACAAGTAGCTAGTAATCAATTTGAGATTCTGTTAATTTTGACAGCATCAAACAAATATTTTTTAAGTGTTTGTCCTAATGCAGAGTGCTAATGGAGCGTATGACAAACTATGAAACGGGTTTCGTTGGGTGATAAATAAACGAAACGGTTTTAATGTATGAATAATACTTAAAAAAAAGAATAAGTAAAATTGTTGATTGTATATCGCCATATTTTATTTATAGGTTCTGCTGGTACTTTATGAGAAAAACATTGACTTTACACCCTACATAATCGATCTGTGCAACGGCGAACAGTATTCCAGTTGGTTCCTAAATTTGAATCCCAAAGGCGATGTGCCCGTGCTGCAGGATGGAGCGCTTATCGTACCCAACTCTCGAGACATTATCAACTATCTGGACAATAAATTTCGAGGAAGTAAGGGAGAATAGTTTCTGCAGTTTATCACAGATACCCAATTTAAAAAACTTTCTCTTAATAGTTCAGCATCCGGTGCTGAAGCCATACAACCCAGACTCCTTAGAATATGAACAGATGATGACCTTTGACCAAGCCGTGACACGCCTGCCGATGGGTGCGCTGAGTCTGGGCTCCTTCATCCATGATGACCTCAAGCTGGTGCCCAAGGCGCCCTTCATTGGACCTGTGCGGCAAGCCTGCCTCAGTGAGCAGTATAACTCTGCCCAAGAGCTCTTCTTATCGTAATATTTTTTATTAATTCCCTCCACAGATAACAATCAAAAATCTATGGAATTACTGCGTCGCTCTATTGCTGAAGTGGACTCAAACAATCCTGCATTGAAACAAAAGCTGGAAATACAGATGCGTCGTCGAGATTTGATTGCCTCGCGAATCGATTTCCAACGTGTCTTGGATGCGGTAAAGAATGTGCTCGCCTTTGTGGAACAGGAGCTGTCCAAGCAAACGATACGCAAAGAGTGGCTGACGGGCGATGAGATCACGCTGGCTGACGTCAGTCTGGGCCTGTTGCTGCAGCGTCTTTATCAGCTTGGCTTCGAGAACTATTACTGGAGCTATGGCAAGTTGCCGATGGTCGAGGGCTATTTTCTTCGCTTTAAACAGCGCTCCTCGTACCACCGACTTGTACCCACTACCAATTTCGATATACTTAAGGATATGTGGACGATGACGCCATCCAATTACAAGTTGGGAGCTACTGCCGGCATCTTGGGTATGGCCATGATTGCAGCCTTTGCGCATAAGTAGGGATTGAATTTTTGTTAACAATTGTTTTATTGTTATTGTTAAAGTTGGGCACATAAACACAAACAAAAGAACGCTTAATTCTACATAATGTGGATAGATGGAGAATGAGAGAGAGAGAACGCGGAGTGGAGTACCGATTACCCTATGATTGACCTATGACAGTGCACACTGCCAAAGTGCGAGCCTCAAAGCAGCTGATATCCTTTAAACTATCTTCAAATTCATTTGGTTTAAGATCTAATTGGTAAAAAAAAACGTTACCTGCTCGCCAATACAATTTTAAAAATTATTCTCCTATCCATCAAAATCAATTCCTGTTTATCTGTTGCTTGCTGGGTTAGTCAACAAAATCTCGGATTCAGCTATCCATGCCCGCCTGCTGTTCCCGCCGCTGTTGCTCAGCCGAGTACAGGGAACTGGCTGCCGCACTGGCCGCCTTTACATTTGTGAACAACGGCATACCCATAAAGGTGGGTATCTGTTGTGGCTGCAACGGCGTCTGGGCACCCATTCTGTTACTACTGCCGTTCGGATTAGGCATCTGATTGCCAGCGGGTGGGGTGCAGGTGGGTAAATGCGTGGGTCGCCTAAAAGCAAAGCTCTCGCGTTGATAGTAGAAGGTGCCGTCACCGGGTGCATCAGGCAGCAGTCCATTCGTTGGATACCAAAAGCGATATGTGAAGTACCACGTCAGAATGGCAATGATGCCGCTGACAACCTTCTCGATCATGCGATGATAGTACAACATGGTGCCAACGAGCATGATGTCCCAAAGCAGCTGCAGCGCTGCCATGCCAATGAACAGGGTGCGAATGATGGGAGTTAGGCGCGTATAAAGAAACTGCAGACTCCGCATTTGCTCATCGTTGAGGTAGCGCAAAGGATTGCTACCCGTCTTCTCCGAGACGCTGCGGTTATGCAGCTCGTTGCGTAGATGCTCCTTGATCGTTTCCCACTTGATAATTGGACGCGCTTCCTCGATCAGCACCAGACTAGAGTGTATCAATATAAACGCATGGCCAGAAATATCAAATCCGTGCCACAGATGACCTGCTTTCAGGCAGCTGGACTTGCTCTGGTAGCCTGCAAACCAAATGAAGTGTTTACAATCGAAATATCAGAATATCAAGCCTTAATCTTACCCTTTATAGTGCAGCGGCCATAAGAGGTTTCCACAATATTGAACAGTTTCGTCCAGAAGAACCAGAAGAACGTGGCTATCACAATGCGTGGAAAGTGATGTCTTAGCATGCGTTTCATGTCGCCGCATGTAATCGTGTACGCGGAAAGTACCAAGAAGGGCACTGCGAACAACAGGGTCCAACCCCAACCAACCTTTACAAAGTACAGATTGAACAGGTTGTCGGAGCGGGAAAAGTATGTCTTCGGAAATGGCAAGAAGTCGCCTATCAGCGATATTATAAACAAGCTGCCCAAATAGAGAGCCACCTTTAGGTCCGTATTGAAGAATATCATCTTTTTGCACAGATGAATCACACCCATGACGAGAATCTCACGTATGCTGGTGGGGGCAGCCGTTGGTCGCGTTCCACGCGCCTCTGATCGCGTTATATCGGGTCCACCGGGTCGAAAGTTCATGTTGGACCCACTGCTTTGTCCGCTTTGTCCAAGATTTGGGCGCAGTGGACGTCGTTTTGTCGCCATGGCTATCGAAAGTCGTTTTTGTTCGCTACGTTGTCGTTGTTTTGGTTTTGAACTTTGCAAATGTATTTTATACTACGTCGTTTTATTGTTGCCGTTTTTGGTTATGGTAAAAGGTTCGGTTAAAAGTGAAATCGGAAACAGAAACGAATTGTGTCAAAGTTCAAAATTTCAGCATTTGCTACAACACTGCATTAGGCTGAACCAAGCTTTTGCTGTATTTATATTATTTTAATTGATATTTCAAGAATTTTTCACATAGCACAAGGCAATTTTCGTTGTTTTTTTTTTTGTCTTCGTTTTCGTGGCTTATTTTAATCACAATATGCAGCTGTTGCTTCGGCCATAAAGTAGAACAACAGTTTATGCGCGTTCACATGCGAATGGCAACGTTCGCACCCGAACAGCAGTTGGGGTCAGCTGTTTTGCATAATATCTTCCGATCCGATTCGGTAGCTTAATTACCGGCTCAGCTGAGTGCGCATCGCTCTCACATGTAATTAAGACCCTCAATTAAATTGGCATGTACAATTCGGCCAAGCAGTTACAGCGTGTGCTCACCGCACGCGAGATACGCAAAACATTCATTGATTACTTCACGGTCAGTCATGGGCACAAATTCGTCCGCTCCAGTCCGGTAGTACCGTTCTGCGATCCCACCGTCGCCTTCGTCAATGCGGGCATGAACCAGGTGAATGCCGGCCGCCGCAACTTGATTAATCCATTGTCCACTAATCAGTCGCTCTGCGCTTCAGTTCAAATCCGTTTTTCTTAGCACATCAGCAGCGCCGCACAAGCGAGTCGTCAATTCACAGAAATGTGTTCGAGTTGGTGGCAAGCACAATGATTTGTCTGTGGTTGGTCAGGATGGCTATCATCACACATTCTTCGAGATGCTGGGCAACTGGTCCTTTGGCGATTACTTTAAGGTGAGCTGCGAAGAGGCTGTACAATCGACGATCACATCTCTTTTACGTATTCCTTGCAGCGTGAGGCTTGTGCGATGGCGTTGGAACTGCTGCGAGGTCCCTACAACATTGATCCGTCGCGCTTGTATGTCACCTACTTCGCCGGCGACAAGCTGCTTGGCATTCCCGCCGATTTGGAGTGCTTTGACATTTGGCGCAGCTTGGGGTAGAAATCAAAAATTGGTGACATAAGTCGTGTAGAAAAAGTATTAACACTTCTACTTTGCAGCTTTCCTGCTGCACGCATCTTGCCCTTTGGCTCCAAGGACAACTTTTGGGAAATGGGCACAACTGGTCCTTGCGGACCATGCACCGAAATTCACATAGATCACAGACCTGGCTCGGATTCAGGCAGCGTTGAGCAGCGAGCCAAGCTGGTCAATGCAGGCCGAGCCGATCTCACTGAGCTCTGGAACTTGGTGTTTATACAGTACAATCGGTTGGTAGCTGTTTACTGTTTACTGGTGGAACTTGTTTTTTAATATATTAATTGATATATATATATAAATATAGCAATACAGACGGCAGCATAACACCGTTACCCGCGCAGCATGTCGACACGGGCATGGGTTTTGAACGTTTAACTGCGCTCCTTCAAAACAAATCCTCCAATTACGATACGGATCTCTTTATGCCCCTCTTCGATGGCATACACAGCGTAAGCGATCCGATTCAACAGTTTAAATTGAAGCAATTAATATTTTTTTTATCCATAGCTCTCGAAAGCACCTGTGTATGGCGGCAGCTTTCCCCATGCCCAAAATTCTGCACTGTTGGACACCAGCTACAGAATACTTGCCGATCATGCACGCATGGTCACCGCTTGCCTGGCGGATGGCATGTTGCCGGATCAGAAGTAAGATCGAGCTTAATAACTAAATTAATTTCCATGTTAATCGACATATTCTATACGCAGTCAAAAGTTGCGTCGCGTGTTGCGAAAGGCGCTCAGCATCTCGGAGCAAGTGTTTTCCCATGAAAATCTGCTCTCGCAGCTGGTGCCGATTGTGGTTGAGACGCTGGGCGAGACCTATCCGGAGATGTCGAACAAGCAGCAGGCAGTCCTTGAGCTGATTGCACACGAGCAGGAGGTATACAAGAATCTGCGCGAGAGCTCTTCGAAGGTATTCGCTGAGGTGCTCACAGAGTTCCCCAAGCTGGACGACATTGATTTGATGGAGTGTCCTGGTTTTGTGCCCGCCTATCGTGAGTTCCAAGTGCAACGCTCCAATTTTGCCAACAACACGATACCTGGCGACTTCCTATACAAGCTAACGGACACCTATGGCCTAACCGAGGACAGCTTTCTCAAGCTGGCCGAGCTGGAGAACATGAACTGTGATCTGGAGCGCTATCGCGCGGAATTGGCTCTGGCCAAGCTGAGGACGAAGGAACCTCAACGCAACAGTGGCATCTATGACTTGGCACTGCAGCAGCGCATTGCAGAGGCGCAAGCCCAGCTTACAATGCGCCTGACAGCCACGGACAACAGTCATAAGTATGTTTACAGCTATGATGCACAAAATGAAACCTATGCGATTCCCACGGTGAAAAGCCGTGTGCTTGGCATGCTCCAAAATGATACAGAGGTCTCGCGCACCCCGGGCAGTCGCCTGCGAGAGTCTACCGATACGTTGTCCATTGTCACAGCTGCCAGCAATTTTTATTACGAGTCCGGTGGTCAGCAATCGGATCTGGGCAAATTGATGGTGCGAAACAAATACAAGCCCGAACAGCCTCATCAGCTGGATGTGGTGGGTGTGAAGTATCTCAACGATTGTGTCGTCCATGTCTGTCGCCTGGCCACACCCAACGATGACTTTGAGCTGGGCCTAGGGGATGAGGTGCAGCTTGAAGTGGATGCCCAGCACCGACAGCTGAACACTTGCCATCACACAGGTATGTTTCGCATTTAATGGGAATCGAGTATACAAAGAACTTGCCCTTTTTTTTCCAGCCACCCATCTGCTAAACGCCGCCATACGATCTCTGTTCAACAAGGTAACATATCAGGTTTCAAGCGCGGTTAGCAGCGATCAGTGCAAACTGGAACTGGGCCTCTTGGGCAAACGCATACAAAAGGCCGATGTGCAGCACATTGAGGATCTGATCAAGTGAGCTTCACTCCGGACTGTATACATGTGCAACCTATACTTATATACCTCATATTACAGTCGCGCCATCTGTTCCGGCACAGCCGTCCAAGTGCAGCAGCTGAGCGCAGCGGATGTGCTGCTGCAGAATGATATAACGATGGTGCCAGGAGAGGTATATCCGGAGCAGGGGCTGCGTCTGATTAATGTGCAATGCCCAGAGCTAAACCTAAGCTCCAAAGAGCTCTGCTGCGGCACACATGTGACCAACACAAAGGAGCTGTCCTACTTCTGCATAGTCAATCTCAAGCAAACAAATCGAGCGCGCTTTGCTTTCACAGCTGTCGCTGGACAGGCAGCCGAGAATGTAAGCGACAATTGATTATCACAAAATCTTTTATCCGCTCTCTTCTAATCGCTCTCTTCTAACCGCCCTCTTCTAACCGCTCTCT
Organism: Drosophila paracracens; assembly: GCA_035044025.1. Lineage (NCBI taxonomy): Eukaryota > Metazoa > Arthropoda > Insecta > Diptera > Drosophilidae > Drosophila > Drosophila paracracens. The sequence goes on along the minus strand of JAWNMN010000192.1, from coordinate 11,759,163 downwards.
TTTAACCGCTCTCTCTTACGTAGGTGCTAAAAACAGCAGCTTTGCTGCGTCATCGTGTGGATTTGCTGGAGCAGCAGTTTCAAACTCATACACTTACGAACGCCACAGAAACTGAGCTGCAAACTATTCGCCACAACATGTTGCACTCGGACATTAAGCTGCCCTACGCATTTAAGTTGGACACCTTTAATCGCATTAACGACATGCTACGCCGACTCAAGGAGACGTCGCGCACAACGCTCAAGTATGGATTGTTATTGTTTTACATCCTTGCTAGCAATCTAACTAATTTGTGCTGGTTGTAGGGAATTTGTGGAGGTGGAAATGCGTAATGTATTGCTGGAAAAGCCGCTGGACACACATCCCTACATACTGCACTACATAACCAGCTCGGCTCTGGTAGATGAGATTCCCTTGCAGCGTGCCACAAAACTGTGCACAGATCGTCCCATTTTGGTGGTTAGCATGTGTGAGAATATTGTCAAAGCACGCTGCTGTGTACCGCAGGTTAGTCAACAAATGCAATTAATTTAAGTCGAGTTTAACTAACTTTTATCTTCTCATTTTCAACTCCGCAGGACTGCATCAGCGAGCAGTTTAATGCCCTTCTGTGGCTACAATCCTTTGCGAGCACTTTTGGCGGCCAGGTGGCTGCGCCCAAGGGTCAGAATGCGGCGATCGTGTGCAACATGAAGGGGCGCAAAGTGAACACCCAGTTTGAGGAGCAATTGGAGCAGGCCATGTGCAGCGCACAGGCTTATGCCAAGCGCTACTTGCAGTTCTAATTTGAGGAACAAGTGTTAAGCTTTGGGTTTGCCATTGTGAGTGAGAATTTAATGCAAACTATTAAATGTACAAAAGGAATTTCAATCACTGTCGCTGATTACCACTAAATCCTGTTGCGCTTGCACCAAACTGGACTCCATCAATTGCTCAAAGGCATCAACGCCATCAGCACTTTGATTGAAAAAGTAGCTCACATTGGCTTCCGACTTTGCCGGCGACGTCTTATTTGACGCTTTTGCAGTGGACAAGCGATGACGCAGCTTAAATCGCTCCACAGGTGTCCTGACCAGATGTGGCACCTTATTTAGCTCGCCCTTAACCAGCAGATCAAAACTATCATCCAGCGAATAGCGTTTCCTCAGCGGCACGCACTCAGCCTGCATGGAGATATCGCGACGCTTCTGCACCAGCAAGTCTACATCATCCTTCAGTTGGATTGGCTTCTCGTTATGCAGGCTCAACTGCGCCAGTCGCATGCTCAAATCCTCCGCCAGCGGTTCGTAGTGCAGCACATGCCCCGCGTGATTGGTTACAGCAGGACGAGCTTGCGGGTTGGAAACAATGCCATTGATAATGTCGGACATGTCGAACTCCTCACCGTCGCTCTCCAAATCGGAGGGCAAGCCCTGCCGTATGGGCGTGGAGCATTGATTGATTAGCTGACGAGCAGGTAACTTAACTGGCGTGTTTTCTTTTTGCTTCAAGAATTGCTGCATTGTTTTCTGTCCCTGCTTTGGTGACCCATTTAGCGCCTTCTTCTTCCCGCGCTTGGGTTTGGTGACAATCTCTGCCATGGCAGCAGCTAAATCTGAAAGATTCTCAAGTGCACTGAGAGGTGCTTCCTTTTGGTTGGTCTTCTTTTTACGCGTTGCTGCCTTTTTGGGCGGCTTCTCCTTGGATTTTTGAAAGGCAGCTACTAAGTCTGGATAAGCAGCCTGTAACATGTCCAGTGGCTCTACGGTGTAGTAAAGTTCCTCCACACCTTTTGGATGCTCCAGCTCGAATTCGGCAATTTGATCTTGAGGTAAAAGCCCCTTTAAGCAACCATGGGAGTCTTCCCAACGCAACTCTAGACTGGCCACACCCTTTACGGTACGCTTCTTGATGATCTCTTGGGGCTGGACAAGGCATATGTCCTGCTTGGACTGTTGCACCTGCCAGCGCGTCAGAATGGGAAAGAATTTCTGAAAGCAATAGATTTCTGGCCACTGCAAAAGATGGCCAATTTGCTTGATGAATTTCACGATATTTGGCTGTCGCCAGTCGAGCTGCAAATTGGGCAACGAAGTTGGTTCAGTGAGGAACTCCGATATGACCTCTTCATTGGGAAAGTTGGCATCTACCAGTGCCTTCTTGCGCAGCGTCAGCTCCGCCTTAATGGACAGCCGTTGCTCTCTGTGAAAAAACAGTAAGATGTAGCTTAAGGTTTTCAATTGGGTAGCTGGCTTACTTCCACAGGCTCTCATCGCAGCCGCGATGCGAGCGACACACGCCGCAGCCGCTCTTGGTGTGGCTTTGAGTGCGTCCAATATGACCACAGTTGCTGCAAATGCTTTTGTCGTCAACGCGCAACTCCAAAACGCTGTATTTGTCCGTCTCCAAGCGCCAATTGCGCAATCTAAATAAATTCTCTTTTAAGTGGTCATAAATACATAAAGAACATAAGATCACTTTACCTGTCCAGTATTTCCGATTCCTTGTACATGTTAAACAGCTTGAGAACGCCATCTTTGCCAATGCCTCCAATGCCATCGGGACAATAATCGCAGCCACAGAGCAACGCCATAACGATGACTTTTTGCTGTCCAAAATCAATGCGTGTGCTTATCTCTTGCATGTCATAAATATCCACGGCTCCGCCGGCAGCTGCCTGAGCGCCTTGCGTGGATACCGAAAAGTTGCGATAAACGCGCCGCGCACCATATGCAAAACAGTCAGAATCTTGGCTTATGACACCATCTACCAACTTGAACATCAACACCGATAATAAATATACCCATAGAGTAGTAAAATATATACTCACGCCATGCTTGTTGAGGAAGGCGCAATAGGCTTCGGCCTCTCCTGGTCCTTGCACGCATTGTATGCCCATGGACAGCAACAGGTTCTCGCACTGTTTGAGCACATGATTGAACCGCGTGCGTCCTTTGTCGCCATTTGCTGCCGCTTGTTTTGGTGGCGCCGCTACATCCTTGTCTTTATCCTTGGGGCGCACACCACGGAATTGCAGCTCATTGCGCTTGGCTATCACTTGACTCTTAAGCTTAGGTGCAACACCCTCCAGCACAAACACCGGCGTCACCTGCTCCCAAATGAGATAGCAGGTGCGAAAGAAGAGATTTCTGTGGAACGTTTGTGTTTAAAATAACAATAAAAACGACATCAATGTTACAACAGCAACTTACTTTAAATGATGGCGCGGATGCACAAAATAATCAACAACATTGAGACTCTCGCATACCCAGCCAGCCAAATCAATGGCTACCTTCTTGCCGCGTAATTCACATATTGGTTTTCGCTCGGCGTGTGGCGTTAAAATTGTCCACAGTTCCTTGACGCCCATTTGGTGAAATAACTTGAACTATTTGAGCGCGTTCCATTCAAAAGTGAATACAAACAGCACGTGTGCCATTCACAGCGAACGAAAGCAGCTGACTGGTAGGAATGTGACACTCACACAGCATGGGCACATTGTTTTGACAGATGCACGTTGTTCATTTGACTGGCAGTCTTCACTTCTTCTTTGTGTTCGACATTTGACGTGTCAGAGAAAATCAAAAGTTATCTCGTTGTTAATTCGCATGTTTTGTTTTGCAACGAAGGCAACTAATTTAAAACGCACTCCGCTGCCTCACAGTTAACGTACACACACACACACAGAGTCATACTAAAGGCGGCAAAATGGTTTTAGCAGATCTAGGAAGGAAAATAACAACGGCGCTGCACTCACTCAGCAAAGCCACAGTGATCAATGAGGAAGCCCTGAGTGCAATGCTTAAAGAGATCTGCGCAGCTCTGCTGGAGGCCGACGTCAACATTCGCCAAGTGAAGCAACTGCGCGAGAATGTGCGTGCCGTGATTGACTTTGATGAGATGGCCGGCGGTCTGAATAAGCGTCGCATGATTCAATCTGCTGTCTTCAAGGAGCTGATCAAACTGGTCGATCCGGGCGTGAAACCCTATCAACCCATCAAGGGCAAGGCGAACGTGGTCATGTTCGTGGGTCTGCAGGGCTCCGGCAAGACAACGACTTGTACGAAGCTGGCCTATCACTACCAGAAACGCAATTGGAAATCGTGCCTGGTCTGCGCGGATACTTTCCGTGCGGGTGCCTACGATCAGGTCAAGCAGAACGCGACCAAGGCGCGCATTCCATTCTACGGCAGTTACACAGAGATCGATCCCGTGGTCATAGCCCAGGAGGGCGTCGATATGTTCAAGAGCGAGGGATTTGAGATGATCATTGTGGACACTTCGGGCAGGCACAAGCAGGAGGAATCACTATTCGAGGAAATGTTGGCAGTGTCAAATGCCGTCAGTCCCGATAATATCATCTTCGTGATGGACGCAACCATTGGACAAGCTTGTGAGTCTCAAGCCAAGGCCTTCAAGGAGAAAGTTGATATCGGTTCCGTCATCATCACCAAATTGGATGGTCATGCCAAGGGTGGTGGCGCTCTCTCGGCTGTTGCTGCCACCCAATCGCCCATCATCTTCATTGGCACCGGAGAGCACATTGATGACTTGGAACCGTTTAAAACAAAACCTTTCGTTAGCAAATTGCTGGGCATGGGTGACATAGAGGGGCTGATAGATAAGGTGAGTTTTGCACGGGACTATTTTCCATTTCAGTTGATTAACGAGGCAATCTCTTGCGACAGGTGAACGAGCTGAAACTGGACGGAAATGAGGAGTTGCTGGAGAAGATTAAGCATGGCCATTTCACCATACGGGACATGTACGAGCAGTTCCAGAACATCATGAAAATGGGACCGTTCTCTCAGATTATGAACATGATACCGGGCTTCTCGCAGGACTTCATGACGAAGGGCGGCGAACAGGAGTCAATGGCGCGCATCAAGCGCATGATGACCATGATGGACAGCATGTCCGACAGTGAGCTCGACAATCGCGATGGCGCCAAACTCTTCAGCAAGCAACCCACCCGCTGCATCCGTGTGGCACATGGCGCCGGCGTCATTGAGCGTGAGGTGAAGGAGCTGATTGCACACTACACAAAATTCGCGGCGGTCGTCAAGAAAATGGGCGGCGTCAAAGGATTGTTCAAGCAGGGCGACATGACGAAAAATGTGAATCCCACACAGATGGCCAAGCTGAATCAGCAGATGGCCAAGATGATTGATCCCCGCATGCTGCAACAAATGGGTGGCGTCGGCGGACTGCAGAATATGATGCGACAGCTGCAACAGGGAGCTGCGGGTGGCCTCGGCGGACTGGGGAACCTGATGGGCGGATTTGGTGGCAAGTGAGCTGGACGCTCTCGTAATGTGTGTAACGATGAGTTTTGTATGATTTTGTTTTAAATTAATTTGGTTTATGTAGCATTAATTTGTTAATCGTTTGCAAGCGCGACAATTATCCTCATTTCAATGGCGATTTCCTCTTGTTTAACCAAAATCAATTACAATTCGTGGTAAACAGTGAAGAAAAATCTATGTTAAACAGTTAACAATTACAGAGTTATCGCTCTTTGGCCAGGTCATTTTTCTATTGTTTAACAGCAGTTGACTGTAAACGAACAATTATAATAGCATGCATAAGAGTCCGTACGGAAATGAAATAAATAAAAATTAAATATAAATTCAAAACAGGTATTTTTTCAACTGGATTTACTTTTGTACAGTGGCGCCATCTGTTGTTATTTGAACCATGTTTAAATGGAGTTGCCAGATTACCATTTCAGATGAATTTCGCTACCTGCAAATGAATGGCAAACGTTGGCGCGTATTGTGATAAACGAAAACGTGATGAAAACTTTAAGCCCCATTAAAGTTAATATGGAAAGCAATGCGAATGTGTACATCTAAACACGTCAGTCAATAAAATGCGTATGATCACATTTGCATATCTGCATACTCTGCCAATTATGTCTGTCTTTTGTATTTGTTTTGTTAATTTCAGTTATCTTTCTTTAGCACCGCGGTTGCGTTGTCACACATACAACTACAACAAAAAACAGAAAGCGAACAGGTGCCCAGAAACTTGCAAAAGCATCGTAGCAAAAGCGAAACACAAAACGAAATAACGGTAAGCAAGTGAACCAACAGGCAAACGAAAACAAAAAGAGCGCACGTGTGTGTGTGCGCGTCTGTTGTTGTTTTTATTGCCTTGTCATTATGAAGGGGAGCTTGGCGCTCGCAGACACAGCCACACGCATGCCTGCCTGCGTACAGCAGCAGTGCTGCCCACTGTTGATAGGTGACAAAATCTAGCCTTAAAAAAAGCTACATGTTGGTTTGAAAATATTGGCATTCGATTTTTGTTTTGGTTCGGATATGGCAAAAATAGTTTAATAAATTTAAGAAATGGCTATCATTTTAATGGGTGTTGAAAAATTAGGGCACAATTTCAACGAGTCTTAGATTTGACTAGAGAAAAAGCTAAAATGGCAGCACTGTTCAGCAGCCAGCTTTGCGTCTGTCTCACCATACGGATATGTATATATTTACATCCAAACTTACAATATGTAGGTGTGTTTGTATCGGCCTATGTAGTGGGTAATGGGAGCAACGCCGGCGGGTCTCACAGCATCCCTTGCGCATGGTGCATGATGGTCTACTGAACACACAGACGCACACACACATACACAGTTGTAGACACCCTCTCATTACAATAACAACGAAAAGGCGATTGCTGCCATAAAAATGTCTATTAAGCTGTCAAGTTTTGACACTCATAAAACCATCAAACAAGTCAAACGAACAGGTTCGCAGGAAAGCTTGCACGTTGAACTGCTGTCAACGTTTTTCGGTTCATCCTTGCGGTTTTACGCACACACATACACACACACGCGCACACACACACATACACACACATAGATATGCGTATACGGTTGTAGGCTTTCATATTTTGCCCCGTCGGGCATTTTAGGGGGAGTTTCGGCCCGCTGTGCAAATGGTCCAGCTTAAAATGCTGCGCGCAGTGGGGGCCTTCATCACCAGCTCTGTTGTCCGTAATTGCTGTTGTGGGTGTGCTTGGAAAGAGAACCACCCCAAATGGAATCCGCACAAAAACTCGCTTTATCCTAAGATTATTGATCCAAAAGCTTTTTGATATGGGCCACTGCAAGAACCCCGTAATGAACACCAGACCCATGACCCAATTTAAAGGAAAAGTCGGCTAAGTTTTGTTTTCTTACAGAAAATCAATTTGTCTTTTATTGATTCAGAAAAAGTTCAGTTTCTTTTTTTTTTATTTTTGTTTTGGATGACAGCATTTGCTCTTTAGTGTTTTTAAAGAGACATTTTACTTTGTATGTTCTTTATGTTTCATTTCTTTCCTTCATTCATTTTTTTTGTTCTCTTTTTAATCTTTTGCTATTTTCTGTTTAATGCTTTGCTGCTCTGCACATCTTTGCCGCACATCCTCAATGTTTCTTCGGTTCTGCACTTTCATTTCTTTTTACTTACAATTAGATTTAATTTTTGTTTTGTTTTTCTTTTTTTCAACTAGTCTTACTTTTCTTAAGCGAAATAAGCACAAAAGCTGCAAAATGTTTTGCTTAAACTATTTTTTGGTTTTTCATTTAATAATTTTTTGTTTTTTATTTTTTTGTGTTTTTTCTTTAACTTTATCTCCTTAGCTCCAATTTTTTTTTAATGTATGATTTTTTGCATTAAAGTTGAGCGCACAAAAAGTACGCATATAAATTTGAAAGTTTTAGCAAAGTTGTTGCATTGTTTCTTATGTCCTTATTCATCTTTTTTTGTTTTGGTTTACGTTTTTTTTTTTGTGTTTTTCTGTTAGCTTTTTACTAGTTTAAATACAATTCTTTTCCATATGCATATAAAAAATGCTTAAAAGCGTCACATTGATGCAAAAAATAATACCTTAAAAAATACACAGAGATTCGAAAGGGTTTTTTTGTTTTTTTTTTTATGTTTTGGTTTTTTTGTTTTTTTTTTGTGGAGAGTTACAAAGAGAGATATAGTTACCAGTTAACGCGTCTAAGCGTTCCACGTTTATCGTTTACAAGAGAAATGAATAAAGTTCTTTAAAAGACTTTGATTTAAAACTTAAAAATAGCAACAAGCGAAATTTACATTACTTTGCGCCCGGCTGACCGCTGATCATTTTTTAAGTGTATTTCTTATTTTTCATTTCTTTTGTTTTTCTAGCTTTTTTTATTTTCTGTTTTGCCTCTAAGTTTAATTAGCTGCTTCTCTGTGCTAGCTTGTATTTTGTTTTTGTTTTTGTTTTTTTTCTTTTTCGTTTACTTACAGCTACTTTTACGCTTTTGTCGTCGTTTTTGCTTATTTCTTTTCTTTTCTTTTTGTTTTTTTTTTGTTTTTCTGTTTTTAAATTTAATGAGCTTGTTTCCATTTGACCTTTCACTACGTTCGCTACACCTGCAACTACATGTTGTATGTTGGTTTGTTGTATGTTGTTTTTACGGTTGCCCGATTTGCCTAACGTGCTGCATTTATTGGATCTCCATTTTACCTTTCACTTGCTTTTTAAATTTCTTATGTCTTTTTTTTTGTTTTTGTTTTTGTTATTTATTCATTCTTTTTATTTTTGGTTTTGTCAAAAAAGTTTCAAAAAAATATATATATATTCATCATTTCCTTAAATTGGCTTAATTAAAAAATGTTTTTCTCATTTATGCTTTTCCATTTTCACTTTGCTTCCAGCCGCGCTTAACAACGACTTAGATGTCTAAGTTTTTTTTGCCCATTTGTTTAAAACACAATTCAATTAATTTAAAATTTGTTATTGGAAACTATTTGGTGTAAAGGTGAGTGTTAATTAATTAAGCTTACTCTCAAATTTATATATAGAAAACATTTAACTACTAAGAAATCACACACGAATCGAGGAAAAACAAACAAACAAACAATCAAGCAAATTATGCTGAACACAAGAGTCTTAAATGAAAAACAAACAGTTACTTGTTTTTTTTTTTATTTATTTTTTTTTTTTTAGTTTTTTATTCAAAGTTTTTTCTTTGTTGTGGTTTAGTTTTCAATTTTACGCACTAAACATTTGCTTTAAAAATTACTTCAACACATACATCAATTTCAATTTAAATTTCTGTTCCGTTTCAAGTTGAGAGCAAGGAGCAAAATTTAAGGGATTGCTGTTGATGGTGTTGTTTTTGTTTTTTTTGTTGTTGTTGCTGCTTTATGCTCTTTTTTTTTAAGACAAATAATAAATTAACTACTTAAAATTAGTTAAAAAACTAAAGTAAAACGCATTAAATTAAAACAAAATACAGACGCAAAGCAAACAAGCCTTAAGTTTGGTTTGTCAAAGTTATATAAAAAAAAAGACCATCTGCTCGCAGCAGCAGGCCAATTAATTAATCAATCAATCAATCATAACTGCAGCACTGCATGCCATTTAAACCAAACGATCGACCGATCGATCGATCGCTCATCGACTCGACTGTATATATTCAAAATTAAAACTAATCCGAACTTGACGACTCGTCGTTTACCAACACTGCGTACGCAAGCAAGCGCCGCTCCCTCTCTCTGTCTCTTTCCATTTCTCTTTCATTCTCGCTCGCTCGCTCGCTTTCTTTCCTCGTTCTAACTACACAAAAACTACAAATTTCTACCATTCCCCTCTCTCTCTTCTTGTCGTCGTTCTTTAGCTCTAACCAACTATAGTTAAACGCTTGCGCGTTTCTATCAATTAAAAATCATATGTCCTACATCAACTACTCTTCTTCTTCTTCATTCTACTTCATCTTGTTTCTCCATTATCTTGTTGTTGTTGTTCTGAATCAACGCAACGACGCTTCTCTGTGAAATCTATACTTAGGTCTGCTATACTTAAACGCTAGTGCTTTGATCTTAGTTACTAAGTTGTTGTTGTTGTTGTCTCTCCTACTACTTCTAGACCTACTTCATCATTATCTTCTTTATACTCATCTACAACATGTGTGTTCTTTTCTTCTTCTTCTTCTTGTGTGGATGGGGTTTAGTCTGCCCCCATTGTTTGGCTTAAAACTAAAGTTGCTAAACTCTCTTGCAGCTAAGATTTCAATTTCTTGCTCATCTTCTTTCTTTCTTCTTTCTTTTCTTCTTCTTCATCTTCTTGTTTGTTTTTCGCATATCCTTTCATTCTAATTAACTTAAAACTTAATGCTTTTCTGCCTAATAAACAGCTCAAAAATGTTGCTTAAGTTTGCTAAACAAACCGAATTTCAAGTGAAAAACATAGTTAAATAAATACTTTTAAAAAGAAAACCGAAAATTGCACTTTTTTTTTTTTTTTGTCGAAATACTACAGAGTATAGAAGGAGGGGCGGAGGAGGGCTAAGAAAAGTCAATGTGAACATGAAAACTCTAAGCGAAAAAACTCTACAAAATTTTCTTTTGTATTTGTGATTTCTATCCAGATGTTGGTTGTTTTTTTTTTAGTTTCTGTTTGCAGAGGCGTCTCCGTGTTGCATCTTCTATTAAAAATATCAATTTGTATACAAAATTTGCTTAGTCCGGTTTTTGGTTTTGGAATGTTTTTTGCAAAATATTTGCCCCGTTTCTCGCTGGTGTTTCTCTGCTTTTTCAATTATTTCTCCAACTCTCTGACGCATGCAAGATGTACAGATTGTTTATCAATGTGTGCGTGTGTGTCTCTATGTGTATGTGTGTGTCTCTATGTGTGTGTGTGTATGCGTGTGTGTATGTGAGGTTTGTCAATCCTGCATTTTATTACCATTGAATTCATTTCAATTATTGTATCAATTTCCATTTTGGTATTCAGTCTAAAGCAAATTACATATTGTACAAATTAGAAAAGATATAAAATGAGAGAGGAAAAAAAAAAACCATATATGATAATTGTTGTTATTTAAATGTTATAAACATTGATAAGAAAACATGCACTGCACTTTTTTTTGTTGTTTTGGTTTAGGCTTAGGAAGACTTTTGGCGTTGTGTTTTCTTTTTTTTTTTGTATTTATATATATGTATATGTAGACTATATAGATTGTTAGTATATATATGTATAGGCATTTTCACTTGGCAATCTATATAAATCGAAATCAGTTAACATACATACATATGAAAATCAAAGACTTTGCTCAGGAATGTTTGTTTGTGTGTCTGTGTGTGTGGTGTGTGGGTGTATGTGTGTGAGTGGAAATAAGATGATAAATTCCAACTGAATCTCATCCAACTGTCGCTCTCTCTCTCTCTCTCTCAATCCCTGCCCTTTCTATGTGTGCCTTTCTCTGAGATTCTCATAGCCACTCAACTCACTTTTAATTTTTCCATTTAGTCAAATCACAAATACAATGTGTGCTTAGGCGTGTTGTTCGAGTCTGAGTGTGTGTATGTCTGTTATGTTGTGTGGCTGACTGAATTTGTGTCAAAGAAAATAAATACGATTGGCTTCAATTTCAAACACTGTGCTGTCTGTCTGTCTGTCTGCTGATCTAACACGATCGATCAATCCATCGACTATTTAAGACTTACAAATAGAGACTAAAGAAATCATCGCTGCTGCATTTTCTCATTTCTTTTGTTTTTTTCTTCTTCATCTATTGTTGGTTTCTTATTGCTACTTTACTAATCGTAGAATTTTTTTTTTATTATTTTATTTTATTTTTTTCTTTTAACATTAATTTGCTTTCATTTCCGCTACTGCTGTGCCTTGACCTGCCTGCTCTGCTCTACTCTGCTCTACTCTTATCTTCATTCCATTCGCAATTATATTAAAAAACATTCCACTTACACAAATTCGCTACATATTTTTGTCGAATTCTCCACAATGTAGTGCTAAACTACATGCTACAATTTCATATCTCTCTTTTTATTTCTACTTCTCTCGTTTGTTTTGCTTGCCATCCATCCTTTTATAAAGTTTCATCGTGTATGCCTCATTGTTTGCCTTGCACTTTCCATTTCTTTTCCTATGCTTTCTCTCGACTCTTTGCTAAACTCTGCTACAGTTTTTTTCCTCTTCTCCTCTTCGCAGACAAAAAATACGCTATGCTATTTCTATCTTGTTGTTTTTCCCTTTTTATATATATATATACATATATATATATATATATATTTATATATGTATGTGTTAGTTTTAGTTGCTAGAAAAAAACACACAGTTAAACGTAAAAAACTGTAGACAGCTACAAAAAATTCATTAAATCGACTGATGAGCACAAAAATATGCTAAAAACTAGTAAAAGATTTAATTTCTTCTTCTTTTCTCTTCTTTTCTTTTTTTTTTTATATGTTTCTCTTATTACTTCAACATTATCGGTTGTTTTTTTTCTTTCTTGTTAATGATCATCTTCATTATCATTCATTACGTTCTTATTCTTCTCCATCTTCTTGTTGTCGCTTATCATCTTTTTTTGTTATCATCTAAAACTACTAAATTTGCTGCTTACTGCATTTTTGCTAGTACTTAAAACTAGTTTTCAACCCCTTTTTTTTGGGGCGGGTTTTTTGTTTTTATTTTTCGGTATTTCATTTGAAATTATAGCAATTTTTTTGAATCGTGTGAAACGTTTGCAATTAACAAATAAGAAAGTTTCAATATAGTCACATTCTCTTCTCTTTTTGGGAGCTGGGGCTGGGGGGCGGGGTTGCCTTTTTGCTTTATACAATTTGGTGACAGAAAACAAAAACAATGTCATCTCTTTTGTAGTTAATATTTACGGGTCTCTTTTTGCTTTGTGCTTGCAAACACTCGACTCTCTTTTCAATTCATAGCAAATTCTGGACAAACTAAAACTACAAACAAACAATATATGCAAAACGACAAAACAAATTTTCTTTTTCTTTTCTTTTTTCCTATAGACGACAATGAAAAATAAATGTACTTCATTTTTACTTGACTTTCATGTTCGATTTTCGATTTTTATTTTCATTATCTTTCATTATTTTGTTGCTGTAAATCATCAAATTGTTTGTTATTTGTTTTGTTGTTCATTTTAACATACATTGCACAAATTTTTGGGGTTCTTCGGATTATGTTTTTTTTGTTGTTGTTGTTGTTTTGCTTTTACTTCTAAACAAAATCGCAAGTAGCAAATTTGTCGGTTTTGTTCTTAAACATTAATATGCGCAATTAATTTTCTGTTTTCCACCAGCAAGATTTCTCTTGAGGATTTTTTTTGTTTTTATTTCTTATATAAATTTACTTAACTAGAAATTTGCGTTTTCCTTATGCAAATTGTTGTTGCTTCAAGTGTTTGGTTGCACAGTTTGCTTTTTATAGTTTTTTTTTTTTGTTTTTTTTATTAACTTCTCTTGTGAGAAAATGTTGCCCCCTCTTCGTCTGCTTCTTCTGTCGAGTTTTACCTTCTCTTTTTTTAATGAAAATTCCGACCACGTTTTCTACTACCTTTTGTCGTTCACTTTGCTGCTGTTGTTAAAGCATTTATTTAGTGTATAACTAATTTCTATTATTTAAGTTTAGTCTTTGCTTTTCTTCACTTTTTAACGCTCTCACTTAACTTCGTCGTTTCAATCGCTCTTTCTTACATTTTATTTATGTATGTATTTTTCTCTTCTTTTTCTTTTTCTTCTTCTTTTTCTTGTTGCTGTTTCCGCTTCTTTCTTTTATACATAACTCTTAAACTCATTCTCTCTCATTTCTATATTTTTTTAAACAATGTTTTTTTTTATTATTTTTTTTTTTTAGGGAACAGCATTATTTTACTGTTATCAAACTGCATCCGGTCTCCTGATGTGGTTGTTGTTGTTGTTGCTGCTTCCTCCACAGCCTGTGTTGTTGTTGTTGGCGTTGGTGTTACTGTTGTTGTATAGTTGTTAATGTTGTTGTTCTTGTTGTTATTCCAGCGCTCAAAACTCCCTTCGCTAGCCTTCGGTCGCGTCCATCATATAGTACTCAAATGGGGTACTATAAAATATTATATCTGTAATGGTCACAAAAATCGATTAGAATACAAGAATTGATCAGTTAGTTAGGGTAAGGTAAGGATTGGGGGATTGCAAGAAACCATACTGTATCAATAAGATATCTTTCTTTATGTACAGGTTTTCACAAATCTTTAAAACGCTTTCTTTCAAGTTCTGCTGGGTGGGATGGGAAATAAGGGTTATAATAGGGATGGTAAAGAGGTAAATGTTATATATGTTGAGTGATATTTACCTAGTATGTATTACCAGAGTTTAGGCTGCTTAGTAACTATACTAAGTATGCAAGAGCGAGCGAGCGTATGTTGTAATTATTGTAGTTGTAAAAAAAAGAGAAGAAAGTAAAAGAATCGCGTTTAGTTATGAGAGTCTTTCGTTCCAGAGTCATGAACAGATTGTAAGCAAACAGGCAAGCAACAACAAGCAGCACACAAAACGAATTAAGAGAGAAGTGTGTAGAAATAAGCGTGTGTGTCTGTGTGTGTGTGTATGATGGGTGTGATAAAGATAATGCACTATTGATCGGTAAAAGCAGAGCAAAAGTATTGCAAAATACGAAATGAAATGCGGCGAGTGAGTGTTGAGAAAGTGTAAGTGGGGGAATGGGGGGATTGGAAAAGGCTGAAGCGCGCGCACACACAGCACATGCAAAGCAGTGTTGGCAAACGTTGTAAAGCAACAGCGATCTAAGTGAGTGAGTGACCCGTTGGTGGTACAGTAAGCACCTGCTACAAAGCACTACTAAAGCAGATGAATGAAAACTCAGTGTCAGGGGACTGGAAGAGCAGCTTGGAAAGCGTTTTAAGAGAGACTCTTGTCTCATCAAAATATCAGACGGAAGAGACAGTGAGAGTTAAAGACAGAAAAGAAGAGAGAGAGAGAGAGAGAGAGAGACAGAGAGAGACATCACTCACCTCGCGAAGACCTATTTGGGAGCGGCTTGATGTGGATACTGTGTGTATGCCTCGTCGGGTGATGCAGCTGTGCTAGCCTGTTCGGAATCTGTCATTGGCATTGTTGGTATAATAGTTGGTGGTGGTGCATAATATGGATAAGTTGGACTAATATACTGTAACGATGGAGAAAAATTCTATAAAGGAACCGAAAAGAGAACGGAAAAAACAATGGAATAAAAGAACAGATATAGAATACAAATTATATATCAAACATCATTCAAATTTCAATTGCAACAATGCACACACAGACACACAACACACAACACACACACACGATAGACAATGAAGAAGCTGAAGAGCGCAAAGCAACTTCACAGTTTTCTACATCTATTCAAAAATTGAATTCGCTCGCATTTCGTTACACATAAAGTGGTCGCTCGGATTTTTGAACTGCCAGACAAAAGAATTTTTCGAAAATTTTCCAAAAAAAAATAGTAAATTCTGTTTAAAAAAATCGAATGGAAATCAACTCTAGATTAAGAACTGTCCAATTTTCGAGCGATCACTGTATTTGAGCTGAAGAACTATCGGAGCTGAATCGGGCCATTTGTCCGTTCATTTTTCAGCTCAGACAGAGGTGTTTGAGTATTCTATATTTACACGCAAAGAGGTTTGTGATATGCATAAATATTGGAGACCCGATGGTGAGCACTTACAGAGTTGCCAATTTGGAGGGTGGCCAACTGTGGCATCATTGTTCCATATGGCACAGCCGTATCGCCACTGACCATCATCGAGATGCCGCGTGGTTGCACCTGATTAACAGCCTCCGGTTTGTACGAGGTGACGCCCAATTGGGGGGCGGCTGCCATTTGCATGTACTGCAACGCAGAGGAGGAATACTGATAAATGTTGGGCATACAGTCGCAACAAAATGACAAATGTGCTCTCTGGACTCACCTGATCATCTACCTGAGTGATCGGCTGTGTCATCATGTAGCCGGGTATCCATTGCGAGCCAGCGACCTGATAACCGCCCACCTGGGGTGCACCAAAGCGAGAGTATGGCACCCCGATGGGTGTGCCAACGTTGACACTGACTCCATTCTGCTGCATGCTCGGATCGTAGGCAACGGGTATGCCCTCGGCGGAGACATCGCGCCACGCGCGCGCATTCGGATCGGGCGTCTTGAAGAGATTCTTCTTTTTGGGACCGCCATCGGCGAATTTGACCAATAGCGGATCTTTGGCACCCGGTATTGTGTTACCGTTAAACATTTGTATAATTTGTTCGCACTTCTCGCGGCTTTCCATGCGTGCGAAGCCAACGCCTGTGGTGCACACACAAAGATTAAGGACAGGATTAATATCATGAATATTTGTGTATTTCATTAACTTACCCTTTGAGTTCATTTGCTGATCACGCAATATTCTGGTGGATACAACTTGTCCATATTTCGCTAGCATTGCCTCCAGATCGGTTTCTTTAAAGTGTGGTGGCAAATTTGCAATATACAAATTTGTGGGATCCTGTTCCTGTTGCTGTGTAGTCGTTGGTTGCATAGGACAGCAGGCGTGTGTGTGTTGTTGTTGTTGTTGGTGGTTGTTGTTTGGTTGATTGTTGTTTTTATTGTTGTTGGAGGATCAATCGAATCAGTTTTAGTTGATTTGTTTCGTTTGTTTCATAGATTGCACACACACAAAGATTTTAACATACACAAACAAAAGCAGTTTATTGGCACAAGCGCATGTTGTATGTATGTGTGGGAATGAAGTGTGTGCGTGTTGTATATATATATGTGTGTTATGTGTGTTGTGTTGTGTGTGTGTAGGTGTAGATGTGCGACAAAGAAGACGCGTTTCAAAAGAGAGAGAGAGAGAGAGAGAGGAGGAAAGAAAATTAAAACGTAGAAATTTTGTCATTAGTAAAAATTTCTTGTACAATTACGTTTACTGTTATTGGTATACTGGCTCTGTCTGTGTGTGTGTGTGTGTGTCTGTTGAGTGAGTGTTGCCGTGTGTGTGTGAGTATGTGTGCCTGACTTAATGTTTATGTAGTATGTTGTATGTTGTGTGTTGTGTGTGTGTGTGTGTGTAAAATGCCTCAGCACAAGACCTAAAATCTTAATTAAAATACCTAAAACAAAAAAACTAGCGAAAAATCCGCTAATAGACTTAAAAAACAACAATTTATATATACAGAAATTGAAGTGTAACAGTTAGTGTTAGATGTGTATATATGCACACGTATGTGTAGATGTATTTGATTTAGATTTTGAATGAGTAACTGCCTAGTAATGCACTTAATTAAGTTAAATACCTGATCACTTATGTATGGTCTTAGTTTTAATGTGAGTTCGTTTTTTATTTATACTTAGTTTAATTTTAGTTTTTTGTTGGTTTTGTATTTTTATATCTTAGTTTTTTGGCCGGCGCAGGTTTGTAGCATTTTGCGTACTCAAACAACAAACTTGGTAGGTTGATTATATGGCTGGCTATAACTTCAAATATACGATTACAATTTATACAATTTAATTTTTTTTTTTTTGTAGATTATAGAGAGTTAGTTAAGTACATAGATATATAAAGAGAGATTAAATGAGCATCAATTCTAAATATATATTTGATCTATATTATCTATATAGTTTACGTTACGTTACGTTACGTTTTACGTACTTTAAAATGAGCTCCTAAAAATACCATTACGAATCTCTATTGATATAGATGGTAATTAAAGTTGTTTTTTTATTCTAAGTGTTTGTTTGTTGGTTGTTTTGGCGAGTTGGTTGTTACAAGTTTTGTCTCAGCACATTTCTCTCTCTTTTTACCAACTAATTAACTGTTACAATTTATGCGACTAAAGTGTCTAAAATACTGATGACAGTTAAGTACATAACTTTTAATTGGTTTCTCGTCTACTACTCAGCAGCTAGCTACAGAGAGAGTCACGAATGTAATTTGAATGTGATATTTTTGTGAATGGACCAAGTTTGGGCTAATTGGCTAATTAAGTACTCAATTATTGACTTGAAGTTGACTACTTAAATCAAAAATGTTTAATGATTTACAACTTTTGTGGAGAGTTCACTAAGTTTGGGTGTGTCATTTATAGGTGTGTGTGTGTTTACTGTTTAACTGTTACGAATATATAATATAATATATCTTAGTTTGTAAAAACTGTAAGAAATTGATAATTATCAGTTTTCCTCACAGCTTTTACTAAATATTATTAATTTATTATATATATCTATGCATATAGCAGAAATACCAAGAAATAAATGAAATGAATATAAATATACATTATATAGGCGCACTTCTTGAAGCACTGAATTCAATATCCTTGCAGTGATTTAATCTGAGTTTTAATATATTTGCAAAACTTGGAGTATAACTCGCAATAAGTTGCCTCGAATCGGATAAAGTTTATAAGCGAGAAACTTTTATATGTTTTTTATGATGATTTCAAGGCATTATATTTAGCATATATATATCTTCATTTGTATAGTTGATATATAGTATAAAAAGTTTTATTTGATAGTCTGCAAGGATATTGAATCAACGGCAAGCCGAAGCACATTTTTCTCTAACTTTTTCTTGATGGATAAGTTTTACTTTAAACATGATTTCTAGGCATATATAATATACGTAATATACTACTTATAGAGCGCATTTATGTTACACTAATTGAGAATATATACCTGGCGACTATCTAAACTAAATTGTTGAAGAAATTGTTGAAAAAACAAAAATAAAATGTTTCTTTGAATTAATTCAAATTTACCAACAAATATCCGCTAAATTATTATTAAAGGGATTGTTTTTTGATTTTTTGAGGATTAATTTTTTTGTTGTTCTTTGTATTTCTGCTAAAGGGAGATTAAAGAGATAAATTAACGATTTAATTTTTGCTATTATAATAAATACTAGTAGCGAGAGAGAGAGAGAGAGAGAAATCAAATTGAAATTAATGGATGACATTAATAAATGCATTTGCATTCAAATATATAAATTGAATTTACACACTATAATTGAACGCACAAATACGCATTTCATTGAAAATTTGTAGCGGCTATACTCTATATAGAGGAAATATGTATTTATGTATGTATGTGTGTGTGTATATGTATGTATCTACGAGTACATAACAAATAATTTCAACAATTTCGTGTTTGGCTTCTTTAAATTGTATATGTATATGTATGTATATCCAAATGTTCAATTAAAAAACAGGTATGTATAAAGCTACGCTAAAAATGTATTCATAATTTCTAAATTGGGTATATACATATATATATATATGTATGTACTGGACTATAGAATTCGTGTTTTAGTGTTTGTGTGTGTGTGTGTGTGGGGTTGGGGGGCTAGGTATTAAGTATTCTGGGGATAGTATATATTACGTTATACGATTTACACGAATCTCTTATAAAGTTGAACAACACTACAAACTAGGGGTTTGGCTAAGGTTTAAGGGGGTTCGGTTTTTATTTCGGGTTACATGTAGTTTTTGTGGGGGGGGTAGGGTTAAGGTTTAGGGTTCAGGCTTGATTTGAAATATACAAATTGAAATGAAAATAATCACAACGAATTTATAAAAATATTTGGGCAATTTATTTTCGAAGAAAGACAGCATCGCAAATCAATAGAAATTCGCCAGGCAAGTCTAAAATTCAGCTGCCAGATGCGAACGACTCCATGTGACTTGGCAACCTGACAGCAGACAGACAAACACACACACACACTCAAAATGTGCATAGTTTGTGAAATGGAAATGCAAAAGGGACGCGCGGCTCAGATAAGAGACACAAACTGAAATCCACCCACACAAAAACCTGAATTTGCAGCTCTGGCGAAATGTTTCAGCACTCAGCCTCTCTCAGCACATGGCGTGGGCATATTGACCTTTAAGGGTCGGGAGTCGAGCATTTACACAACTTTGCTGAATGCACGGAATGCAAAGTAAATTCTAGATGTTTTTCTCTGAAAGCGCCGCACTTTTTTGGTGAATGTGTGTTTTTCTTCTTCTCAGATTTGCAAGCTGATTTAATGAAAACTTTGTACTTTAACAGAAACAGTTGGAATTTATATAAATCCAGCTGTTTGAAGTGAGTTTTCAGATTTGGAGTTTGGCTTAAAGCAAACTTTGGTGTAGTTGAAAAGCTGTTAGCCAGCATCTCAAGATAGAAGTTTTTTTTGCCCAAGCACACACAAAATTATAGATATATATAAATAAAATACTAAAATAGTAATAATAAATATTAGAATAATAATATTAAAAATAATTAAAAACAAACTTAAAAAACAAAAGCTTTTTGAGGCACACAGTAAACGAATTGAAATGAAATGTTGAGGTTGGAATTTTTACACAAACGGGTTTTTTTTTCATTTTTTTTTTTTAGTTTGAGGTTAGGTACGGATTACGGATTACGGGTAGCGGATTACGGAAAGGTCTTGGTGGGTATTGATACGGGGGAGTGTGGGGGGTAAGGAGGTTGGAATAGTTTGCGGTGTGAGGGGTGAGTATTACTTGCATGCAAACAAACGTACAATGGCCGGCCTATGAAGCACCCAGATACCCACTTTGGCCATCTGAGCTTGCACGCCCTTCGCCTGCAGTCCCTTGACGGCGCCCTCAGCGTAGGCTGGCTGCTCGAAGTCGACGAAGCCGTAACCTGTAAGAAACATATTTTGTTTTTGTTTTGTTTTTGTTTTTCGTATTTTTTTTTTTCGTTTTTAATATTTTTTTTTTTATTAATTTTTTTTTTTTGGTACGTTGCGTTTGGTGTGTGTTTAGTTTTACAGGGGGGAGGGTGGAATTTTTTTTAATTGCATGTTGAAATATATATAAATATATATATAAAATTGTACAAATAGTAAAGTTGATTATTTTTGGCACACATTTCGAAAAAAATTGGGTTTGTTTTTTGCACGTGCAAAATAAGATTTGGTTCAACCAAAATAAGAATGTGAAAAAATCGTTCAAAACAAAAACAAAATATATTCGAAAAGAATTTCGAATGGCGGTAAGAAATAGAGAAAGAGATAGAAATAGAGAAGTGGGGGGAGAAAGAGAAAGTTGTGAAAAATAAATTAATAATTGGTTTGGCCAGTTTTTTTTTTTTTGTAAATTAAACTTAAAAAACACAACACATCGGGACAAGATACGTAAATAAGTAATAAATAGAGGAAAACTTGAGAACTATATAGTATTTATCACCAGAAGTAAATCAAATTGCAGCGTAGGAGGTCTTTTCACATACACACACATTTTGTACAGAGAGCTCGTTATTCTCGATACAATTTATATATATATTTATAAGAGTATCGGTATAGGGCATATAATATTCGTTATCGTTATCGTTATCATTAGCAGTAGTAGTAGTAGTAATTAGAATAATTGATATATATAGGTTATATATATTTGGGTTAGAGTGCAGTAGTAGAGAAGTGAATAATGCATGGATGATACGATCGCGAAATGAGAAATTGACCAAATCATAAACTCAAAAATATATATAATTAATCAAATGAAAGCCAAGAAGAAGTTGTAAAACATAGAAAATCGAAAATCGATAGTTTGCCAATTGTTCATATTTCATTTTCGATAAATACATCAATGTACCAGACACAAATAACGAGAACGAGCAATAAGATTTAAGAGAAATTATTATAAAAAAAAACTATATGTAGATTAATTTAAATTACTTTTAAATATGCCCAGTATTCATGAAATTAATTACTAACCATCATTTTAAATTAATTAACAAATTATTTATATATTGAATTTGATTTACGCATTCATAAATTGAATTTGATTTGCACATTTATAAATTGATCTATTTTTAAATCTATTTTTTTCTGTAGTTTATGAGCTATTTGCAAATTCAAATATTAAATTAATAAATAATTGTATTAATTATTTATCTTTAATCTTTATTAACCTTTTGAATACAGCACATATTTAAAAAAAAAACTAATAAATACAAAAAACCAATAAAAAAAATAAATAATTGTTTTGATATTTGTATTTTTTTGTTGTTTTTTTTTTTGTTATTTTTTTTTTGATTACGTAAACACATACTAATAATACATATACGAAAAACACACATAAATAAAATAATGATGAGAATGGTGAAGAAAAAAATACCTTTACATTTGTTTGTTGTTTTATCTAAAATAGCCTTGGTTGATATTATTGTTCCGTATCTGTAAGGGAGAAAGAGAGTGGAAAAAGACATGGCAGACCAGTGAATTAGTGGAGGGAAATAAACATATGTAAAACGAACGTAAAGTGACTAATTACATGACTTTTCCATGTCATGGTGTAGGTGTTGCGTGTGTGTGTGTGTGTGTGAGACTTATAATTTTGTTTACAAATGCAGAATTTGTGATATCTGTCTGACTATTATCATAAGCGCTGTGCGTGTGGTCGCTGCGGGGTCCGGTCTCAGCTGTTTATTTTTTCAATTTAATTTGTTGACTTTGGTTTCTGTCAAAATCGTGACGGTGCAATCGAGGTCAAAAGTATTATTTTCGGTAGTTTTAGTTTGCCAATGTACAAAAAAAAGCAATTAAATGGTCATTAAAATGCAATATTAATGCCGTACGCTGCAAAGTAGGCAACGAATTATTTTGTCCGCCTGTAAACTGCGCGAGTCCTGCTGCCTCGCCTCGGGCAAATTAAATCGATATCAGCATAGTTACAGACATCGATAACACTACTCTCACCCACTCACCCACCCCAGCACACACTTGCTGCCACTATAATCGTTTATATGTAGTTATAATAATATTAAAGCTGCCCGGGAAATAATCCGCTTATTTTGATTGCCTCGCAGCAGTCAAGCAGCAGCACAAAAAAAATATCATAATAATAATAAGTGGGTGGGCTTAGCGAGAGGAGTCCAGTCCTGGCGCCCCAATCCACAACCCCACAACTCCCCACGCCTAGCTGCTATGCCACAAATAAAAAACGAAATTAACCTTCAACTTAATTACTTGACTTATTATTAAGTGGGCACACCACACAGCCCCTTCGCCCGAGGTTCCTCCTGCCACCCCCAGATCCTCACACAGCAACAGCAGCACTTGAGTTATGCATCTTGCCCGCTGCGTTTCATTTATATATATATAGAGAAATATCGTTCAGAAACTTATATTTATATATATACAGTGTATATTTATTTTGTTCATTAGTTTTTTATGTGCGTGGCGGCGGCGTCTAATTGTTTTACGTATATTTTTATGCATATATTTTTCTGGCTCGGCCTTAATAAAGTGTGCCAACATTGCGTATGCGTAATATGAGCAATATACCACATCATAATCATAATATATAATATTCAAGTAGTCGCCATACTTAAAGCCTATTTGTTTTTCCTACACATTAATAAAGTGTGCACACTAATTACTGAATTTTGTTTAGTTTTGCAGCAGCAACTTGCTTCCTGGGGTTGCCGTTTCTTTTTTCGTTGGGGTTGCTTGGACACCCAACGCCTCCCCCCCTTCCCCCACGAGTGTTGCTTTTGGGGGAGTGTATTGAATTGTGTGTGCGGCCTTTGTAGAAATTCAACGAAGCGGAATGAGTTGAAGCTAAGCTGCTCATTAGCACGAATTGAATTTGAGGCTCACAGCAAATTTTGATACATGGCGGCCGGCCTCCACACCAAACTAAGGGTTAGCAGCTAGCACCACCCAAACAAAAATACACATTTTCATTTAACGGTGGGGGGGGAGGGCGGCATATAGTTACAGTCGATGTACAGTAAACATTTTAAATGCCAATCGATAGTACTGAAATAAATCTATTTTTAAAGTGTCAGCTGAAAATTAGAATCAATCATTCAATCAGTCCGTCAGTCAGTCAGTCAATCACACTGTCTTGCTTATATACATATGGTGTGTCGTTAAATATTAATGAAATTGAATAAATAAATACTCACTGTGCACACATATTAATTAGATCCTTGTCGGTTGTGCCTTGCTGCAGTCCACGTATGTAAAGATTTGTCTTTGACAACTGCTCGCCGCCCTGTTGATTTTGATTCTGTGCCGTACCGTTGGGACCCATGGTGGTGTTTGTGTTTGTCGTGTTGCTCAGACTGGTGCTCAGTGTGCCGCTCTGGGAGCCCGTGTTCGATGAGCTGCTCGAGTTTGTGTTACTCGGTGAAGCTGCAGTTGGCACACGCTGGCCGTACTAAACAGCGGTTTGGAAGAGATTCAAAAATAAAAGCAGAATTTTAGAGCACTGGTGAGAAGAAGAAGAAGATTGACAACAAATATATGCAAAGAGCACGCAAATATTCAATGTTATCCATCCCCCCAATAATAGCAAGTGCTATTTCTCTTTTTAGTGTATGAGTGTGAGTGTGTGTGTGTTTGCGAGTGTGTGTGAGTGTGTGCTTGTGAGTGATAAAGTATTTTTATTGAAATTCCAGTCAGCCATACGATATTATTGAACGGTTCAGCTTGAGCCATCATATGGCATATAGTGTATGTTTTTTGGTAAAGGATCCACACAAGCAAATGCAGAGAGGGGGTTGAACCGAGAGAGGGGAAGAGGGGGAGCGAAAGAAAAAGGACAGCCACGATGATGGCGTTTTTTCACTTAAAATGCCACACAACAACATTGCAGTTGCTGTTGCCGTTGTGCCATGTATGTGTGTGTTTGTGCCACAACGCTGCAGGATATTTTGGCAGCATCGCAAGGCAGGCGTTGAAAATCTATAAAATTTGTATGCAACAAACAAAGGCACACATACACACAAAAGGACATACACACACACATACAGAGCAATTGATGCACTTTTATTTCGTGTTTTCTTTTGTATTTTTTTGTTGTTGTGCTGGAAATTTGCCAAAACAAGAATCTCATTTGACGCCAGCAGCAACTGCAAGTATTTATTAAAAAGAGCAGAAAAAACAATGGCAAAATTAGAGTAGAAAAGGCTGCAGAATATAACCTCAAATTAGAAATTCAAGTGCAACAAACGAAGGTGGCAACAACAATTATGAGTGATTGCAACCAATATCGCTGCAGGGATCCTACTATTATTGCAATTGTGATAATTGTTTTCGATAGTAATCGATAGTAATGAACAGTATGCTGTCATGTTGGCTGCCACATTTTGTTGCAGCATTCAACTCGTTTTACAGCAAGTGCAATCCTAACCACAACCGATAAGCGCGCAACAAACACACACCAAAAACTATGCAAATTTTACATTTTTAGAATCAACCGCAAAATGCCACAAAATAAAAAATGAGCAACGCAAAAATTTCAATTAAATTAACTTAATGTTGTTGTTTTTGTTGTTGGTGCCTATTTATTTTCAATTTTATTATTTTATTATTATTATTGGTTTTCATTGTGGTTAAAATTTGAAATGCTTATCAAGCAATTGGAGGAATGCTTTTTAAGTGTTCCCAGTAAAACCATTTAGAATGGGGCGTAACCTAGCAACGCCCATAGCATTAAATTAATAATAGCAACAATATGAATTTATAGTCGCATTCAAATTGAGAAACCCTACAGTTCATACAGTCCGACAGCGGATATGGCTAGATCGAGTCGACTGCTGATGCTGAACAAGAATATATATATATATATATTTAATGAGTTCGAATATGCTTTCTTCTTCTTCCCTTTTAA
Source organism: Drosophila paracracens (assembly GCA_035044025.1). Lineage (NCBI taxonomy): Eukaryota > Metazoa > Arthropoda > Insecta > Diptera > Drosophilidae > Drosophila > Drosophila paracracens. The sequence continues at coordinate 11,733,751 of JAWNMN010000192.1, read as the reverse complement.
TCCATTCTTTATGGGTTCAAGGGCTTAAATATATTTTTAAAGATTTAAATGCTTAGGTGTATCTTCTGGGCATAGCTTTCGACATGTGTGCGTGTGACATGATTTGAATGGCACTCGAGTTGATTTTCTGTGTTGTTCTTCTTGTTGTTGTAGTTGTTGTAACTGCTGATGCTGCACAGATTTGGTTGCCTGTTTGTCAAGTGTTTAACTGGCATTCAAACTGACGGCCGTCATTGAACGCGTGCGTTAGACAGAGATAGAGCACAGCCACAGAAAGTTGCGTTATCAGCGCATGCAAAGCATCAAAGGGCGCCAAAGTTGAGGACGGCGGGTGGGGGGAGGGTTGTTGTTTGACATGCCTGCTAAGAAGGCAACTTCACGACGACATCTTACATGCCTCATATTGTTCCCTCTTGTATTTTTACTTCCCTTTTCTTTTCTTTTCTTTATTTTATTTTTATTTTTTTGACAATCTCTCACAGCGTGTGTTGAGGCATTGAAGCGCAAATGTAACAGAGCAAATATTGCGAGTGCTGATAAAATATTTGATACAAGCAGCAAACATCGCAGCAAACGCAGAACAGAGATAGAGAGTGTGAGAGAGGGAGAGAGAGGAAAGCGAGTTGAGTGAAAGAAATGATGCTGAGACGAGTCGAGTTCAAGTGCGAGTTTATTTTTTCTTTTTTTTTTTCTTTCTGCATTTGCTATCTTTTTTGGCAGCGTAGGTAGTTCTACACACACACACACATATACACACAGAGCTAAGATACATTAAGTCGCAACATTTCTGTCTATATACAGATGCATAGCACAAATTTTGGGTCTTGTCTCATTGCCTTGTTCTTCTCCGCTGGCTGTCGTCTCGTAATTAAATAATAAATTCAACTCAACGAAATTTTCTACACTCTGCTCAAGTGTGACGAGTATTTGCATATGCCGGTGTGTGTGTATATGCGTGTGTGTTTGTGTGTGTGTGTTAGGCACACTCATCCGCCCCGTATGCCAATGAACTGAACCGCTGACTTTTCTGCTTTTCTGTCTGATAATGAAATTATATCGTTCGCATAATTTAATGCGCACAGCAACAGCACAAATGGCATAAACTACAAACTGAGCCACATACACAGTGCGTATGTATTTAATGTATTTATGTATTTATGTATGTATTAAATGTATTTATGTATGTATGTTTGTATGTCTGCATGTAAAGATGTATGTTTGTATGTATGTCTCTGTGCCTATGTGTGTCATTCCAAAAATGGGCGAGCGTCGTGTTGGCTGCCGTTTTATACAACAAAATGAAAAAACAACAAAAACAAAAACAAATTTCTTCATTCTTTTTTGTCATTTGCAAAATTGCGTCATTTGCAAAATATTTCACGGCAAAGCAACAACAACAACAACACACTTTACTCTCTTTATTTTTGCCCAGTTGCTTTGTTTAATATCTTTGGCTTCCTAACTTTTATCTCTCTCCTTCAGTCTCTGTCTCTTTCTATCTCTGTCTCTGTCTCTGGCTATCTTACGCCATCTTTGTCTCTTGCCGTGCGTGGCAAACACGTGTGCCGACTTTCAGTTAATTTCGATTCACTTTATTACACTCTTATCTTTCTTCTCTTTTCCTTTTCCTTTTGTGTTGTGTCTTTGCTTTTTATAATTTTTATCTTTGTTTATGTACATACTTTCCTATTGTTACAGTCATAGTTTTGGCTAAACTTTAACCTTTTGCTATTATTTGTTTAACTTTCATTTGTTTACTCAGTTATTGCGCAAACATTTATCGGCCTTACAGAAAAAATAGAGAAAAGAAGAGAGAGAGATAGTGTGGGAGACAGAGAGAGAGAGAGAGAGTGAGAGAGTCAAGACAATCAGAGGCATAAGCTGATAAAAATACAATTTAATGGCATAAGCTAAACATTTTGATTGCCTCCATCCATGACAATGCTCATTATGATGTAGATAATGACGATAATGATAATGCTGATGATATGGCAAACGGATGCCAATCACGCAAGTGCAAACAACACAACAGTCTAAATGCCTCCCCCCCCCCAAACTTCTGGGCCAAGTTGCCAAAGTTAGACAAAAGGTAAGTAAAAGCCAGTTAGGTAAACATGTTTAACGAGTCAAGTATGTGAAACGGGGTGGGGGGAGGGCAGGAGTTGTTACTCATATGATAAGCCCAAAAGAAGACAAAAGCTGGGTTAATAATTTGGGTCGATAAACTTTGTTTGCGCTGCTAAAGAAAAACGTTTCTTATTAGTTACTAGTCCTAACTACTTACGACTTGGCTAGAAGTCATCTTCTGCTCCTTTTATACATATATATTCCTGTTCAATAATATCAATAATTGGTCGAAAGATAAGTATTAGCTAACTACTACACAAATGTGGAATATTCAGTTGCCATAATAATATTTCCAACTCCGGACTGTGTATATAATTAATGATTTGCCCGAGGCAACCGTTGTATCTTTTTATATCTTATAAGTATTGCAGTATTTCAACTTTCTACAATTCAATTCAGATCTAAAAGCTCAGAAGCTTTAGCTTTATTTATAGACAAACCCAACCACCCACAATTGTTGGCAATCTGTTAATGCAGCCCGTACAATTCATATATTTGTGCCTTTCCATTAAGAACAAATCAAGTGTATATATCTGGTCAATCTTTGGCAGGGAACAAGTTTGAAATGGACGCTGCTTCGAGTCACGTGCCAAAAATGCCTCAAGTCAAAGGAACAACAATAACAACAACAAAGACAACAACAACAACAAACAGCCACATTTCAAATACAAATGGGTTTTGTTTGTGATTTATGATGTCGGCGACATGAGCGCCATATAATTCATTTAAACAGTGCTCCCGTTGATGTCTTCACTCTGCACTCTCTCTTACTCTCGCTCTCGCTCTAGCTCCCGTTCTCCATTTCTCCGTTTCTCTCTGCAAGTCTGCTAATAAATCAATGGGGTAGGGGTGAGGGGGGGGCATGCCAAAGAGCCGAGCCGAGCCGAGACGCATTGCACTTGTGCCAAAAAGTATATATTGCCATAAATTCACTCAATCACGATTTGCGACAGTTATTATTTGTCTCAAGCACTTGCGACTGTCAACCCGTTGCTTCTGCCTCGGATTTATCTTAAAGTTATTGGGGGCACACACAGTTGAATATTGCTAGGACTTCTTGTTCCTTGTGTGTGTGTGTGTTTGCTTTGGGGCTAAGCAAATCTCTTGATGACTGCCAAAGTCATCAAATCAAGAAGCAGTCAGCTAAATCCGGCACGCTTCGTCTTTCCGACTGATTGCGATTCTGACTCCCATTGGATAAAAAAAAAAAACATAAGAAAAGGAAAAAGGTTGGGAATGCCGGATTGCAGGAGGGTTGTGCATAAAAAATGCCGCTCACGTGACTTCTATAAATTAAATGTACGTATGTGTGGAGTGGGGGGAGGGGATAGGTATTCGGTATCTGGCACGCAGCTGATAGATAGATGGGCAATACAGGAAGGAAACCTTTGCAGCCAGTCGTAGGCCAAGATATGCAGGGGAGAGAGCAACACAGTTCCCTTCCTCCCACCTCCACCCTCCCTCCTTCCCCACAAGAACTGAATGTGCCATTGGCAAAACGCATAATTGACGCAAGTCATGTGCAAAGGGTGGGGGCGCGGAGGGGGGTTTCGATTTTTCATGGGCGCAGAAGGTAGCTTCCCTGGCAAATAATTCAAATGCCTGCCGTGGAACGCGAATTTCGGATTATCAGTCCATGACGCGGCAGGTGGCAGGCAGCTGATGAGCTGACGAGGGAGGAATTGGAGGCGGCACCAACATGGCTATCTAATTTTTCAAATTTTTCTTCTTTTTTTTCTATTTTTTTTTTGTTGAACATAATCCCCGCACACAAAGCGATTTGAGTCGCAAATCTCGCGTGTCAGCAATCGATAAAAATAAAACCATAAGCTCTCATTAATTATGAGGCCCGCGCCTTTCATTCAAAGTGCAAATATTTGAGACTGCAACAACTTTCAAAATATTTCGATACCTCAAATCGTTCAGGGGTCAAACGGCTAATTAAACTAAGTTGACTTTAAAAAAATCCAAATGGCCCCAAGTTCAAGGAAAATCACCATTTGTTTTCATCGGGTTTCTACAAAAACAAATGAAAATAAAGTGAAATTATATTATACAGATATATGCTTATATATATCAGACATATATTTATAGCCTCAAACAAAGAAGAGTTTATTCAACTCGACCTTGAATTCTTTGCTCTGGCGGTCACACTTCAGTTTGTTTATCTTTATAAAGGGTATTTAAAATTTGTCCAGAAAGTTGGCAATACAGTTAAGAACTCTATAAAAATCATCAATATATAATTGATATTCAGCATAGTTGTTGTTGCAATTGTATATATATATATATAAATAAATATATTCAGGGTATTTGAACTTCGGATTGCGTAGCAAAATTTCTTTTCATGTCTTGCAATATTTTTGGCATATGCACAATGATTGATAAGCATTTTTTTATGGGGGTCTGTAAATCTGATAGCTTATCACTCGAGTTCAATGGAATTATAAGTTATTTTCTGGAAAAAACAGTTTAAGCTGTGAGAATGGCCAATGGCCAGAGGCGAATCAAGTCTGATATGAATCAACGCTTTGAAAAATCACAACTGAATCATTATGAAACACAGACGGAAATAAAAGTTAATGAATGATGATGACATAATCAATTACAAACTGAATGAGATCCGAATTTCTCCTCACTCTGAGACAATACTTACAAATCCAAGAGTTTAATATTGCAAAATCTGTTTTTTACCCACACATTTTTAATTACTCATGAAGCTTACCTGAAAAGATACGAACAAGAAATGCAAACAATTAGAAAAATTGAATAATCATATTTCGCAAGTATAAATAACAAATAAATAAATAAATATGAACAGCTGGCTTATTTGAAAATGATGTTTAGTATTCCGATCATATTTTCATATATTGCTTTTATTGAAATTTATAAAAGTAATTAACTGAATGATATCTTGAATAATGTCTCAACATTCCGAACGTTGCTTTCACTCGAAAACAATTCAAAATACTCGCCGCATTTCAGTTGTTGTTTGCTTTTTTTTTTCATATTTGTTTTCATTTTGATTGTGCCAAATTCCAAATGTTCAGATAGACAAAACACACACACACATTTCAGCTATTTTTACCGCAATTGTGCAAATAACCAAAAAAAAAAAATTTGAAATTGAGCATAAATAAATTTAAATAATTTACTACAATTTATTATTAATAATAACAAGCCATACAAAATGGAAAAGGTTTAGTGCGTGATTTAATTGAAATCCTTTGGCAGTTTACAGGTTAAACAGCATTTAAATTTTATGTTTGTTATTGTTATTGACGGACTGATTTTATTTCTGCATAATTTAACATTTACAGTTGTTTACATGTGCATTTTTTTTTTGTAAATAAATTGTGCAAAATGTGCAAGTTTTTTTTTGATGTTTTCGCTTGACACAAATACTTTTGCATTCTTTATTAATATTATAATTTGTTGCTGTGCTTCTTTTTTTTTATATTGCGCCATTTTTTAAATAATAAATGTGCATAATATAATATTTATACAAAAATTTAATAAAATAATAAATAACAATAGCAAATGCCAAAGGCAGAATTTTCAATCTCGCAACTAAAACAAAAAGCAAAAAAATCCCCTAGCTAAAAGCTGTAAGCTGTCTGCTAATCCCTGGCACTTTTGCAGCAACCAACCAACCAACCAGCCCTGGTCACACCCCTAGCAACAATTTGCATAATTTATGAGCCGCAAATACACACAATCATAAAGAATTTTGGCATTACTTGGGTGTAAAAAAAAAAAAGTATAAACCCTGGCATAAATAGATATATCTAGAGCAAAGACCTTTAATCAGCAGAGAAAGGATTTTTAGCAGCTGATTGCGTCTGCTTTGGGTTCTCTGTTTGCTTCAAATGGGTTTTGCAGTTTTGATTGGCTTGGATTTGGGTTTGGGTTTGCTATGCCTTATTTTATACTCTTTTCTTCAATGATTAGGAGATATATCTATCTGTTTAGTTGAGCTTTAAATTGCCACAGTGCTGGCATTTGATTGATTCGGGTTTAGGTAAACATTTGCAGAGCTGTGCGGTGCGTACTGCAAAGCGGAGTCTTTTCAACATTACACAATTATTGTTATCAGCATCATAATAATCTCAAGGAATGTCACAATCATAAAAGACCCCATTGTTGGCCATATATACGAACCACATGCCAGACTCTCTCACTATTACTTCCCTCTCCCCCTCTTAAGTTGAATAAACGCAGACGATAGAAATGAACTACGTCTGTGTCTGGTTAAACATGTTGGGAGTGCGGAGGGGGGACAGGGGAGGGTCCGTGTAACCCTTGGCTGGCATTTAAAATGAGATGTAAAAAACGACAGCAGTTTAAATTTAATGCCAACTGCAGATGTAGATATATTTTACAGATACAGATACTCTGAGCGGAAGCTACTTGCTGTAAGTACTTGAACTTGTTGTGACTACGCAAATATGTGGGATGATGCTTAAATACAAATACACAGCGTGGCCAAGAGGGGTGGAGTGGGGAGAGTAGCGTGGGGGGGGGGGGGGGAATGCCACTTGGCGTAAATACAAATACACAGCGTGGCCAAGAGGGGCGGAGTGGCGAGAGTAACAAAGGGGGGGAATGCCACTTGGCGTCAGTCGCAACAATAAAATGCAATAATTTTTATTGAATTAAAGACGATAACTCAATTGAGTGGGCGAACAACAAAAGCTCAACTTGGCTGCCTACGACACGACCAAAGAGAGCGTGACAGAGAGAATGCGAGAGCAAGAGAGCAAGAGAGAGAGAGTGAGGCAGCAACCAAGAAAAACACTGATAAAATGCGCGATGAGTCAAGAGCAAGCACATACAAAGGAAATGGGTAAGTCGAGGCAAGGCGACTACAGCAGCTATTGAACCCTAAATGGGGGGATGGCGAGGGTAGGAGGGTGTAGGGTACTGCCTCAAGAGACGACAAAAGGAAGTCGGGGGAATGGGGGCAGGACAAGGTTGACTGACTGTGTGGGCTTGTGTGTGTGTGTGTGTGTGTGTGTGTGCGCTTGTGGAGAGGGTCGTCTCCGGGGAGTATTTTTAGTAGCTGAACCCAGAACACTTATAAATATAAATGAAATTAAAAGCCATAAAAATGGATATATATATATATATATAAAGAAATCATCTAAAGATAACAGTATCAGTAGTGTCAGCTATCGATTGCAGTTGATAAAGTGCGTCATCGATAACTATCGCTTATCACTTTTTATCAATCAACTAATTTTGCTGTGATTTCTTCACAGAGATAGCAACACTAACAGCAAAAACTCTGATAAACGGAGAGAGAGAGAGAGAGCTGCAGGCAAATAATGTGTAATTGTTGTTGTTAGTGAAACACTGAAAACATTTTAGTGCGACTAGTTGAGAGAGTGGAAAACAATGAACGCGTTGCTAGCAGATTAAGCCACGAGGCAGCTACCACCAACCCACCCCAATTCCTCAACCCTGAGCAGCGAGAAAGAGAGAGAGAGAGAGAGAGAGAGAGAGTTCTCTGTTGTTTCTCCACTCTCTAGCAAAATACATTTATAGCATTAATTGAGTGTATGAGCGAGTGTTGTTCTTGTTGTGTGTAGGAGAAGAAGAACAAGAAGAACAACAACAACAACAGTCAGCTGGGGCAAATGCACGTAAATAAGATTTTAATTGAAGCTTTTAGCAGGAAATGGAATATTAATAGAAATGGCTGATGGCAAAACTGACTGAATCCAATAATATCCCATAAGCAATAAACTGTATAGAGTCCTGTCAAGTCAAGTCGGGCCAAGGGGAATGGGTTGGGGAGAAGGGGCAGTTGAGGCACTTAACTCGGCCGTTAACTGGAATTCTCCAGAGAGCGGCAGCAGCAGCAGCAGCAGCAGAGGCAGCTAACAGCAGGCCAAAGGTCAAACGTCAGCAGTTTAGTTTGCCAATGGCATTTGCATTTCTTTTTATCTCTATTTTAATACCTCGTTGATGAGTTGGATTAATTAGCTAAAGAGCGATTGCAATGAGGGTGGGTAAGAGGGGGCCCGTAACTGGCTACCTGTAAAGGTGTAACAAGCAATGATAACGGTAACGGCGACGGTACCACCTACTCTGATGACCAACCTAATTGAGCCTGTCCAATAAACAAGTCGTTGTCCATAAAAGGCTAAGCGAATGATTGACAGTCAATTAGCAAAATGCTCGGGGTGTGTATGGGTGTGTGTGTGTGGGGGTTTGTGTATGTGTGTGTGTATGCAAAGAAAAAATGAGAAATTGATTTATATATTTGCTGCAAAAAGCAAACGTAATGCTGCGGGGCAGGCAAATCTGCTGATAACTCGATTTCATATCTAATCAGAAGCTGGCAACAATTTTAATCTAAACTGTTTACAAATTAAGGGAAAGAACATGAAACTGATTCAGTTAAAATATGGTAGATAAAATGCATGCCAAAAGCATTTCATTTTTTAACGTTTATCAAATGATAAGATGTACGAAATTGATTTCTCCAAAATGCAATAAAAATATTAAATTTTCTTCAATTAAATTCAGTTTGAGCATTCTTTAAAAAACTATAAAAACAAAGCGTTTCACACAGTTTTCATAGCTTTACTTTTTAGCTACCATATATAATTTATAAAGATTGCATATTTTCTAATCCATCTTTCTCAAACACTGAACACTCTCATCTAGTCTAATTATATTCAAACTCAGCCAAAAAGCCATAAAAACACTCAGCTGACTGTTGTAATTGGAGTTTGCACATGTTGCACGATATATGAGCGATATATATATATATGTATATATACGATTCGGTATACTATTTCATTTTAATTCGTTACGCTCTGACCCACAGACTGATGATCTATGGCAAGAAAGAGGTTTGGGGGGAGTGGGAAGTGGGGTGTGGGGTGCGAAGAAGAGAGGTGCAACAATAAATACAAATGTATAATTTATATGATGATAATATATGGCGCGTGATATTTAACAACCCTGGCCCCCATTAGGCATGACCACTAATCACTGCAGCACAGCAATAATTCTATATTTCTGCAGTGTGCAAATAATTTATGTGACAACGTGCACAACTCCCAACCAGAAAGAGTCTGAATGTGTGAAAGAGAGTGTCAGAAGGAGAGAGAGAGAGAGAGAGAGGAAGGGGATAGGGGTAGTAGCTCAAGAACTGAAAAGCAGCTGCAAATAAATCAAATAAAGCTGCAGAACGTGATCGGAAACCACGTCAAGCTGGAAACTGTATGCCAACTAAAATTGTTGAAAGAGCGACAAGGGGGTGTATGGTTGCCAAGTGAGGAATGGGGGGGGGAGACAGGTAATACAGGTGAGTATACAGTTAGCAACTGACTTTGGCCAGCACTTTGAAAAACGTTGCTCGCAACCAGTTTTGACAATTAAACACAAAACATATTACTAATTGAATTAGGGTCATGCTAATAAAAATATTATGCAGATATATATATATATATATACATACATATAGAAGACTGATTTGTTGACACCTTTTTGTTTATATGCATATGCATATTTTTTGCCCGTGCTTCATTCTATGCTATTGTACGCTACTCTTTAATGTTCCCATTCTTTGTACTTTGAATAATGAATGGATGCGAATGAATGACTCGTGAATGCGTGCAGAGCGGAAGTAACACTTAACTCAAAAGCATGAAACACATGCACAGTGATGCGGAGGGGGATGCGGAGTGTTGGGGTAGTTTGAGAGGGTGTTTGGCTGGGCTTTACGGCACTCAACACACAGAAACACACACACACAATGGCTGTGCACAACACAGCAAAAGCGGCGAGCAACAAACAACAGCAACAACAAAAACACAAAGTTACAGTAGCCTCTTGAGCACAATATTCACGTATGTATGTGTGCATGTATGTATGTATTTACACTCCAAAACACCCCACCACACTTCAGCCCCTTTCCTGACGAAATGGTCTGAAAATGCGGGTATTTAAATTTAATTTGCAAGCTGACAAAAAAGAAAAGCAAACGCTTTTCTTGACACATACCATATGAGTGTCTCTGTGTTTGAGTGTGTGTGTGTGACAGGAAGTAGCACCACACACACCACGCACACCCGCACCGTCCAGCCCCCCAGCTCCCCCCTGCACACGTAGCTAAGTTATTTGAAAGCAAGTCAAGTCAAGCACAAAACCAAACTGAAATGCTGCTGGCGCTCTAAGTGGTTTTCTTGGCCAGCCACACAGCACAGTTGGGAAAGGGGGGGTGGGGCACAATGAGAGGGGCAGCCAGGGTGGAGGTGGTCGTGTTGGGGTGTATATGTGATGCCAGGAAAAGATCCCAACAAATACCCACATACAGGCGGCACTATATTAATGCTTGCGTAAGAGTGTGTCAGTGTCTAAACTTGTTGTTGCTGCTATTGTTGTATTTGTTGTTAGTGTTATTGTTGTGCTGCTGAGTGCAACATTGGCATTAGTGGCACAACATTTGTCAGTTGGTTGCACAGAGCTGTGAAAGCTTCGCCTTTTAATTGAATTGTTACCCAAAGAAAAGCCAAAACCAACAAATCCAAGGGTTGCAAAAGCGGTCAAATCAGTGTGGAAGAGGGAAGGGAAGGTGGGTGTGGGTGGGCTAAGCCAAACTGTCAGTTTGAGACCATGGCTAACCGAAAAGTGACAAACGTAAGCAGAGGTTAGATTGAATGCATCGCAAATGTCTCAAAATACGAAGGCTAATTGATTGATTTAAAGTTGAAAGCACAACGAGAAAATACCATGTAAATGCTAATTGAGCTGAATAAGTTTTTCAGTTCCCAGAAACTGGCATTTCCATGGAAATTTGATTGAATACTGAACACAATCTGTGGTGTCCATATAGATATACTAAATATGCATTGCAGACGATTGAGCACTTGTAAAATACTCTTTTCTACTTACTTTACTTACTTTATGTTCTACTACTATTTTTTAGTAATGTTTAAATAGTATTTACTACTACCACTACTACTACCACTACTACTACTACTACTACTATTAACTATAACTATTATATATTTTGTACTATTTCTTACTAATATTTTATATTATCTACTACTCTTTCATATTTATGCCACATTGTTGCATAAATGCATAGTTAAATGCACTGGAGAGAGTGCGAGATAAATGCCGTTATGCATGATTGCATGAGAATCACTTCTTCTAGTGAATTACGCACGCAAGCATTTTAAACTTGTTTTTTTATTTTCTCTTTATTTGAAATAATCTCAGTTTATATTCTATACTTTAAACGATTTGCTAATAGTTGGAATACCCTTTGGAGCACTTTCTGCTTGACATTTAGTGCAGCTGTGCAACTGTGCAACTCAATCAGTTGGAGCCAATAAAAGAAAAACAATCTGCACAACACACACACACAACATGCAAAGTCATTAAAACAATTAGCTAAATGCACTGCAACAAAAACAGCTGTTCAGCTGGGGAAATAATAAAACGACAACTGCAACTGCGGCTAATAACCAAATGGCTAAAACAACAACAACAGGAACAACAGCAGCAACAGCAATAGGAACAGTAGGGAAAGCACATATTTACGAAATGGTTTTATCACTTATACGCCACATGTGCCGCCAGGCAACAAATGCCTCCCCCGAGGCGACACGCACGCCAAAAATAGGGTAGAGTAGAGGGGTGAGGGTGATGATTGCATGCAGCAGAATCAGCAGCAGCAGCAGCGACAACTACAACAACAACAACAACAAGAACTGAAGCCGTAAGTGTAATCTAAACCACAATATGCTCACGTCTCTCTCCCTCTCGCGCCTCAGTCTCCCTCTCTCTCTCTCTCGCGCGCTCTTTGTGTATAATCGAAAATGAGTCATTTGAAAAGACAGCAAGCAAATTAAGTGAAAACGCAAGCACACACACGCTCACACACACACAAACACAAATACCAGTGAATTGACCTTAAGATTTTTTATGCCTCTTTAAGTACAAAGTTTCACAATTTTCTTGTGGCACTTAATCTTTTTAGATCTGCGTCCAAGCGGGGCAATTCCAGTTGAGTGCTGCAGTCGGCAAAGGGAGGGAGGGGCAAGTGCACTAAAAAAAAAATACCATAAAAGCCACCTGCCCACAGCAGCAGCGCTGACAAAGCCAACTGTTCAGCAGCAGGCAACAGAAACACTATTTTTTTGTTTGTTTGCGAGAGTTATGTGGTGAGCACAGAGTGTGAATCATAACAAAAGCAAAATTCCCCCAACTAGTTTGGCGATGCAATGCAACGCACTTGCAATACTCTACAAATATGGATAAAGAGTGAACGACTAGCAGATACCCTGCATCCGATTTTCTAATGAGTTTCTCAAGCGATCATAATGCAACTTTTACAGATGATCAATATTAAGGTACCGGTTATCGATTTTGTATCAATATTCGATATGTTAAAGTTAAATAAATGTGAGCTACTATCGTGATATTAAACTGATATTCCAAATATTTGATGTTCTAGGCCTTATAGTCTCAGAGATCGTACAGACAGGCAGACGGACATGACTAGATCGCTTAGGTAAGTGACGCAGATCACGAATTTATATACTTCATTGAATCGGAGATGCTTCCTATTAATGGGCTCAACCTTATACATGTATATAATATAATAATTTTAAGATACTCTTGAGAATTCTATTAAATTATTCATTTGAGATACAACTTTTAAGGTATTTAAGCAATAGCAATTAAAATTTGTATATCGTTTCTTTGCAAATCGGTTTTACCCCAGCCAATCCACAGAAACAAGTTCACAATTTTGGATTAGCTATGCTAAAAAAAATTCGCAAAATTGCTGACATCACCAGATAGATAAACCACTGGCAGTCTCTCTTAAACCACAAAAAAAAAAAACACTTTCTACAACAAACTACTTTATAATCGATAATCAAAGTATTGCAAATGGAAATGCTAGATTGTTGAATCATCAAATGAACAGAGCTTTATATATACATATATAGAGAGCCTATACATATATACTTGTATATATTGTATATATGACGCTTATGGGGCTTCGTCAGCTGATCGAACGATAGACGAGCGTATTCCCGAGATGCCGGCGCCTGGTAAAGTAGTCAACGTAGATTTCGATTGAGACTATTACGAATTGTGGATGACGAATGTGGCATGTGAAAGGCTACAGCAAAAGAGAGAGGGAGAGATATATACAGAGAGAGAGAGTGAGAGAGGCAGTTGACATAATTTCTCTTGTTCTTGCCACTTGTGTCTACTGATAAGGAATGCTCCAGAAACACAGTCGACGCTTACTCTGTTTTTTTATATATTTTTTTTTATGGAAGTTGTGCAACTATTTATCGTAGGTTTTGTGATTGCCAGGAAATTTTCTGTTGCCGTTTTTGTTTTTGGCGAAAAGAACGTGACGGTAGCCACATTTGGTGAGCTGATAACAATTTGCCAGCAGTGGCAGGCAGTGGCAGGCAGTGTGTGACTGTTGCGAGATTATTATTCTGGGAATTCACAATAATTATTTTCAAATGCCGACAGAGTTGTGTGTGTGCCTAGAGCAGCAGACCTTACAAAACCTGGTCGTGTTTATAAAGTGTATATATACATCAAATATACGTCTATGTAACTGAGTATAGATTTGCCTTAGAGTAGGATCATGTAACACACAATAAACTATGACATATATTCAAAGGAAATGAGTATTAATTTAGTTATTCATTTATTTCAGTGAATTTTTAGAGGAAATCGTTTCAGTTCGAGGGCAGTTTCCTCTTAGGGAGCTATCACTGTCACACAGAGTAGCCAAAAACCTTTCAGAGCCTTTGCAAATACATTTGACTGCTATTTTGTTTCCGAAACTGTTGACTTAAGTCTGATATTTGAACTAATGCGCCTTTTTTCAATTAGTCTAAAATATTGTGTTACCAAAGCTTGGGGCACTTTTAAGCCATGCATAAATGTTGATTGTATTGGAGAATCTTTCTCGAGGCCATGTTTAGAGTGCAATCTCTGCTTTGACCAAAACTAATGACATTAATATTTCATTTTTTGTTTTTGGTAGTGGGACGGGGGACGGGCGATAGGAAAAACTCAGGAAAAACTTGCCATTTTTGAATTCGTATTTGTTTTTTGCTGTCTTTTGTGTGTTGTTTTTTTTTGTTTTGCTCTTATTTATTTTGTGATTTTCTGCGAGAAAATTGCGTCGTGTGTGATTTGAACATTTTGCCTGTCATAATTTTTGTTATTGCTACGCTTTAATCCGCAACGCCCCCCGTCCGTCCCCATCCCAACCTCGAAGCTGTTCATGTTGGATTTGCATTTTTAGGCACGTACCAAATAATGCTAGCAACAAACGCCAAAGCAACCCCCGTGCAACCAGAGAGAGGGGGCACGGACAAGTTTTGGTAACAAATTGCTGTGTTGTGTTTCCGTAGCCCGGCAAAGAGTCGCAGGAAGTTGTCGACGATAAGTGCAAGCAGTTCTCTCAAATAGAGAGAGAAAGAAAAAGAGAGAGAGAGAGAGAGAGCGAGTACAAATAAGAGAATATGTAAATAAAAAATGGGCAAATAAAACCATAAAAGCGTCGGGCAGGACATAAAAAATAACATAAGACAAAGCCTAAAAAGCTAAGGCGTTAAACTGATGCAGAATGAAGAAGAAGAAGAAGAAGAGGGAGCAGAAGCCACCTTGTAATCTATTTTATTTTTTGCTCTTCTTGTTTCCTCTTTTGCTCGTTTTCTGCTCTGCTCTGCTCTCCCTCCTGTGGCACTGTGTTTTTGCACGTTTGGTGTTTTTACAACTTTTACTTTGTTACCGAAAATATAACAAAGGCGTTCGCCCTTAGGGATTGGTTGTTGTTGTTGTTGTTGTTGTTGTTTTTGTTGTTGTTGTTTTTGCTGTTGTTGTTATTTGGTGCTGCTGCTATTATTTGCCCAGGCAGGTTAACGATGTCTGTTTAGGTGCGACGGACAAGTGCAAGGGAGAAAGAGAGACGGGAGGCAAAGGGGAGGGGAAAGGGAGGACAATTGAGAGAAGAGCGGCAAAAAGGAGCAGCAACTACCAAGTCGAAGAAGGGTGCAATGACTGCAACAACTTTGCCTCTGTATGTGTGCTATGGCTGTGTGTGTGTGTGTGTGTGTGTGTGTGTGTTTGTGTGTCTGTTTGTGTCTGTAAAGGAGAAAGTTCCAATGAAGTAATCCTACCTCCCTCCACCCCACCCCAAGAACAACAACCTGCATGGCAATTTCAGCAAGGGGTTGACAGCGCACAGACAAAATGTGATACAATGTATACAAAAGTGCAAAAAGAAGAACTAAAGCTGGGAAAGAGGGAGGCGGCAAAGTACGTGACACCCAAAAGTTGGCGTCAAAAAAAGGGTTTAACCTTGGACTTCACAGGCACTAAAGCAGAGAGAGAGAGAAAGAGAGAGAGAGTAGTGAGTTGAGGATTGGAAGGGGTATCGGGCTAATCAGTCGCTTGGCTTGTCACGCTGTTTGCCTCGCAACAGGGGCGCGACTTCACGCATATGCACGGTGGAGGGGAGGAGATTGTTTGTTGCACTGTTACGTGCATGGCACTTAAATAAACAGTAAGGCTGACTAATCGCCGCAAAAAAAAAGGAAAAGAAAAATACAACCGTTTGATAAGACACAAAATCCAACACAACTGAAATAAAATTGGACACTAAAATTAATTGAGAAAAGCAAAACAAAAAAAACGCGTACATAAAATTTAAAAATAACACCAGATAACAAAAGAATATGTATAAAAAGTATATTATATATGGATGGATGTGTTTCGAGATTAAAACTTGAGTCTTGAAGCATTTTTCTTGCTAAATTGTATATTTTTTTGTTTTTATTTGTACTAACCTCCAAAGTGCTGAGCTGATTAACCCACTGGTAAGCCTAGAAACAAATGCAAATCGTACATACATATCAGACAGGTGTGAGAGAGACAGTTGTAGAAGAGTTGTGAGTTCAACGCAAGGTGAACAACAACAACAGCGCACAATATTAAATACAATATCAAAAATTTACCAAAACATTAAACACAAAAAAACCAACCTTAGTTTTTTCTTTTCTTTTTTCAGGCTTACTACTAAATTGCATACGTGACAACCATCGGAATTGCAAAAAAAAAAGAGTTGCCAACACACACAAACATATATAATCATACGCATACATACATACACACACACACGCGCACAGCCTCACATGCTGTTGACTGCATCAGCTGATTAACCAACACTCAGACTTCAACTTCATAGAAACAAAAAAAAACCGCTATAAATTGTTTGAGCAAAAATGTCTAAGTCTCGTCATTTCCTGCTCTCTCTCTCTCTCTCTCCCGCTCTCTTTTACCCAGCCCATGTCTTATTCATGCTGTTTGGCATTTGAGCAATGGTTAAAAAAATCTAACTTAACTAAAAGCTGCTAAAAAAAAAACCAAATACATAATAAAAGCCGCTTTGAAAATTCTGCACATTTCTATATATTTATATATGTACATATATACATATATAGACAATAGCTGACGGCTGTGGCTCATTTAATTTTTCACACAAGCAGCCAACAAAACAACAAAAAAAAGCAGGGCAATAAATTGTATTTAAACGAAATTCGGCAAAAATGTTTTGCTTTGCTGTTGCTGTTGCTTTTGTAGTTGTTCTTGTTTATTATTGTGGCAGACATTGAACTTTATTATGGCCGCTTTTTTTTTCAGCGAACTTGTGTGTGTGGGCGCAGTGTGAAAGAGCGTAGCAAAAAAACAACAACGGAAAGCAGAAAACGAAAAAAACATAATAAAAGAGACAATCGGAGGAGGATAACAATAAGCAGAGCACCGCAAATAGTTGCGATATATTTTGTTATTATTAATTATTCCCATTATTTTCAAGACGGGGGAAATATGGCGAGTCTTAGTACAAATTGTGCCCTTAGGGCAATTTGCTAGTATTTACTTTGTTTTAGCTTGACAGCTGCTTCTGTTTCTTCTGCTGCCTCTGGTGATGCTGCTGGAGAACAATGATGGCGATGATGACGTTTGCTTTTTGCCGCTGCTTCTTCACTTTTCTATTGCACACACACACAAATACGCATACGCACACAGCTGCACAAAGCTTTCTGCTGTTTACAAACTTTTGCGACGTTTTCAAGTGCGCCCCGAGACGTAAGCGGCGACGGAAGGCGAGCGTTAATGAGAGAGAGAGTGAAAGAGAGAGAGCGCGATTGGCAGAGCGGCAACGTAAGCTTTAACTATTTTTCTTGACTTTGCTGCTGCTTCTATGCTCTTTATTTCTTTTTCTTTTTTGGTTTTTTGTTTTTGATGTGTATAAAAAATATGTATGTATTTACTTATTTTTGCTTGCTTTTGCACACAGCTGCGGCCGCTTTTTGCAAAAATCGCTTTAATAACTTTCTATTGCTATTTTTATATTTCTTAATGCCGTTTCACAACACACACACAAAAACATATACACATACATACATACATAGAATGACAGCCAGAGACGATCTACGACGAAGGCAATGCAAAGGAAACAATGAAAAAACCGCACATACGATAATATTTCACTACCTTGTTATATTGTTATAATTTATAATTTTTGCAATAATTTTTTTATAGTTGCTGCTGCTGCTTTCCGGCTGAGGTTGTTGTTGCTGTTGTCATCAATGATGATAATGATGATGACGATGACGAGACGACGTCAGCTAGTTAGGCACACACAAACACATATGCACAGAGAGTGACAGAAAGGCAGAAAGAGAGAGAGTGTTAACAAAAAACACAGTTAGCTTGCTAGAGTTGTGTTATTTTGTGGTTGCTGCTGCTACTCTTCTTCTTCTTGTTGTTGTTGTCAGCGCGTACACGTAGCAAAAAATTTGCGAGCTTTGAACAAACACAGTAAGAACCAACTGACGAACGAACGAACAGAGTGACAGTGTCCAGCACAGCTGATTTGAATTTTGTTTGAATATTCCTTCGTTTTGAAAGCACGCGCACGACGAACTGCCCACGACAAAAATTAAAATGAAACTGATTGCAAAGAAGACAAGCAACGACAAACACAATCCAGAAACCGGTGAAGAGAGCGCAGAGCATGCGCAGTGCCAAAAGAGAGCTAGTCAGAGAGACTGACAGATAAAGTGCGGACTTGCTGCAGTAAGTGCGAGTGAGTGCGCCTCATACATGAATGAATGGCCGGCTTGCTGACCGAACGGGCAGTGAGAGCGAGAGAATGTAAATGGAAAAGCGCCGGTATGCGGCAAATGGCTCTGGAGCAAAACGGAACTATTTCACAATGTTGCTCTCTGCTCACTATTCTCTTTCCCTCTCTCTCTCGCTCTCTCTCTCAATAACCCCCCACATTTAACAACACGCTCTGCTACCGGAAAAAAGCAATTGTGGCGGGGGTGTTTTTTTTTGCGTATCGCAAGAGCGCCCGACAGCCAGACAGAGCGAGAGAGCGAAAGAGAGAGAGAGACAAAAAGAGAGCCAGGGAGCGGAGCTGCGGCGTTGACGTCAACGACGTTGCTGCCGTCTGACTCAACCGCAGAGCGCCACCACCCAAAAATTCGCACAGTGGAGCAGAGTTTCGAGCATATTGTAGCAATTATTACTTCATTCATCAATTTTTCAGCCGTTCGCTTTTGGCGCTTTTCCGTTCGCTGTTCGCGTGTAAAGCGAAGTTAATTGCCAATGGCATCGGCTTCAGCGCTGGCGTCACTTTTATCATGATTTCAGGCCCCCTCTCCAACTGTATTATGCGCCAAAAAAAGCTCAAAACAAGTGGTTTTTGGCATTTGGCAAACGCGGCGTGAGAAACAAATTTGAGCGCTCGGCAGCCCGTAAAACGCCAACGGCGACAGCGACGTCGTCGTTCACATTGACGTCGCCATCTTAAATGCGCTCGGTAAAATGCCCACCAGTAAATCTCTGGCATACACTAAGTAGATCTGTCTCTGGCGGCATCAGCTGGCAACCTGGCGCTTCGTTTGACGCCGACGTTGCTGCTGACGTTGGCGTCGTCGCGGGACTTGACCGTTTTCGATGATGACTTTCAAGCCAATTTTCGTGTGAATGTATTATTTTTGGATGTTTGTATTTTTTTTTCTTGTTTGCTGCTTGTAAACATAAATCATATACGAATTACAATGCGTTATTTGAACGTATTTTGTAAGCTCTCGAATAATAGTTTGCAGTCGCCGCCTTTGGCAACGTCCCAACCATTATGATTGTCATTAAATTGGAATTTATTACAGTGAGCACCAACTTCAAAGTGCCCATAAAGATAAGCAAAAAAAAAATGATTGTCAAAAGGAAACTGCAATATATTACAGTTTGTTTCGACCAGCTGACAAAACTGTCACTTTCACACTGACATTAGGAACTAGTTCCAGAACTGCCAGAGTTGTCAGCAGTTCTAAAAAAAAATTACAATATGTGACACAGTTTTAGTGTAAAGTGCCACATAACCAAACCCAAAAAATAAACTATTAAATTCAAAATAAAACAAAACACGTCACGAGCTGTGCAAAAATAAATAAATTCTGCGCATCAGTTGCGAAAAAAACCAGTTTCTATGCGAATTTGTATTAGAAATTCCCATAACTCACAGAATGACAGCTTGGCTTTTTCAAATTGTTTACCTTCGGTTAAGTGATTGATGTTTACTGTAAGTGGACAATAAGATGGCATATTCTAAAACAATTGGGGAGTTACCCCAGCTTAAAAAATAAAACACATCAAAAGGTGAGATTAGAAATAAAGTAAGATAAAAAAAAAAACAGAATTCAATTTGCGCTGTCAGGTTTTATGTGATTTCCCTCAAATGTGAAATTCAAATTACTTAATGTACATGTCTTTTTGTAAGATAAAAAAAGTAATCACAGCTAAAAAAAAAATATAAATAAAAAAAAAATCCAACGTTATCAATGATAAATAGCTACTTGGGCTTTGACTTTGCGATTTGGGAAATGGAAATTGGAAAAACTTCGACGTCGCACACAAATTGCTAAGCAAATCAGCCAAATTTGATAAAGATATCTCTAATACAAATGAAATACAAATAGAATAAGAAAACAAAAAAAAAAGGGACAAGCAAAAAGCAATTTTCAATGGTGAATAACAAGTTTTATATGGCTTGCATTGGGCTAAAGCGAAAATAAAAAGGAATGGGAAAGAGAACAGAAGAGCAGACAAAAAATCTGTGTTGATAAAAATGACAACAACAAATGACAAGTTCCATACGCAAGAAAAATCACATGTTATGGCTCACGAGGGGAGAGGAGAAAGAGGAAAGGAGCTGGGAAAGCAAAAGCAACGATAATAGCAAAACAAACGACCAACAACTGACTGACAGTACAACGGATGAGCGAAGAGGCGGGGAGGGGCGACGGGGGAACGAATGCCACAGCGGAATTTTCAATTGAAAACGAATGCGTATAAATGCTCCCATATGGAAAATACCAGCCAAGGGATGAGAGGCCATCTATTGTGATTCTCCACCTCTCTCGCTCTTTCTCTGCCTCTCTCTCTCTGTCTCTCTGGCATGTAGATAATTGTTACGTTAAGGCTCTGCCGCTGCCTACGTCAGAATTGCTTGCTTATCGGCCGCCTGCCTTTCACACTACTGTTTGCAATTTTTATGCTGGTGCGACGCAGTTAGCGTCCTCAGGGTGTTAATGCGTTAAAATGATCAGGCCGCCGCTGAGCCACCCTCGCCTCTGCTCTGTTGCTGTGTTTTCACCTAACTTCGCTGCTGGTAGCAGCGAGCGCAGCCAACGACGCATCATTGTCTACTGTTTGTTCAACTGATATGCAAAGATGCTGCCAAAGCGACTGTTGTTCGACTGTTGCTCCATTTGTAGTTTCATGTTTGCCTTATGTTAATGTTAACTTCTCGCTTCATCTACGTGCACGCACACATATGCCTGCATGTGCATGCACACACAGTAGTCTCTCGAAAATTAGAATCGTTAGTCGATTTCATCAAATTTTTAATTGAAATATTTTACAAAAAACAAAAAAAATAAGAATCATAAATTTTGCACTTTACAGCTATTTTTTGTTATTATCATCAAATACGGCAAATATAGTCAACAGCCACTGTACTTTATTTTACTCCGTGCTCAACATGCCATTCTTTTCTATTCTGCTGCCTCTGCTCTTCGTACGCTTTATCTTATGTGCATAACTTTTGTTCATTTCGCCTCATTTCATTTCGCTTACAGGTTGTCAAGAAATTAAATGCTCGTTATTAGTTTTTTTTTCTCTTTGCATTGCTCTGCTCCTCATCATCATCATTCGTATTCCTTATCAGTTAAATGCGCTCCACTCGCTCTCTCAATCTCTCTCTCTCTCTCTCTCAATCTCTCTCTCTCTCTCTCTCACTCTCTCGCACTCCTTTTTCCGCTACGCAGCCAGCAGCATCTTTGATTGCTGCTTTGACGAGTCATCAATTTGTGCGACTTCTTTGCCAAAGGCGACTAACGCTGACCATTTGCTGGCTTAGCGCTCATAATACCCCCTCCCTCCTCAAACCAACTGCTAACCAATGCGCCCTAATCTGGCAATGTACCCGCTGCTGCTGCACGACCCGCAGCAGCCCACATAACGGGATACCAATACAAACACAAAAACACAAACACACACACACTAACAGTCGTATAAGCAAACATTTATTGCATGTTGCTTGTCAATCGTCAATTGTTGTTGTTGTTGTTACTGTTGGCGATGTCGTCGCACGACGCGTCGGCAGAATTATCGCAAAAAGGGAAAATAAATATAAATGTGAATTCAAATAAATAAGTAAACATGTGTATGTGTGCGTGTGTGTGTGTTCTGTATAAATAGGCGATTTTTATTAGAGTTAAGAGATAAAACGGTTAATGACAAACACATTTGTGCAAATGTTTGTATGTTTTGCTATGATTTTTGTTGTATGTTGTTTCCTTTATTATTTCTCTCCTTCCTTTGCTTGATTTTCTTTCTTTTTTTTGTATGTATTGTTGGGCTATGCATTCAAAAGGGGCATAGATCAATGGATGAGAGCATTACGAACGATTAAATCATTTTCTGGGAAAGCCCATAAAAATACGCACTACAAAATTGACTTTCATGAATAATCGGAATTATTGGATTGTTTTGTTTTTTTTTTTTTTGCCTTCGGTCAAAAATAACGCTTTTATTTATCAGCTTTGCTTTGTGCAAAATCACATTTTTTGTTTTCCTAATCAGCTACAACTGATATTATCACAGAAAACATTTGTTGTTGGACTCCTACGTTTGGTTTGTGGCATCAACATGAGCTCATTGGATTACAACTGTCAACACTTCACGTTCTACACTCGTGCATCACAAATCAGTAGCTTAACAGTTGCTAAGCTACCAGATATCCTGTTAAGTTGATTTATGCGATCGAATTGACATGAATCTCAAGTGAGAATCGCATTTTGAACTTTGATTGTATGATTTATATACGGGTTGATCATGATCAAAAAGGTCTGATTTTGAAAAATCCAATCAGTTATTGCTGGAAAGATTCGAGCCGTTGCTTACAGGGTATATATGGAAGCAAACAAAGCTACATCGTTTTGGCATAGATCGAAAGCAAATCTAATGCTTTCACCTGACGTCAGTGGACATGGACGATAGCAGCGACGTCGACGTCGACGTCAGCGTTTGCCGTCCAACATTTGCATATAATGCGAAGCAGCAGCAAAAAGCAATTGGCTAAAAATAAACACACGTATGTTAAGTCGTTATCATACCCAAAAACCCACAAAACAACAAGAAGCAGAACACAAGAGCTACAGCAAGAAATAGAGTAAGAAGAAGAAGAAGAAGAAGAAGAGACAAGCTACAATATGGAAATCAGTGGAGTTGTTTATCGAAGCGATGTTTTAGGTCAGAATGTCTGGCATTAGTATGGGGCATACATAAATATCTAAGTGCTTATCGGACTGTTACCCAGAAATCTGTGAAAATACACAACCACAACAATAACAACAACAACAACAACTACAACTACGATAGAAATAGTCACATTTTGTGGGCGTTTTTGGTTGCTTATCGATTTTTAGGCAACTTTTTTTTTGTTGCTTGATGTTAGGGTATTTGGAATTTAGTGTATGACAATCAGCACAGCGATAAGGCAACATGTTCGACAGGAAACAAAAAAAAAAAGAAACAGATTAATTTAATATACGTCAGTTAAAATTGAAAGAGATAAGCCAGTTAGGGTTTCATAGGAAAATTGACAAGAGACGTTAGGAAAGTGTGCAGAACACAACCACAAATGCGAATTCTGAGTGAAAAATTGCTACAATTCGAAATTTGGACATGTATAAAAATAAATACAATTTTTATCTTTATATTTTATTGCAAATTGAGTAAATAACTTAATTATTGCAGTAAAAAAAAACAAAACTAAAATTCCTTAGCATAATAAACTCATTAAGAACAGACGGAAAACTTTAAGGAAAGCTCATTTGCCGAGCAACGCGCCGCGAGGCAAATATACAGCAAAAATGTTTGCCAAGGAATTTTACAATTGGGGAGACAGAAAAATGTGTGGGGAAAAATGTGGAGAAAATGCCAGTTGGGGCAGCAACACAGCAGGGGTTTCTGGGCCTAATGCCTTCGGGCTAAAAATAAATGAAATTGCATTAAGTGCATTTGTGCAGGGGGGAGTAGAGAAGTGGGTGGGAAAGGGGCCAACGAGTTGGTATCCTGTCGTGCTGTCACCTTGAGACAGTTGCTTGGCTTATGCCAGGAATTCTCAAGGTTGTGTCCAAGATGAAATTAGTTTAGTTACAGCTACATTTAAGACAGTTGACTTGTAATTGGAAGAGGGGCAAAATACATAGAGAAAAGGTTGGCGGGGGGGATGAGGCGGGGGAGAGGGTTGCTGCTGCTGGTCAGCAACATGAAATCTGTGTTGAGCACGAAACCATTTTGCTTATCAGGCTTCACTTTAGCTGAAACAATTTAAGTGTTAATATCAACACGATTATAACGGTCGGGGTGTGTGTGCGAGTGTGTGTGTGTGTATGTGTGTGCGAGTGTGTGTCCATTTTAATGATATCATAAGCATGGAAAACATGGCCATTAATGGACATCAAACATAATGAACAGACAACAACAACAAAAGCAAGCGAATGATTTGCGGGGCAGCTTGGAGAGAGCCGCAGGACATTTTCAGACATGTCCTTTCTTGGCTTGGCTTAAATTAGGCCGGGACACACACCCACACACACACACATAGTAAATCGTGACCAGCCGAAATTTTGATACGCCTGCGCATAAGCCTTCGATGTAATAATAATATATATTTCAATACGCTTTGAAAATTGAGATAGAGCTGCGATATGACGGACAACGGGGAGGTCCAAATTATGGCATCGTGGAGTGGGTGTGTGGGGGAGGGGGGTCAGCAATTGTATGCATGCATAAAATTGATATCTTAATGAGTGTGTGGCATATGCTCAAGTGGGCGTCGCAACAACTAAAGGCTTCTAATGCACACACATGTTTGATTAGAGATATAGAAAATTAGTGTGTATCTGGATTGCGCTTACAAATAATGTAAGTGAAAGATATATAGATAAAAATACCTGAATAATACTATATATAATTAAATACAACTCTGAGTAGTTATTAGAATGGTTATTTTAAGTTCTATAAGTTTCTCTATTATTTTTCATTACTTTTTCCACTTGTTCGATATGAAAACCCCTCCAACCACTTCCCACTTCTTTTTGGTATTTTCTCTGGTAATTTAATCCACCCCTAAGCTTTCTCATGAAGTCTGACAGCTTCAAACTCAATCTGATTATGAGCGGCAAAAATGGAACCCAGGAGACATTAAATTGAACACTACTCAATGTTGCACGCCACATACAAAAAAGTAGAGAAAATAAATAGATGAAAAAGTGGAAAAAACGTGGAAAAAAAAGTGGAAAAAAAAGTGGAATCAAATCCATTAAATTCAGTTCAGCTGGGCAAGCTCATTAAAACTGAGTTCGTGTTCCTGGCTAGCTTAGCCCATAAATCATCTCAGTTCAGCTGGTTTGAAATGCGCTGCATTTTCATATATTTAATGAACATTAAGTGTGAGCACAAGAAGCAGAGTGAGACAAGAGGGGGGGTTGGGGTTGAGGTAGGGAAACTGGCGCTAACAGAAGCTGTCGAGAAGCGAAACCAATACGTGGTCATCAGTCAGCCGTAATTCAATGTAAACCGATACGAATTCACACACACACACACACACGGGAAGTGTGTGTGGCAGGGGAGGGTGTGCCAGCAAGTGTGTGTGTGTATGTGTGGGAGTGGACTCGGGTCTGCCTTGAATGACGCGCAACTTGGGGGAGCAGCAACATTTCACACATGCCGGACAGTTTTGGCTTGACAGCAAATCTGAATTTGATCAGAGCGCAAACATTAAAAGCGCAATTTAAAAAGCCACTGGCAACGACGACGACGACGACGACGACGACGACGACGACGACGATGACGACGACGACGACAACAAAAAAAAAAAGTGATTTATGAACGGCCCCACATTGGACGCCAACAATGCCACCTTCGCCCCAACCAACGCCACTGCTTAATTTTGACTAAAATTACACAAGAACAAACCAAAACCAGAGATAGACGAACTACAAATGCCCTTACATAAGATGAACAGAATTACAACAGAAGCTCATTATGCTCATTATGTTTGCCTCAAAGCGTTGCACATTTAACGAGAAAATGATAATGCCCTTTCCCTAAAAGTGTCATGCAGGAAATGAGCAAACCTGATAACGTGGCGTATGCGCAATGTGTGCGCTTAGTCATGCCGACGCTTGGACGCTTGACAAAAGCGAGTTGGAAGTGGAGAGGGGGAGCGGGAGCGGTGGGGGTGAGGGTCAAAGTTTAAGGGCTACCTAAAATATTGACATTAGTTGTTGTTGCTGGTCGCAACTTTTCTAATTTCTAAACTCACTTCAAAGTGCCAGCGAAAAAATCAAAAAAAAAAGCTGAACAACAACCAAAATAAGAAAAAAATTAAAAAACAGCAAGAAAAAAAAAAACGCAAACCAAAATACCTAAAAAATGAAAATGTCGAGCAGCGCGTAAATTGGCAAAGTGCGCGTGGGTTAGGGGTTAGCAGAGGGTGAGTAGCAGCTGGGGGGTTGGGCTGTTGAAATGACAGCCCTTTGTTTGGCTTTTGACTAACCGGGACGCCACTTAACGGCAGTTTGCAGCACGTCCTACCCGCTATTTCGGGTTAAGCTCCTCCTCAACAAGACGCTTTTTTTTCATACCATGTTAAAAGTGTCAATTTTCGCTTTACGACGCGTGGGCGCCCAAAAAAAAAAAAAAGCGCTGGGCGGTGCCGAACCGAGACAAGTGGCTGCTCTGTTTGTTTATGCTCACATGGCTGGGGCGGAAAGAGGCGGGCGGCGGTGATAGAGGGGGGCGCTAACAACAAGTCACTGAAAGGCGCTAGGTACAAACAGGAACCAGGACAACAGCTGCTCCCGCTGCGACCTACAACAGGGACTTACTCGTGCGAAGGGCAGCGGTGCGAAGTGGAGTGCGCATTGGGTGTGGTTTGGGTTTCATGTCCATGTCGCAAGAGCTGTGTGACAACGTCGGGGCTTATTGTGTTACACACACACAGACACAGGCACACATACACACAGGAGCTGCTGCTGCTGCTGGGAGCTCGAGCTGTCAGCTACTTTTTAGTCCTCTGACAAAATTGCCAATTAAAACGTGCCACAAGCTTGGGGCATGCAGACAGGCAGCCTGCCTGCCTGTCTGCCTGTTATTTTCCTCTTATTCTTCTTCAGCTTTACGTTTTTTTTTTTTTTTAGTTAACTTTGAGCCGATTAAGTGGCAGGCAAACAAAGCAATGCGGCATGCTACGCGCAAGGGTTGCCGCCGCCTTTATTGCAGCAGCAGCAGCAGCGGCAGCAGCTCCTACTTCAGCTAATAGTTATGCAAAGGCAGCCCGAAAAACCCTTTAATAATTAAGCACAAAATTGCAGCGTTTCGTGGACCTTTTTGCTTAACATTTTTTTGTTGTTGTTAATTCTTTTGGCTTCTGATTAAAGGCTTACAAATTGTGGCAGCTCTGGCTCTGGCTCTGGCTCTGACGCTGGCTCTGGCTCTGACGCTGGCTCTGGCTCTGGCGCTGGCGCTGGCTCCGGCATTTGGGGTTAAGTTGTAATCCTGGCAAGCCAAGTGCAGTACGCGTAAGCCCTTACTTACCAACCTCGTCACCCAAACCCGCCCCCTCCGCCCCCAAAAGTCTTCTTTGTAGCAAACTTAATTGATTGTGAAACTTACCTGCAAGAGAAGAACGAGGAAATAAATGCAATTTGTTCGATTAGTTTTGAGCGCTTGTCGTGCGAATTTTTCGATTATTTTTCAATAAATAAAGTTAATAATATCCTTTGAAATTTGAGCAATTTCATTGTCAACTTGTGACCTGAGAAAGTTTGTTTGCTTTGTCTCAAATCTGAATAAAATTCGATTTAAATTATTTTCATCTCACTCAAAAAATTCTTCACTCAATTTCCACATTTTTTTTTTGGCTACACATTTTCCATTTTCTTTGGCTTTTGTGGTGATATGCAAGATGATTGTTTAACAAACAATTCCACAATATGTTTCACATCTATCAATCTCAAATATCTTTTTGGCCATAATTGACAAGCTGCCAGATGTTGGCTTAGCACCTTCAGAGTGCCACAAGCACAGCTTTTTCGGTCTGCTCATTTGTTTTGGTCAACGCGCCAAAAAATAACAATTTGTCAAACAAATAAGCAACGAAGCCATCGAATGGGGCAGCAAAATGAGAGGAAACCAATGCCAAGTCTCGGTTCAATTTGAAGCGGATGATGCTCCAGTTTCTGGCGCATGACAAAAGTTGGGGAGCAAACCGATGAGGGGCGGTGGCGTGGGGAATGTATATAAAAATGCAAATATTGATTGATGTGCGATTTGCACCAAGATTGATGATTGATAGTGTCGCATAAATATTAACAATTCATGGCGCACAATCCGGTCAAACAGAAATGGCAGACCCCAGCAAATGCTGGGGCAAGCGGGCATGTGGCAAGATCGGACGGGGTGAGTGCGAGCATAGCTAAGCCAGAAAAGACGTGCAAAAAGTTGACAAGTTGACTGCTGCTCCAAAATCTCACACAAAAGTCAGGGAATATTAATGAGAATTTAGAGACTTTTGTGCGTAGCTAAGAAAAAAGAGGTGTTGAATGCAACAAAACAAAACAACAACAAAAAAAGAAGAGGCATCCCCAACAAGATACGCTGGACACGCATCAACGACAGCGACACGCAATGAATGCATTCCATGACAATGCCGAGTGCTGAAAGAATCGGTGATTCTGGAATGCCTCTTTGCATACATTGAAGCGCTTTGTTAGAATGCCGTGTGGCAAGCAGGAAGCGGAGGAGGCTGCGTTGAATGGGGCAGTTAGTGTATGACAATCACAATGGTATTAAGTGCAGCACAAACAAAAAAAACAAAATATGTGGCATCAACTAAAGAGAAACACTTTCCAAGGAAAGTCGCTGAATTTGAATCTTTTCTTTCTCTTCTTCTTCAAAGACTGAATGCTGTTGCAGAGGAGAGTTGTATAAGTTGAGATATCTACATTTTTGCATCTTCAGATTGTTCCGATTTCAAATAATCATAATAGAAAAATCAAAAAAGTTGAATTATGATTTTTTATCAGCTCCAGGTAAAATGTTTCTTAATATTCTCCAATTTTTAATCTCATATTTAAATTATAAAAATAACTCATAAACAATTGTAGTAAAAAAAAACTGTAAAAAATATATATCAAATTTGGCACAAGAATAAAAAGACTTCTTCTTCTGGCATCTGTATCTACTCGACTGTTGCACGATAAAATCAAAATACCCTTCGTAAGAGTATTCAAAGAGAGAGAAAAAGAAACGACTAAACTGAAACTCAGAACTCGCCCATAGACAATTGAGTGTTGAGCAAAAGTTGTTCTTTTCATTTGGTTGCAAACAGAAAATGAGGCAAGCAGCGATGATATATATTTTTTGTGTGTGTGTTTTCTACAACGATTTTGATGCTGTTTCGCTTTCTGCATTTTAGTCACGTTTGACATTCATATTTGTTTTGAAATTACGAGCGTGTTGTTACTGCTGCTGCTGCTGCTGATGCGCTGTTGCAGTGTCACAAGGAGACAAGCGGCAAGCGGCAGGAAATGCGAACAAAAAGTGCGCGTGGCTGCTGCAATGCCAATGAGGGATGAGTGGGGGCGTAGGGTAGGAGAGGACTTGAAGCATTGGGATTGCGTTTCGTTGCGTGCAACATGGGTATTATGGCATATTCCTTGTTGTAGTTGTTGTCGTTGTTGTTGTCGTTGCTGCAGCAGTTTCTCGTTTAACTTTGTTGACACTTCGTTTGATGAAGTGTCCTCAGCTCAACTCGCTTGAACTCGATTTTCTATGTTTTTTTTTCCAATTTCTTTTTTTTTTCTGCTCATCTATTTTGTGTTTTTTCTTTTTTGTGTTGCTGCTGTTGCTGCTGCTGCTGCGGGAAATGTCATAATTGAATATGTCTGCGTCTTCGTTTCGGGCTCTTGAGTGAGTTTTATGCAACGCCGTTTTGAATTTCTATCGCCTGGGCCAAAGTGCAAAGCGTCAACTCGATTGGGACTTTGCCAGCGTTTCTCGCATCTGGGCATTAAGGAAAATTGAAAACGAACCGACAACTGAGTTGATAGACAGACAGAGAGACAGAGACAGTGGGTGTGTGAGAGGGAGAGAGCAGACCAGGGAATTGTTGACAGTTGATTGTGAGCCACAACGAGTCCCCATACAGACACAGCTCAATAACATTCATAAAGTGCGAAGTACGCAAATGAAAGATGCTCCACAGCAGCAGCAGCGCAGACAGCAACAACAAACAGCAACAGAAACAACAACATATATTTGCAATATGTGTGAAATACACTTATCCTTGTCTTGCCTTGCTTACATGACAGAATTTCATTAAAAATTCTTACATCCTTTCGAACTTTCGATGTTCATAACTTTGTCGGCACTAAAGCGATTGACAAGCCAAATGCATTTTCGATCAAACTTATTCATTTTCCTGTCGAATTGGAATTGCTAACAACTTCTGTTCGTGTTTTTCCCCCTTTACTTGTTTTCCAAATGAAAATGGCGTATCAAATTTAAGAGCAAATAACGCTTGAAGCTATCATTGCTTGGCAAATGTGTAATAATCATGATTCCCCATTTTGATTGAACTAACATTTAAATATTAAAAATTGTTGAAAGGGTTTCAATAGTTTTGTCCAGGACAACTTTACAGACAGGAAGGAAATATATCTGAGCCCATTAAGTAAATATATGCTTGTCCGTCTGATCGTCAGCTGTCTGTCAGCTCTCGCAGATCTCTCTCTCTCTCTCTCTCTATTAGAGCTATTTGGATTATGCCTCTCTCATATGCCCAACGCAATTCAAGTTTATTCCATTTTATCGATAACTGTCCACATTTCGCGTTTATCGACACTTATCGGCTTCAGATAGCAGCAAAAGCCGCACTTC
This sequence comes from Drosophila paracracens, assembly GCA_035044025.1. NCBI lineage: Eukaryota > Metazoa > Arthropoda > Insecta > Diptera > Drosophilidae > Drosophila > Drosophila paracracens. The sequence goes on along the minus strand of JAWNMN010000192.1, from coordinate 11,703,028 downwards.
TAAAGACAGACGCTTCCATAATCTGGACACATTATTCATCAAAATCGGTTAAGGAGCTAAATATAAATCAATTTCCTTTCCAATTTATCGCTCATCTGCACATTAATTTTTTTTTATTTTCAGTTAATTTTCATTAAAGAAAGCCAGTCTCAGCTCGAACATTGAACATTTTGTAAACATTCAACGTTTATTTAAGGTCTAAAATATATATATATATATATATATATAAATATACACATATGTGTTCGCATTGCTCTGCGCACTTTTCTATAGCCAGCAGCGAATTGCAAGTTGCAGCTGCCAACACCTTTTGCCAAAAATCCAAGTAAACCGCTTGCCCCGCTTGCCACTCGGCAATTTCAAGTGAAACGCGCGAAACATTTAATTTCAATTTGGCCCAAAACGCAGCAGCCATAAAACCCATACAAAAAAAATAAAAAAAATAAATAAAAAAAAAGAGAAAAGCGAAAAGCGAGTCGAAAAATATTTTATACAATAGCGTCAAAGGGAAGAGGGCAGCTGGAATGGAAAATAGAACCCAACAACGAATGTGGCGCTTGCAACTTGCAATTTGCACTTTATGCATTAATTCAAAAATCGTGTTTAACTGGCAACCGCAGCAAATGAATGCCCCCAAAACAGACGGAGACTGAAGCGAACACGCAGCCCTCAACCCGTCGCTTGCCACCACCCAGCCAAACACTTATGTGAAAAAGTTGGCAAGCTGGCATGTATGTGCGAGTGTGTGTGTGTGTTGCCAAGCGAGAGAGCGAGCCCAAAAACTTGCAGAAAACAAAACGCAGACATAAACCGAAACCTAATATGCAACCCAGCGGCTCTTGCTGCACCTGCCCCCCCCAAAAAAAAGAAAGAACAAGAACACGCAACAAAAACAAAGGCAACAGTGCGTACACGACATGTGTGGTGAACTTATAGAGCAGCCCTCGGGGCGTGCCCAAAAGTTGGCAGCAACTCGAATAAGCTGAGGCAACAAACTTTGCTCGTCTCGCACGCAGTTTCAATAATATGTGCGAAAATATTTGCGCGGCATAAAAACAGAGAGAGAGAGAGGAAGTGAGAGCGACAGAGAAAGTATAGAAAGAGAGTACATAAGAGTGAGCGAGAGGCACAAGGACTTGGGCATAGCAAAACTCTGTGCACGTATGCAACGCACGCGACGCAATTATCCTGCAGGAATTTCTTAAATTTTTGTGCCGAGTATCCCAAAAATAATAACAAAAAAAAAAAACAGAAGAAGGAAAATCGAGTTCAGGAAAAGGAAGAAGAAGAAGAGAGTTTGGCAAAGCTGTTGCAAGAGCACGGGGTTGGCGCTCCTGTGGCAGGACGACGTGTCAGCATCTTTTGTTGTAAATACCATTAAGTTCTCCAGTACGTGCCAAATGGCTGTTTAATTATGGCCAAAACGTAGCTCAGAGATACGAAAGAGAGAGGGAGAGGAAGAGAGAGAGAGGAAGAGAGAGAGAGGGGCAGAGAGAGAGGGAGAGATAGTCCAGCAAAAGATCGAAGGAGCCAAGTCTGGAGTAGTTTTTTCATTTTTGCTTCCAAGTATATTTTTGCTATAAAAATAATCTAGTAAAAGAAAAAAAATATTAAAAACTAAAGAGGCAAAAAATTTGCGCTTGACTGAGTTTTAATGAGGGGCAAGAGTGGGTGGGTGGGGGCTGTTAAGCGAAGCACGTGAAACGTGTGAGTTATTAGACTGAAAGTTAATGAAGCAATCGCTGGCAAGGGAAGCAACAGGGGGCAAGGCGAGGCACGAAGGTGAAGCTGGAGCAGTCAGCATAAGCGCAAAGTTGGCAAACATATTTAAGCTTTTGGCTTTAGCTTTCCACGACCAGAAGGAAGTTTGTTTGGCAACTTGATTGGCCCTCTTAGAGCAGCCGCTGCTGCTGCTGCTCTGTATGTGAACACAAAATATGCGACTTTTATAATTATATTTTATGATAAATGAAAAGCAAAGTTTGCTAAATATATAACTTAAATATATATATATAGAAAAACATAAATATAGATTTAAGTTTTCACGTACTTCAACTATTTCAAAAACGCAACTTGGATAAATTTCTATATTCAACTATTTTGACTATTTTTTTTCTCCATTCTTTTTCCTTCACCCCAGGGAAACTAGAAACTTTGACGCTGGTCCTCCCCCTCCCCCCTTCGCATGCTTTGGCCAAGTGTTGCTAAACTTTAACATTATTTGTGTTGTTGCTGTTTTCACACTTGCCATCTTATTATGCAGCACTGTTCTCTCTCTCCCCCTTTCTCTCACTCTCTTTGGGGTATTTAGGGTCTCTGACCGAGTGCATTTACGCAAAAAGTTTTGCCACACTGCAAACTGGCAACTGGCAACTTGCAACTGGCAACTTTCAACTATTACCAACAATTATTTTGTGTCTAGTTAAGTGTTGGAAAGCAGTTGAAGTGCGGCTTCGTTGGCACCTCATCAGGCACATTCAACCACATCTCCCACACCTTCCACACACACACACATTTGCCACCTTTGACGTCAGCTGGCCAACCCCTGTCGCAGCCCACACCCCTCGGCAGAATATGCGATTTGCGTAAACATTTATTACGCACTCAAAAACTGCTGCAAAAGTTGCATGCAACTTTTTGTTGCAAATGCTGGGGCTTTTTTGCAGACAGACAGACACTCTGCATAATTTTATGATGACAATTAATTTCAGTTTTGGGGTTGCAACAAACAAGCAGCAGTTGCTTCCGCTTCCCCACGCCCCACCTCTTGGCTGTGTGTTGCAAATTGCGCAAAATGTCTTAATCATTGAGGAAATGCTCGCAGCAAATTACTTGAAGAGAGTCGTGCACTTGAAACTTAAGACCATCACAGAGCCCCCAAATTCCTTGCCACGCAACTTGTCTCGTCCCCTATTTGGTAGCTTGCAACAATGGCGGCAACTGGTTGTGTGCTGTTTTACATTTTGTGGTTGCAGCAACTGCTGGCTTGGGTAGGGGCTTGTGGCACTGCCTCTTCAGTTTAGAACCCCAACACCAACACCCCCCATCCCCCTATCTGGAAGAAAACTTTGGTCGTTTCATAAACTGACTGCCTATGTTTAACCCGCTCCTCCCCCCTTACCCACACCCCACATAATAATCTCAATTTTATCTCTGGCTGTGGCCGTATTTGCATTTTAGCCCATTTGATACCAATTGCCACGCCCACTCGCAGTTTGTCGCGTTGGCGCTTGCTCTTCCTCTCTTTCTCGCCATTTTTTTTTATTGTTCAATGCTCATTATTTGCAGTGTTGTTGTTGTTGTTGTTGTCGTTATTGTTGTTGATGTTGTTGTTGATGTTGTTGTTGTTGTTGCTCATGTTGTTGTCGAAGTATTTGCAACTATTTGCAAAGTAATTTCACAAGTTTTGTTGTTCGATTTTCTTCAGCAAAGTTTTTCAACCCCCCATGAAACGTTTTTGGTGAGTTGGGGTGGTTTTTTTTTGGCGGGGGGTGGTGACGGGGGGATTTAAGTTAGCTTGTGGGCCTTTTATATTTTACTTTTGGTTTTTGCTTCCGCTTTGCAGCCGTTATTGTTATTGTATTTGCCCCGCCGACTGTTGCAAACACATTTGAAGTTTTGCTTTCTGTGGCTTCAGTTTTGACTGCTGTCTTTTTTTTATTCGTTTTTTTTGTTTTGTTTTATTTAGATTGTTTTTGGGTCTGTTGGCGTTGCGGATGAGTCCCTTTTTTTTTTAATTTTAATGGTTGCAATATGGCCTTGAGAGCATTCCTCACAGCAATTGCTGCATGGCAAATGAGGGTTGAAATGGTGTGGGTGTAAAACTAACTCTGCTGGGGCATTGCAAAGCAAAGTCTTGCGTGGGCGCTAGAGAATTAAGCTGAAAGCAGTTGCCTCATTATTGCGTTAATGCAAACACTCGACAAATCAGCTACTAAACTAAGATTGACTTAAAATGCTTACCGCTAGACATTTAGTATATGGCTTTATTTGTGGAACTTACCTGAAAAGAGACAAAATGGAAAAAATTATTAGGTTGATGGAAAATGTTGTGTGATAAGAATTTACAGCTATTATTAACTTATTGTGTTTGATGAATTGTTTATAACATTTTATATCTTTGAAATATTTAAAACTTGTTATTGTCTAATTTTAGAACTTGTCTAAATGAAATGCGAAGCGCCAAAAATATATCTCAAGAAAGAAAACCTTTTAAACGATTGCCCAACTATATTTACCAGCGGACACAGATGCCAGCAGCTAGCACAACTAGAGCACTTAGTAAATAGGCACACACACACACACATACACACACAGCCTCACCCACAGAATAGAGGGGTCTTCAATGTCAAGCAGCTGGTGCTAAAAAAAGAAGCGAAAATATTGCGTGTCACACACGCACACAGGAGGCAGCAGCATATGGCCAGTCTAAGGCTCGTGTAGCTTTAAATTACTTATACACATTCATACACACACATACACACACACACTTATACACATACACACATATCAGAGATCAAGAGTGAAAGCTGAAAGGAGGCCCAGTGCGGAGGCGTTGTAAAAATGAAAAATAAATAACAATCACACAAAAATCAATATTGACAAGGATGGCAGCAGCAGCAGGTGCCAGGATACAACAACGACAAACAAGTAAGCAAAATAACGACAGAAAAATAAGAGAAAACACCTCCCCAACACCCCCTCACACCCGCTCACCCCAGCGTCAACTAAAGCTTGAACTAAAGCCAATGCCATATGTTGCCAGGCGCATTAAGCGCACAAATAGAAAAAAAAAAGTTTACTTACAGCTGTTGTTGTTGTTGTTGTTGTTGTTGTTATAGTAATTATTAATGGGAAAGTTTTTTAATCAAGAGCTCATTTCGATTAAAAATACAAAAAAACATTTGTCAAACTCTTTTTTTTTTTTTGCGGCAATCACATTGTTTTCCTGCTTGTGGCCAGTTTTGTGCTGACAAGTTTATTTATTTTGTTGCAACTAGCCTAGGTAAACAGCTGTTGCATACACACACGCACACACACATACACATAGGTACATACACATGTAATCAGCACACGGCAATTGCTTAGCGTTTTGTTCGGAATGTGCTTATTTGTATTGGGTTCGCTTGGCTTTGTCGCTGTTGTCGCAGCGCACGCACATTCTGCTTCGTACAGTGTCAGATGCTAACTGAGCTCGGCAGTCGAATGACAACAGCAGCAGCAGCAGAGCAGCAGCAGCAGCAGCAGAAGGACGACGTCGACGTCGCAGCTGCCAGTGTCAATGATTGAAAGCCGGTCAGAAAGAAAGAAAGAAAAAAAAGAAAGAAGAAGAAAATATTGCTGCAGCTGTTGTGAAAGTGGGCGGAGATGGCGTGGCGTGGCTTCAGGTGTATGAAAGTCAACAACAAGCTGATGCCCAACTGGACTGCCAACCTGTTGAGCAAGCAAGTCGAGCAAAGGACCCAAGGACCTCTGCTCTCTCTCTCCCTCTCCCTTTTTCACTGCCTCTCTCTCTCTCGCTCTCGCGCGCACTCACTCTCTCTCCCTTTCTATCTCGCTGCGTGTCGTTGTCAATGTCATTGAAAAGGACTTTGCTGTCCCCAATGCGAGCATGAATGAACACGCACTGTGCACACACACACACACACAGGCACGCTTACATGAACATGACTACATACAGGGTGTCATTGTTGAATCCCAGCCGAGTTGGGCAGCTGTCGCCATATTCCCCTACTTTTTTTTATATTTTTTTTAGGCTACCCATTTCGTTTGTCGAACTTGCAGATTGGCGACATCTTCATCCTCTCGTGTGCTCTTCCTCTTCCTCTCGTCTTTTTTTTTTTGTCCATTTTCTGTGCCGGATATGCCGCTGACAGTCAATTAATAAAATGTTCAGCGTTCGCCAGCCAGTGCTCGTTTCTACTTCTTTTTTTCCCATTGGCGCATCCATTTCCATTGTTCAACTGTGCCTCTGTGTGTGGGCGTCAAATGCGTCATCGTACGCTGTTAGTCGGTGTGTGTGGGTGTGTGTGTGTGTGTGTGTGTGTGCGTTGCTCTCCTAATTAACATGAAGAGGCGTGCTAAACTTTACGACATTTCAATTTTTTCTCTCTTCTTTTCTTTGATGAGCTTTTTTCTGCGCGTGTTTTTGAAATGACTGTAAAAAATGCGTGGGTTGCTTATGGCATGCTTATGGTTTATGTATGTGTGTGTGTGGGTGTAACGGTTTGCCATTGCATAAGTTGCAGCAGCGCGCGATGCCAAGCACTATAAATTGTCAGTAGCTGGTTGAATTCCATTGCTATTCATAAATAAATTAGTTGTAAGTGCAGATTAAATGTGGAGGATATAAAATATATTTTTGCAATGAAAGTTTATTCAGCTTTGTGGCAAGCGTATTTACTAAAATTCTCATCAAAGGAAGGTCGGGTTTATTTATATATATTTATATACTAAATTTTACCAACCAAAGCCAAACCAAATTCAGCTTCAAATCCATGCAAAAATATTCCGTATTTAATAAATCATTTTAATAAATTCCTGAGACACTCGAATTCTTGCATCAGCCCAAAAGTGAACTATATATATGCCGTATACACACACACATACACACACACACACACTTCACATTGTTTGCGAACACATTTGTCACGCATTTATATTTAATTATAATCTCCCGATGCAAAACCACGACAAGACTCGTAAAACAAAATCATTTGCGAAATTCCCCTGACCCACAAAATGGTGTACCCCTCCCCTGGCAGTCATTATCATTAGCTCAGTATTCCCAAAACATATGCCAAAGTAATACAATAAAAGGCAATCAGCAACAGCTGCGACACATTAACACACACACACACACACACACACACACACACATACACACAGAGCAAACCAGAATCCAAATCCAAAGTCAAAGCAAAAATGCAAAATTAGTTTTTGGTGCAAATGAGCAAAATCGAATTTGCTCTGTGACCACAAGAATTGTACCACTGTGCGCAGTGGTGGAAAGTTTGGTGTGTCTGAGTGTGTGTGAGTGTGTGTGTGGGTGTGTGTGTTGAGCTACAACTACATATGGGCGGCTTGTAGCCACAATTCACAGCTTTGCGCGCTCTTGCCAAAAATAAAGTTCTCTTTCAGCGCACAACATGAGAAATGCCAGTGAAACAAGTCTGCCTGCAGGCGGTAACGACACTTTTGTCGCCACCACCAAAAACAAAGAAAAAAAAATCGAAATGAGCTGCAATGTAAAGCAACGAAACTACATAGCTGCGAGCAAAAGAGATTTGCTCAATGCTCGCTCAGTTTGTTGGCGGCGGCTGCCAGGGCTAGGGATTCACTTCCGGTTCGGCGAGTGGCCCCCGAAGTGATGCCAAGCGTAGCGCTGCTTTTCCTAAATGTCAAGGATACAACAACAACAACAACAACAACAGCAATAACTAATGCAAACAGCAGCTTCAACAAGGACATCATTTGTGGGAGCAGCACCGACGGCGATGCAATTGAATGCTGTAATTAATTATAGTGTAGCATACATTGCGGCGCTGCCGAGTGCAAAATGGCTGCATTGCTGACGATTAAGCGACTGAGGATGGGCTGTGGTTAGGCGACTGTGGAGCATGGAGTGGGTTGGATTGTGAAAGCAGCAAACAGGACATGCATCACAGCATCATATGCGCACATTTGAAAGTAGCTCTCTATTTGCTTACCCCTCAGGACATTAGCCACTAAATTAAAGCAGCAAAATCTGAGGAAAAGAAATTGGCAAATGGATTTTTTACATAAATGTAAAGAGTTGCTCGAATTCATTGTTAAAGTACAGCTGCAAAGCAAAGCTAGAAAAAAAAGCTTAACAGACTACTAGCAATTACAAAACACTCTCCAACTGAACCCTTTCTTAAAAATTCCTTGACATCCTTTTTTTAATTGAACGTTTGGCTGGCAATAATGAAGATAAATATCTAGAAACGCAGCCACTTGTTAAGCATATTAAACGTGACATTCAAATCCATTACGAACAAAATTAAGTACTAAGCGATTAGGAGTTGCCTCAACCAGCGCTCAAATCGAAGATTAACACAGACAGTCTGTTGTTGGGTTGTTTCGTGCAGCATTTCAAACCGGACAACTTTTAGCAATTAGCGTGTTTTGTTCAGTTTTTGGTTCTTGTTGTAATCTCGTAATCGCAATTGGGGAAATTCATTGGGGTCGCGCTTTTTGACGTCAGCGTCGACACTTGGAGAAATGCTTTTGCTATTTATAAATGGCATTAGGGTAGAAAATACTACAGAAAAAACGGAAGATAAACGCATAAAGTACGCAGCGTGGCGCCAAAATGCCATCAATCAAACGGTTGGAACGGAAAACACCAAAAGAAATAACCCCAAACAAAAAAAAAGACCAAAAACGAAAAAGGCAAATCCAAAAGAAATGAAATGCAAATAACACACAAATAGCAAAAAAGGGTAGACAATGAGAAGGACAACAACCACGACAACAAATGAATAAAAAGAAGTGATGAAAAACACACACACACAAAAAACACGCAACGAATCGCCTCACAATTTACGTCAGGGTTTCCAGTCACAGTTTCTACAACTCCTGGATGGTGGGAGGGAGGGAGGTAGGGATGGGCGGGGTTGACTGGCAAATGAAATTAAAAACGTTTAGCATTCGTGTTGCATACTTTTCGGCTGTCTGTGCAAAATGATGAAAGCCGAAAATGAGGCAAGCGAGTGCTTCTTGTGGAGTAAAGCAAGCCAGGACCTTGTCAGGATGCTGCTGAGTCGGCATTTAAAAGCGACCGACAATGGGGCATTTATGGATATGTGTGTGTAGGCTGTATGTCTGTGTGTGTGTGTTTTTTGTTGTTGGCTCTGCTTGTTGCACGCAGGTCTCGAGCACAGTTTTGTGGTTTGTGCTTGTGCGCCATGCTGTGTGGCATACATGAGCCAACATGGGGCAACATGTGGCACTGTCAGCAGCAACAACTCCAAATTGCGTGTGTGTGTGTGTGTGTTCCTTTGTCTCGCTGCGTTTCATTTGGTTCGTTAAGCGTCTTTGCCGCTACTCAAATTGTAGCAAAGTTAAGTAAAAAATCTGACAGGCGGCTCGCAAATGTGTCGCTCATTAAGGCAGCCAGGAGCAATAAGCAGGAGCCGTAGTCAGCAGCTAGGCTCCCCAGACACCCACACTCACAAACACACAAACACACACAGACAGAGGCTAAACACACACAAGCACATGTGCTTAAGTTGTCACAGCAAAGCACAAAACTCGTAACTGAAACAGTTGGCGCCAGGACCACCCGCAACTTGGTACCGCCTCCCCACACCCCCACCTTTTCCAACCTACCACAGGCATTGACTACACGGCCCTGCCAAAATCGCAGCGTAGTCACAGCCGTGCTTTGAGTTAATTGAATTCGACGTAGTTTAAGTTATACGGCAAAGTCATAAACTTGCACATATGCGTAAAACTTAGCTAGCAACTCGCAACTCGCTCAACTCTCTGCCTGTGGCTGCGGCTGCGGCTTGTCATATATATATATTTACTATATACTAAATACATATATATATATATAAGTAGCGTTATTTATGTACTAACAACACGAACATGCCTACACACACACACACACACACTCTCACATATGTGTGTGGAGCTTACTGGGCGGCTTTTAACGAAGCCTTTAGGGCTTGCTTGCATCAAAACTCGTTCCGCGGCACTTAAAGTGCTTTATTATTTGCGCAACGAGTAGAATTAGAGCAGCCGCAAGAAACCAGCATTGCATGGAAATACACGGAAACAACGCCCCAACCATAAACACCAAGTTGCATGATGATGGAATAGCAGAGAGAGCATAGAGTCACGAAACAAAAACTAATGTAAATAAAATAATATTTTTACTTTAAGAATCCTTAACTATTCGAATCCTTTTCAAGACTTTAAGACAAAAATAAAAAAAAGGATTTCAAAATGTAATTTTTGTGTTTTTTTTTTGCTTTTGAATCTCAAAGTCAGTTTTGTCAGCTTTCTTCTGTAGACTGCAACAAATCGGAATTAATATAACGAAAACCCAAAAAATCTGAATAGAATACTTCCCATATAGTGGAGTATACTATATATTTCACTTGCTCTACGTAAAACAAAGCTGACAGCTTTTGATATAGTGCAGAATGTGGCAAGTGTGGAGGAAGAAGTGTCGACTATTGTTGGTCAGGGTATTGTGAGGCAGTTGTTGCTGTGCGCACATGACTTATGTATGTGTATAGAGTACTCTCACGCTTTGAGTGCGTGTTTGTACGGCAGACTATGAGTGTGGCACTTCGCGTACAGCCAGCAACAACAGCAACAACAATAACAACAGAATGGGAGTCATCTTCATGTGGCAGCCACAACTTAATACCACTTTAAATTACTTTCATTTCCGTTTTTGTTATTCCAAGCGCGTCGTCAGAGAATGCCACATTACTGTTGTTGTTGCTGTTGTTTGCTGCTGATGCCACATCCCATTTCTTCTTCCTGTCGCGCTTTGTTGCCCGTTTCAGTTTCATTTCGAGTTTTGAAACATTGCTTATTCTTAATTAAGTTGCGCGCCACAGAAAATACTTACAAGCATTTCTTTTAGTCGCCACAAAAAGTTGATGTTGCTCAACAACAGCAGCAACAGCAGCAACAACAGCAACAGCAGCAACAACAGCAGCAACAGCAGCAACAACAATGAACCACACAACTTGCGCCTCGACTGTGTCTGAACTTTACACTTGACATGTCTATGAGGCGCGTGACACGAACTGGCTATAGCCACAGCTCCCATTCCCAACACGGCCATAAGCGGCGCCCCAAAAAGTATGCTTTGCAAAATTCATAACTGTAAATGTAAGCCGGGAAGGGGCAGGCAGGTTGTGGCTCCGTTATGCTGATTAGCTGGCTTAACTTAAGACACTGCGCGTTGGCAGCGACGCTTAGCGCCGTCCTCTAAATACAAGTTAAGACTTTGGGCGTGGCTTAATTAAATTATAAAATTAAATTGTTAATTAAATTACAAGTCAATATATTTTTAATGACAACAGTCTCAGAACTAACAGCCCTGCCCCTGCCACTGCCCCGTGCCACAACCCTCCATCCACCCACTGTTCGCTCTTAGCTAAGAGCGCTGTGGCAAGTTCTACTCTCTTTAGTTTTGTTGGCAGCTGCGCAAAACGCACTCAACAACGCTGGCAGTGACGTCGACGTCGAGCAGCGCAGCTGCTGCGGCCACAGTGTTGTACAACAGCCAAAAATTCGAGGTTAACATGCCGGCAATTAATTGTTGCGGCCATTTGCAGCGGAAATTCAATTAAGCAGCCATAAAAAATACGTAACAAAATGAAAAAAAAGATAGCATAAAAAAAGAGAAGTTTTTCCGGGCTCAAAATGGGGAAAATTGCATATTGCGCGCTGAGGGTTTCGCTCTTATCCAGCTGCAGTTTGAGGGATTGAAAGATTGCCAGATTGCATTTTAAATCCGCTTAACAACAAGCGACCAGCAACAATTACCACGCCTTCAACACCAACGACCAACGACCAACCTACTCGCTGAACTTTGTGGCGCATCCGTTGGTCAGCCAATTAAAAATGGTGAAAAAAAACGGAGGCAGCAACAAGAACGCACAATAAGAGCTTGTAAGCAACAAGAAAACTTGCAGTTGCACTTGCAGATGGAGATGGAGATGAAGATGAAGCTGAAGCTGAAGCATCAACTTAAGTATGGCCTGTGTGCGGCGGGCCAATAAAAGCAGAGCAAGCTGTGGACTAAGAAACAACTAAGCTAGTTGCCTTATATAAAGAAATATATAAATACATAGATATATATATATATATAAATATATATATATAAATATATGAGGTCGCATTGCGGCCAGTTTGAGGCTGTTGCTGTAGCTGCAGCGACATAAATAGATTTAAACGCCGCAGGGATTTGTATTTTCTTATTGGACTTTGGTGCAACTTTCAAATCACGAGATGTAATTGAAAAGTTTCTGCAATGCTGTTTGCTCTTTACCCAGCCCAAGTTGACAGAGTGCCACGCCCTTGCACACATACATATATATGTATGTACATGTATATCGCATGTATACATTTTTCAACTATATATATTTATGTAAAGCAATTGTCTGCTGTATAAGTTTCGACTGCAACTTTTGTGTTGCAGCTGTCATAGGAATTGAATTCTGACCAGCTGCGTTTAAGTTTCGAAATGGAATTGACCAACTGTCAGCAGTTGGCCAAGTGCAGCAAAACGTAAAGTTGAAATCAAGGTAAGTTTGGTAAATATATCTGACTTGCTTGATTGATAGCTAGAAGTTGAATGTTTTAGTTTTAGCTTACCCATTTCAATTTACAGATATTTAGACTAGATGGCATCAACTTACCTAAAATGAAAAGATTTTAAATATATTTGAATTAGTATTATAGGCAAACAGATCGAGCATATTTCGAAATATTGAGCACATTTCTGTAGTTTCATTCAAAAGGAAAAATAATTCGAGAGATTTTAAATTGATAGATGTTTCCCCCCAAGAAGAACGTGCCCCAAAAAGTATGCTATACAAATTTGAATAGCTGTACCAAATTGTACTGGCTGTGGCAAAATTGGATTAGTTTTTCAGTTGGCAGTTGGCAGCATGGCCTAAAGCCCAACTTGAATGAAGCTAGACAGTTTATTGAGTGTCGCACATGTATACGCTAACTCTGTTGCAAACAATTAATCGTTGTCTGCTCTATCGCAATCAGCTGCAATTGAAACTTCATTAGGCGGCGACTATGCTGCGAAATGGTGCAGCAGCAACAGCAGCTAATCAAGTTAGGAACGGGAGACACTCTATATAGATCTGTACTTTTCCGCTCAAGTAAAGATCGAGCACAATTCGAGAATTGCAATCAGCAGCAGACTTATAATCAAAATTTTGCCTCTCGGAGACTGAAAGCATTTTATGCAAATGCAAACAGAGCTGGCGAGGATTGAGCGGATTATTTGTTGTTGCTGGGTGCGTAACTATTTTACTTATTAAACGAAATAACTTCATGTAAATGCAAACTAAACAAACTGCTAATCACACACACACACACAGACTTACACACATTTATAATTGCGATTGCAGTTAGATGTTTGTATCTAGACACATTCCATTTGGCAATTGCATTTTGCAGTGCGTCTGTTTTGGTATTTGGTTTGTGTGTGGCACACGTTTAGTTTGATTTATGCACGTATTGCCAGAGGGCGGATGGCGGAGGAGGGTGAGGGTGGGCGTGGCCTGTAATACGCTTGTGCGTTCGTCGCTATGCAACAATTTAATTGCCAACTGAATGTTTATTGATTTATCTGTCTGCGTATAATGCACATTAATGCAACGACCTCCAGAATAATTTGGAATGTTCATTCGCTCGTTTTGGCCACAAATATTTTAATAACTATAAATTTTATCGAACGCACTTGCATATTTATGAAATGAAAACAATAACAACAAAAATAAACTATGTTTAATGTGGGGATGTGCTTAATTATGAAATTGATGTGGCTGCCCCATTGTATAAACATGTATCTCCAAATATCTGTCAGCTGTTTAGCAACGCAAATAATAGAAAATTGTAATAATATCAACATGTTCAATCAATTTGGCAACAATTGTTGTGTTTTTACGTTATTTATTCATTCTGTAATCAATTTCAGTTCGTGTTTGTTGCAAAAGTTAATGCTGCTTACAGGGTAACTGCAATTCTGATTTAAATTGGTTAGTTTTTTAGATTGATCAGTTTATGGCATTAACATTATTGGATTAAGCATTTTAAATGTTTGACGTGCATTTTTGTTGCATCCATTTTGGACACAAAGTTGTAATAAATTGTTGCAGCAAAGTTTTTGGACACTGCAACAAAAAGTGCCCCAGGGAGCTGTATCTACAGCGCTGTGTGGTTCTGCCACTGACAGAGGACAGCCACACTCAGCGGTATGCACGTGCATGTGTATGTGTATGTGTATGTGTAAGTGTATGTGTATGTGTTTGGGTATGTGTATGTGTAAGTGTATGTGTGTGTGTGTAAAATCAAAACTTTTTACCCGTATGACTGTTGCGAAATGTTAAATGTTAAAATGTTGCACAGTGGTAAAGGTGCTATGCTTGTGGCAATTAAATTCAACTATATAAAATAAATTACTGCAACTTAAAAAAAGTCTGCAAACTAAGTTGATCAAATGATTGATCAAAGAATATATATACCTTGAACCCAATAAAAATGATATATAGTTTGGGATAAAAAACAAGAGAGAACACACAAATTTGGCATTGAGAGTAGAATATATTTAACAGCTGGATTAAAGAGTATCTCGTAGTCGAGCTCAGTTGTCTACAATTGAGAAAAGTAAATTTCAGCTTAAATTTAGTAACGTGCAATGATGACGATCAATTCCCACACCTTTGCCACACTGTGGCTATGCACACTATTTGGAATGCAACAAACTAAACTAAACAACAACTTGGGGCATTTGCCAGAGACTGACAAACCCAACTAACCGACAAATGAACAGACAGACAATGGCCCACAAAACAGTGAGTGTGCCCCGAGGCCATCTAGCCTCGGTTACTTCATATTACGCCTAACGCACCCCCACCAGCTCACAGTTCCAACTCCAACCCACCCCCGACCACCCCTAGCAAACTAAGCAGATTTGCGTTAGCGCGTCGCATGAATAATTTGCCAAATTAATAAATAATCACGGATTTTCTGGTTTGTTAGCTTAACGTTTGCATCTCTCTATCGCTCGTTTATATCCTGCCAGCCATTCCTCATCCTTGCACCGCACCTTCCCCGCTCTCACGAGTTCCCAGTTGGAAAGTAAATTGTTTAGTGTAACCACCGAAATTGAGTTCCGCTGGGGAAACTGGTGACCAGTCACGCATGTAGTTTGGCACATCTAATGGATTGTTTGCCATTTACCATTAGGCTCCCCCAGGCAATATCTATCTCTGTCTCCCGCTCGCTATCTCTCTCTCTCTCTCCTGCGCATAATTATTAAAATAAAAAAATAAAAATCAGTGATTTACATGCGAAATTTGCATTTGGAATTTTACCACAAATTTAATTTGCAATTGTCGGAAAATGACGACAAATTGTACAAAAAATTGTCAAAATATTATGAAAATTGAGTAAATTGAAAATGCATTTAGAAACAGTTGATTTGAAGGGACTTAGTTGTGCTAATTGGAAGTGTTTTGCAATTCCCTCGTTGGGCTTCAATTAAAATGCCAATTAAGGAATATGCAACTTCCGAAGCAACATACACACACACAGATATACATACACCCACTCCAACACACTCTCCTGCACATTGCTCTTTGTAGGTATTCTCCCACACACAAGCACATTTCTCTCGTACTGTTTGTCATATTAACGGAAATTAATTTCAGTGTTGCATTATTATTTTTTCCTTCTTTTTTTTTCATTTTCATTTTTCTTCCTTTTAATTTTCCATTACTTTCATATTTTATATATGCCGCATACAGACATGTGCAGTTTGATGTTTTTTTTCTACAACAATACGGCAATTTTTATAATTTTCACTCTCTCTCTCTCTCTGCTGCTACAGCTGCAGCTGCAGCTGCTGTTCATTTCCTTCTGAATGCACAAATTGTGCCACATGCCATATGAAAATTGTGAAATGGGAAAACGGGCTGAAACAAAAAGAAAAACTGACGAGCGGCAAACGGCAAACTGCAAACTGAGTGCATTCAATGCGTCCATCCGTTTGGTCCGTCCATCAATCCGTGATGCATGACTGACTGACTGACAGACCGACTGACTGAATGAGCGCCTGAATGAAAGTGGGCGTAAGGGAGGCGTAGTGGAGGGTAAACATGTGCAACTGACTGCTGCTTAATGCTGCGTATGATGAATTTCAGTTCACATCCAAATTAAATACGTTCAAGTGCGATTCCCGGCAGGAACTGACTCTGATCTAGATCCTTGTTTTATATATATTATTATTGTAAATAGAGCACGACTTTAATATAGCTAGCAACTGTACCTCAATTACTAAGCAATTTCTGCTTAATTGACAAATTGTTCGCAATTCCATTTCATATTCAGCTTGTGCCAAATCGGATGTCTTTCAACTCATATTTTTTTTTCTTTTTGTCTGTAATTGGTTTGGCATATTAAAGTGCGTCAAGCGCCTGTCAAAACCAAAACAATTTTCGCTCATTACGCGGATGGACGAACGGACGGACGGATGGGTGGGCGGAGGAAGGGGTAGCCGTCGTACCTCTGACGAGGGGCTTCATCATTCATTTAGCAGCAGCGTAACGAGTGTTGCTTGCCCGTGTTCATGTCTAGAAATGCAAATTGCAGGCAATCAATGACCACAACAGTTACAATGAGAGCACACACACACACACACATACATGCATAGCCACACACACACATGCATAGCCACACACAGAGGTAGTCATTTGATACACACACACTGCTAGGCAACATTGGCAATTGCATATGTCAGCTCACCTGCTCGGTTCCACGTTGGGGCGCCACACAGTTTGTGCCTGCCACGTCTGCCAACAATTGCCAATGCTGGCTGTCTGACGCTCATTTACTTCAGCTAATAACACCTGCCCCACTGCGCTCCCTCCCTCCCTCCCTCCCTTCCCTGCTGCTGCTAAATATCCTCAGCCAATATAGGTGTTGAGCCAATGGGTATTTTGTGCCTGATTTATGCCTCGGTCTGTTCAATTGTTTGTTAGACCGTCCCCCCCCTTCGACCCCTCTGACAGGACTCATACATTCCATTTGTCAGGCAATTAAGGCAACGTGCCAGTAGATTCAGCTTCAGTTGCTTTTGCTGGTTGCAGTTGCAGTTGCAGTTTGCTGGCATTTAAATTACAAATAATTAATGTTGTTCATCTTCAAGTCCAAATACGCAGTGAAGCGAATTTCTTGTGGTTTGCACTTGAAACGAGCAAGGATGCCTCTTACCTAATTAGGCAGCTGGCTTAAGGACACCATGCGAAGTGTTCGCCTTTGTCGAGTGGTCTCCACTCCGCTCGACTTGGCTCGATATCGGTGGTTTGGGGGGTTTTGTGTCGGATTTTGGTTATGGCCAGGTTATTTAGTTCTCCCCCTTCTGCTCTGTGGCATGTTAAGCTGTTTGTGTGACAAAAGTCAGAGGTGCAAGTTGATGCAGCTAGCTGGTAAAAGCGAATTTATTGCAAAAGCAATTAAAATTTTGGCATTCTCATCTCCAGCAACAGAAGCAACAGCAGGAGCAACAGCAGCAGCAGCAGCATCAGTAGCAGCAGCAGCTTTCAACTACTTAGCAAGTTTAGGCGGCTGCATTAACCTGTCTTAGCTGGTGTAACTACATATTTACATATTTACCATCACAGTGGCATAAAATATTTAAGGATAAGCAGGCCACAGGGGTTGATTGCTAATGCCCCTCATGGTCACATCCGTCTCAAGTTTAAGCGCACAACTTCCGCAGCCATAGAACTTGACCAGCTGTGCGTTTCCAACTTTCCAAATTTAACAATGGAAAAAGCGCAAGGGAGAATTTAAAAGGCAACAGCAGCAATAACAGCAACAAGAGCAACAACAACAACAACAACTCACAACAACTCGCACCAAGCTGCAACTTAAGCTGTAAAAACTTTTGTAATAACTCTTGTGCGGCTGGTTTCGGAAAATCTGCGCGCATCCATAAAAAAAATTGTTGGAACTTTTGCCGCTGGGCGCTGGTTCCCTTTGTTGTTGTTGCTGTTGCTGTAGTTGTTGCTGTTGTCGTTGCGATATAAAAGCAAAATTAACGCAACGCATCGACAGTCGAGGTGAACTGGCTTTCGTCGCTGAAGCCAAGTGCCGGAGAGTCAGTAGTGCAAGCAACGGGTAACCAATCGCAGTCCGAGTCGACTCCATGTCCAAGCTGCTCCAACAGGGAGGAGGGGTGAAAGATGGAGAAGCGAGAGCCACCCGCAGTAAAGGGCGTGAAAACCGCGTAATAATAAAATATGATATGAAAACCTTGTAAAGCGCCTTTCAGACAATTTATAGCAGCATCAGCCAGCAGCAGCAGCAGCAGCAACACGAGTAGCGAGCAAGTTGGGTGGCAGTGGGTGGCAGCAGCAACAACAGCAGCAACAGCAGCAGTAGCAACAGCAGTAGCAGCAGCTGCTGGACAGCACGGACTGCTCGGTATTCGATTAAAAATAAAGGGCAAATAAATGATGTAAATATTGAATTTCGTTGGATTCGCTTTTGTAGTATATGGCACGCCCACTTGCACAAACAGTGGGCGGCACAGTGTGTAAACACTTGATTGAAATTGTTGTAAATATTATATGATGCTTGCCAACTGTGCAAATATGATTTGTGTGAGTTTGGATTGAGTAACGCTAGCTTTCTGAAAAGCACTATAAATGGAATTGATTAAAAAAATATTTTCATCATAAGTGCAACTACTTGAAACTTCTGTGGGTTCAAGAAAACATAAGTCTAGAAATAATTCAGTTTATATAGAAATAAATATATGTGCATGTTTTTAAGAAAAACTCGAATAGAAGACGATACTTCAGTCACAACCACAAAAACTACTAGTCAAGTTATTTCACTAGCTTTTTTCCTACATCTTAACTTTTTTTTTTAACTTTTTCTACATCAGTCGAGAAATGTTACATAAATACAGCAAGAAGTTATTTGCACCAGTGTGCAATTTCAAGATTTGTTCACCACGCGAATGCGTTGCAATCAAATTTATTGCACGTCGAAATGCTATCCAAAAAAAACAACAGCAACAACGAGAGAAAAACAAGGGCAACCGACAGAGCAGAATCGACAACCAGCAAACGGAAGCAACGCAGCAACAGGAAGGCACCAAAGTGGATAATATTACAATCCAATGCTGGCTGGCTGCCTGGTTGCCTCTGGCTGCCTCTGCTTGCCTCTGGTTGCCTGGCTGCTGGACGCAGTGCTGTTAAATGTTGAAGCGATATGCCGACCACCGCCCGCTTGGCTAAGCATTTGACTGCAAGCGGAGCAAGGCGGAGGCTGAGACGGATGTTTTACGAACCCGCAGCTGTGTGGTGATGCCAGCAGTTATGCACACACACATACATACATACACACATACATACGTATATAGCTAGCATTTTTATTTTTATTTTTTCCTTATTGAAATATGAGAGCGCCGGGGCGAATGCGTTAGCTGTCAGCTACCATCAGCCTTTTTTTGTTGTTGTTGTTGTTGCCGCTTGCAAATGTCAAGTGTCAGGCGAACGAATGGTGGCAAATTGCGTGGACTGGGCTTAAGTTCGCTGTTTGCTGGACGAGAAAGGGAGACGCCACCGCCAAATGTCATAATGCGCATCCTTTTGATGCCAACTTCATGTCACTTGCAGTTGCCGGTTGCATTAACAAGCAAGAGCAGCAGCTGCTGCAGCAGTGACTGCAACAATTTTTGGCTTGTTCGGGTTCAGTTTAAAGCCGCTTGTTTTTTTGGTCACTTGCATTTAAGTCATTGCGCGCCTGGTTGCTTGTTCAACAACAGCAACAACAGCAACAGCAGCAACAGCAGCAACTGAGCAACGTTGCGTATACGTGATGTCCCTTTTAGTCACTGTTCGCGGTACGTTGTTGACCCTTTTTTCATATGTTGTTACTGTTTATTTGCGTTGTGCTGTTGAACACTTTGTCACTTTTGTTTTTACGCTTTCGCTTTATTGAGTTAATCGCTTTATGTGCCCCATGTTGGACAGGACTCGTGACACCGAACGTGAAGCTGCGGCAACAGGATCAGATATACATAGCCACACACACACACACGCATACACACACTCTGGGCGTGGGGGTAGATTGGCATTTGGGATATTTGCCAGTCGACCATCATGTTTGCCTTTCTGCACTTTCAGCCAGTTCAACACTTTTAATTAATCTGCATCAGATATTTAACTCTTCCCCTCTTCTGCCTTACCTCTCTTTTTCTCTCTTTCCATCCACGTCTCTATCGTTTTTCCTCTTGCCGCTCTTAATCGCTGCTTGTGTAATATATTTTTTTTGCAGCCATTTTTTCGAACCCTTTTTCCAAACAAAGTTTAATGTGTTTTTATTGATTGCGTCAATATGCGGCGCTTTTGTGTACTCACATTTTATTGTGGCCGCTATATAAATAGTATAGTATGCGCCCCACTCCCCAATCCCTACCCCCCCTGCCCACCTCAGCCACTCTTGGCGTGTCTACAGCTGGAATTTTGATTGAGCGCACGCTTGTTGATTTATGTTGCAGCACAGTTCGGAAATTTATGTGCGGTCGTTGGAAAACGCACAAAAAACGACGGCACAAATATATATATATATATATATATATAGAAATATCAAATAAAATAGGAAAATTCTCATATATAAATATATGTTAGTACAATTGAAGGCAAGTGCAATTTATATAATTGTTGCTTTAATATGCAGAAAAGGCATGTAAAGTGCACCGGAAAGTAGGCTATAGATTTTGTCAAGTGTAAAACAATACAAGCTTATGAATTGATTAATGCATTAAGTTATTAATCAAAAAGAGCACGCATGAATTAATCTCAATTGGAGAGTGAAATGCATGCAAAATAAATAATATTCATGAAAGTGAAATTATGCATGCTAATTTAAGTATTTAAGTATTATGTTAAGCTCATATTCCATCTCCTTTTATCCTTTCGTTTAGCTGCAAATCTTTTGCAATTTCTGTACGCTTTACATAATTCGCTTGTGTGGGTCTCGGGTCTTTAGTTTAGTCAGGAATTCGTTGCAGCGGCCACATTATGTTGCATTATCTGGCATACATTTGCATAACACTCATACGACCCATGAGCATTGAGTCACTCAGCACAGTCAAAGACAGCAAAGGGGAGCGGGGAGGATAGAGAGTTGAGCGACAGACAAGCAAAATATGTAAATAATATTTCAACAATAATTGCTTTTGAAACTCAAGTGCCACAGCCAAGTGTCCAACCAACCGTTCGACTGTCTTCCCCACCCCTTTGGCCACGCCCATTTCCATTTTCTTGGTAGCTAGCAGCGAGACAAAAGGAAGTGGCCAAGTGCTGCCTGCTTCTGCTAAAAATAATTAAAATTTAAAATAGAATAAATGCACAAGAATAACATTTACATTTATGCGTTTCAGTGTCCTTGTTCCAGGCTCTTCTCCTTCGTTGCTTAACAAATAAATTCAAATTCAACAAGTTGAGTTTATGAGTTGACGGGGGCAGTGGGGGGGCTTTGGGGGAACTTGTGCAGTCACTCGAGAGAATAGAAAACGTATTTAAAAGTAAACTAATGCTTATAGTTATTGCAGAACTATGGCGAACTCAAATGCCACTGCACATTGAATTGCAATGAGGCAACTTGTCTCCAATTGATGCTCTGAAATGACAACTGAAATGTCAAGACACTTATCCAGCAAAGGCAAGGCAAAGCGAGCCAAGGGAGACAGCAGAGGGGATGCGAAGGATGAGGCAGCAGAGGCAGCAGCAGCAGCAGGCTACATTTGATGATTATCTGTTATATGTCCAAGACGACCGTAATTGAAAAGCAACTACGAACGCAGCCATGGCTGCTGCAACGAGTGGTGGAGGCGAGGGTGAGTACGGATTGCATTGTGGATTTCAGTTGGCCAAGCTGCTGACAATGCTCGCAGTCAATTGGATTTGCGTTCACATGCCTGATATGCATTCGCAGCGGGAGCGAAAGAGATAGCCACATCTTAATATTAATATTAGTCTTTGATAACTGTACAGAACTCGCTCACAAGTAAATGACAGGACAGCAGGCAATGGGGAGTTGCCAGCTGAAAATGCATGCAAGATAACGGAAATGCCAGCAATCGTTGCCACGTTACTCCTTCTGGCATAATACATGTTACTAACAATCGACTAACTTTTGAATACTAATCAAGTACTACATTGGTGCTGAGCTAGGCTTACATCGGTTTACAAATGAGCATATATTGATATCTGAATTAAATATTAGCCAAGAACGAAAACTCACTTGGGAAAAGTGTAAAACTTTCGACAGCTATAACTTGATCAAAACTAAACCGATTTTCAATAATCAGGGTTTGACCTCTTGATAAACCCATCATTAAGAGTTAGAGACGAAACTTTTGGGTTGAAATTTATGTACGAAATTTGATTTTATGGTTTCAAACTTGCCGCTGCTTATCAGTGCTTTTTAGTAGTTATACAAGTATCTAAGAAATTCAGAACTAGTAATTAGTCAAGCACCTTTCACCTTTGCAACAAAGCGCGACAAAAAGCAATCAACGCGTCCTTGACAAACAAATTTTCCAGCCACTTTTAAGCTTTTCAGACAAAACACAGTCGAGATGAATACTTCAAGCAAAAGAAAAGCCAATTATAATTAAAACAAATTCCATTTTGCCTTATCAGCGTCGAGTTATCAAGGGCGATAGCAGCCCAGGGCCAAAGTGCCACAGACTAGACTGGATGAAAGGGGGTGGTTGGTTGATATGGTATGGTGGTAGGGCTACAACAAGGGCTACACAATATACTTGTACAAAGTGTATTTATTTTTTTTTTAGTTGCCGCAGGGCTGCGTACTAACGACACTCAAATCAAATGCGATAATCTATGACCCGAGGGTAGACAGGACGCAACACTGAGCCCTGGCAAAAAGTCTGCTATAAAATAAAAAACACAACGAAAAACAACGAAAACAACAACAACAAAAATAAGTAGTCGCACTTTATATTTATGAAGAGCATTCGCATGCAGCTTTAATGGCCAAGTGGCTGGTCAACTGAACGACAAAAACACCAACACAAAACCAAGAAAAAAAAACCGAGTAACGAGAGTGTGCACAACTCACAGATGCCCTGTAAGCAAAGTATCTTGTGGTGCTAGTAAAGTTCTAGTACTGTAGATAGATACTATAGATACTAGTACTTGTGGCACTATACTAGTACTTGTGGCACATACATACATACATATCGTGGTACTTTAGAATTTATGTGAAAGAGCAACTTATAATCTTGATGTACTTGATACGATTGTTCTGAAAGTTTCGGGTTATCGAGAAAGAAATTATTATAGTTGCCATGGATCATTGATAGACAGCAAACTTTACGATATACATATACCAGACTTATTGGTAGTCAAACATAACTGTACTTTGGCATTCAAGTTGTCATCTTTAGTCCGTTACAACTTTATTACAGCCTTTTGTGCTTCTTATCAATCTTTATGTGTTTACAGGGTATATAAAAGCGGAAAAAAGTGCCACGAGTAATGGAAAAATGAGTGACCAAGCCAAGGGACAGGGATAAAAGGGTCGGGGGTGGAGGTGGTTCAGTCAGTCGACAGTCGACAGGTGGGGCACTGGTGACGCCCACAAAAATACATTTTCTTGGATTATTTAACTACTATTGATGGCGGCGACGGCAGGACATTGAGAAGGACCCAAGACAAAGGGCGGAGCCTCGCTGAATGAATTGGATGAGGGAATGGCAAACGAATGAACGAAGCAACGAAACGATACGAAACGAAAGCAAAAGAAACGAACGGAATGGAGGCGGGCATGGCAAATAAAAATAAAACGCAAAAGGCGCCCGAGGCACCCAGCAGGGGGGGTGGGGGCGAGCGAGGGGCGCATGGAGGTAATGTCTCGAACCGCAGAAGCCACGAAAACCAATGCAAAGAAATCGACAATCGGCTGAGTAAGTTGAAGAAGAAGAAGCAACAGCAGCAGCAGCAGCGACGCTTTGGTTACCTGAGGGCAATCACCAAAAAAAAAAGAAGAAAACGAAGAAGAAGCAGCTGCACGCAAAAGTAAAAGAGGATGGGCAGAGGCAGAGGCAGAGGCAAAGCAAAAGCGTAGGCCGGTTCCGTTATTTATTTGCTCGTTTATTTTCAGCACTTTTCGGCGCATTTATTAGAAGTTGTTGCCGTAAGCATTGAACAAAATAAAAAGAAGAAGAAGCAGCAGCAGCAGCAGCAGCAGCAGAGGCTTGCTAGCTAAGGGGTGTGGCGGGGGGTAACGAAAATTGCTTTGCGCTTCGAGGGGGTGCGTAATGGGCTGCTTGGGCAACGAAATGCTTAAGCAAAAAATATGAAGACAGAACAATATAAATATAGAAAAAATATATATTTATATATATATATAGATATTTATAAGGTTAGACACGCACGTAAAGCAAATGAGGGAATAAAAAGCAGCTTCAAATTGTCGACAGCAACGCCATCTAGTGCTGGCAATTTGAACTCACTGACATGTTGTCAGCGTCAGGCGTTTTTTTTTCCAATGGGGATGCGAATTGAAAATCATTTGTAAATCAAATTTGAAAAGCAGATAAAAGGATGCATATAACGAGATGGCAACGAGAATGGAGCGAGAATCGAGTCGGCTTTTAACTGATGAGAGGGAAGTGGGCGGTGGGCGGTGGGGTGTAGGGTGTGGCTGAGGATGAGGAGTCCTTTCGAATGGCAGTTCGAATTTGTTGCTGTGGCAACGTGAAATTTGTCAAATTCAGCGAACATCATTCGTCATGTCTTTGCTCCATGCGCGTTGATTCCGATTCAATTGGGTTTTGTGCGAAGTTTGGAAAGATATTTTGCCATTCCCTTCCGTCGATGGGTTTTCTGGTGGGATTATTGGCAGCGAACTTGCGAGTTTGACATTGGGGCTTTGTCAGGATAAGCAGTGCTGCCTGTGGATGATGATGCTGCGGTCTTGGCCAGACACAAGCACACACACACAAAATATATAGATAGATAGATAGATAGATAGAGGGTAGCAGCTATGTGTAGGTAGGTAGGATAGATGGAACAACACGCAGCGCAGGGAAGAGAGGGATGGATGGAGCTTAGCTTGACTCTCGACTGTCATTTACGAACTTCTTAATTGTTTGTTATTAATGATGGCATTGTTGTCCTTGTTGTTGCTGTTGCTGGTTTTTGTTTATTTTTGGTTGACTGTCAAATTGAAAATGACAAAAATGAATGGCCAGACGCAGTTGTCGTTGTCGCAGTCAGTTAAGCTTTGGGCTGACTTTGATGAATGCCGCCCGCGCCCGTCAAAAGCCCACAACAAAACTAATTGATTGCCGCCCGCCACAACTCCAACCCAAAACCCATCCCCATAGAGCCTGTGGAGCTAGCCACAATCCACATAGCCAGCCCAACGCACTAAAAGCAATCGCTGCAAATTAATACAAGCACTTTTCACGCCAATCGCACACAAACACACAGGCATGGAAAGAAAATGCCACTGTCCGAGCTTGGCCCGAGTTGAGAAGCTCTGGGAGATAGAGTCAAAAAAGAGAGAGATAGATAAAGAGTCAGAGAGAGAGAGGAGTAAGTGTGCGTGCTATAAATAAATTGGCGCTCGAGCAATTTTCAATAAATGACAGCACTTGTCTTTCGTTAGCTTCTCAGCTGTGTCGCCCCAATACACAAACTGCGCTCTCCACAATCAATAAGCCAAAATGCTCAAAGGACGAGCGAGGAGACCGCGGAGACGGCGTAGCCGTAGTAGTTGTGGGAAGGGGGGGGGGGGATTGTGGGGCTGTGTCGTCTATTATACGAGTTAATAGAGGTAGTTTTTTGAAGTGTAAAACGCTTGAAAGCCATTTGACTTTGTGATGGGTGCACATAAATTTACGATTATGCGGCCCATTACATAACGGAGAGCTCTCATCGATGTAATGGGCATATTTTACTAGCATTTCAAGAAAGTTTTGCCAGCCTTGAATTATGTTTGGCAAATATTTGTTCAAGCCTTGTTCTTTTTTTGGACTTGGCATGCGCAATGTTTCTTAAGTGTTCTAAGCAGGGGTATGAGGCATGTAAGTTTCAAGCAGTTCACAGCTGACTGCGCTTATTGACATTCGTTGTCTGCGGTAATTAAGTGAACTGTGTAGAATTTGTATCGACGAGGATAAAGCTAGCTTGTTCCGATTGATTTAAGCTCGAACCTTGAAGAAACATTACCAATATTTAAATCTTGCGAAGATTATGTAAGATAAGCTGATTAGTTGTGGCTTATATTGTCATTGGTAGCTTAGTTTGATCTATATTTTGGAAACTTACAGCTTTAGGGTTTTATTGCCATATCATGCATTTTATATATCTGTAGCTCTGCCTTGATTCTCAAGGATTTCTACTGTGTCCTTTCAGGACGCAGGCGAGTCTGTTCTTCAGAGACAATTGACATATTCTCTGACATCTGCAGACATAGCTAAACCTACTCTGCTGATCACGAATATGTATATGTCGTCGTAACTGCATTCTTCTGCCAGTCACACATATTTGGCACAACTTCAACACACCCTACCTTTTACACAGTATCAATGTTTGCAGGGTATATAAAAACAGACAACTTTAATTACCCGTATTGTGTGTTGAGCAAAGTCCGCAGAATAACAGACAATTTTAATTACTCATCTAGTGTACAGCAAATTGCACTGAATAACAAGTCCCATGTGGCACAACTAATTTTAAGCCAATCTTCACCCTCCCCCTCTCCCACCCACTCCCAGGCATTGTTGCTGCCACATTTTAGCTGCAGCTGTCAGGCTGTGTGTTTGTACTCACCGTGGTTGTGGCCGGTGTGGTGGCCGTGTGCGGCGTATAGGCGGCATATGCCGGCTGGGGCAACGGTGCCGTATAGCGATAGGCCTGCTGGGCGACCGCAGCGGCAGCGGCTGCAGCAGCGGGGGCATAACCCTGCGGTGTCCAGCTGGTTGCACCGCGATAGGGGGCGCCAGCTGCTAGAGCGGCGCCAGCAGCAGCAGCAGCTGGGCTAGTCATGGCCGGTGGACGCTGTGGGATGGCGCCTTTGAGTGCAACGGCTGAAGCGGTCAACGGTGCGCCCGGAAAAGCGCTGCGAGGCGTTGGCGGTGCGGCTGCGACGCTAGCGGCACTGGACGAGCCCTGCAAGCACAGAAAGGCACAGAGAGAGAGAGACGGAAAGAGTGAGCGATTGCGATATACATATACATATATATATAGTGTAGTGTAGGATTTGTGCATGCATAAATATTGCAGAGCATGGATTTTTGGTTGTGTTGTTGTCATAAATAGAAACCACAGCACGGCATCTGCGTCTAACGGTTGGCAGAGCTTTGCTTACCGCTGCCATAAAACCGCTATGACATCCGCCATGACACAAACACGCACACACCCACACCAACACACACACACGCATACAGTCACAGGATGTTTTTTTTTTTTATTGAGTGCCAGTTGCGCAAGTTCGTCACAAAAAAAAACCCACACAATGTGTAAAGAACAAAGCTTTGGCCATAAATAAATTGTTGCAGCAATGCCGCGCGTGGGCGTGGCAGATGCAACAGTGCTTGTGTGTGTCCTTGCTGCCGCTGCTGCTTCGTCGCGCTTCCTGTGTGCTCCAGTTTTGCATTGCAAATGTATTTTGGCTTGCACGAGCTTTTGGGCCACTTCTTTTTTGTTAGCTCCAGGTTATAAACACAAATAACTGCAGGTCCCCCGTTTTTTTCCTGTTTTTTATATAACAACTGATATATTTGAATGCGCTGAACTCTGGCCACACACACACACACAATTATTACACTGCAGTTTACAAGGTGAATAATTTCATGTTGTGAATTCGCATTTCTTTATCGTATTTTGTTTGCGACCACAACTCAAAATTTATTGTTGTTGTTGTTGTTGTTGCCCAGTCGACTAAACAAAAAAGTGCCGAAAACCGGAAACAACAAAACGCCATTTTGTTTGGCTGGTTGCCTCAACGGATGCGAGTCATTCTCATAGTTCGCCACAGTTGCTGTTTGCTGCTTGCAACAACTCGCAGCAAGCCGCAGCAACTCGCAACTTTGTAACTTGCGTCGCGTGTTTTATTTGATTTTCTGCATACGGCAAAATATGGCCAATATTTGGATTTGGTTTTTTGCGTTTCAACATTTCAACATTTCCAGTTAATTTGTGTGTGCATGCAATTTGAATGTGGTTGCGCCGCTGTCGAAGCTGCAACATATTTAGGGTTGGTTGCGACCAGGCAGAACTACAGTGTAATTTGGCAGGTAAATGACAGGAAAAGTTACAAAGAAAAAATATGTACGACTCCGCTCTCAATTTGAGGTGCAGCAATCAAGTTTGCAAATGCCACCCAACAATAAACATGCAACTTTAAGTTGGAGTTCACCAGAATTGGCCAAATGTTGGCGGCACGGTAATCGAATCAGTTTCGACTTGAAATTTGATGATTGATTGCCAAATTACGCATACGACATGTTGCCAATTGTCAAATCAGTTAACAGAGCACTTTTTATAAGCTCTCACAGCAGTTGGGGAATATTATAAATGAATAAATTTAAATTTCGATTGCTGTGCCTCATTTCTGCTATCTTCCGTTCGCAAAGTTTAATTTTTAAGCATCTCAAAAAAAGATATTGGCAAACAATTTACCAACAAAAGTCAAAAATAATAATAATAATTTGCCAAAGCATATACTTTACGGTGTATGCAACATTTTAAGCCATATTAAATGCCAAAGTGGCAAGCAAAGAAGTTTTACGGTTATGCGCATATTCCCAAACTCCTAACTCCCATCAATTGCTTCAATTTTTGGGCCATAAAAACGAACAGGCAACCATTTTAAGCGCACAAATGCAATAAATTTAAGCCGCTAAATTAGACACGTTTGGCACATTGTGGGGGAGGCCACATATATATATATAACATAAATATATATATATATATATATAATATAAGTATATATATATATATATATGTGTATGTACTGTTACAATTGCCATCGTTCGCTTTGGGTCCCCTGGTTGCCTGGCAAAAATAATCATAAAGGTAATTATTTTATCGTTCGCTGAAATTCGCTTAATTTCAACGTCGACTGCAAAATGAAATAAAGCAAAAATAAAATGGAAAACAGTCAACGACTAATGGAAAATATGAAGCCCAAGCGCGCCTAGTCGAGATGCCTAGTCAAAGGAACGTGAGCATGGCCAGCTGATAGGACGCTCGCAAAGGGGGGGCGTGGTGGAAGAGCAGTTGCCTGCTCCTGTGGCAGGGCAGACACCACGAAGCGACAGCGGCATTGGGGAGCACAAGACTGAGGACGTGATTAATTATCAAATTGGGAGCCATTATCGCGTGCACTTCGTTGGAGGGTGTTATAAAGTTTGCGGCACACGCACACACAACCAAATACACACACACACACACATACACACAGAGACAGCGACAGACACAGTTTGGTCGGCGCATTCGTTACGTTTTATTTTTAGTAATTTCGTCGCGTTTGGAACATTTTGTTGACGCTTTTGTTCTATTCTATTAGATATTTTCGCTCGCCATTTTTATGCAAAGAGCGTTTGCGTGCCACGCCCTTGAATGTGTGACCGGGATTGGGGCGGTGGGGGGGTTGAGGCCAACGATATGCTGCTGCTGATAGCCATTGGCTTTGGTCGTGACCGGTTCCTGCTCGGCTGGCTTCCTCTTTTCCAGCCTGTCAGCCTGGTCTTCCTGTCTGTCTGTCTGTCTGTCTGTGGGGCAAAGGCAAACAGCGCCACAGCCAAAATCAAGCGCAAAATATTAATGATAATAATTTATTACGAACTGACAGGTAGACAGGGGCGTGAGGCGGTTTGGGTTTGGGGTTTGGGGACAAAGCAGAGGTAGGCAGACAGCCAGCAGGATGGAGGTGTCGCTGTCACGCCTTACTCATGGTCGCACTGATAAACGTTTTGTGATTAGCGCTGCCAATGTTCTTATTGTTGTTGTTGCTGCTTTTGGCCATTGTCATTTTTATTATAATTTTGCAAAATTTATGCACAAATTTCGAGTTTTATTTTTTTTAAGTACGTGGACTTGTATAATTGTTTGGGCAGAGTGGAGTGTGGCGTGTGTTTGCATAAGCTCGAAAGCCAACTGAGTCTACAGATATTGAATATATTAAATTGCCTCTTGTTACGAACTGTGTGTGGCATGTTCAAGTTTAAATTTGGCTTTTTCAGCAACTAGGCAAACTGATGAAACTATATGAAACAACGACAGGTTTACGTGTTCGAACAATGACTTTTGGCAAGTTTATTGAAAACTTTTAAATGATCTTAAACTAAATTCAAATTTGCTTATCCCACCTAGAAACTTGCTGTTGCAAATGCGTCTAGACTGATTATCCCCCCCAGTACTATATTTGCATTGGAGCGTTTATAGTTTTATTACGGTCACGAAGGGTGTCGCGCACGTGTCTAACTTATGTCACTACATCTCTTTTCGATAAGGACCCTTTTGAAAGGCTGACCTTTCAAGGATAGTTTGATGTGCTCTATGATTATATATATTTGATTTTATGTGCATATTGGATATAAGTTTATATTGCTACTTTATTTCTTAGTGCTTAACGCTGAACTTTGCCATTTTGGTATTTGCAGCGCCTTCAAAAGTTTTGTCATTGTTGAAGGTATTTGAAAAATTCGTAGGCGCAAATTTCAAATTACTTAATGCATAACTAGTTGAAAAGAAAGCCGAGAAAATAGTGCTGCAGGCGACTCGGCACTTGGCAATGCAAAGACAAGAGCAGTGCTAAAGTAGAATGCATAATATTTGCATACAGCTTAAGAAATGTCTGCACACACACACCAACACACACACATACATTTATCCATATATATATATAGCATATATACATTGGCAGGCTGTGTGACTCTTTGCATAATTCATATTTTCCAACCACTTATTGTTTAAACTAAATAAAGCAAAAACTTTTTCCATAATTAAAACCGACGGCATAGCGCAGAAATTCGCGTGGGGGGGATGACAAGTTAGGGGCTGGTTTTGGGCGTGGGACGTGGTAAGGGCCCCCAGCAGAAAAGGCGCAAGAGCGGAAACAAAAGAATTTTCCTTTTCAGGCACAACATTTTCCCTTTTCTATACCCTCCAGCTGCAATGCCCGTTTGAAAAGGGTATAATGAAGTTGTGCAATTTTTTTTCAACTGGATTTCATAACTTTTCTATGAATTGAAGCCATTTCTGAAACTTTTATTTAGTTGAGGAGGAAAAATTATTTTTTTTTAATATTATTTAACTGCTTCGAGGGCTGAATGCAGGGTATCTTTATGGCTATTACTTGATTGTCGTTTGCTGTTTCTTTGCCTATTTGAATTCTATGCGGTAAATTAAATTTTGTATTGTCCTCGCATTGGGCATGAAAATTCGCGAGTGAAAATGCGCCACATAATAATGGGAATGGGCGTGGCATGGTCTTAAAATAGCAGCAACTAAAATCGGCAAAACAAAAGCGCGTCAGGAGGTGTGGCTAAAAATGAAAATGAGCGAAGCAAAAAATCCCCTTTTTCTTGTTGTTTTTGGTTTTTGTTTTTTGTTTTTTGTTTTTGTTTTCTATGCAAATGCACATGTGTGCGGATGAGTTAGTATGTGCATTGCATATGCAACTTTTTTCTTCTCTTTGTTGTTCGTTTTTTTTTTTTTTTAGCCTATTTTGCATATTTTCAGTGACTTTTTCTATAGACCTTTATGCCAACCATGTCTAACGGGCAGAAAGGGAAAGCTGCCGTACTTAGATTCTTTTTTCGCAATTATTTTATTTTCATTTTGAGTTTGCACTACTTGTTGGTATTTTTCATATTCTGACGTGTGTAGGTGTACGTGTGTGTGTGTTTGTGTGTGTGTGCATCCACTCAGCTCAAATATGAATATGCATATGAATATATTTTTTTTTTTTGGAGGGGTTTTTTGTTTACAGTATGTCTGAGCATTTGTTTTTATACATTTTCTAGACTTATATTTTGTATATGCATAGAACTGTTAACTCTGGGTATTTATAGAGAAATTTTTAAGTAATTGCACAAAATTTGTAATAAAATTCGCTCGATCTGGAAAAAAGCCCAAAGAATAAAACATTATTATAATACTACATTAATTAATTGATCACATTTAGCTACTTGTATCAAAAACTAATTCTCAAATTACTATCATAAATTGCAAGCTATTATTTCACTTAATGCTGGCTGGATCTTAGAACCTGCTCGATTAACATTATTATTTTTTCACCTAAAATAAACTCTCAGCATTCCACATGCAATAACATAATTCATTTCACAAATTCTACACAATGAGGCAATAAAAATGTGTTTTATTTACCGACGGCAGCGGCAACAGCAGTCGCATTTGATATCTACGTTTGAAGCCAACTAAAATGTCCATAAAAAGGGCTCAAATGTTTACGAAATTTCCATTATGCAAAGATAAAGGGACGAAAGCAGCGAAGGCTTTGGATTGCGCCTTGCTACGCTGCTGCCACACTGGGCAATTCATCTCAGTGCGTTTATTTTATGGGCACGTCTTAGGCGACGCCAAGTGAGGCATAAAAGTGGATGCTTTCCGGGCAAACCGTTCACCCAAAACTCAATACATACACCCTATCCATAATAACCAAACACCTAGTACCCCTAAAGCTAAAGCGCTGTTCCCTATCCCCCCCACCACCACTAAGCAGGCAGCCAGGCACGCACACACCTTTTAAAAGGCAAACAAGGACAATCTGCGTGCGTCAACGACGCGTGCAAGTTTTATGTTTCCATCATAAACGATAATATATAACAGTACTGAGCACATTAAATAGAGCCAGCGAAGACTAAGCACAACTGTCGAAGAAATCTCATGCGGAGAAAACGCTACTGGATGCCTCTCACTCTCTCACTCTCTCTCTTTCTCTATGTCTATTGTAGAGATGTGAGCACCAGCACCCTGTCTGTACAATAATCAATTTAAAATTTTGCACGCCCTGCCTGACAGGAGAACATTCAACAAATTTTCATTAAATGTAGCAGCTAACAAAAACAGCAGCAACAAAAACAAAAACAGCAGCTAACAAAAACAGCAGCAACAAAAACAACAGCAACAGCATGAATACAACAAAACGTTGCACGAGTGAAATCCAATAAAATGAACGAGTTGAAATGTCGCAGAGGCGAGACGTTATTTTTTTGGCAAAGGTTTGTGGCGTGGAAGGGGGCTGGCTAAGCGTCAGTCGTTGTCGTTTTGATTTGAAGATATTTTTCTTGTTGCCAGCACAAGCAGCAGCAACAACGACGAGGCAATAACAATTGCGGACGGCGTTGACAAAAAAAAGTTAAAAATATATATATGTATATATATAAAGCGAAACATAAAAGAAAAGAAAAAACATAAAAAATGACATTTACGACAAAATTACATTCCCAAAAGCAAACGAATCGGCGTTTGAATCCTTGTTTGGGGTTATGTTGGAATTGAACTGGGAAACGGGTTACGTCTAAGCTTTTAACGCCTTTTCTTTGCTGGCAGCAGTCAAAACTTTTTCAGTACCGTTAGAAAACGGAACAGCTGCTTGTTATTTACGCTTGGGGCAGGCGACTTCTCTACAAAAAAAATATAGCAAATCAGCTCAAAGTGCCAAGCGATTATGCTGTAGTTTAGTCGAATTGCCAATGCTCTGCTTTGCCAATTAATTGAAAATAAAAAAAAGAAAAGAAAAATAAACTTTTCTTTTGATAAATTTAAACATAAATTTAAGTTTCGGCTTTGTGTTTTTTTTGTTTTGACTGCAATAAGTCAGAGCTTCATTTGCATTCGAGCAATCCTGGCATACTCTATGCTGCCTTGAAATTTATTGTGTTTATTCAAATAATTTTCAACTTTTCGCGCATTCTCCACTGTGGCCTTCTCTCTCCCTCTCTCTCTCTGTCTTGCTATCCCATTTCCGTTTGGCTACAACCACTGTTATTTATGCCACGTATTCATTTTAGGCACAACATAAAATTACATTTCAGCGCCCTGCAATTGCAGTTCGTATTTTATTTATTCTTTTATTTTCTTTCTGTCTTTTTTTTTTTTTTTTTTTTTTTGCTTCTCGCATTTGGCCTTTGCGCTTTGGCGCCTGTTTGCGGGCCAACTTTTTGGTGTAGCTGAAAATTATTTTGTTAATAAATTCAAATGCAGCTGCTAAGTGCAGAGCACAGTCAGTGCACAGTGCAGTTGGGACTGTCGGCAGCTGGCCAAAAGCACGACTCATTTAAGCCATCATTTAAGCTCGTTTCCTGTTGCAGTCACGTGCGCATCATAAATTCAACGCTCGACAAAAATTACAATTTTAGTTTTAATGAAAATTGTGCACTGCAATTGTAAATGTTAAGTCCCCCTCCCTACTCCCCCCACACCCCCTCTTAGCCGCTGCCATTTATATTTAGTGCAAATTTTTATTGAATTTTTAATGCGCTCGTTCAGCAATTTGATATTCAGTTTATATTCAGTTTTCCCCCAAAAAGTAGGCTATAAATTTTTATCATCGCACACAAAAATGCCAATTAAATGAGCAAATGACAAAACATTATTGGACCTTATACATAATTATGCACATAGTTTCGAAACCTAATTAAAGTTCCTCTAATGAGCCCGCGGGCGCTGCACAGCAAAAATTCCAATTCAAAAAATGCTCCAGCTAGGGAACTAGAAGATATTCAGCAGGCAAAAGTAAGTAGAAGCGTTCGCCGAGTGTATTTAGCCAAACACATTTTATTTCAAAGGCATAGCTTTTAAAATTTATATCTTTCCGATGGTTAAAGGCTGTGGGATTGCTATATCCATCCCTTATTTTGGCTATGGGCTATGTTAGCCGAACAAAAACCCAATTATTCGTCAAGTCAAGACACAGTATCTCCACCCTGCCGCCCGCCTTGGCTTTGTGTTATCTGTGTGTTACTGGTTGTGCGTTCTGCGTGTTCATTCGTCAGCAAAAGCGATGCTTAAATTAAAATCTTTAAGCGGCTTTATGGTAACAAGGCGCCCATTTTGTTGGCCATGTAATCCATGCAAGGCAATAAATCTTTGTGCCACAGCAAAACGGAAACCAGCTGCAGCTTTTCATACAGTTTCTTTATTTATTTTTCTTTTTACTTTTTTTTTATTCGGTTTTTTGTTTCGTTGTGTTGGCCTTTTGTTCAACTGAGGCAGTGTCTGAGTTTCGCTTAGCTCAACATTCAAGCCGCAGACGCTGGCATTCTATCCGTACTCCGGACATAATTCGTAGTGCATCGCGGCTGAGCGCCCTCCCACACTCGAGAGTGCCCCCCTCTCGGGGCAGGCTAATATACAAAACGCAAAATTTAATTATAATTTCCGATTTACTATTGCACGCTTTTCAATTGCGTTCCCTACTGCTGGGCTTGCCACGCCAACAATGTTAATTTATGATATTGCTGCTGCTGTTGCTGGGCCTGGCTATCTAACTTGTAACTTTACTGTTTGGCAACTGTTGGCTAGGTGACTAGCTGCCTGAAAAAGCCCAAAAGGCATCTACAGTTTAAATTTGATTTCTAATTAAAAACTGTCAGGTTCGAAGTACAAGGCTAGTTAATAAGAGTGATTTATGTTGTTAGGCCTAAGGTTTTTAATAAGTGAAATTTAAGTTTGCCTTAATCCTTTTATGGATTATTTGCTTGAATTTAAGTTATACTTAAATCTGGCTGGATTATTATAGAGCTGGAACTTTGAAAGATGGACAACACTAATTATTATTATAATTGGGGGAAAAGCTAGCACTGCGACCTATAAGGTCTATTGTGCCCTCTTTCTGAGCCTACAGCTCTTCCATCAGTCCCAGCTCCTGCACGAATGCCAGGATCTTTGTTGGGTTTACTGTCCTAGAATGCTGCATCTTTTCCTGATAAAGGCGACGCAATCTGCACATCGCGTTGAGGATTCCTCCTCATGTCCACAAAACCTGCATGCATCGCTACTATAAATATCTAATTTGGTTAGGTGACTTCTTAGTCTGCCCAGCTCCGTTCTCGCCTCTGCCTTTCTTCATCCCTGATTTGAAGCCGTAATGTATGTCTTCCTATGTTCAGGGCCTATCAGGACAACACTAAACGAATGACTATTTCATTTGTAACCTGATATACGAACTTGTACTAAGGAAGTCATTCTATTAATATTCTTTTACTAACGTCTGCATTAAAAGCTTCCTCGAACAATCAAGAAGTCACATATAAAAGATAAAGAACACTTGTACCACGGAATTCGTTCTATAAATACCGTTTACTAGGTCGATAATGTTTCTTCTTCTTCCAAGTCTTTGTGCATAAACGATACATAGTTTAGTATCAAAGATAAAGAACACATGTGAAAATGCACAATTTTGCTTTTACTAGGTATATTAAGTTTCAGCAAGTCTTTGCACATTTCCAAGTATTTTTCAGTTCAATAATTCCCACCCACCAAGTATTACGCTCTACAGATTTCATGTTTATTTTTTTTATCGTTTTTGTGAAATTTGATAAGAAGTAAAAAAAATATGGTTTTACAATGCGAAACACGTTTAACGGCTGTTGTTACATGTCAGGCCGTCAAAACAAATGCTTCCCGCTTAATGTCAACAAATGCGAAAGCTGGCAAACAAAACGTTTCAAGGGAAATTCAGCAAATTCGATATTGTTGCGATTACTGTTTGGTAGATTATGATACGGCAAGGCAAAGGTGTCATATTTCAAATCTGGCACAAACAGGTTGGCTAAGCAAAAAAAAAGGGGTTCACTTTTGTGGCATTGTCCTGCTTGTGTTTTTCTTGAGCCACTGTTTTTCTTTCATTTTTTTTTAATAGTGCAAGAGAGGTCTCTTAGCTCGTACGGTCTGGTAGACGTCAAAGGCAAGCAAAATGTGAGAAGTGGCATAAGAAGCTAAAAAAAAATGGTATTTCAATTGCGGACTTGCGACTTGAAATGTTGTTGACGGCATCGTTAGCGTATAATTAAAAGGCGGAGACCCAGATTGAGAAGTGTGTAGTTGAAATGCTGGCAGTTTTTTTTTTTTGGTTGCATTATTCCATTTTTGCCAGCGTTTTCTTTGCGTTTTATGTTTTTGTATGAGGCAAATGTTGTTTTAATTAAAAATAATCGAGTTTTGTGGACGCAAATTGCGACAAAATGAGTTGACAAAAAGTTTTTTGGAGAGTTGCATGCAAGGCGAGCAACAAATACACAAAAACACACTCATGTGTCTGTGTGTATATGTGTGCCGCCATTTTGTTCATTTGGTGAGACATGTGGCTGCTACGTGTTGGTATCTGTGTGTGTGCGTGTGTGTAAAGCCAAACAAAATGAAAATGTCACTGCATATAAAGGCAGGAAAAGCGTACGTGACTCGCATTGCCGGAAATTAAGCGGTGTCCCGACACGTCCAATCTTCACACACACACACACACAAACACACGTACAGAAGGTTCGAGGAAAGAGTGGGGTGGTGTGGTAGCAAGTGAGTTGCTGCCTGAGGCGACAATTGCAGCCGCACAATGTCGCTTGTTTGTCAATAACAATGAAAATACCTTGAAATTTTACAAGATGGCGACGAAGGATTGCAGC
Organism: Drosophila paracracens; assembly: GCA_035044025.1. Lineage (NCBI taxonomy): Eukaryota > Metazoa > Arthropoda > Insecta > Diptera > Drosophilidae > Drosophila > Drosophila paracracens. Next base: position 11,665,590 of record JAWNMN010000192.1, on the reverse strand, counting down.
TGCAGCAGACAAAAACTAAAAATAAAAGCCGAGCACAAATGCAACATGCAACAAACAAACCTATAATTAAAGAGTTGCACTGTGCTTTATGTTCATTTGCGGTTTTGTCTGCTTGTTCGTTTTGTGTTAGTTTGTGTTTATTTGTTGTCCAGCTCATGTCAGCCGCAGCAGCAACAGAACTTTTTGGTCAGTTGCAGTTGGCAATTAACCAACTTTCCATCAGTTGGCCCACACACACACACACACACTGTTAATGTCGCACAACTGTGTTCTGGTCAGTACTAAGTTGCCACTCTCAACGTTTGCACAAATTGATTTTAATTGCGATGATCATCAGCCCGTTTCCGGGACTATGCAAATTGAAATGCAATCGCCTACAATGAGAGAATATTGTTGTTGTCGTTGTTGTTGTTGTTGTTGCGGTGCAAGCAGAGTTGCAGCATTGAATAAGCATTGCCAATAGCAGGCCATTGGCATTTGAGCTTATTTCGCTGTCAATCCAGACAATTGAGAACGCCAGACTAAACAAATGAGGCACACAAACAAAAGGAACGCTGGCAAAGGCACGAAATGCGAAACTCGTATTGCGATAATACACGTGCAACAAAACAAATCCAGACAAACACTTGCATTAACTCAGTTCGCTTTAAAAAGATAATCTGATTGGGTATCTGAAGCTGGTTTATCCACAAAGCCACAATGTTAAATGATGCATGAGAAAACGGTAGGCAACTTGTAAAGCACTTAACAAACCATAAGTCATAATATTCAAGCAGGCTGTCCCTTTGTTAATTTCTATATATATATATTACACACACATTTGTACTACACACACACACACATATATATATATATTTAGACACAGACAATGAGCTACAATAGCCAGTCAGTCAACATATATAAATTTAAAGCTTCCCAAAAATTGGGCAATATGAGAAAGGTTTTCATGTATGGAAAATTTGAACAGTGGAAAACACTTTTTTTCCGAGTCGTGCAGTATATAATAAAATGTGGGCAATTATTTAGGCTTTTAACATGTCAGCCACGTGGCGCACGCTACACAAATCGGAAACGGAAACGCACACACATGGGTCATCAGTCTATATGTGTGTGTGTGTGTGTGTGCGTGAGTTGTTGGACATTTAACGAATTGAATTTTGATTTGGGTTGCCATTAAAGCGAATTGCCAACAAAATGAAAGACATATTTTTGTTTGCCCCTTCAAACAACGTTTAACGCTACATATGTTTGAAATGGGGCACAAGTGTGTGTGTGAGTGTGTGCGTGTGTGTGGAGAGGGCGGCGGGGCATGTTTAGAATTTGAAAATTGGAAGAAGTGTAATAGCAAATGTTGAATTGCCAGTCGAGTTTAACATTTGTCTGATTGGTAACTCAAGACTTTTAATGAGTTTTTTTTTGTGGCTGAGCCGCAGACGGATCAGAAAAAGAAAATGTAAAGAAAATGAAGGTCGAGTTAGGTTTATGCATTAAAAAAAAAAAGAAAACCGATTTTAGGAAAATTGGGCGCATATAATATTACAATTTGTTTAATGTTCAGCAACAGAAAGTCCAATTGACAGTTGATATCAATTACATGATTATGGGCTTGAAAAACTTTAATCTTTAAATATTTGTTTAGATAGAGTATCTGCTAGTCGAAATCAAAAGAAATTGCAACTGGATTTATTTATATTTTGCTTAGGTAAACATTAATTATGCCACGGGACAGAAGACCCGTTATTGCTTGCTGTTTGATCAAGTCAATCAACGTTCTGATTGCTGAACTCGAACTAATTTGCTAAATTTAACAAAGCGCGTCAGTCACACACACACACACACACATACACACACACATACATACACAGAGCCGGCAGCGGTATGTATTGCCAATGGGTGTATGGGCCAAGTTAATTACAATAATGAAGCTAATTTCGTTGTCCGCTAAAAGGCAAAAAGGAAAACCACAAATTAGTGCAAGAATAACGAAGGACATTACACAGGCTCAATGCGGCAATGTGGAGCAGAAAGGCGACTTCTGGAGGATGGGAGAGGCGGTTCTGGCCAACTTATCTCAATCTTAGACGCATTTTTCAGCGTTCTCTGGTTTGTGTCACACAGCCAAAAGGTGGATGCTGCGGTTTCAGTTACTGTGTTTCTCTCTTTTTTATACGGTCTTTTTTAGGTCAACTAAAAATACTTTTGGTTTCTTGTTTCGCTTGCATAATTTATAGTCAAAGCTCGACCTTTTCCAAAGGAGCCAACCCATCCCGCCCCGCCACCCGACTTTGCGTCATTTTCACTTTGTATTTAATTAAGAGTGCGTGCTGGGTGTTCTACAGTTTGAGTTTTGAGTTAATGCCACAGATCCGCCCACTACAAGCAAGCCAGCGCTTTAGTGTCTGCCTCAAGTATTGCGGGTGGTTTGCGTGGGTGAAGTGGTGGTGCTGGTGGTGGGTGGTACGGTGGTGGTGCTGGTGCGTGAGAGTTTGCCAAAGTTATTAACTGCCACTAATTACACATTTCGCCCGGCTGGCTACGCATTTATATGCCACGGCAGTTACTTATTCATTTTTATATATCGCTAGATCCAAATGTAAAACCAGAACATGAATCCTTCTTATTACTCCTGATTATTGCTTTTGTTGTTGTTGCTTTTGTTGTTGTTGCTTTTTGTGTTGCTGTTGCTGCTGCCATAAAAATGCTCGTAATTATTGCTACGTTTTTTTCTTGTTTCCATTTTTCGCTTGCGACTCTTGTGGTGCTTGGCTCTTGCCTCTTGTCTTAATTACAGTGGATTATAAATATTAAAAAACGGAAGTCGTTGCCAGTAATCAGACATCGGACCACAACCGCAACACAGTGGCAGTCTTTTTTTTTTTGTTATTTTTTTTGTGTGGCGCCGAGAAATTGAGAAATGGCTGCTTAATGAGCAAAGGAACGGGTCGAGCCGTATCATCGCTGCATGTGGCACAGGAAACAGGTAGCGAATGAGATGGCTCACATGCTTGAACAAAGTATGATTATCAAGGCTTAAAGAACCCAACCCCGTTGGCAGCGAGAAAGATTAAGAGTGGCAAAATGTGCACAGCAAATTAGTTGACTTAATTAAAATAGATTGAATGACTGAACTGGGATTAGAAAAGTAATAGTATCTTAGAACTAGGCGACTTTAAATAGTTTTCTACTTTTATGCGGAGCAACGCAAAATTGTTTACAAAATACATGAATTGTGGCAGGAAACATCAACTTTTTTATAACAGCAAATCGGTAAATGCAAAATTATTCAATATTTTATTCTATTTCATAAATATTTGAAATTTGTGAGCAGTAATTTGTGTTTGAAAATGCTACATATCAAATATGTCAAAAAATTTAATAAAAGCAACAACAAAATATGTTTGATTAACGCAGCAGCTGCTGTGTCGAAAGCCATCCCCAAAAAAAGCCCAGTCACGTCAAGCGAGTTTACTTGCGAAATTGAGCTACATTTTTAGTTAACGTCATGGAATGTGGGCAAAAAGTGCTCCTAGATATGTTTCTAGATGTACAAGTCAGAGTCCTCTCCTCCTCCTCCGCCTCTGTTTCATTTGAAAACACTTACAACATTTTACACATATGGCAGCGTCACGCTTACATCAAAATCTCATGTTGCCACACATGTCCCCGCAACACACTCCCTTCTAAAGGCGAACCACTCAAGCGCAGCCGGTTGGCAATTGAGTGTTAGAAATTGTAAACCATTCCACCAAAAGACTATAAAATCTAACAAGAATCAGGCACACAAGCTACAACAACTATAAAACTAAAGTAGAGCCAAAAGAAAAAGATATAGATATATATGTATTTATATATAGGTTCAAGAGTAAATAGAGAAAAAATAAAATCATGTCTTCAATTACAACAGATTTGAAGTCAGAAAAAAGGAGGTAAGCGAGGCGTATACGTAACATGACAATAAAATTCTAATAATAGTGGCAGAGAGGCGTCCTGGCAAAGGCCACAGCATGAAATACTTGACCAGGTAGCTGGAGTCGTGCTGCACAACACAGCTGCCAATGCCAGAGTGCCAGAATGCTGCATGTCCTGCGTTCCAACTGAAGCACTGAGCAAGCACAACTTGACAAGCTGCGACCAACAGCAACGCAAGCAGCAACAACAACAGCAACAACAGCAACTTGTGAGCTCAACTTTGACATTTCTGCATGTAACTCAAACAGTCGCCGCCCCACTTCAAATTCTTAACAAAAGGCATCCGCCGCTAAAGAAGGGCGTTGGTGGATGGGCGTGGTCAACTGCCATACAACTTGTTTGCCGCAAAATGATTTATGACAATGCGTTAAAAGTTTTCAACTGCTGTCGCTGTCGCTGTTGCTGTTGGCGCTAGCCAGCTAGCTGTCAATGCCAGCCACACCCACTAACACACACGCACACACACACACACACACACACACTCTGTCTTAGACTGACACACACATATTTACACGCCACAACTCAAGCATTGACAGCGTCTATTAAAGACAACGTCCTTAACTGATTTTCAATTTGCAGCGTTGTTTAAAGTGAGCAGCACAGAAAAAAAATGTACAAGCACCAGTGCCAATAAGTTGTCAGACAAAAAGCGACGTGTGGCACATGTCCTGCCAAAACAGGAGGACAGCTGCAACTGGAGCAGCAGCAGCAGCAGGGGGAAAAACATTCTTATGCCACTTACACGTACACAAAAATTGGCAATCTTCAGCTGCGGCTGACTCACAATTTACACATTATTCAAGATGCAAGCGGCGTCTGGCTACACAGGATATGCGCTCGACTGTGTGTATGTATGTGTGTGTGTGTGAGAGTGTGTGTGTGGGCGTGGCTTGGCACGTCTCTCACATATATGGTATGCCCTTGCTGCTGCTGCACGTTGACGTTAATGTCCGCAAATGTTACTCGGGCTGTCAAAAAACCGAGACAGGATCCCCCCTTCTCCCTGCGTACACACACACACACACACACCTGGAAAGAGCTATATCCTGGCATACATCCATTGTCGTATTTGTCTTATGAACTGTCAAACTGACATTCATTGACGCTTGACATGTAATAAACGAAACGCAACGCAATGAAACGAAATGAAATAAAATAAAAATGCAGCCACACTGCAAAGTGAGACCAGATTGAGGCAGAGAAAAACAGAAAGAGCGAGAGAGAGAGAGAGAGAGAAAGAGAAAGAGAGAGGCGAGCGAAGAGAAAGATTAAGTTAATGCAACATAATTTTCTGCCCTGTACGCTGAAAATGCTCATATTTCAAACAGTTTAATGTAAATATACATAAATGATTGCATTTATAAACTGGAGATACTGGAGCAGAGCGGCGGGGAGGGGGGGGGGGGGCTGACTTTGATCAAATCGAAATAAGCCTGGCATTATATTTAACCACCCATAAGCAAAACAAAATGGAGACCGCCGGCGTCAGCGTTGATTGAGAAAGTCAAATTGGCTTAAGACTTGCCAGCAATGAGTGCTAAAAATAGATTTAGCTCAGGATTTGATGTAGGTGTATCTGTGTCTGTTGGTGTGTGTGTGGTGGTGTGTTTGGGGAGGGGATTTGTGTGCGGTTTACAGAGACGGCAAATAAATAGATATTAAAATATTTATAAAAGATATTGAAATATGAGCGCAAATTATGTGCGAAGATTAAAGCTGAACTGCCATGGAACAAGGTAAGCAAATCAAAGTTTTTAAAGACTGATTAATAGGGGAAGGATAGAAGCTTATAAGGCATGTATATTAACTTTATGTATAAACATTTTTACAGTTGTATGCCAGAAAATGATTGCTAGCTGCTTACCAATTCCAAGCCCTTATGCAATCAAGAATCTATGCAACATTGCAACCGCATTGAATCAACGTCGTGTTAAACACAAAAGAATTTTGGCATTTTTCAAATGCCCAGAGAATGGGGAACAGCACGGATGGAGCAGGTGGCTAGCAGCAGACCAAGAGTCACAGACGACTACAATCAGCGTTAGAGAGCTGAAGTCAGCGGCAACAGCAGCAGTGGCAGCAGCAGCAGCAGCAGTGGCAGCATCAGCATGCTGAAGCAAATTTTACAATGCAAACATAATGAGTTCAGGGAAATGCAAATAATTCGCAATGGAAATCATTATTGAGCACTGAAGCAGACAGACAGCAGGCAGCAGCAGTGGCAGAGATGGGGAGGGAAAAACTAGCAGGTTTGCTTTTCGCCTGTCGAAGAGTCTGTGTTCAACGACACTGAGGGGAAACGGCAGCGATGAAGTTGGTAAAATTCATGGGCAAAGCACTAAATGGAAGTGCACTTTTGTTGCAGAAAGTAACAGAAAATAATACAAAAAAAAAAAAATAAGAAAAATGAATGAAAAAATAGCCGAAAATTCAGCAGCGCCGTCTTGGGAAATGCTTAGCAAACTAAAATGTGAAGGGAACGAAGCATGGCAAATGGAAAACTCTCATGCCAGTGGGCAGTCAGTGGGCAACTTGCAGCACTTGGAAAACTGGGGGCACTTGGTGGTTACTGGCTAAGAAATCACGCACACACACACACACAGACACATATACAAGTTGGCAACGCCTGCCTTGTAGTGGGCGATAATCGTTAAGCGATTTCATTTCATTTCATTTCGTTTCGTGTTTTGGCGCTGTTAAATGAAGTGTTTAAAATTTACGGTTTTCTGCTAATTTATTGTGCAATGCAAAAGCAGCGAGAGGAAATGGTCAGAAAAATGGCTAAAACGGCAGCAAATAAATGGAAAGTAAAAATAAAAGCAAAAAAAAATCGCAGCAGCTAAATAAAAATGAAGTCCAAAATGGCTGTGATGGCAGTTCGGGGAATCAATCTGCACATGTGACTGAGAGTACTCGAATCGCGACTGATTGGATGACACGAAATAAAATCCTTACACACAAGTACACACACACACACAAATACACACACCCACACACACATCACAAATTGTTAATAGCAATGGTTGACTGCACGTTGCATGCCCCCCTGCGCTGTACCGCTGGCTGACTAAGCCAATTTCGTGGCTGGAAGCCAAAAAACAAAAGGACAATAAAGGGCCAGCTCGTAAATGGAGGAAGGGGGGGCCTGAGGTGGGGCTGTTGTGGGGGTGGGGGTTAGACACTGGCACAGGGCACCAAAATCTCAGCAGCGTTAGCTGCAAAAGCAGCTTAGCCAAGCACAGTTGGCAAGCATTGACAGCACGTTATGTATACGCAGCGTTTGGCTTCGTTTTCAATAAACCGCACAAAATAAACAAGAAAAATCTTTTGCATACTTCTGTGCGCAGCTGAAGTGGCAGCAACAACCATTACAACAACAACAACCGCAACAACAACAACCACCAAGAGCAAACACAACGGCACTTGATGAGCTTTCCAATTACATTTAACTGTTGTCTCATATTATCCAGCCATGGCTGTTAACTGTTAGTTGGCACTGTGCGCCACTGTTGCGCAAAGAAATTAACATCCCCTGTCGTAAAACTGAAGCTCCCACAATTCTTTCTCTGCAAGATACACTCATAAAAATTATCATAAGTTTGCCATACGTATGCGGTAAATGAAATTTGGTGTTGTGATTCAGCGCTATTTTCGTAATGAAACCAAGTGTCAGCACTGGAGTAACTGGGGGAATATCTCCACCAGCAGGCAAGACAACAATTTGATGAGTTGGCAGGCAGGCAGGCAGCCAGGTAGGCAGGCAGGTAGCGCACAGGTGCTACAGCCAACAGCCTGCAGGTGCCATTCATCGTCCCCCGAGGGCTGACAAATCATTTGAACGACAGTAGCTTTAGCAAATTTAAGCAGAACATGCCAGAGAACGTGGATCGTACACGACAGCCAAGGTATTAATAATCTTTGAGTAAAATACTTGTAAAATCAATGCCACAAATATTCAAGGCAGGCAACAAATTCAAGCAAAAATTCCCTGGGGATTAAGTTGCATTAATTATTGAGTGAAATTGTGTTCAAATTTGTAATTCTAATCAAAACTTATCTGGATGTCGTACTATGACTAGCAATGTATTGGTTTTAGATATTGATTCAACTTTTGCTGATTTATCTACAAGTTCAGTTTTTTATCGGTTCAGCTTTGACTATCGAAATTGTTGCCTCATCAACTGTGGCAGGCTTTTATTTAATTGTGCTTCGACTACATTTATTTCCAGTTTCAAAACTCATTCATTTAGTTGAACTGTTGTGCTTTGAAATTTTTAGTTTGTGCATCACAAGGAGTCAAATTGTTTAAGTAATTTTCTTGAGATGGCCAATAGGAAACGCAGCAAAGGAGGCGAGTGTGGCTGTCCACCAACCAAGCCCGTGCGCTGCGAGCCCACGTGAGCAGAATAAAGGATTACTATATACTACAGTTTATAAATATGCTTGTATATTTGTAGCTTCTCGAGATCGGTTGGGTATTATGAACGGGATCCGTGCTGCCATGAACACTGTCGAATCTATGGCGTTCACGATGAACCCTATTTGCGACCATTTGATCCCAAGGAATGCGCACGCTTTCGTCGACGCTTTATTGACAAATCCTTGGGCATTCCGCTCGGCTCTGTGCTCGGCACGGTGCCGACAAAGACAGGTGTACCCAGTGTGGAATCGATGCGATTTGCTGGCCATTTGAAAGCATTTGCAACGACATATTTCACGAGGCGTAGCGAATGGACAGCAGCGCTGATCGATCAGGTTGTTGCCGAGGGTGAGTTGCTGTTTAGCGACTCGGAGGGAAGGGAGTCAGCCAATGCGAACGCCTATCCGGAGATATACGATGGCAACGAGCAGGCGGTGGCACGACACTTTGTGGTCAACGATATTGAGTTTGCCCTCGAATTGGATGCACCGTTCCAAATCTATGATGTACCCAACACCATTGGACGTTTGCGACGCATCATGACTGCGTATTTCAAGCGGCACAAGGAAGCCGTGTTTTGGACACCAAATGGATATCTGCTGATTTGGAAGGACAAGGGCATTTGGATGGTGCTCGATTTGAATGGACGCGACAAGGATACGTTTAAGCCCAATGAGGATGGCGGCCTGCCCGTGCTATTCGCAATGCGCTCATTGGATAATGTCATATATTTAATTCAGTCGGAGAGCAATCTGGAAAAGACGGACAAGTTCACGTTGCGGGACATTCTGGTCGTACGTCTGGCCACACCGGGTCCGAGTGGACGGAGTCAGGAGCGCGAATTTGGACCACGGATGAGCGAGTTTGATGTGATCGCCTCGGACTATGGCTACCTGAAATCCAATCTGCATTTAACACTCAATTCCAAGGATGCATTGCGTAATCGCAGTGCTTTGCCGGTGGCTGTAGCGACCGCAATTGCCTCAAAGATCGATCATCCGGCCACGTGGGACATGAAGACATACGACAAGATCATTTGCTATGGCGCCAACATGTGCAAGAATTGCTGGGAACCGTGCACCGATCTGAAGAAACCAATGGATCTGGATTCGTTTCCGAAGCAGATACGCATGGGTCAGTTTGTGGCTGAGGTGCTGCTGACGCCAAATGTGTTTGAGGGCTGGTGGAAATGTGTGCCCATGTACAAGTTTAATGATTTCCACTTGATGCTGGAACAGGCGCTGGATCAGAACGATTATGTCATCTTTCAGATCAACAATCAAATGTATTCGCTGTGGAAGAAGGGTGATTTCCTCTATCTAATGGATCCGTATCGCCATCACATTGTTGGCCGCATACTCGAGGCGAGTGAAGATCCCAAAAGCGCATCGGTGCGCATCTTTGGCAACATGGATCGATTGCTAAGCGTTTTCCATCAAGTGCTCCTCGAATCGAATCGTTCGGCCATATTCCACATACACACGTTGCGTATACGCAACATCACCGAATGCCCAATGGGCACGGCGCCAATGCTGCTGCCACCTGATCAGGACATGGATGTAGTCTCGCTCAATGAGAACATACGCTTCCACGAGAACTACGACAAGTGCCTGGAGGAACTGGCCGAAATTAGTGACTTCGAAGAGGATTTGGCATCCGATATCGAGCCCATCGAGGAGCTTAGCACATCCGAGGAGCCGGGCGGCGAGGAGGAGGGCGAAGAAGCCGGACCAGCCGAGGGTGGCGAAGACGAAGACGAAGACGACGAATAATCGCATGTATATGTCTGAATTTCATTTCGTTTCCAACTTTGGATTAAAAAATTTAAGTTATTAAATACTTTTTGGTATCAGTGGAATAGTGAATGTTTATTTTTAGAATCAGATATTAATATTATTTCGTGTCCTTTCTATAATACAAATTTCCAAGATATAACATTCCATTGCAGACAAAAATTGTATTTTTGATGGCCAATTGCAACAAGTTTTCCTCATTGATTGGTTAGCGGTTAATGCAGCTGCTACTGTTGCATAACACGAGTTTCGCTGAAAATGACCCATTGCCAAGTTGGCGTTACGTAAGTTATTAGATTGGCAATTAATTCGGATTTGATAGTCGAGTGTAGATGCCAAAGGTGAACTCCCAAGCATCTTTAATTTATGCGGTCGGGTTTTTTATCATTTCAAACAGCAGCTTACTGTCCTAGTCAGACGACCGGTTCGCTTAGAGTATTTTTTTTTTGTATTGTTGCTGTGGTTTTTATCTCTGTGTTAACAAGCGAAAAAGAGAATAAAAAATAAAGAAAAAAAAAAACATTTTGAATTAAATGTCACGTTGTCGTTGGCGCTAGTTCGCTTGTTCAGCATCAAGTGGAGGCGTCTAAAATAGTACAACGCTCCTTGACGGAAGACACAGCGACGATAGTGGCAACTAGCAGGACTGGGGGCAAGGCGCGCTTTGGAGCATAAGTGTTCTTGCAGACTCAAGTCCACGCCTCGTTCATGTATGTCATTAAAAAGAAGAACAAAACAAGAGACTATAGCTATCTTTAACACACAGACGATAAGATACCCTGGCAGATTGGAGTTGGTTAATTATATGTAAATTAAGTATTACTGCTCAAGAAAGTGCACTGTTTTAAGATCGCCTGCTGCAGATAATAAGTGAACACTGTTAGCCATATGAAACTGGTATCTAAAGCAAAAAAACAGTTTACAGCTGAACTCGCTTGGTTTGGGTACTAAACGGAAGTCTGGTCAGAAGATCTTGAAATGCTTACATTCTTCACTCAATCCTCATCACTCAATTTAAATAACACCAGCTTTTGAGCTGCTTGCAGAATGAAGAAGGATATAGTCAAAGTCTTATTGGGATAGCTTGAAAAACGAGTGTCAATAAATCGTTCTGATTAAGAATATATATATATATATATATATATACACAAGAAGCCCTTTTTCAATGCGTTACACAACTGGTCTCAAAATTATAATACCCTTTGCAAGAACAAATAGTAAAAAGACCAAAAAAAAAGTAAGAATGAAACCGTTTGTTAGTTGCTGCTGGTTTTGCCTTTTGCCTGGAGGCTCGCTGTCTGGCAAAGTGCAGGTGGCAGGTTGCTGGTTGTGTGCCACAGCAGCCGCTGCTCTTAGACACACCGAAACTGAGGCAGGCAGACACATACGCATCTGTCGACTGACTGTCTGTCAGTCACTTAAATAGGAGGCATCTTCTTCTAGCAGCCTTCACCTGGGCAGCAACATTATTCGCATCGTTACTGGCATTGTTGCTGTTGCTGTTGTTGGTGTTGTTTGTGTTGTTGGTTTCTGAGCTGGTCGCCTGCATTTTCCACAGACTGCACAACAATAACATTAACAAGGCAGAAGTGTGGCACGCCTTGTGCTGTCGCTCTTGTGCAGCAGCATCTTCGTGGCACGTTTTTGAATTCACAAGTGACATTTTACAAAAGTCGACAGCGCGAAATTAATGGAAATTTAAAAATTGCATTTTTCGACATCAACAAATGCGTGTGTGTGTGTGCTTGTGGCAGGTGTAAGTTCCGACAATGTAGTTCGGGGTGTTGCCTACACAAGATAATGGAGACGACAACTTGGGAGATGCTAGAGACATGACACGGAACACGACAGCCGCGACACGATTTAAAAGAGTTTTCACTTTTTTTTTCTATTTTTCAATTTTCGGCTTTTCTGGGCGTGTCATTTGTTAGGTGTCTGTTTGTTGGCCGGATTCATTGCCAAAAACTTCAGCAGCAGCTAAGCCAATAATATAAATGTAAATGTCGCATTAGAAAGTTGGCGCATGAGGTTAGTAGTTGCAGATCTGACTTTCAGCTGAAAGCTTAACTGACGAGCTACTCTCACAAGCAACAGGCAATCGCTCTTCAACATTTTCACCCTCGATAAAACTATTTTAGCTCATCTTCTGTCATTTTCAATCAGCGCTTTTCCCTCGTCGTTCACTCTGCTTGTAAATAAGAAACAATTTCTGTAATTTGCGCCATATTCGATTACACAATCGCTTCAGGCAGCCATTTAAGTGGCGCTATTTTTCACCTTTGTTTAAGCTTTTGATTGAAATATCGCTTAACAGCGTAAGCGTAAGCGGGCAAAACTATAGTGAATCGCTTAATCAAAATGAGTAATAAAAAAAAAATAAAATAAATTAAAGAATATTTTCAATAATGCTTTGAACACGAGCCATACAAATTCCATTGTGGATTTTTATGCTGCACAAAATAAACAATTAAAATTTTATCAAAAATAAAAAACACAAAAAATAATGTAAAAAAAAATGGAACACATTTCAAAAGGGTTTTTTTTTTTTAGCGTTGCGCTTTATTAATTTTTAATTTTTGTGTAAACATTGCAATGTTTGCAAAGTGTTGCAAGCAATTAATTTGTAGTTTTTAAGTATTTAATGTAAATTTTTATGCTTCTTCTTCTCTCTTCTGCTCGCCTCTGGGTAAACCAATGTGCGGTAATTACAATTTGATTGGATTGGTTAGCGCATTGCATGACATACAGGACACTGGACACACTGCCACTGCTGCCACAATGGCGTCACATGTCAACAGCAGCAGCAGCAGCAGTAGCGGCAACAACAACCCAGAACCTCGCTGCACCTGCGACACACAAATAGCCCGAGCAAAAGAGAGAGAGAGAGAGAGAGAGAGAGAAAAAGTGATAGACACCATAAGTGGGGCGTACTGTAGTATTTGTAGTTGGCGCAATTTTCGTGCTAAGTGCACATGATTAATTAATGATTGACGGGGGTTTTGAGGGGCGTGTATGTTTGCCTGTGTGTGGTCGTATGACAAAGTGATTAATTGTCGGGCAACGATTTTTGGGTGGGAAGTGGGGGGGTTCACATTCCACAATTGAAGGCTATTTGGAGGAGCCCACCCAACGTACCCATACATACGAGCCTATACACATGAGTTATGGCCAGTTTTGAATGGCCAACTAGGCCGAGAACCGATTGGATAGCCTGGGGGGCTGGCCGGTGGCTGGGGGTTTGGGGTGCAACTCGAGTTTGCCATGTTAATAAAACAAACGAGAAGCAAAGCGATACCATGCTATACATAGCCACTCATAACAGCCTGTACTCTTAATACAACACACATCCAAAACACACATACAACTGCCAAGGCAGCTCAAAGTCAAATTAGTGCACTTGGGCGTAAAATATGAACTTTTGACTAATTGATTGAGCGGCCTTACGCCCCCACAAATACACAAGCACACACACACCAAACACACACACACGCAAAAGTGGGGGCGTGGCAATGGCTCCGTGTTTGCCTTTGTTGCATGTGAAATGCTAGCCAAGAGCTAAAAATGCAAATCGATAGCAAAACTGCAAATTCATTTGCAGCTGAGACAACAGCAATTTCCAGTTGATTTTCACAAAAATATTACGCATACGCATCGTGTGCATAGCTTAAAAGGAAATTTAGCGAGAAATCATTTTGCAAATGAATTGCGTTAGAGTGGAGCACAAACATGATTTAAGCGAAAGAAAGATTTGAAAGGATTAATATGCGCTTAACTCGATGCTCTACTAAATATGAATTAGCGAAGCTATGGAAAATTCCAGAAAATAGAAAATGATATGCAAAATGTTGAAATGAAACACAAAAATCGATTACCAGCTCTGACATGTATACCTTTCACAGGATTGTGTATGCATGAATCCAAATTTAAGTCAAAGATATATGTATGTCAGGATACCATATCCTGGTATCCACAGCTAAGCTCAATTTCAAAAACTAAAACGCATTTCAATTTTAAATCGCAATCCGAGATTTATGCATTAGATTTGCAATATCAATTAATTATTTTGTGTATTTTGTTAGTGTTGCCACAATGAATGAATTTAAATTTTAATATGAAAATCTGTATGCAATAATATTGCAAATTGGTTTTGTTGTTGTTGTTGTTGGCTATTTGAGCTCATTCATATTCGCTTAGCACTCTGGGTATTTTGACTTGTTTGCATAATTTTCAGAGTTAACTTTAAACGGCAATCCAATTTGCAATTGCGGACAACGAACTGACAACAACAATGCGAAAACACAGTTCCAAATTCAAAAAGCTCTTCCTCCCGCCAACAACAAACCCATACAACAGATAGACAACAAGGCACAACCGAACAACAGCATTTCAAATAAACAACTTTTTGGTACTGCCACAAAATCAAAGTTTATACAAAACTTGCCACGACCCCACAGCTCTCTCCCTCTATATCTCTCTCTCTGCGGAATGCATGAAAGGGGAATGACAACTAAATGAACTGAACTGGCAATAACAATGAGAACAACAACAAATTGGCTAAAATATATATATATGATGCTAGCAAATTGTTGTTGTTGTCCTGCAGAATGCATTAAAATGATCAACAATTAGTTGCAAATGCTGCAAGTATAACTACCACGTTCCCTCTTGCATCGTAGTACTTAAGCATTGCAAAAATGTTTCGCTTCAATTCAGTTTTCTCTAACATGCAAATATTTGTAGAACTTGCAGTCGAAAAAAAAATCAAGCAATTCGTACCTTAGGCACGCCGAAGATAATATACCCTATTTTACCTATAGAAGCTATATAATAGTAGTCGCGTTGGTTTAGGATAACTTGTTCAACAAAAGAGTTCCTCATACATTCTCATCTCGACGTCTCCCTTAAGGCATTGCAAACTTGATGACAAAATTATGATACCCTCCACAAGGATATAAAAAAAAGGACACGTCTGTCTTTTTTTTTCTTTTTTTAACCAACAACATAAAACAATAACTGCAGTTAAACAAAACAGGCGAGTGGACAGCGTCTAGTGGACTAAGCAAGGAAACAACAATAACAGACAGGAACCGTTGAGCATGGTGCTGCACAGGACACAAGGGAGTCTGCCAACTCACACTCACTCACTCACACACACACACATCACACACAGAAACACATATACACACAATTCGCATCCATACACACACTTTAGCAGTTAACGGTATTTGCATGTAATTAAATTTCCCACTTGGCAGCAGCAACTTGGAAACTGCAGCTGCTTTTGCCTATTTGCACAGCGCAGAACTTGCATTCACCCGCTTTGGTCATTCAACTGGACACAGAACAGAGGACACAGAGCACGGAGCATAGAGCACACGGAGAACACCGAGCACAGTTGGAGTTGCAGTTGGCGGTTTTGGGTGGGCAACAGTTACACATGCAACCAGGATATGCAGGACTCGATGCATACATACGTATAAATGAGCACATGCCCCGTTTTCCAGCAGCGTCCAGCAGTTTTCATTGTATTGTGTCCTGTTCATCAAACAGTCATCGTCGCCGTTGTACTTGTGTCCTGCTCCTAGTACTTTTCATTGTTATTGTTGTTCCTGCTGCCATCATGTTGTTGTTGCTGCTGTTGTTGTCGCAGTGAGTGTCCTGGCCAGCATTGGTTTTGGTCAATCATTCGGTGTGCTGCACTCGAAAGCGGAGACGCTGCACAAGTTTTGTCATTAACTTCGTAATGCCCGCAAAATGATGCAAATGAGCAGACAGAACAGAACAGAACAGAACAGCAGAACAGAAGGATACAGAAAACTCTCCCCGGATTGGACAGCATGTGATTTTTCCCCGATTGCTTTTGAGTGTCAATGCAATTGTTGTGAATGGAAAATTTAATGTATTTTGTAGCTTGCTTTGAGTGGATTACTTTAAAGGTATGACGAAAAAGTCTTGCTTTTCATGTACGAAGTTTCAAGAAGTTTCAGCTTAAGCTTGGTGTTGCTTCAGCCTGGTTCTTATCACGTTCTTAAATTAATTAACATAGGTTCTCTCAGCAAAAACTTATCTATTGTGCAGCTACTCCCACTTTTATAGCGCTCCAATCGAACCCTGACACCATTTTGGGGGCGTAGAGCAAAGTACAAGCAGAATATCAGCTAGCAAATACAATTTTCAATTATCGATGGATCTGCAATTTTTCGTACAATGCTCAGACAACAACCACAACAATAACAACAACAACAGCAAATGCAAATCAATTTAACCAGGGCAGGCAATCAAAGAAAACAGCCAAAACTAAACAATGCCAGCAGCAGCAACAACAACCAACAACAACAACAACCAACAACAACAACAACTAAAGGAGCCACAGCAAAGAGCAGCCAATAAAAATAAGACCAAAATATAAACAAAATTGAAGCGGCAACCGCAAAAACAAGTAGAAACAAACACACAAACACATATGAGTTGAGTGGTTTGGATGGGTGGGGTGAGGTGGTGCACGGGTGGCAGTGAGTGGTTCGTTAGGTCAGCAAGCAACCACATTTGCCATTTAGCGAATGAACTTTTTATGATGCCAAGCCGAAGCACTGAAGCTAATATAAGCTAAACAATTTTTGCCAACTGCCAGCCACCAACCACCAACCACCAATTCAACTGTGGGCAAAACTGTGTGTGGGTGGTGTTGGGTCGTTGAGGGCCAGTTGGCCATCGAGTGGGTGACCTGAAATCGAATTCAATTCCAAGCGAAATCATTTACGAAAACTCATTGAAATAAAGCAAAATTTTCTATTAAGCCAAATTGTTGCAAGCGCATCATAAAAACCAATGAGGAAGTTACCACAGCGCAAAAATGAAAGAACAAAAAAAAAGGGGCAGGGCAGGGCATAATGAATGCTCTATAGAAATTGAAGTACTCTCGACCATATACTCGGATATGGATGTGGTAAAATATTTAAAACTCTTTAAAAATATTTGATATTCAACTAAAAAAAGGGCATTTGAATTAAATATTTGATTTGTACAAAGTGCCACTCCCCAAAAGTCCTTGAAGCAGCCAATTCAAATAGTGTGGAACTATTTGTGGGATAGAGTATACGAAGTGAAGGAGTCCAACTTGATGATGAGTGACGGCTGTGGCACACACACACACACAACACACCCCACACACAGACACACTTACACTCATGCCAAGCAATTCACACTCACATGCGAACACACACTTAATGAATGAGGTGTAGAAAGAAATGTAAACAGATACTTAACCTCCAACGAAGAAAGGCTGCAAATGAAATAAAAATCAACACGAGTGCCCACAAGTCGAATGGGGGATGGGATGGGATGGGCTGGACAAACGTTGAACATGTATGAGGAATGTACAAACAGACAGGCACACACACGCACACACACTCATAGTGGGGCAGCAATAACATAAAGTAAACCAAATAAAAAGGAACAGAAATGTAAGCAAATAAGTAAAAGAAAACAGCTAAGCGCTTTTTGCCTCGCATGGACAAGGTGTGTTTATTTATCTGTGTGTGCGTGTGTGTGAATGTGTGGCATATATATATATATAATTAAGTGCCTGGCAAGCGAAACAAAGTCACGTAATTCTATTTAAGATTATTTAATAAAAGCACACACACAGAGTACGGTTAATTAACATTTCTTGTTATTTTATTTGCAGCGCACAACGCGACGTATACGCAATGCATTTAGTTACAACTTTGTGATGCGCTATCTCTCTCTACCCTCTCCCTCCCTCTCACTCAGTGTGCAATTGTGTGTATTTAAATTTGGTTTATTTATTTGTGCATTGAAGCGTCAATTTACCTGAGCTCATTTCTGGCCACGCTTGTGCGACAATTAAAGTATAAATTAATTAAGTTGCCATTTAAACAAAACTATTGTTAAGTAAGCAATACAAAAAAAAAAAATATAATGAAAAATAATCATTAAAAAAAAAACAATTTAAATGGGAAAATTAAATAAGAATCAATTGAGTGAAGATCTTTTTTTTTAAATTTCAATCACACAACGCTCTCAACTTAACTCGAGCACAATTAAAGTTGAAATATTAAAGTCTTTTACCTGAGGCCAAAATGCATTCTAATCTAAAGCGGAACTAAAACGCTGCGTTTCCTTTCTACGAGTACATTATATATATATCAAATGGTATATATGTTCAAAATTCATTTTTATTTGGATGCCTATCAGTTTTGAAATCTTTATGGGCAGGTATATCATAATTTATGCTCACACATGGTTGGCCAAAAGCCTTGCACCATTTCCTGCTGGCCAATTATGGAAAATAAATGAAAAATATGCAAATGTTGAAAAAAATACCAAAAACAAATATAACAAAATAAAAAAAGGGTTAAATAAAATAAAAATAAAAATCGACATGAAAATAAAAATAAAAATCGACATGAAAATAAAAATATAAATGCAATTTTTGCACTGCGACCGCAAAATGCCAAATAGCAATTTATATGCAAAAAAAAAAAAATATATGTGCAAATTTTTAATGATGTCGCGCAAATATTTAATGGCTGCTTTAAAAGTCAAACAAATAAAAGCAACACGCCAGCATCCGCCCCCACACCCCCCCCCAAATATAAATAACTGATATAAATAAAATGAGAGTTAAGCGCAACAAGCATTAATCAAATAGTTGAAAAATGAATGACACAAACTGCCGAGCCAAAAAGTACATATGCATAAATTATGCCTACTTTTTGGCAATTTGGATTTATGAAAAGCGGGGGTTAAGCGGCAGTGTTGCATGTGGTGTGAATGTTGTCATATAAATTAAGGGGCGTGGCCAATTGATTAGCCTAAGGCATTCAAAGAATGCGAATGCCGTTGAAGCCAAAACAATGCATGAGGCAGGGCTTAGCCAAGCGGCAAGTGACCAAAACTTGGCCAACTAAAGACAGAGTGAGAGAGAGAGAGCTTGGCTGCCACAAATCAACTGTCAACTGTCAAAGCAACAGCAACAACAACGAAAAACATTGGAACTTTATGCATATGATTGGCAATTTGTTTAAAAATAAGGCAAATAAAATTGGCGTAGTTATATTTATAGTATCTATCGGTAGGTGTGCCTATGTGTAAGTGTGTGTGTGTGTCTCTTGTGTGTGTATTGGTTTGTTTGCCACTTGATTGCGGTTTTCGACTTTTCCACTTGTTAAGTTTCATTTCGCAGACGAGTTGCTGGCCTGCGTCAAGTCAAGTCGCCTCTTCAGGCTTTAATTTAGAACGAGGCACGAAGCGGACTTCATGCAGTAAACAGCAAACAGCAAAGAGCAACATGCAACATGGCAACAACAATAACAGCAAAAAAGAAAAGAGATAGATAGTTAGACGGCGCTCGATAGGCAGTCAGACAAATAGACAAACAGACAGTAAGACAGACGGACAGACAGACAGACAGGCGGGCAATGAGCGTATAAAACAAATTGCATATCGCTGCAGAGAAGCCAGCAACAACAACAACAACAAAAATTGCAACAACAGACTGGCACAGGCAATAAAATAAATGAAAATGCGCTTTGCAACAAAAAAAAAAAGAAAGAATTTCAAGTGCATTTGTTGCTGTGTTTGCTGGCTGCCACACATTGAAGCATTGGCCCAGACCCCAGACAACAACTGGCAACTGTCTATTTAAGCAGGCCCAAAAGCCAGCGAGCCATGCAATTGTTTTTCTTTTTTAGGCCTTAAATAACTGTATTTACTGCATGGGCCTGCTTTGCCAGTTGGGCGCTAAGTGGGGGGAGTTGACTGTCTGCCAGGGAATGGGAGTTCAAGGGGGGGCGGGGCGAGAATAGGGTGCGGGGACAGTAACTGCAAAATTGTGCATGCCAAATGATATGGCTTGCAATTGTTGTCAATGCAGCCAGGCAGGCAGGCAGGCCAGACGGAGACACGCATATTCGCATTGATGATCACGCGCCGGTCTCCGCCATTTATGGTTGGATGGACTCGAAAAAGGGCTCATCGCATAAATAAGTCTGCGAGGGGGAGGTGGAGGCAAGGGGACATTTGGGACATCCATTAAGTATTGGAGGTGACAATAGAATAAGTGGCCGCTATTTGGCATTCCATTTGTTCGATTGTAACGGAAATTGTTGTACGTCATTATGCTCATAATTGTGTGACTGACGATTGTTTGGAATGTGTGTGCAACGTGGGCGGGGGAAAGAGTATGGCAGAGTTGTCGGCTAATGTGTCAAAATTGTACGTGTGCGGTCGAGTTGCTCAATTAATTGCGGGGGTGTGGCAGCGAAGGCGCCACAAAATTACAATGAAGTCTGCTTGAAATCGGCGAAAACAATTGTCAATTGAAACATTGCAATTTAATTACAGTGAATGTTCTGCTTTGTGGCATTGAAATGTTGCACGCATAGCAATGTACATACATGTATTCGAAATATAATTCATTTATGATATGAAAGTCTCTCAAACAATAAAAATACATAAATTCTTTCAGTTTTTAAATAAAATATGAAATATTTGATTGTTAATACGTTAATAACGCAAAATCCAACGAACTGAAGGTCTCAGCTGCCATTGCTCTTCAATAATTTTTGCTTTAGACTTTAAGCTATAGAAAAAATAAGATAAATAAATAAAATATATATAATTGGTTTTTCAATATCTTAATTAAGCAATAATTTAGCTTAAATAAGCAGTAAAAATAAATACACACAAAATGTGATTATTTTTGTCTGGCAGAATAAATCAATGCATGATTCTCAATATTTTATTAAAGCTATTATTGATTGCCATAATTATAAGAAAATATAAAAATTAATAAATGGTCAATTATTTTTTTTGATATTTTATATACTTCGATATATTTGAAATCCAGTCGAGATTCGTCTTTATGGAGAAATTCACAGCGTTTGTCTAGTCAGCTGTAGAGTTTTCAACTGTATATGAGCTGTTTTATCTAGCAGAATATAAATCGTTAACTGTCAGCATTATCGCTCGACATTTGGTTGATCTTACAAACGTAAAATGCTGATTTTGGTATCCATTGTCGCACATTCATTATCAAAATTGAATATCTAAAAGACGCACCCCATTTGAAAAGTTGTGCACTTGCAGCGCCCACATATTCTACAACCGCACCAAAAATGGCCAAAAAACTGAAAAACTCCATAAGAAAAAATAAATGTAATTGCATCATCCAATGAGCTCTCCCACACACACAAACACACACACACACACAGTTTGTGCAACTAAACAACACAACTACGAGAAAATGAATCACGCGCATGGAATGTGAAATTAATTAAATGGAAATCAGCTGTAAGCAAAAGAAGAGAGCAGAAACAAAGAGCAAAAAAAATTAGTAACTGAAACGGCAACGATTACGAGGAGTTTGGCCAGTTTGGCCAGCGCTACAAACAAAGGGAACCAAGAATAGAGCGATAGTGCCATTAAATGCCAGACAACAACTAACCGACCGACCAACCGACAACTAGCCCACAATGACAGCGAACCAGAAGAGAATGAAATGCCAGCAGTGGGTGGCGAGGGGGTAGGGTGGTAGTTAGGTAGGATAGAGCATGGTGTTAGCCACGTCCGTTTGCAGGTGCATTGACTAGCTGGCTAGTAGGATGGCCAAAACTGGCACAAAGGCCAGACCAAAATGCATCCCCAAATGGGAATCTCGACTGTGTTAACTGGCTTAGCCAGCATTTGAGTTGGCCCGCGGCAACAAAGCGGATGCATTTGACGAGGCCAAAAAGGAACAAAAAAAAAAAAAAACGACCAGAAGAAATGCAGAAAAGTGAAAATGTGGCAAAAGTAGCAAAGAGGCAACACAGACTTGAATTAAGTAAAGGAGTCGAAGTCGAGTAGAGCGCATCTTGCGAGCCAAAAGCCAATGGAGCGAGCCAAAGTCGTTTGTGGCTAACGGTGCAGTTGTGTGTGTGTAAGTATGTGTGTGTGTGTGTGAGCCAACGACAATGCTAGTTTTTAGCAACAGAGTTACCACAAAACAAGATTCCCTAACAATTGCCATTAGCCATGTTCGACTCTTGCTGTTTGGGGCTTTATGGCAACAGCAGCAGCAGCAGCAGTTACAATAAAAACAACAACAACAACAGCAAAAATCAAGCGTAAAGAAGCAGAAAAGAGAAGAAAAAAAAACTCGTCGAGACATTTGTAATGTTTGCCTGCAATGTCTGCGCCAGACTCAGCTCAAACATTGTGTCTGCCTCTTGTCGCACCACGGGGCGTATCAGTGACTGTGTCTCTCTGTGTATGT
The DNA here is from genome assembly GCA_035044025.1 of Drosophila paracracens. Lineage (NCBI taxonomy): Eukaryota > Metazoa > Arthropoda > Insecta > Diptera > Drosophilidae > Drosophila > Drosophila paracracens. The sequence goes on along the minus strand of JAWNMN010000192.1, from coordinate 11,643,128 downwards.
ATGTGTGAGTGTGTGTGTATGTTGTTGTTGTCTGTGTGCCATTAGCCTTGTCTGGCTGGGACTCACGCAACGCGACGCTATGCTTCTTGGTCGCTTCCTGGGCGCGGCAAAACAACAACGCATTTTCATTCAATTTGATGCGTAAGCGAATGTTAAAAAGAAGAAGCAGACAAAAAAAAATTGTGGAAAATAAACTCGCTGTTTTTATATCATTTTTAAAGTTGCTTTGCCGCAGGGCGGCGAATTTGTGGGTGGTGGTTGGCACAAACAAGGTTGTTGGGTCAGCTGCAAAAGATAGCAAACAGCGTTCAAAGTTGTTACTTGCCATAAACTGAGTAAAGTGATTATTACACAGACATTTGACATTAAAGTTTAAGGCCAATGAGTCGCTGCTGGTGTTCAAAATGAATGAATAAAATATTATTTTTATTATAGCGCATACTTGTAAATATTTTTCTGTTATTAGTTGGACTCTACATATACTATAATACTGTGTTGAGTGACTTTTAGATGTCCTTGCCGTAGGCCTGTTAATTAGTCTTTTGTACATAATATTGAGGTGATGATAACACTTCAAGTCGTCTGTCATAAACATTCATTAAAAGCAACATAATAAACATCATTCATAAAATAAATCAGGTAGTTTCGCTCAACAATTCAATCAACATTAACTTTTATGTCTGGCACATTAAAAGATCTTCAGCTTTTTATCTTATCTATCTATTCGACGCAGCCTCTTTCCCTCTCTAAAAATGTATATATAGTATATATCAACTGGTTTGGAATGTTTGTTTCTGTTGGCCACAGCCCCAGCTTTCCAGAAACAAATAAAACTCCCACTACTCGATTCAACATTCTATCAGTTATCGTTGTGCAAAATGTGAAAACTTTAGCGTAGACTGGGAAATCCAACACCTAATTTATTTTAATTAATTTACTCGGCAAAGACAATCAGCGCGAGCAGCAACAGTAAACACCAGCGAAAGGAAAGGCTTTAGGGCTAATCAGTGAAGCTGAACTGAGACTCAGATTGCGACAGCGACTGGGACATGAATGTCAGTTGTTCGTGACGTCAAACGTTTGATAATAATTCAATTAAAAATTTAACAAGCATTAAATTAACGGTATAATTAGCGCAATTCACGAAATATTTAATGGGATTATGAAAGCAAAATTTCATTTTAGACAACTTCGGTTGGGCCTTTAGCTCCTTCCGGCAAATATGATAACAAAACGTGGGAGTTGCGCCAGCTGCGAAGCGACTAGCTGAAAGAGATGTGACGACTAAGAAATACCCTGGATAAAGAGCTATGCGAATAGAGTATGTATACAAAAAAAAGAAGCCAAATTGACTTGATTGTACCCTGCTCAGCTCCTGTTTTGTGGGTTAACAGGGTATAGCGTGGGGGAGCGGGCAGCATCGCAGCAGACAAATTATGAGGCTGGCAATAAACTTCCGCACGAAATTAGCGCAACTTCCTGGCAAGCCCAAGAGTTGCCCACGACGACGTTGACATGCCAGCCATGAGCAGTGTTAAGAGACGACCGAGAGAGCGAGACAGACAGAGAGAGAGACGCCAGAGAGACGTAGGCAATGGCTGCTGGGAGATGGCATCTCTAGTGTTTGGCGTTGCCAGCTGGTTACGTTTTGTTTTGTTTTGCAATTTCACAATTGATACAATTAATATTTACCTGTAATTCGTGCTCGACGCGTCGTTTGTTATTGTGCTGAAAGTTGTGGCGCGGGCGTCGCTGGGAGTGGCACACACAGCAATAAATATATGTGTGTATAGCGCAAGAATAGGTGGCAAGGCTGGTAGACGACCTCAAACACGACACCGACACAGACACGCACACAGCCAGACACAAACACACACACACATACACTCAAAAAGCACAGCACACAGCAAACAATCTCTCTTTTAGCTTAGTTGCAAAAGCAAGAAAAACTTTTATTTTTATGCAATATTTTGTTGTTGATGTTTTCTTCTCTCTTCTTCGGCTGCAATTAATGCAATGACGAAACTATTTATAGATTTTGATTGGTTCGTATAGCAACAAAAGGGAAACGTTGTAAAATGAGCAAAATGGCAACAGCAATAGCAACAAACTCAGCTACAAAAGCACCAGCTGCAGCAGCAGCGACAACAAAGCTGGCCACAAAGCGGCTGAAAAAATCGATAAATTTGTCGACGCTGACAGCGCAGCCAGCAGAGGGCAGGGGGGCTGCTGCTGCCAGACATTGCCGGTTGCTGCTTCTGTTGTTGTTGTTATTATTGCTATTGCTGTCGTAGCTCAAATTAAATCAAAGTTCAAAGTTGCTTAAAGTTCAATTCACTTTGTCACTGCAAATATTTATATTTATATGCACATATATATATATATAAATATATAATATAAATGTATATATATATATTATTTGTATAATTTGCGCGCCAGCAGCAGCAGCATCATCAATTACGCTCTCGCTCTCTCTCACGTGTTGTTATTGCTGCTGCTGTGGGGCGTTCGAGGGGGAAGTTGTTGTAAACGAGAAAAAAGCACCGAAAAACAGTTGCGCGCCCGTAAAGTTTGTTGTTAGGCTGATGTCTCGTTGGGTTCGTCTCGTCGGCACGAGCAACGAAGTTCAACTAATTGCCGAACGTGCCATGCCGGCTGAAACTGAACGAAGCTGAAGTTTTGTCGACTGACGTCGCCGTCGACGCTGACGTTGCCGTCGCAGTCGCTGGCGCTGGCACTCTCAATGCCCTGCGGGCAATTGCATGTGCCGACTGAGTTTGGCCTCGCTGCCAGCTTTTTACTGTTATTGTTGGGGAGCGTCGGCGACGCTGCGTTACTCTCTGCCTGCCTGCTTGGCTAGCTGGCTAGCTGGTTGGTTGGCTGGTTGGCATGCAACTCCAGCAGGTTTCCGAGTCGTATGTCTGGCTAGACAAAGCAGACAACGACGACGCGTCGCTGCTGGCGTCAAACTTGCCGTACAAGTTGGTGCTCTTGTGCGAATTTGTTATGCCGGTTGCAGTCGCAGTCGCAGCAGACGTCGTCGTCGTCTAGCTAAGCTTTGGTGACGCTGTGAAGCGTGCATGTTCTTGTTAGCTGTTGTTGTTGCTGTTGTTGTTAGTCATATTGTAAAATGCCAGTTATCTTCTTCTGTTCTGTCTGCTTTTTCTTTGTAGTCGTAGTCTCTGCTATACAAGTTGGCAGAGCGCAAAACTTTGAGATAGGCTCAGGAACAGACAGACAGCATTTCCAGAGAAACAAGCTCTCTGAAACTTACTGCGGTTTCCATCATATCATTAAATAAATATCCATGTGTGTGTGTGTGTACATATTTATGTGTCTTTGCTGCGGTTGCATCATGCAGCGGTACTTCGTATGGAGTAAGTGGAACTTCAAAGATTATCAATCTCAAAACATTTTTGGTTCACATTATGGTTAATGCGCTTGTAAAATGCTCTATTTTTGGCTAGTTACAACAGGAAATGATGTCTGCTGTAACCACAAATTCATGTTGTAGAAGCTAAGTGAAGCATTATGATCTGCATAGCTTTTAAAGCTGAGCAAAAATATTTCTATCAGAGTCCGATAGATCTAGATTCTTATTTTCCCTTGAAATTTGGAACTTCCAGAGCTGGAAACTTCTTTTAAAACTTAATAAAAGTTTTCGTAAGAAACTTATCCTTTCCTATTCGTAGTAAACATAAACACTTAAGAATCATCCAAGTTCTTTAGCAGTCCATAATGATCAAAAATTATTACATGCAACTTGTCGCACTTTGCAGACAACTTTAACCCTCAATTCTAATGGCTTTAAAACCACATCAATGGTATTTTTTTTATGTTTTCTTTCTTTTTTTGTTAGTTCAATTGAAAAACTATCAAAGGTGACAAGTTTATGATGTGTGATTTGCTGAAAACTGACCACAAAGTTCAACTGGTCAACGTGTGTGAACGGCAAAAAAAAGAAGAAGACGTCGGCGAATAAGAAGAAGCAGTCGAATACTTATACAACAGTTTTATTGTGGCACTCAAGCAGCAGCATATAAAAAAGTTTTTCTTGGCTCGATCGTCGACATTGGCTGTGGCCATTAGTTATTAACAACTGCTAAGAAGTGTTGTAAAGCGCCACAAAACATAAATGTAAGCAGACGATTACATTAATGCCTCTTGCTGTTGTTGTTCTTGTTGTTGTTGTTGTTGTTGATGGTTTTGCGTATACAATAAAAATCTTCAACATTTGAGACAAGAGCGCCCAAAATGCGAAAAGCAACAAAACTTGTTGACGGGCCCAAAAGCTCGACAAAGTTTCGCTGAAAGGTGGAGAAGATGGGGAGATGGGGAAAATGCGGCATTGCTTTTGGCATTTGAAGAGTTGCGGTTTAATTGTTGAAAACTTTGTTTGTTTGCCTGCTGGAGCGCTTATTGCATTATTAATTAAGCATGAAAATGGTGGATAGAAAACGAGCAGAGGAAAACTCAATCGAGTTCTTAACCGGCGCTCAACAACTGAAGAGGTTGCACATGTCAACAGCAGTTGAAGTAGCTGTAAAACAAGACCGCAGAGAGAGCTAAAGAAAGAGAGATAGGGAGAGAGTGAGAGAGAAAAAGATAGCCACAAACTTATAAAAGTCCCGTGCCTACCAAAAAATAAGAAAATCAAGGCACAAATTAATGCGCGTGTAAACGAAGACAACATCAAAAGCAAGAAAAACCAAAACAAAGCCAAGTTGTAACAAACTTGCTGAAGGAAAAACTAATTCCCAAAAAAAAAAGAAATATATATATATACAGAGAGAGACAGAAATATAAAAAACAAAGGACAAAGGCAACGTAACAAAAACCGAACCAAAAGTAGCCAAACAAAAAAAAAAACGAATGTAAGGAAAATGTTGCTAACGAGTAGATAAAATAAATAAAAGACAACAAAGCAACTGTGATAGGGCAGCCGGGTAGAGGAGGGTGGTAGGGCAGGGGCGGGGAGTTACCGGGTCATGCATTGCAAAGGCAAACAACTTTTTAGCCAAATGCCAGCGAAGGCCGTTTCCCAAGCTGCCAGCCAACAAAAGTACCGTAAAGGCGCTGCGAAAAATGGACAGAGCGCATATTTTGAAGTCACCCCTTCCCCCCACCATCCTCCCCATCTGTGTGTGTGTGTGTGTGTATCTATCGCTCTCTCAGAGTGTGTTTGTGACGCAGAGCTACATTTGTTTCTTCTAGTTGCAAAAACCTGACTGCGACTTCGACAACAACAACAAAAACAACAACAATTGGAATGCTGCTTGACAAGTGGCAGCGTCACAGCAGCAGCAACAGCAACAGCAGCGGCAGCGGCAGCACAAAGGCCAAGGGGTGGTGTGTGGAGGCTGGGAGCTGCTTGCAGCATCACTGGCGATGCGTGGCGAAAGCTCTCCCAGCCAAGAATCCGAATCGGATTCTGGATTTGTCTGTTGGCAGTTTTGCCAGTAGTTGTGTGAGTGTGTGTTGATTTGTGTGTGTTAATGTGTGTGCATCATGCTATGCGCTATGATTTCTAAACTTTTAACGCTGCAGATGCACTACGGACAGAGATACATTTTATGCACTTTGCAGATAGTTATACGGAACACTTTTGGCCATGGTTATGGCTAGTTGGGTCAGCTGACGCTGCCGCCGCTCCTGTCACTGCTGCTGCTGCTGCTGTCGCTGTTCATGCCACATGCAACATGCGGGTAGCTTCACACGAATATCGTTAAGCTGTCCGCCTTGTCGCAAAATGCTCAGCTCGAAAAAGCAACAAAACCAAGAGAAAAATATACATGGCTCAAATGATCTCATCTAACTTGAAATATTAAAAGTAGATTTTTTGTTGGCTTGGAGGATTTCGAATTCTTCCGAGCTGAAGACATGTTTGTCTAGATTACGGCATTTTCTTCTGGCTAGAATAAAGTGGCTTACACAAGAACTCAGCTATCAACTGATAGTTTTGGCTCATACGTGATATAATGATCTGATCTGTCTGATGTCGACATGTATACTACTTACAGTCATATATTCCAGGGATATATTCCAAGTTTGAAGCTTATTCGTTCAATTTGCAACAAAAGATATAAACAAGTATAGCTTAAGGCATTGAAAATCTCTGCTTAACGGATACATACTTTTTTTTTAACATTATATAACATTCTGCAGGTGTATAAAAAGAGCTTCCATTTCAAACACAGAGAGAGAGGAACGGTTAAAGAGGAAGATGCATAAAAGGCGGCCTCAAAGCATTTTCTAAAATTGCTGACGCTCCGCCAGCAGCAGAAGCACCACCAGCACACCACAACCATCACTTTGCCTTCCGGCAACGCACCTGCAACACCAGCCCATAGCTCCAACCACCCGCTTGTGCACCATATTGGCCCTAAAGTCAGCGGCTTAATCCACATGGGCCCCGTTGCCAGCCAGCACCGATGTCTACGAGCATCGAGCGACGCGTTTTATGAGCCTACCTGCTAACATCAAGGTTAGCACACTTATACGCAAACACACTCGCACACACACACACACACACATGTGCGTTACGTTATTACGTCCGGAGGAGGCATATTTGAGCCCATCTCTTGGCCTCTTTGCCGTAGTTTAAGCCAGTGGCTTAGTTCACAGGGGGTCGCTTCGCAGCTCTTCCAAAATGGCAAGTTGCGCAAAGTTTTTCTTACTTTCCCCGCTTTTTCCTCTTCCACTTTTTTATTTTTTTGTTTTTTCTTCATAACTTTTCAAATCTTGTGTGATAAATGATGAAATAATCTGTGTGGCAAGCCTTGGAAAGACTTGCTAAACGAGAAACAAAAAAAACGAACGAAATTCCTGCTTTTTATGAATGCAAATGCTTCGTTTTCATTCCCAACAAATTTGAACAGAGAGAAAATAAAGTTTCTCACATAAATAAATTGAAAACAAAACGAAAAATAGTTGGATAATAAATAAAATTTGTATTTCAATTTGTATTTCAAAAAAATATATATATATATTTTAACTCAGTAAAAGGTGAATAAAAATCCATGGTTTATAGCTAAATTCATATTTATGAATAGATATAAAAAGATTTAAAAAAACCAAGCTTATATTGACTGCATAGAATTCGCTTTTATATATATATGTATGCTAAGCGATGCAGGAAAAATATGCATCAATAACATTTCTTTAAAGAGTAACGACGAAAAATCAATAAACAATTAAAATTTTTATAATTTGTTCAGAAACATATATGCTTGAAAGATTCTCAAACATAAAATTCGACAGACTCTAACTCCTCTTTGATTACTTTGTGAAACATATACCGTTAAACATAAAAAGAGTTTAGCTGCTCTTTTATTAATTGCCATATATCCTTGGGGAAATCTGCTTGATCCTTTTTTCTATGTTCTTTGCTTAGGTACAGTAACATTTTTACTAACTACTAAGAACAAGCATTTAATCTGTTTTATGACTCGCTCGTAAGCTCTATTCAAGAAGCTTGCACAACTATGTGCTTCAAATGTGCCACAAACGCTTGTGGCATATGGATATTTACAGCTATTTACATGACCTTTATGTTGATGTATGTTTGGGTACGCACATAAACTCATTTCTCGCAATTTCACTTTTGCTAATTTTCATGTTCAGTGGTGTGGGGCCTAACCAAGCCGCAGAGGAGCATGCAACGGCGTTGCAGCAGCAACAGAAGCATATCAGCAGCAGCAAAGTCTAAACTCAGCTACGTTACCACACATTTCCCCCACAAACGTTGACATTGTTGAACGCTGCGGGCAAAGAGCCGAAGACAGGGCAGCGGACAGCAACTGTGGCATGCAGGGCACGCTCAATCATGCTCAGCCATGTGGCATCCACACCAGCTCGTAAAATACGCCGGCCAAGGCCCAACAATGTCATCATCAACATCAACGTTGTTGGCCAAAAAACAAAAGCCCTCGGGCAACTGGCAAACGTTAACTCCAAGTGGCCAATGAAAAATATCAACAAGGCAAAGGCAAAATCCACAAAACCAAAAGGATTTGCAACACACACACACATACACAAACAAACACACACAAACACACGCACACATACACACACTATTTGTGGAGACAAAATGCACATAAGTACAGTAATTACTTACAAACTACAACTTGCAAATCTTTAATATTCATTCAAGAATCGAATCAAATTTATCTGATTGTTTTTCAGAAATCCTTTTTAGATATGCGAACAAATATTTCTTGATATTACAAACTGTTTTTTATATTTTAAAAAAATGTACTTCATACTGGGAAATATGTAACATGTTGTACAAAGAAATGCAAATATTTATTTTTAATATTTTTAGTAATAAAATTTACTCTTTCGACTGTTATTTGTTTTTTTTATTTTCCAAAAATGTAGCCTGGAATTGAGCAAAAGCAAAAAATTCTTTTAAAAAATATAATAACTGAAAAATAATCGAAATAAAACAAAAAATTCAGTTCTAATTTCAATTTGCAAGTGTTTACTGTATTTGCCTGAAGGCAGCCATCTAAAGCACTTGCAGCACACAACTAGTTGCCGCTAATAAATGGATTTTGGGCCATAAACCTCAAAAGGTATTTGGCTGTTGCCAAGCAAAGCGCCACTTTAAATATGATTAATGTTTGTCGGCGTGGGCACAATTTTGCCAAGATATATTTTCATGGCTTCTGCATTAAAAATGCATGAAATTATATGCAGGGCAAAAGACGAAACCAGACATTCAACCAGCCAGACAGTCAGACAGACGGAGAGACAGAGGACAGGGCAGTCGAGGCTCGGCATCGATTTTTGGGCAAGTTATGAGCTCAATTTCAATCTGTGTGTGTGTGCGTCGCCCCCAAATACTTTACACAAATTGGCTTGGGGGGGAGAGGAGCACCATTAAAAATCCAAGCGTGCCAGTTTTTTTTTTAAGTGTGCCTTTGCCTTTCGAGTGCGTGTGCTGAGTGTGTGTGTATGTGAGTCCTGCTGTGCGAGTGTCTCGGCACAGGACAGCTCTCATTCATATTGTGGTTGTGATTGTGTTGTTGTTGTAGGTGTAGGTGCAGGCAGCGTGTCGGCTCCAAGGGTGCCTGGCAATTAGCTTTGACAAATGTGCGGTTGGAAGTCGGTTTAATGGATAATGGATAATGGATAATGGACCAGGACATGGGATATCAAAAGCATTTTCTTCATTCCCCATTCATGCACAGCTGCATGTAAGTTTGATGCTTTAAATACTGCAATATTTATATGCAAATGTTGAAGATGAATGGCAATTGCTTTTTGGGGTAGAAAGAAGCTCCATTTGAGATTGCCACTTTAGATTTTTGGACATTGATTTGGTTTTTGAAATGGTGCAACAGGAGTGGTGAGAACTGGAACATTTGAAATAGGGTTTTAATGTTGTTGTGGCTCGCATAGAGTTCTCTCAGCTATACACTTGTATTATCACCTACACTTGATGTGTGGAACATGTTATTGACACCCAGTTTTGGATAGCTGCAAGAAGCTGCTGATAATACCGGACCAAGGTGGCATAGACTTTAGCTATTATTCTTGCGCTCTCATTTCTCTATGACTTTTCTAATTGTTTTAAAAAATTTTTATTTACTTATGCTTTCACAGGTTGAAGCCCAAAAATCTTTTCAGCTGCATAGCATTTTTTACACATTTTTTTTTTTTTCGCTTACCCTTTAAAAGAACTTTTTGAATATATCGTCAAGTAACTTACCTAAAAAGAGAAAAGAACAAAAGTTATGCATTAGCAGAGCACTTCAAGCACTTTATTTGTGAAGTTACTTTAATATTAACGACTGCCAAAAAGAATCTCGTTGCCAAGAGCTTTAAGGGAGGCAGAGGCAGATGTATGTATGTGTATAAGAGAAGAAGACATAACGCATAAAAAAAGCAACTGAATCAGCAACAATTTTGCGTCATAAGCGATGACATTAAGAGCAGAAAGAAATACACACACTGACTGATAACATTATGCATGTGTGTGTGTGTCTGTGTGTGTGTGACCACAAAGTGTCCAAGAGTCGTACGCTGAAAAACAACGCAGCTCCTGGAACTCATTAAACTTTCATGGCCAAGAGCTCATCTGGTTTTACAAGCAGCGACTATATATGTACATATATATTTGCAGCAGCGACTGAACATATGGAAAGTGTAAGACATACATTGTGGTTGTGTGTGTGTGAGTGTGTGTGTGTGTCTCAGATATAAGAGTTTATGTAGAAATGCGGCAGGCAAATGGAAAGCAATTGCCAATTGCTGTATAACTCAACAAAGCAGCTTGAGACTACAAGCTAGGCTGTAGTCCATATGTGAGAAAGTGGAGGCAGGCTGGCAAGCGTGGAGGGGGGAGGGAGGGAACAACCATGTAAAACTGGCAATCGAAGGATAAATAAATGGCCCACAGCAGCCACAAAGATGCTCAGTCCGAGAGCCAAAGATACGACCAAAGATATAGCTACAGAAACAGATACAGCTACAGATACGGCTACAAATGCGAACTGAGTTGACGACGCATTTGCAAAAAAAAAAAATATATATATATAGATATATCTGGATATATATATATATAAGAGAAGGCGCACATTTTTACGACTCGACTGGCGCCCAGTGTCTTTTCAGCATTTGCGGATTTTACGAGCTACACACACACAAGTACAGAAGGAGAAAAATCAAGCATGAAATGTGGGTGTGTCGCTCTAACTGTCAGCACGTGTCCTGTCTGTGTGTGTGTGTGTGTGTGTGTGTCAGTCTGATGTCCTTCGACAGCAGCTCGTTAGAAAGTTTGTCAGGTTACGGACTTTAAAGGGAAACTTTATAAAATGCAAGCGAATACAAATTAGAGGCGAAACCAATTTTAATTGATTTTACACCAGAAGTTTTACAACCACGCCCCCTAAAAGTATGCAATGCATTTGTTAGTCCGGCTCAAGCAACAGGCAACAGGCTGACAAAAGTTTTGAGACTGCTGCAGCAGCATATTGCCAACTATTGCATTTTTAATAGCCATCATCGCATTGACCACTATTCCCAAATGCAGGACATGCTCGTTTGCTGGTCATGATTGATGGAAGATATCTCTCTCTCTCTCTCTCTCTGTCTCTGTCTTTCGGCCAAGTGCATTTCGTCTGACAAGCGCAAATTTTATTATCCTCAATTGTCAATTTGCTGGCGCCTCTTGCTCAGCTCACAGTTAGTATACGGAATTTTAACGAGTCTAAGCTGCTACGCAAATTCAATTTCCAACTCACTTGCTGAGACTCCATCTGTTGCATGGCACACAATGAGCAAGTGTGCCTCGCATAAATGAATGAATGCATAAACTAAGCCACAGCCGATGCCAGTTCAGTTCCAGTTCACAATATGCTCAACGTGTTTAAATTGCTTAAGTCTGAGCTAAGAATAGACTAAGAATCGATAAAGATGACACACTACTTAGCATCGAGAGAGCTCCACTGGGAAATAGCCTGAACGCAGCTGCTAAATATATTATTTCAGTTTTATTAGAAAATTGAAAATTTAAAGTTTTCCACACTCAAATACGTTAAGAAAGAAAATTAAATAAACTTGATCTGCGCGGGGTATACAATAACTCACATTCCAAATTGATAGTATCTAGCTCTTATGGTCTCTGAGATTCGTGTGTTCAGATACGGACATGTTGATATATCCTCTGTCCATCTATATCTATAATGAATATAAGTTATGGACTCGAAGATGCTTCCTTCTGCCTGACACATAAATTTACACAACTTCAATATACAATTTTTACCAATTTTTAATGAATCCTGGCAATCGAGTTTCCAAATTGGAAATGATCCAAACATGTAGTGATAATTGGTTCAGTTTTCGATTGACTAGACTTCAGACCCATTGCTCTTTACTGACTGATGTTGAACATGATTCATTTGATTGGCATGCGCCAAAATGTGGTTTGGAACTTTAACAAATCATTGAATATAAATATTTGGAGTGCTTTGAAGCCGAAAACCAAATACAATTTCAATTTCAATTCCATTAGCTGTTTGAAAATACATTTGATAATGCAGCGGCTGCCAAACAAGTGAAGCTGCGAGACCAGCACACACATAGATTGTTTAGTGGGGAGGTGGGGTTGGTGGGCGGTAGGTGGGGGAGGGGACTGATAGCTATTGTGCCAGCTGGCACACGAAAAATCAACAAACCAAGTCGCTGGACGACTGCAGCGACATTCGCACCAAATGACGGAAGTGTTGATAAAAGAGTCACAAAGGCAGCAGCGACAGCAGCAGCAGCAGTAGCAAAAAAATAAACGACAGAAAGAAAAATAGGAAAATAGAAAAGAAAATAGAATAGTGAAAAGGTGGTACATATATGAGGCATGAGACGAGCAAATGTTTCCGGCACAGTATAATGACCAGGACATCAGAGAGATTCTATATCCTTCTTTCTCTCTCTCTCTCTCTCTCTCTCTCTCTCTCTCTCTCTCTCTCTCTAGAGACATTTCATAATCAGATATTGGCCCATGGACAGCCATTTGACGGCGTCAACCTCATCAAGTTTTAATATTATTGTGCAATTATCGTTAGCAGCAGGTCGAACATCCGTTATGCGGCATATCCTTGATAGTACCTGTTGTCTGTTGTCTGTCAGCACATTGTTGCCCCTTTTCGCTTATCGCAAATGTGACATGTGAGTCACAAAAAGTTATTGAGCTTTATGCACTTCTTGCACTTTATGCCCCAAACGATAATGATGATGATGATAATGACGATGCCGCTGATTGTTAGCTTTTGTGCAGAGACCTCTTAACTTCTGCCCCTTTTTCCCCTTTTACACCAGCTCAACAAAGGTTGAAATTATTCAATTGAAATAGTGTTTGTTCTGCTTTGGCTTCTAAAATTTCCAGTACGCTTTCAGTTTGCACTTTTGTGCCCAGGCGTCAGCTGGCTCTGGCCACATGACAAACAGAGCCAAATGAATGCAACAACTCAACTGCAACTCACCGCAACCAGCTGGAAACCTGTTCTCCTGTATAAACATTGTCAAAGTATAAAAATAGAAAAAAAAAAAATGAAAATCTCAAATTACACACAGGTACACAAAATGGGCGGCAAATGGAGGGAGGTGTGGCAGTAACTGCTGTTACTGCTGCTGCTGCTGTTTGTTTTTCGTGTTGTACGTGGCAAATGCATTGGCTCGGAATTGACAACTCGGTTAAGCTAACAATATTTGAATAGCAGACCAGGATAATGCATGGCTGGCCAGACTTTGGTTACCTCTGCAAATCTGGCTAATGGCGCACCCAAAGACCAGAGACACACACCGAGCAGTGAGAACGGAGACAGACAGATAGTTGGGGCTGGGCAAGTGCAGTAGTGCAATTATTATTTTTTTTTTTTTTTCCCCTGACATGCCCTCAAATTCTGTTTGTTTGCACAGGTGAAACGGCAAATCAGATACTAGAATGTCAAACAAAAATTGCTGTACAACCAACAATGGCAATCAAAAGGGTGTCCAGACCTGGAACCATATATTTCACACCTAAAACACAACACAAAACTGCCTTAAGGCATGAGGCAAGCAACTATTTTCGATTCACAACTTAAAGTTAAGGAATCCCTTAGGATAGATGATTATCTATCAAGCATTCCTTAGTTTAAGTGCGGTTTTTAATATAACATAAATAAAATGCTTCCAATTTTGCCAATCACTTGCATATTTTCAATATGAGTTTGCCAAGCTGCTTCAAATAACAAGAATTTGCCGCAATGCAGCTGACAGGCAAAATCAAACCAAACATTTCAAGAGCTTGGGAAACAGTTTAGCCAGAAATACGCAGAATAAAAATAGGAATGGAGCTGACAAGCTTCGCAATAAGCGCTCACGCTCACCTGCAACAAATGCTGCACACAAGTTGGCATACGAAGAAAAATTACCGGTGAAAATCAAACAGAAGTGCGATGGAAAATTATTTCCACGAATAGCAAATTATTTGCAGTGCCGCACAAAAATCACAAATGCAATGACAAACAATAATAAAAAAAAAGGAAATATATATGCGAATTTCAAGCTGATTAAATAATTCAGCATTTTTATGAATTGCTTAAAGAAATAAAGGAGGATATAAAAAAAACAAGCTGTCACAATCCGAATTCCGACAGCAGCTGCGTTTGATGAGCCACAGAGCGGTAAATATACCAATAAAAATGTAAAAAAAAAAAGGGAAGCAAAAAAAATAAAAATTCAGACAAATTTGACATATTAAAATCGGGTTTTGGTTTTCAACGAAATGCACATAAAAGAGACAAACTCACCGGACGTTCAATTTGAAAACAGCGATGTCATTAAAAATTTACGTTTATTTAAAAAGGCAAAAAGCTGTCGCCGCAATCGGCTTTAAAAAATAACCAACAAAAAGAGAGGGCCCAAAAAAAGAGTACTTGTCAACGAGCTAAATATAAATAAAATGCCAAAAAGGCCAATGCGGTTCTTGAGTTCGTAAGGAGCTCAAAAACAAACAAAAATCAAACAAAACAAAAAGGTAGAAATAAGCAGCTTGTGACAAATGAGCGGCGGCGAGATGCTTTCACCCGCTGGCCCCCCTTCCACTCCTCCCCACAGCCACATTTGTCCCATTCCTACGTCAACGTGGCTTAAGGTACATGCCATTAAACATGGGTCAAAAGGTCAATGCATAATTTGTGGTACTTTTCGCAAGCAACGTGGACTTCACTTAGGAACAACAATAGCCAGCTGATTGAATTAATCAGTGCCTTTAAATGCACAAAATATCTCAATAAAATAAACAAGACATTCATTAAACTCCAAGCTTAAGCAGCGAAGACCCTCAATGAGGCAAGGTATTACGCAATATATATATATATTCATTCTGTTGTGATTAGAATAAATCTCAGGCATTTCCAATTGGATATTTATTTGCAAATTAGCATAGCATACTTTGTAGCGCGTGCGCTAACTGCAGATCATCAAATAATCGTAAAGGGACTTTTGCCAACGCTTCTTGCACCTTTGTTTTAGCATTAATTTTTACACAAATTTGCATTTCATTAACAACTAAAAAGAAATTTACTGCTTACGCGCATACACGAACAGAGGAAGGGGTCGATGGGGTGTCGCGTTGCCAGCCGGCACGCACCATAAGCACATTTAGCACATTTTTTGTTGTTTTCCTTTTTTGCCCCTGTTGTAGTTGAATGAAAAGTAAATTTACAAAACGTGCTGCTGGCTGGCACCTCAGACGTCCCTTAAGGGTTGAAAGGTTGCAAGTAAGATGGCTGACGGTTGGGGAAAAAGAAGACAAAGTTGAGTGGCAAAGATGACAACATGTGGCGGCAACAAAAGCAGTGCACACAACAAGTCCTGAAACTGAAGCAGAGCAGAACGCGGAGTACGGGTTGGTGGGCAGGCAACTGACAGGATTGTCAAGCTTTGCCGTGTGCGCACAAAAACGCGCTTCATTATTTTGTTGCCGTAGCCTTTTGTGGCACACACACAGGCACACATAAGCACACACACAAACACATTGAGGCACGCAAAGCCCCCAGCTTTGTAGGCCCCTCAGTTGTGCGTATGTAATTTAGTGTAAATTACTTTGAGAGAGCCTCGCAATTTTAGTTTTTTGACAGTAATTGACACACATACACTCAAACACACAAGTCAACCACACACACACACATACACGCACACTCAAAACAGAGAATGTCTGCGTCTGGCAACATAATTTTTAATTGTATTTGTGCACCGTGTTATAAACGACGCGCTTTCATTTTACTTTCTATAAGCAAAAAAGGTTGCTTTGTCGCCCGCCCTTTCTGGCTTCCGCCTGCCACTGCCCGCCTGCCCGCCTGACACTGCCCCTCCAACTTCATCTTGAGATTTTTCGCATTGCTTTTTAAGGATATGCTGTGAACCGGAAATGGCAAGGACTGGCTTTTTTCTTGCCTCTCAGCTTTTGTTGCGCCTTTCATATTTTCTCTTACATTTGTCTTTTTCTTTTCATTTCTTTTCTTTTTTTTTTGGGTAGCGCCTAACAAGAATTCATTAAATTTTCGGTTGATATTTGCTCTAATGAGCATGAATTGTGGCGCTTGGAATGAAATTGAAATTGAAATGGCAACGGAAAATAATTCATGAATTGATGTATGAGCTAATTTGTAAAAGGAACAAGCAATTTTCAAGATGAGCGCTTCAGTTTCCGCTCTCATTCAACGCATTTCTTATGACGAGGCCTTTTCGTATATTTGCAGATATATTTGTATCATTTTGTAAATGATAATGCAATCTGGGAAAGCTTTAGTTGGATTACTATAGAGCTGAGTCAGCTGTTGAAAATACAACTCAAAGAGTTGTAAATGTTTTGCTGCTATTTAAATGCCCATTGCATGTGGCAAGCAATTTGCAGTTATTTGCCTTAATTTAAACTAAATACGCAAGCAGCTTTAATTAAGCGCATAATCAACTGCATAGAAAAAACGTTGGTTGTTGTTGTTGTTGTTGTTGTTGGCAACTGTCGACCAATGTGCATAATTTAAGCCAAGCTGTACAAAGCCAACAGCACAAAACAACAAAACAAGGCATGCTGCAGTCGCAAGAGCTCAACTACGAGATACCCTAAGCGCAGCTGTTAAATATATTAATCAATTAAATTTCCTCACCCGAATGTAAGCATGCTTGGATGAGATCAATATGGGAATACATTTTGGACAATAACTTGAGTGTTTCTTATACGAACTGGTTAATTATTAATTCCCAGTCATTTGCCTGCTCTAGACTTGTGTACAACACCAATGCACATATTTTTAAAGGGTATTTAGGGTGTTACAAGCTGGCTTGTAAACGCGAGCAGCTGCGAACAAGCAAAATAACCAAAAAACAAACAAGAACATTTCAAATAATCCATTAATGCGTCTAATCCACGCAATTCAGTTGCGTATTTTCATTTTTCAACAATTCCTTTATTTGGCACTGTTTTTATGTTTTTTGCGTTTTTTTTTTGCGACTGTAGCATCGTGTGCAATAAAAAATTAAGCACATGTATTCCAGTTATGGGTTAATAACCTGCAGCAGCAACAGCAGCAGCAGCGACAGAACGAAGAGGTGCAGTTAGAATAAAATGACGAGATGGAAGAGGAGCTCGAGCGAGCAGCAGGAGGAGGAGCAGTAGCAGGAGCAGGAGCAGTAGCAGGAGCCTAAAGTCGCCACTTAATATTACCAGCAGCACTCGATGCAGCTGCTGCCTGTACAGTTAAAAGGTGGCGGGGTTTGGGGCAGGTCGTTGCTGCAATGGCGGCAAATGCAAAATGGCGGCTGCCACATGATGCACGAAGCAGGACGACGGCAGAGCACAGAGCAATATGAGTTTGAGCGCTGAGCATATGCATTGCATGCATATTAATAACACTAAAAACTACAGCAGCAGCAGCAGCAGCAATGCGCCCACTCCAGACAGTGGGACAGACGGCAGAGACGAAGACTTGCAGTGGTATGAAATGGGAGGCACAGTGGCACACACACACACAAACAGTAGAGCGGACAGGCGCGGTTGACTTTTATGCTAGGAAACGGTTGAGTGTGTGTGTATCTGAGTGTGTGTGTGTGAGAATTGAATTGCTTCAAGTGCCCTTAAATTGCCCTCATTACATAGACAAACACACACATACACACACCCACACACACAGAAATGCAGGCGCATGCATGACAGACACTTGAAAAGTGTTGCCACAGCTGCGCTTTTACAAATAGCCACGCCCCACATGACCATATACCGCCCACAAAATGCGGCACTCACACACACACACACACACACACATGCCACTTTTCATTTCCGGCTTGCTACCCGCCTCAGTCTCCTCCTTACACTAAACAGTGCCACTCATCTATCTACTTATGCTTTATATATTATCTTCTCACTCTGCTGTCTTTTGTCTTCTTTTCTTTCTCTCTCTCTCTCTCTCTCTCTCTCTCCTTTTTCTAAGGTTTAGCCAGTCTGCATATATTAAGGCCATCTTTGACAACTGACCCCCAAAAAAAAATGCCCACTTGAACAAGTTGCCAGCTGGCTGTGATTTATAACGGTTTACCTGCCCAGAGACAGATAAAGTAGCTCAGTTTCAGATTAAAACCGAAATTTCGAAAAATTCTGTATCAAATTTAGATTCTTTTCTGTAAGTTTAGATTTGTATTTTAGCTAGGATTTTAGTCTGCCAAACCCAAACATACATTAATACGACAAATATCTAGTTTTGACAGTTTTTTATGCTCTTCCGTAAAAAAGTGCTTCTCTCTTTTCGCTTATCACTTTTTCTTTACTTGGCTTTTTTCGTCGCTGGCTTTCGTTCGTCGTTTTCGCAACGTTAACTTCAGAGTCGGAGCGGATGTTGATGATGCTGCTGCTGTTGCTGCTGTTGTTTTTTCCTTCAGTGGCAAGTAAAAGCCCAGCTGCAACAACAACAACATTTATGTTGATTTAATTTCTGTGCCATTTTCTAAGCATTTGCGAAATTAAAAGCAACACGGGCAACAACAGCAGCCCAGTTGATCCGTCGTCGTTGCTGTTACCCTTAGCCTGGCTTTTAATTTGTTCTGGAATGCGGTCAGCGCCAGAGTGAACCAGGAGAAGAGTGCCTTTAGCAATTTGCCTGGTTGCAGTTTGGTTGATATTGTTATTGTTGTTGTTGTTGTTGTTGTAGTTGTTTTTGGCAAATGCACATTTATAATTTTATTACTTGGGTTTTAATTATTTTGCTGAAAGTGTGGCGCACACAGCTGAAATGCAGCCAGGCCAGTTGTAAAACTTTAAGCTTTTGGAATTCTAATAAAAATAGCTAAGCATCTGAAATGTCGACACTCAAGAGCCGAGCTATCAAGTAAAATGCAACCAGCAGCAGAGCGGCAGAGATGACGTCACAAGAGTTCAATTTTACCGTAAATACTTTTCGATTCGAAGAGTTGTGGCATGGTGCGGTGCGGCAAGTGGATGGAAGTGAATGGAATGAGCTTAGCGGTTAGCAGACAGCTGCCAAACTAGCTGCCGGCGGCATTGCACTCCTGTCCACAGATGCTTAAAAGCAAATACCACGATGATATCTATAGTAAAATGCCATTGGGCTAAAACTACTTAAGGGCATGCTGCGGCAGGAGTTGGCATATGCAAAGGCAAAGGACAGCAGCGCCAGGATGCACAGGCACAGACACAGACAAGGCACAGACACAGACACAGCCAAAGGAAACGAGCAGCTGACAGCCCAAGTGCCAGGAATGTCGAATATGAAATGTGGCCAGATGATGCGCTAAAGTTGGAGTACCAGCCAAAGGAGCAGCTGCTGCCGGGTACAACAACGACGACGCCGTTGCTTTCAAGTGCATCCGAGTGCAACTATTGTGGAGGTGGAGAGGAAATATCGAAACATAGCCAAAGATGAAGAAATATGGAAAATACAGTAAATTTTCACCAACCAAAACGATGAGTTACGAGTCCATAAAATAGGGAATAACGAAATGAAATCGCCCAAATTTATTACCATTATACTCGCAGCAGAAATATGCGCAACAACCAACGATTTGAAGAGTTATTGAGTTTGAGTTTCAACTTTAAATGTAGCTTTAATTAAAACATGATAATTTTGACTTGAATTTAGAGCTCGAGTTGTGTATATCACTTTGAGGATAGCTAAATAAACCCCGATTTTTGGAAGTCGGTTCAATTATGACCAAGTTATGGCTGAAGAAAGTTTTAATTTGTGCCTATTGAGTGCATTTTTATATAGTGAATTTCGAATTGGAATCATGCTCTCAACTTTATATGTAGTATTCGAGCTAAGCTAGCGTTTCCAAGTTGAAGTTTAGCAAATTATGATCAAAAAGCTGTTGCTACTAAAAATCGCTTCAGTTTTGAAATTGAGTAAGAAATTCTACAAATATAAACTAAAAAAGTTGAGAAAGGGAATGTGTGAGAATGCAGGTTACTTGCTACATACTAGAATCATTCTGCTGATGGTTACTTATCGCACTCGCAACTTGAAAGCCATTCAAATAACAAAGCGCAACGTTAGCGACAACGTGCATTGTCTGACCCTAAAGTGTGTGGGGGCGAAAATACATCGAGCAAGAGATACAGAGAGAGAGAGAGAGAGAGAGAGGGAGAGAGAGAGAGAGAGAGACAGCAAGTGGGATAGAGACAGACTAAGCATATTTCTGTCAAACACAATAAGTCGATAAAAAAGAAGACGGGAAAAACTATTTTCCAATTTTCCACAGTAAAAAAAAAAATATATATAAAAATAAATGTAGCCAAACGAATACGGGCGATGCAACACGAAAAGTTGCACATGAGGCCACAATAGCAAAAGAAGTTGCAAGCTGCACAAACACAGATATGAGAAAAACCAAAAAAAAACGACAGGGATGAATATAAAAAAAGAAAAACCTTAAATTTGTAATGGCAGCTGAGGCAGCAAAAGTTGCACCAAAATGCAGACGAAAGGGGCGAGGGGGTGGGGCGGACGGCCAAAGGAAAGATGGAAAAAAAAAAGAAAAAAAGCAACGTAAAGAAGCAAACGGAACATGAAGATGAATTATTAGAAACGTATGCAAAATGGCGCATATGCATTAGGAGAAGTGCAGTAGTAGTAGTGTAAGTGTGTATGAGTGTGAGTGTGTGTGTGTGTGTGATTTCGAATAAATCAAATGTTGCAAATGTGGAAAATGCGCTCGTCCATTTTCTGACCAAGAAACACAGAGCCAAAGATAGCTCGAGAGACATCTAGACATAAAATGTGAGTGTGCTCACGAGTGTGTGAGTGTGTTCACGAGTGTGTGAGTGTGTTCACGAGTGTGCGAGTGTGTGTGTGTGTTTATGTGTGTATCTTGGCTGGCACGTATGCTCTGCGTAAAAGTCACAGCTGCAGTTGGCTACGTTTTTAATATGCTAAGCACTTTTTTTATGCATTTTACAACACTATCAATGTGCATGCGAAGTAGTGTCTTCGATGCAGCGACAAGTCACAAATGTGCATATCAATGCATGTGTCAAAAACGTTGCCGAGAGTTAATAATATACTATACTATATACCAAAGATAAGGCAACAAATGGGGGACGCTGGGGATGCGGGGTACGGTAGAGGGTGGTGGGTAGAGGGGGGTATACTATCTTGGCAGTCAGCTTGCAAAATCCACTTTGACATCTGCACGAGCTGACTCTGAAAGAAAGCAAATCCCAAATGCTGCAGCTGCAGTTAGCCGGTTCAAATAAATGCGACTGAGTGACTTTTGTGTCTCTGTCGTTGTCTCGATATCTATATATGTGTATGTGTGTGTGTGTGTGTGTGTGTATCTACTTTCCTATTCCCCCGCCCCCACCCGCTGGCATACTGATTATTGGTGAACGGGCACATACAACTTAAGTTGATGCATTGCCAAACGGCAAAAATTCCAATACAAAATCAAAAGCTGAAAAATTGCAGAGGAAGCTGCTCCTCTCAAGCTCTCAAGTACGTGAGCGAATGCCTGGAATTTTAATGCAACTTGCGAGCATGAAAAAAAAAAATACTTGCAAAAATAGTTGTGATCAAAATGTTGCAAAATCTTGAATATAAATAAGCAATGTAAAAATAATAAGAAGCTTGCCGATTATATGATGCAAGCCAACGCCCACAAGCAGCAGACAAAAGACACCATTTTTTGGAGCACTTTAATACCAAGAAATATTTGCCTAAAAAAGAGGTTAACCAAAGAGGTTAACGTTTACCATTAACATGAGTTTAAAATCCACAATATGCCCAAATCCCTGAAAAAAAAACCAAATTGGAAATGGCATTGCAAGCGCGGAATAGCGTGACAGTACTGAAAATACGGCAAATACTCTTAGAGCCGTATACAATAACCAACTAATGCGACCAGAACATGAGGCAATAACAAACTGAGAAATCTTGACAGTTGTGTGTGTGTGTGGGTGTGTGAGTTTTGTGCGTTAGATAGAGGTCAAAACATATATTTTTGATACATAAGTCGAGCAACCCCCTTTAATCGTAGAGATAGAGAGAGGGTGAGACGGAGATCTCTGCTGGGTTAGGAGATTTATGCGAGGCACGTTTCTTTGCCAGAGTCGTCAGCACGTTACACTTAAGAAAATCAGACAGTAGCTAGAGCAACAACACCGTCGACAACAGTGTTGTTAAACGCCAAATGCAATAATAGCAAAATTCCGTTACGAAAATCCCCAAAAAAAAAAGCAAGCAAGAAAACGTATAACATGAGAATGCAACAAAGGCAAAGCACTTAGCGGTTTACGTTGGCGGTTACACAAGGGGCCAACAACAGAACCGAACCAAACCTCCCCTTGTCGGAAAAACCACTATGCCTGGTTACGGTTAGACGGTACGACGGATCCGACTGTATGTCTGTCTGTATGTCTGTCGGTAAACTGTTGGTACGGTACGCTTTTCGGTTTTCGATGCTCGGTCGGTTGAGCTCGTAACGTGTCCATTTTAGGATTATGCAGCTTTTCGCACACACACATACAAAACACACACACAAAACACACACATAATACATACACACACACACACACACACTCACGTGTGTCGAACGTGACAATTTTCGGACAAAGCTAATGATGTGAACATGCAATTTGTATAGAAGCAGTGTGTGGAGCGCTGCTGGGTGGGTTAGAAAATGTAGCAACAGAAGACCAGGTCGAAGGTTAAATACACTAAGCGAAACTCTAGACAGCAACAGCTGCTGCCTGGATACAGAAATTGTTAATGTCCTAGACAGTTCAAGTATAGCAGCAGCAGAATACAAAGGTAAGCTTGGAAATGGCACTGAAAGAAGTAGAAACAGAGCAAGGGAAAATGGGACACACACAAAAATATTAGTCAAAATGTCAAAGTTCATTGAGCAAAGGAAACTTTTTAATAAACATTGATAGTAACAAGCGAGACAAAGGCACCAACAAGACGGACGGACAGAAGACGAATCAACCAGCAAGACAAATCGAAAACAAAAATGAAGAATCTTTTCTGCGACAAGAGCAAAAAAGAAATTACTATGATTATCAGGCAACAGCAGCAACAGCAGCAGCAGCAACAGCAGCAACAGCAGCGGCAGCATCATCATCGAAAGCTGAAGAACAATCTGTGAACATGAACAATGTGACAAGGTCGCTGAGAAAAAGCAACAGCAAAATTAGGGGCGAGACGAAACGTGTCTGAGCGTGTAATAAATTAATGAAAAGTTGATGGCGCTGTCAAAGGCGTTGCCGGCATAACAAAATCAAACAAAAAATCGAGCGGCAAGAGAAAATGGGCAACAAAAATATACCAAACAAAAAAAAAAAAAAATAAAGCAATTCAAAGCTGCTCGAAAACAAACGCAGAAAAACTTTTTTCATTAACAAAACAAAATCGAGAAAATGTTGATGTCGGACCATATAAAACATACACACACAAAGCGCGACTGCTTTTTGCTGCTGATTTTCCACACACACACACACACAGGGAAGAAATGTCAACAAATGGCGGCTAGCAAAGTGTTGAAAGTTGTTTTAATGTTAATGACATTTCATTACAAACGCACAAATATTCAGCAAAGTGATGGGTGGGGGGGGGGGGGAGGTATACTATTACAAGGGTGGTTTGTAACTTTGTGTGCGGCGGCTCGTTGACAAATTGCTGAACATATATTTTATGTCGCTCTGCCTGACAGACGCAAGGGCAAAGCGGACACTACGTTATAACAACAACAACAACAACAACAACAACGTTCCGAGAAACAAGCAAATTGAATAATTAAATAACACATTACGCATACGCACTGTGGTGCAGCTGAAATAATACAAATCTGCATTTAAGTCACAGTTTTTGCATGTTTTCATTGCACTGCAATATTTTCCGAGTCGTGATGCTAATGCTGATGCTGCTGTCACAACACTCGCCACACACACACAAACACATACACACACGCGCAACACATACACACACGCACACATACACATACATTTCTCTGGGGCATGCACTTGAGTTTTGAAGCCTCTTCGTCGTTGGCAGGCATTTTCTCAACGCTGCGCTATTTTTACAATTTTAGGTTAAGATACTTAAGCGCAGAGTGGCAGGCAGCACCAGCATGTAAGTCATGACGGCAAGAATAAACACGCACACACACACACACACACAAACACAAACACACACGCACATATAGTCAGAGGGCAGGGGAAGCAAGGATCTGTTAAAGTAAACAAGCAACTGAGGCGTCACAGCGTACCGAATCTCAAAAGGCTGCTTGATGCCAAAAATAATGCGAATAAAGTTAAGACGAGGCTACGCAATTGGAGCAAAACGATGTGCAAATACACTAGAAAAAAATATGATATGCTAAAAAATAGACATTAAAAAAATATACAAAATAAAGAATAGAATAAATTTGGGAGTATTCAAATATAAAGCGGTCCAAAAGTTTACTCCAAAGTTATTTTTTCATATTTTCATAAGCTGCAAGGCAAATCAAAAAAAAATAAAATCAGCTTAATTAAATTTTCATCTAAAAAGTACTTCTTTATGTAATAGTTCCGCAAGTATTTTCATTTTCATTTTCGTTGCACACAAAAACCAAAACGCCCCCAATTAGTGAGAGTAGCGAGTGGCTTTGAAATTCACTCAGCTGACATCTAAAGAGCATGCTCGAGCTGAAACCTCCAGTGCAGGGCAAAGAGGTAAGCAAAAAAAGAAGAAGAAGTGAAATACAAACAATTTTTTCACACACTAATTAACATGATGTTGCATATACAAATTGGGAGCAGACGAAAATGGAGAACACCAATTTAAGACTAAGTGCTCGAAGCACTCAACTTAAATTACATTTGTGTCATTTAATTATTTAATCAATGAACGAAAATCAACTAAGAACTATTTAAATTAGAAAACACAAAATGAAAATGCAACGCAGAAAATATGTTCAAATAGATTTAAGCAATTAATAAATAATTAAAAGCTTAAATCGAGAAAATAGACACAAAACTAAATTGCTTGACAGCAAATTTATGTAGCTGCAATTTGAATCAATTTTTAATTGAAACCACACAATTTGACAGTAATAACAATATAAATTACAAGTTAAGGCTGCCACTGATTTGAAGTTCTGCTCTAACATAATTGAAATGATGTCTAATAACGAATTTTGTGTAAGAAATTCAAATTTGGCTGCAATCATGTGAAAATGCAGTCCAAATCAGATTTAGTGATTAGTCAGAGAACTCAATTTTAGTTTGCTTTAACTAATTTGAAAACAACGTTAAGCTCATTCCAAAGATACATATAATTAACAGCAGCAGAGTAGTTAATTCACATTTGAAATGTCTGCTTTGTGCACCGCACCACCTTTGACTCAAAAGTTTCGGCCATCATGATTAGTTGTTTGGACATTCTGTTGACGTGCTCGTAGTCGCAGACTTTTTTAAGCCCAATTTTCGTATAAAATAATTACGGAGCATGAAATTGAATTGAATGAATGCCGTTTCGTAGAATTGCTCGAACGAACTTTTTCTACAAATTTGCTCGCAACCTAAAAAAAAGAAGAAATAAAAAAAAACACGAAACTTTGTCGCACTCGTGTGTGTGTGGGTGTGTATTGGTTTGTGTATGTGTCCAATAGTTGCAACTTGTTCTATTTTTTTTTGCTCTTGGCTGGAAAATTAATTAAATGTTCTGCTGGCATTGAATTGCACGGCTGTGAACATGCATGGAATTAGTTATCAAATAGAAAATTTGGGGCACCAAACTGGCTTTTTCTCGGCTGGTAAAACTCGGACGTAAATCACAGCAAATGTTACATTATTTAATATAAAATATTTACTGCCATATATATATATATATATCTATATACATGATCCGGTATGTATATACAAAATGTTTGCTGCTCTAGTCGAAAAACATTTGTGAAAACAGTTTGCACTTTGTTCTTCAACTGGGCGTCCTGATCCTCCTTTTATTTTTCCCTAGAATTTCCACAGTTTTTATGTTAAATTTGCTGGAAACTCGGCTGTGAGCAGTGGACAGAAGCGTGTTCTTTGGGGGTCACAGTAAATTGCAAATGATGAAACTTTGCCCATCATAAACGCCATTTTATGTTAGCCAATATGGCGTCGTCCACATTTCCGTATCCCTCCTCCCTCCTCCCCACTTCCCCACTCCCCACTCTCCACACACCGAACAAATGTGCTTGGGCGCAAATTTTCACTTTTTAGTTTGCAAACTTTTCGGCTATAACGAAGACTGGGGCAGCAGATAGGGGAATTGCGGGTAGGGGGATCAATGGAGGGGATCGAAAACGAAACGAAACGAAACGCTTTTTATAGGCTAGCTACACTAATCGCCATATTTCGGCATCAATAACAATTACGAGCGCGCCGAAGCTGATTCTCATCTCATTTGTTATGCAAAGATTCGAGAAGGGAAAAATGTTGCAAACTGAATTTTTCCACACAATTTGCTTCTGAACTTTGAACTTTCGCACTCAAATGACTTTAAATACACACACGCATACAGCACTGGGCTATTAACTTGGGGACTAGGCCCACTAAACCCCGTCATAAGCAACAACGCCAACAATTGAGGTGCCCAAATGTATGTCAGCTGTTAATTAGCCGCACTTCACTGGCCGCAGCAGCAGCAGCAGCAGGTACAACAAAAAAAATAATAATAATAATGCATATTCATGGTGTTAGTGGGTTTGTGTGTGCGGCACGTGATGCAGGCAACAAAAAAAAATATATACACAAATGACGAAAAAGGAAAACAACACAAAATGCTATATGGCCATGTCACGCATACGCCACGTGAGCCGCGACACGCTCTTTCACTTGAAAAAGTCCTTGAAACATGGCCCCCTCCCCCCCAACAACAACAACAACGGCGACATTTGGTATGCCAACATCAAAAGTGAACTGAGGGCGGCATGCAAGGAGAGGTGTGGCTTTAACCGTCAGCAGCAGATTGACTTAATGTTACCCTTTGCGTTTCATGTCACAATATACCACTTTATTAATGAATGTTTCTGTGCCACACAGCAGATCGACAGACTGCGATTAACACAACAGCTGATGCTTAAGTGTTGTTCGCATTTGCATTATACAAAATTATTTAGATTAATATGTTGCAAAGTGCACTGCTTTAACTTGATTCACATATGGTTTAACTAACACAGATGTAGATAACTGATAAACGTTATTCAAATATAATATTGAAAAGGTCTCAGTTAAGTCCTTCATGGTCAATACTCAGCAGTTACAGCTTAAATTAAGCTTAAGCTTGAGTTTCAGCTTGTAATACATACGAAAAATATAGAAAATATAACAAAATCAGTTCTTGTCTGGCGAATTCTCTTAGCTGGTATTTTAAGTAATAAAATCAGTTTCGATACAAAACGAAGACTCGCATCTTTTAGGCAGCTAATTAGCTGCTTAGAGAAACTTTCCTTAACAATGTGCGCCCAAGCTGCCGTAGCTCTAAAAAACAGAAGCTTTTCATCTTCATTTAAGCAATTCTTTAGAGCAGAGCAAAGGCAACAAGGAAGCAGCAAAACCATTCGACCATATCTATAAATATTTGTTTGTTATATATAAATACTTAAATATTTTCCATTCTTCTCATTTTAATTATCTGAAGAGTGCAAATAACAATCAGCATTAATTTTGCCTAACTGCAGTTGCGAAATGTATGAGGATAAATAAAAAAAGACACACAAGAAAAGGATAAATGTTTATAGAAGATTGGGTTGTGAATTCGGGTCTGGGTTCTCTTGTTAGTTGATTGGTTTGCATTGTTGTTCTTGGGATCCTCTATTTGTGCTGGGGCATTTTGCCAATTCATTTTCGCTTCAAGTAAAATTAATTAGAAATCAACAAAATGAGCATAAGGCGAAAAAAGATATAAAAAAAAACACACACACACATACACACACATAAATCTCGGTGAGCCTGAAATGGCAAAATTAAGAACACACACACACTCACAGAGACAAAGCGCAGCGGCAGGAAAATAAAGAATACAATTTTTCACTTGGCCAGCGTCAACAAATTAAGCAGCAAAAAAGAAAAGAGAGAGAGAGAGATGAAAAAGACAAGCAGGGATAAGAAAAGAAAACCTTTGGCAAATAATGAAAATGAATGAATAATTTGTTGAATTGCTCAGCTGCAATATTGCTGCTGGTTATTACTCGGAGCTGTACGTTTGTAAAGAAGGCAAAAGGAGCTGGCCAAAAACGAAAAAAAAACACTCCGCACCGTGGCCAATAATCATTATAATAAATGTATATTTTGCCTTCATGACCGAAATTGTTCACGTAATTACTCAAATCAGCTGCAGCTGAGACGAAAACTGAGATTGGGCCAAGTGGCTTGGCTTGCGGCAAGTGTTCCAATCATTTCTTATGTCTCTGCTCTTGTTCTTGTCATGCTTATAATGAAATGAGATATATATGTATATATGTATGTATGTGTTTATATATGTATATTTCCCCCTACTGACTGAGTGTCATTATCAACGTCTGCCCGGTGTGGCCAATATTTGTATAATTTGTCTTTATTGTCATTGACATTAGGCACATTTGTTGCGGCGATTATCTGGACAATCTTTAAGTGGGCAAACAGCTGACGCTGCTAATGGCAGCTTGGGGGATTTGTTTCAAGGCACAGGGATGAGGAAAATAAGGGGAGCCAAACCCCCCCTGTTCCCGTCTGGCTAGCCAAAACAGGATGTCAGATTGTGCCTGACATTTGGTCGCGTGCTGTTTAATTTGTTTTTCTGGCTAGCCGGCAAATGAAAATGCAAATTATTCCTGGTGCTGGATTTATAATGCGCAACATAAGGAAAAACTAAAATATACATATCAAATAATTATATATATATATATATATATATATTTCATGGTTCATGAGGGGAAACTGTGTGCTCGACTTATTTGTATAATTGGATATTTGTGCTTGGCTTAGAACTAAGTGGGCAACATTTGAAATTACTATAAATTTAGCAAATTTATGTCGATCTACACAATAAATTACAGCAATCATTTAATTTATTCAATACGAACGCTAAACTCGCTTAAGCATAGAAGTATTGAAAAACGATAAATATATCGATAAATTTATGTTTATCCATAAAACACAACAACTTTAAGCACTTTAAGCAACATTATATTAGAAGCAGAGCTGCATTTAAAAAGATTTTCATTATACAAAAAAATGTAATCGATATTTTAATCGATAACTGCACAGCAGCAGCTATGAGACATGTGGAAGATCTGAAAACGGCTCACTCAAGCAGATCTAAAACTTTAATCAATGCAAAATTACAGTTGTTAAGTTTCATCAAATTCTTTAAATTTTTATCATATTATTAAATAGTGAAATTTATCGAAACTTCTTTCAATTCCCACCTAAGTCAAACTCTATTAAGTTCGTAGAAATTTTATTTAAAATTCCACTTAAGTTTAGCATCCACCCGCCGGAGCCTTCTGCACCTTTGCTAAGGTCCGTAAATAACATGCAACACCTTAACGGTGGATAATAAATGATAATAAGCTAGCGCGACTAGAGGGGAGATTATCTGACTGGATTTAGGGGCGCCCGCCAAGTACAATCTGGCCAGGATACGCGTAATTATTTTAATATTTAATGACTGTGAAAAATCAAAAGAAATGGAAAACCAAACGAAAAGCGAACGCAAAGCAAACAGCGGGAAAGCAACAAGAGCTCGAGAGCTTGAGAGCTTGAAAGCTTATGCAAATGAGCAGGAAACTAGGTGAGACGACGGGTGGGGAGGATGATGGCGTGATGGGAAGACTTACCACTGGCACGGGTATCACACAGTAAACACAGGGATGGCCAACAGCAGCGGCGGCAGCGACCGTAGGCAGACCGTAGGCGGCAGCGGTGGCGGCGTTCACGCACAGATGATCCGTTTTAAATATCTTTGTTGGCGGCGGCTGGGCAATCAGCGAGGATGAGGCGCTGGAGCAAGTGTACAGCGTCGATGTGGCGGTGGACGACGTCGTGGCTGCTGTTGTCTTCTTTGGTTTGACAACACTGGTTGCTCCTGCTGCTTCTGCTTCACTTGTGGGTGGCAGCGGTGGTGGTGGTGGTGGTGGCGGTAACGCTGTTAGCGACAAGGAGCTGTAGCTGCTGCTGCTGCTGGAGCTAAAGCTGTAGCTGCTGCTGCTTACGCTGACCGAGGCGTTAGCCTTAGAATTTGTTAACAAATTTTCTGTTGTTGTTGTCGCTGTTGTTGCTGTGCCTGCTGTTGTCGCTGTTGTTGCTGTGCCTGTTGTTGTTGTTGTTGCCGCTGCTGCTGCTGCTGCTGCTTCTACGTTTGCCGCCGCTGCTGTTGTGGTTACTGTTACTGTTGCTGTTGTTGTGGCTGCTTCTTGCTGCCGCTCTGTTTGCACAACTGTTGCCAACTGTTGACTTGCAGCTTTTGTTGCCTCGCACTGCTGTTGTTGTTGCTGTTGCTGCTGCTGTTGCTGCTGTTGTTGTAGCTGCTGTTGCTGTTGTTGTTGCTGCTCGAGCTGACTGAAATTAGTTAGCTTCAATGTTATTGTGGGTAGCGGTGACGGTTTTCTCTTGATTGGCGCAATTTTAATGGCTATTAATGTGCACGTTGATTGTGAATTAATTTGACGTCTCCTTTTAGCTGCTCTTAGCTTGCTTTTTGTTTGCTTTATCTCTCTCTCTGTCTCTCTGTCTGTCTCGCTTCCTCTTGCCAACGACTTTCCGTGTGTTTTTTATTTGTGCCTTTTTTGCCTCGTCGGGATTTTAGCTTCTTATTTATTCGTATTTATTTTAGCTTTTTTTCTGCTATTTATTTTCTAATTACAACAACCAGAGAATAATTCAATTTGCGCTAATTGTTGATTACGTTTTTTTGTTTGTTTTAAAAACATTTACTATGTATATTCTGTATGTTAATTGTATTTTGTTTTCGCTAACACCAAACACTTAAAAGTTTTATGTTAAGTTGAAGTTTCTATAACAATTACAGTTACTAAAGCACACTTAGACTTAAATATGCAAAATTTATATTTTTAATTTTTAATTTTTAAGCTAAGCTTTTTTCTTTTGCTAGTTGAAATATTTAGAAATTCTCTAGTTTAATTTTGTTTTTTTTCCGTTTATTAATTAGCTAGTTTTATGTTGCTTTTAATATTTTTCACTCACACTTTTTGCGCTGTTTTAAAACCACTTTTTTTTAGCTTGCAAGTTTTTTGTTTTTTTATTTATTTTATTGTCTTTATTAACGCACAAAATTGTTTAACACTTGAAGTCTTGATTTAATTTTGATTTGAATTTTACTTTAATATTTTTTATTAAAATAATACTGTTTACTATGCATTTAATATTTTTTAATTGTTTTAATATCTTTTCTCAACAGAGATTATTTTTATGATCTGAGTTTAATAAATTATTTTTAGCTTCTTTATTTTTTTTTGTTTGAAGAGTTTAAAACTCACTGTTTTTTTTTTTATTATATTTTATGTTTTTATCAACTTTGTATCTTTAAAAGACAATTTTTGCTGCACTTTTAGCTGGTTGTATTTGAAATACAAATAAACTTCTCTCTATAGGGACTGTAGACCTTTAGCCAATTTCTTGTTGCTAGCTTTGAGCAGTTTGAGTTGCCGTTGTTGTATGTTTGGTTTGTTTGGTTTTGTTTTGTTTGTTGTTAGGCTAATTAGTTGTAGCACCGTTCGTGTAAATAATACTGTTGGTTGTTGTTGTTGTTAAATTGGTGTGCGTGTGTGTGTGTGTGTGGATTGCCCAGACAACAACGGTAAACACTCGTGAGTGCATTCACTTGACGACGACGACGACGACACAAAACACAAAGCGCAACTCTGACTATGTTTTTTTTATATATGGACAGAATGTACTCACAATTCGAGAATATGTATTTAAATATGACGTATACGCGCGTGAAAATTATTTTATATTTGATATTAATTTCGCTTTTCTTTTTTTTTTTTGGTAAATTATTTCTCTTTTACTCGGGGAGAGGCGCAAACACAAAATGGCGACTACTTGTCGGAATTTCACTTGATCTGATTTTGACGGCTGGTTATAAATTATTTTTGGTTTTTTTTTGTTAGGGGACTGCTGATGGATCAGTTGGGTCTTGACTCCTGACTTTGACTGGCTTTTTGGCTGCTTGGCTTGGCTTCAGCTTCGGCTCGGCTTTGCTTTGGCTTTGGCGTTGGCTGCTGCTGGCTTTGGCGTTGGCTGCTGCTGGCTGGCTGGCTGGCTGGCTGGTCGGTCGTTCGCTTTCCGTTTGCGAGAAATGAGGAAAAGGCGTTTAACTTAACTTGACAATCGTCGAATGGATTCTGAATTTCTCATTGAGTAAGGTTGCATGTTCAACTTGAGGCCAGGCCAGAACATTGGCAGCCAGTCGGCGCCAGGCTTCGGCCCTAGCACCCGATGACGCATTCGTGCCGGCAAACGTTTACCACAGCGAGAGCCATTTTGCAGGATCCACAAATGTTTGGCGCATGCGTTGCACACGCATTTTGTGTTGTTGCAGGATATAAGGCGGCACATTCAGCGCTGCACATGGCAAAGGAGTAGTCGAGGCGGTTTGGGTGGATGGGAGACTGTGTGTTGCAGCGCGTAGGCAACACGTTTTCAGTGTGTGGGGGAAGGGGGGAGGTCTCTACTCATGCAACCCGTTGGGGCGTAACCAATTGAAATGCATCTCAGCCTACGCGAGCCGCAATTACCTTAACAACTTTGCTTTTGGTAATTGTCAACATTGAATTTAATCAGAAATTACGACGTGCTTCTCAAGGCTACACACACTTATACACACAACTCACACACGCACACACTTTTTGATTACCCACCGCTAGCTGCCCAATCAAATATAAATATATACTTTAACAAGGCAACTAGCTCGACGGCAAAATTAAGTTTGCCGCAAGACATTTAACAAGTGCAACGAAAATGCAGAGCAACAAACAGTGGAGAGTTTTGGTAGGTAACACAAATTCTTGGAGAGTTTTCGAATAGGTTTCGGTTTCGGAATATAAACCAGATATTAGAAAAATAAATAAAAATAAATACTTATGCTACAAGAAAAAAATCTGGGCAGGGTTTTAGGGAGTTTTATTTATTTATTGAAAATTAACATAAATATAAATATTATTAATAAAAATAAATATGCTATAATAAAATGAATATTTTTACCTCCAATTCAACGCTAGTCAGGAAAAGAATAAATTGCTGAGGCAGAAGAGAAAAGAGACATCTTAAAAAGAACATTTAGACAAGCAACTAAAAATGTTCAAAGGTCTGCAGCTGGCTTTAAGAATTCAATTTAGTGAATCGCATAAAATGATATACATATATGCAAGTTTTATAGAAAAATTCCCAAGCCAGACAAGTAAAAACTTCAGCGCTGACTAAGCGGGAATGTTTACAATTTTGTTTTCTTTATTTTATTTTTTCTTTTTTTTTTTTTTTGCAATTTTACATTTTTATTTTGATGTGGTCGTCATTGTTGTTGTTGTTGTTGTTGCGAGTGTGCTGAAAGCTATTTAAATGGAACGCTCGTGAAAAGCAAAAGCAACGCCATGCGGCCATTAGAGGATGCCCAAAATAGTCGTCGCCACAAAGCACAGCGAGCAGCACAGCTCTGAGATGGGCAACGGGTGCGGCAGTGAGGACTGGCGACGTTTTGTGGAGTGCGGGGGAGGGTTGAGGCGGCATTGCTTAAAACGTAGCCACAGTAGTTGGCCGCCGCATAGTGCGGCAACATCAACTGAATAGTTTATTATACAAATATACGCAGGTAAGTAGCTTTAGAAGGCAATGGGGCAGATTGTAGAGGAGGACGCGCCGCAGCTTACAAATGTAAAACTGCCTTTGTGTTTGTGTTTTTGTAGAATGCATAAAATATTTATGTATATATATATATTATATAAGTATATGCCATCATTATGCAATAAAATCTGCACTGGAATTAATAAAAGAGCAACAAAAAAAGGACAGAATATAAAAGGGTCGAGCTTTAGATTTATTTGAGTAATGATTACAGGTAAGCAGGATTAGGCCTGCAAGTGTCGTGTATTGATATGAAGGGGGTGTGGTTGGGAGAGGTGCGGGGCATTTTTGCCAGCATTAAGAGCATAGAAAGCCATATCATTGCTG
Organism: Drosophila paracracens; assembly: GCA_035044025.1. Classification (NCBI taxonomy): domain Eukaryota; kingdom Metazoa; phylum Arthropoda; class Insecta; order Diptera; family Drosophilidae; genus Drosophila; species Drosophila paracracens. The sequence goes on along the minus strand of JAWNMN010000192.1, from coordinate 11,608,942 downwards.
GAACAAGCGGCAAGAAGGAGCAGCAGCAAACAGCAGCAGCAATTTTCCACTCAAATGGGCCAACGCTGCGTATGACACATGTCGATTGCAGTGGCGCCCCCTTGCGGCCGCCGGAGCGCCCCCTATCAGAAGTCTGAAATCAGTAAAAGAAGAAGAAGATGCAGACGACGGCAGCATAGAAGGGTGCCGAACCAAATTTGAATGAATGAGTTTGTGCGAGTGAATGAATGAATGAGTGAGTGAGTGAGTGCGCTGCTGCCAGCTTGATTGCTTGATTGATGCACTGATGCAGTTGATTGATCGATTGATTGATTCATTGTGGCGCTGATTGCGCACAAGCTGGCGTTTCACACTGGTACATATGTATACTTATATATAAATCTATATATTTATATGTAGCCAGAAGCAGTTTGGCCATATAATGCACAATTTATGACAAAGTTTTTAAATGATGATTTAGATGATGAAATGGGTTAGATGAGAATTGATGGGGAATTTCTTATGAATTTATATGAGCAACAAACTTCAGTAAACTCTATAAGTATCTATCAACTAGCTATGTCGATAACATTTCATCGATGAATATTAAGAGCGAATATGTTTTGAATATATCAGATTGCTGTGGCACCCAACTTTAGTAAAATCTAAGACAAGCCAGCAACTTCGATAACAATTATCAATTATCAACTTTACTCCGATATGAACCATAAAAAACATATATTTTTGCTACTGCAACAAGAATTATCGTTGAAAGGAAACAATTATCATTCTTTAAACTTTATTGATATCAAGCTATCAAAAGCAAAAAGCACTTAGTTAAATCGATAACAATATATATTAAAGGTCTTTTAATTTCACTCACATTTGCATAATTTTGTGATCGCGGCATCGGCGGCGGTAGTTGCTGCGAATTTGGTGGCGCTCTCATGTGGCCAGCATTGGAAGCACCAACGCCGCCATGTCCGGTTCCGGGCCCAACGCCTCCCGACTGCTGTTGATGGGGCCCGCCCATCTGCTGCTGCTGCGGCGGCTGCTGATGGAGTGGCGGGGGAGCTGGGCTGTAGCGTGGATGCATAACAAATGCTGCTTCCTCTTCTTCTTCTAGCTGTTGTTTGAATTGTTTCACTCGCGACGAATTAACTGCAAAGGGAAATGGCAAATAAAACAAAACTGATAAGCGAAAATTGTGATTAGAGAAAGTGAATTGTGAGTGCGGCGCAGCACAAACAACATCTATACCAATGACAAGCAATCTGATAATTATGACACTTTCTATAAATGCTGCCAAATGCTTTAAGCATTGTTTTGCTATTATTTAACTAATTATTATTATATTATTTCTCTGATTTATCTAGTTTAGTAGTTCGGCTTACGTATCAGCAACACTGCGTTAGTATCAGTAACTAACTAATTTTTCTACTCTTCTGCACTTTACAATTTTATTAATTATTATCTATCTATTTTCTTCGTTGTATCTTAATAATTTCACTGCTCAACTACTAAAGATACTCTTTTTGGCAGTAGTTCTGCTTGCGTATCGGCAACACTTCAGCTAGCTTTCTGCTATACTCTAGACTGCACTTTGCACTCTCATCGGCCATTTCATGCACGTCATGTACGAGAGAGAAAGAGAGAGACATGTTCAGATCATTTGAAGTTTGTCTAATGTGCAATTTATTGCAATCGGCGGCGGCAACACTGTTGCAAGACGCGTATGCATGCAACATATGCAAAATTTTATTATGCATATCATTTTATTTGTTTGTTTTTCTTGTTGTTCTAGTGGTTGGCTAGATTCTTGCTGCATGTTGTAGGCTTAAAAATAGCACACAGCCAAGTTGTATTTTTATGGGGCCAGACAACGGCAACAGACACTCACACATACACACACATATATATAAACACACTTGCACACACATATACGTACACACATAAATAAGCTCATACGTTGACCGGCGAAGAGTATAGCCAAAAAAGGCGCAACAACAACAGTTATTTGCGAGCACACAGACACACTGAAGAAAATCGATGTTGTATTTATTAGGCTGAATAACAGTTTTAATAATTTGCTGCTTACAATGCACTACACAATTGTTGTTCTTGTTATTATTATTATTTTTATTATTAACGAATTTCTGTGCTCACAAAAGGACAATGACAGCAATGCGAGAGAGTGAGCGAGAGAGAGAGAGCGACAGCATCAGACGTTTTCTGACAGCTGCAGCTGACTGAACGAGAGAGCAGCAGCAACAGTAGCAACAGCAGCACTGTCAGCGAGAGTGTGAGTGTAAGAGAGAGAAAGAGAGCGGGCGCCGGCAAAAGCAAAGGCAAAAAAAAAAAAACAAAGCCCAAAGCACGCACAACAAGTGAGCAAAAAACAAAAACACAAAACGCCCGCCTGAATTTGCCTCATTGCCCGCTTTGATTAGATTTCGGTTCTAAAAATAGCACCAAATTTTTTGGACAAACATTTTGTAAAAGTGCACAAGCAATTTCATGCACACTCAACGATTATGCATCTAAATGTTGAATGAGTGTCAAGCAGTTTGATAGTGTATTGTATGCAGCGACCAACTGACTGAGAGCGTCCCTGTTTTTGTTGTTGTTGGTTTTGCTTGCGTTTGTTTTCATGTCTGCTTCATTTTCACATTTGCTGCTGCTTTTGCTTATTATGTGCTTTTATGCAATTTTCCAATTCGCACCTAACTATTGCCATCGAGTGCAATGACATGCAATAAGCAACAACAACACAATTTTTCTCGCTATGCTTTCAATTAGCTAAAAGCTGCAAAATTTGTTACGACAGAACAGATAAGGCATAATGGGTATGGGCAAGGGGTGGGTGTGGAATGCTTACTTCTTGAATGTCAGCTGTGCGCTGGCTGCTCTTGTTGCACGTTATTCGCGTTTTACGTTTGATTACGATTACGAGATTTGAGATTTTACTCACACAACAACAAAAGCGTACAGACACACAAGCGCACACACACACACACGCATACACGCACAGACTTTTTGCATACAGAGTCGCACTGAAAGTGAGAAGAAATAAGAATTTCGACCGCACTTTGTACTTGACACGCGCCGCTTCTTAGTTGTTGTTGTTGCTTTGTGTTGTTGCTAGTGTATATTGTTGGTGTGTTTGGTGCGTAATGAATTTTGAATTTATGCAAAAATGTACAACGACAAAATATACGTTGCGCAGCGAGCGAGCCAAGCGAAAAAAAGCGCAACACTCACAAAACCGACAGCGGACAACGGAACGAAATGTATGTGAAAAAGGTGGTGGATGAGAAATAGCAAAAGCAAACAGCCAAAGCAACACAGAGAGCGAGCAGACCGTGAGCGAGGGAGAGCGAGAGAGAGAGCACAAACACAAATTTTTGACTTTGTGGTGCGCTCATTTCTTCTCTTTGCCTCACTATTTGTATGCGCTCTTGCACTCTATCTCGCTCTTTCCCTCTCTCGCTCTCGTTTCAGCTAGTGGGAAAGGCAGGCACCCGGCAAAAGTAGCCGTTTTGCTTTGTGTTGTTGTTGCTTTTGTTGGTTTGAAACGGCAATATAAATTTAAATAATTCAACAAATAGAAATAGAAACTTGCTGTGCTTGCGCTGATTAAGTGCATATGTTTGTAAATATTTATATGAACTGATGCACATACATATATATAAATACTTATGTATGTATGTGTGTTTTTGTGTGCAAACGTACATACAACACTGCTTATGCTGAAAAATGCAGCTGAGCACAGTCGCGTGTTGTAGCAATTAGCTTTTATCACAAGTGCACAGCACTTGGCGCTTTTTCGCGGCAAATTTAAATAATCGGGGAGCATAAATTAAGATAATTGCACGATATTATAAACAAAAAATAGAAAGACTACAGTCGTCACTCGAAAATAAGAACTTAAATAGAGAATAATTCTTTAGGAAAAAATTGCAAAGTATTTTATATTGTTACACTCGTATTAAACCAAAAATGGTCTGGATGGTACTTGCTTTACTTATTAAAATGCTATGCATAAGACTCGATTCAATTTATTCTATATGTTTTACACATATCAGTTGTCAATCATCTGAAACTGTTATTGTTTTAGCATTTTTTTTTCTCATTTGTCTTAAAGCGCTTGATGGCGCAGTTTCATTGCCATCTGTTCTTGGCCATTACGCAAATACAGGCCAATAAAAAGGACGAAATACGCCGCTTCCGACCACCCACCCCCCCTTTCTTGACGTCAGTTCGTCACATTTCTTGGGGCAACAGGGGAATGTGGGGAAACTGTGGAAACTGTTGAGCCAGCAAGCAGCTCGGTGACATTTTGAAATATTTAAATAAAATTAATATTCTCAACAAGTGCGCGACATAAAAGTGCGAACCCCACACACGCATGAGCATTATCCCAGTTCGTATTAGTCCCCAACCTACTCCACTTGCCCCTCCCCATTCAGTTTCCCTCGGCCCACGACTTTGGCACTTTACAAAGAGGACTAAAGGACTAAACAAATGATGCATGACAACAAGAGGCGGGCAAAAAAAAAGAACAAAAATTGACACACACACACTCGCACACACACACACACACACACAATGTGTGTGTAAACAAAGTTCTCTGCATATGCCTACAACAATAATTTGCAACAACAAGTCAAGCGAAATTTGAAGAACGAGCAAAATGAGCAAACAGCAGAAGCAGAACAAGAAGGAGAAGCAGCAGTAGAATAGGAGGACACGAAATGAAACGGAACGGAACAGAGAGCAAACATGCAAAGAATTTAAATTTATCCAAAATATGCAAATTTAATGACACTATCTTGATATGCAAATGCCAAACGCCAGCAAAATACAAGAAAAATGGCGCTACACCAAAAATAAGAACGAAAAGAAAAAAAAAAGTACGAGACGAAAAAGAATGGCAAGAAAATGGAGCAAGAAATCAAAAATGTCAATATACACACAGACACACACACCCGCGCACACAATGGAAACACTTTCGCTAAAACGCATGAAAAATAACATATTATGGAAATGTGCAAAAGGGGGTAAGGCGGTCGGCTGGAAACTGCGCCTCTGCGGCCAAAATGGCGACGCGTTGGCATTTTCATTAAGTTTGGCACCATTTTTTTTTCTTTTTTTGCTGTTGCCTTACATTTTTTTGTTTTTTCTTTTTTGCTTGCTCTTTCGTTTTTTTTTTTTTCTTGAAGCACATTCTTGTCGCGCTGAGAGACAGGAGGCAGCCTGGTACGTGACCGTAAGCAATTTGTAGTGTTGTAGCAGGGAGCTACACACACACACACACACAAAGAACAAGTAGCGTCCACTGCGTAATCGCATCAGAAAAGTGAAATGTCAGCTCTTTTGCAGCATCGCACTTCCATCATCTTTCTTATCAAAGAAAGATAGAGCGAGTGAGAGTGAGCAGCAGATGCTTAGGCAACACTGGCAGGAATGCGAGCTAGTTACAAAAATAGTTTTCTAAACAACGGAATGCACAGCAGAAATGCAGAAGAAGATGGCGCGTGATCCAGCCATAATTTATTGCTGCCTAGAGCGAGACACAGAGAGAGAGAGAGAGAGAGAGGGACCGTGAGGAAGAATAAGTGAAAAAGTGTAAGCTCAGCTGAAAGTTTAACAGAGAAAGAGTGTGACGGAGAGTGGCAGTTCTCACCTGACAATCACCGTTAATGTGTAAAATGGCGCATAAAACCCTTTAATATCAAAATCAGCTGTTTCTTGTATTTATGTATAGACAATTAAAATTTAAGCTGCAACAAATTGCGCGAAAAAAGTAAAAGATTAAAAAAAAAATACATTTTTAATTATTTTCATTTAATTAATATTAATATAATTGTAAATTAATAATATTTGTAGAAATAGGCAACTAAAAGTATGATATTAAATCATACACTAAATATGAAAGAAATATTTAAAATTGGTTCAGCTTTAAAGTTAATTTGAATGCTTTTTACTACCAATTAACAAAATATAAGTGCTAAATGCACAAAATTTACTAAAATAATAGTTGCACTCATAACTTACCTGCTAATTAATATGACCTGTGGCAATGATACTGGGTGTCGAACACATGTGGCATGCAACTGACTGTTCAGCCATAATTTCCAAAAGCTAATTCCCATTCAAGACTCTAGTTTCCGTTTGAATAATAGTGTAAAATTAATTTGCACATATAGAAAATGGATATGATAATACCAAATGCGAGTGAGGGAGAGGGAGGGGGGATTTGGATAAGCGAGTGTTTTGGAATATTGATGTTGATGCTGATGTTGATGTTTCATATGCCAATGACTTCCGCAACATTTCCCCCGACGCGTATTCACGCGTAATTACCTCAACGGCAGCAGAAGAAGAAGCTCAAGGATATGTAGAGATAGAGACAGATAGAGAGAGAGAGAGAGACAGAGTGAGGTATAGAGTGCGAGGACGAAAGCCAAAATGGCGTCGTCGCCAAGACATCGTTAAATTAAATCTATTGTTGGCGCATTCAATGTGCATATAAATCATTTATGGCCTTTTCAGACGATGCAGACACGCAGAAATTTGTTAAAGAGCCAGACAAGACGAGACAGAGATAGAGAGAGAGAGGGAGACAGCGAGAGAGAGAGAGAGAGAAATTGTGTGCCAAATGTACACATTACAACAATTTATTATTTAATTATCTATGCCGCAAAATTTTCATTCACAGCGCCACAGAAACCGGAGCAACAATAACTCAACACACACCGACAACAACAACAACAAGAAACAAACGCGAACCACAGAAAATACATTAAAGCACAAGAGCAATATGGAGTTCGGTGGGCATCCACAGAACATTTTCATAAAATTTGATTACAGTGAATGCGTAAAGTTTACGACCGAGCAAAGGGAATTAAATCGCAAGTGGCAAAACCGAGCAAAAATCTTAGGCCACATATGGATGTAAGAAACCATCAGCCAGCAGCCAGCTGTGGTTACACCCCCACTTCCCCATCCTCCACACACACACACACACTCAAACGTAATAATCCATTTGGAGTTACATTTTTGGCCAACGCCTCTCCGACTGATCATAATTCGGTTTTATTAAAGCCTCAAGTTGATGATTATGTTATTTTGCGAATTTTGTGGCACCAATTTAATGTGCTGTGGCAGTTGGAGTTGGAGAGGGGCCGTGGTCAGCTGATTGTTGTTACTCAAATCTATTCAATATTAATTTGGACAAAAAAAAAAAAACCAAAAACAAGGTGGAAAAAACTACTGCGCTTTTATTTTTATTAGGGTAACTTTTTTGGCTGGGCTCTGATTGATGGCTGCCGGGTTAAGGCAAAGGGGGGAGGGTTGGGTAAAACTCTGCACAATTGTTGCCACAACAAACTGCAGGGCCAAAATAAACAAGTTGTTGTTGTAGTTGTAGCTGATGCTTTTTCTTTTTAGACTCATAATGCTGATGGGCCAACAATTTCTGCTGTTTGCCCCGGACAAAGTTTTTGGCCCACCCAAAATCAAAACCCCGAGTGAGTGATTGGCCTAGGAACAAGAAAGCCGCTTCAGACATGATATAATATCTAAACTAAAAGAAAGTATGGGCTGCATTCTCAAGTAATTGAGTGACTGCTTGAGGGCAGAGCAGAGTCGAGGGAATCTACAGAAGGCCAACAAGTTGACGGGTTTTGCATATTTGATTCAATTTGACTGGCGAGTTCATAAAATTTCAACATGAATTTCAATGTACATCGATCATTCCAAACAGGACAGCCCATAGAATGTCTAAGAATAATAAGTATATGCTTATTCTTATTATCCTGCACAGTCAAGGAAGCAGCTGACATCCGAAAAGGACTGCGCCCCATTTTGAATAGACAAAAGTTTCTTGGCTTGTTTTAATAAACTCATTAAATGGTTGCTTTATTTGAATTCTTTTGTCAAGGTGACTTTAAGGTGCGAGATAACAGCCAAATATTGCATTATATTATTTTTGCTAAATTTTATAGAGTTCAACTTTACTTTTTACTCAAACCCCTTTATATAAAGAGATTATTTATTGTTTGTGCTTTAAGCTTGTTTTTTGCCATAAATTTTAAACTAATTTAGAGATTAAAAACATTCTAAATACAAACGAAAACCAACTGCATTTTACGACTAATTCCAAATTGTTCCACAATTGTGCAAATGTTATAATTAAACGGTTTAATTTGTGACTGAATCATAACGAAAGCGGCTTAATACACTTTATCAGGGGAGGGCGCATAGACAAAATTGTGGCTGTGGCAGGATTAGAGCCCTGGATGAGGTTTTTGGGTTACAATTTTAACTAGAATTTCGAGCCAGAATCGCGTTTCCAGCTTTGAATGTAGTATTAATTCTGGAGGTCATGCCAGGCACTAAAAAGTCCTGGCTTATGAAAATCGCGTTCTCAACTTTGAATGTAATTTAATTCAAGATATCGAACCATGACTAAGAAGCCTGACCTTTGAATATTGGATAACTTTTCATCTAGTTGTGGCTGCCGAAAGTATTGAGAATATCATTTCAATCAAATCAAATTTCTAATTTCGAAAGCAGTTTGATTTTCAAAGCTATGCCAGGATAAAGTACCCCATACTCTTGAATATCAGTTTAATTTTGATTTAGATGTTCGTCGTCTGCATTATGAGGGTATTTCAACTATGGCGCTTGGCATTTGGTTGTTTTTTCTAGCTCTCGCAGTGCAGTTGAAACTGTTCAAATACTGATTATGTTATGGTCAAGCCACCAGTTTATCCCTATCCTATACCCATCCCTATTGCCATTGCCACTCTCCCTTTCGGCCACATGAACATGCAATTGTAAGTAAAAGGCCCAAAAAGTAACTGGCAAAAGCTGTCGCATTTGACAATCTAATCAGCTTTGGTATTAATCCTTGGCCACAACCACAAGCCGCAATCATTCGATGTGGGCCAACCAATACTAAAAGTTGCCCAACTCCACAAAAACTCGACCACACGCCACCCCACTCTAGACGCAGGCAATATTTGCGGTGGTATTTCTATTATCCTTTGAGTTTGCAGCGAAACGACTTTGAAATGGCGAGCTCGAAATGTTGCTCCACTTGCCGACCACAATGCTGAATGCTGTCGCCAATGGAAAATGGCCACAAACAGGACCTGCGCTAACGAGCTCCAAACCGCGCCAACAGCTGTGCGAACAATAGGGGCCGCCATTGTCCTTTTGCCCGGCTCACAGACTCCTCGCGCGCACTGCGTCCGCTCAGATAAGCAGCAGTGAAGAAAAACGAAAAAAAAAAAATAAACCATCCTTTTTTTTCTCTTTGTTTTCTTATTTCTTTACCCCCTTTAAGTGCACAAGTGGCTACAGTTGTCCTTTTGTTGAGCAGCATGTCCTGAAATTGAATTATACTCGCTGTAGCTTTGATGTCAACCGTGCATAAATTCTCCCAAGCCCAAGCAGTAAGATTTCTATTAGCCCCCGCTTCGTCTTAATCGCATTATTAATAAGCATTCATTAGACGCGATGATTCACAGTCGCAGAACATATCCATAAAATGCCATCTATTATACACAAACCATTGCATTCCCTATCCCTTCAACAAGGCACCCGCTTGATCGCTTGATTTATTAAATTTATCAAAAAAAAAAGCCAGCCAGCCAAAGGATACAGCAGCCACTTAACTTGGGACATTGATGATGGTAGATGGCGGGGTAGTGGGGCGGGGTGGGAGCATATTTAAAGGCAACTGCGTTTACTTACGCACCACAGGGCATTGCCCATTCACCTTGGCGAATGTGGCCCAAAACCCCCCACCCTCCCCTCTTAAGATGCTCGCTTGGCTGCACAGCAAATGTTCCATGCCAGAAAACGCTTCACATAATAATGTGGGCCACCCACACACCCCCCGCCCACACTCCCGAACTGCTATCAATGCTTACCAAATATCTTCGTTATAAATAATGACAGTTTAAAGCCAGTCCAGAGATGAAACTAACCAATTTGAAGTGGTTAGTTTTGGCCTCTGTCATTCCTTGTTTTGTTTTGTCTTTCGGCCTTTATTTCGAAAGCTGTCATTTACAAATACCGCTATCCCACAGGACGAACAGACAGAACAGCAGCCAACAGCCAGCAGCAGCAGCTACTACTCTGGGTGTTAAGCATTTTTGACAGCACATTCGTGTAATTCAAAGCCTTAACTACAACAAAAACAACAACAACAACAATAACAACAGCAACAACAACAAAAACATCAGCAACAAAGCCTTCGACAATGTTGTGCTATTCCCAAACCATTTAGTTGTCGGCTTTGTCAGTGCTTAACGCAACGCTCAATGTTCCTTCTGGATGTCCTTTGGGTCGCTTGTGTGTGTGTGTGGGTGTGTGTGTCCAGTGACAGCACATCATAGTTACTTAAATTAAAGATTGTGCTGCACAAAATGTGGAAACTTGTTACAACTAATTGAGCGTTGCTAATTGAAGAGCGGCATTCCTAATTAGCTGAAAGGTCAGTTCTAGTCATTACACGTTTTTTATTAGAGTTTTTTTTACAGATTTTAACCTTGCAACAACAAAAATAAACTGCTCTTTGAGTTAGTTTCCCTACAATTAACGCTTCCAATTAAACGGGAAACTAGAAATTTTAAATTTGACCCTCAATTTTTTTTTTAAATAGTATTTTTTTACTGATCCAATCGTTGGTTAAGTATCCGGAAATGCTTCAGCTTGGACAAATTAATGTTTGCACTTTTTTACAGCTAGATTTGTTATCTGTTACGGACTGAAGACTCTTCACAAATATATATATATATATATCCTCAAGCCATCGAAAAACAGAATGTAACAGGTAGTAGGAAGCATTTTCAACCCCATAAACTATATATATTCCTGATCTTGGGATCAATTTAGTCTTGTACATCTGTGTGATAATCAGATCTCTGAGACTATAAGAGCTAGGGGCTTTAATTTTCTCGTATGCAATGCCCAGATCAAATTTATTTCATTCTATCGATATCTGCTCCCGTTTTGAGAATATCTATATATTTCGATTTCCGATAACAACGAAAGCTACAATTTAAAATGCATATTGTCTAATATAAACTCACATCTAATTGATCATCTGTACAAATTGGATAGGAAGGACCCCAGTCAATGATTTAATGTAGAGTATTCTCACATGTTTAAACTATAAATATATCTGCTTTTTTTGTATGCATTTAATTGGACTCCGCTGTTAGCCTTTCAACCGACATCATGTAATAAATTCGTAGAAGTGGCAGCAATAATTTCTGGAAATTTTCTTTGCTGCTTATCAACATGTTGGCATAACACAAAACACTCGCAATTAGCGGCGAACAAAAATAGAAAATAAAAATGGAAAGCAATTAATGATGAAATATTAAATAGTCGAGCAGCGATAAATGATGCAACATGGCCAACGAAAAGCTGCAACAACAACAATAATAAGGACAATTAAAACGTTGCTCGTAATTCAGCCAAACTGAAATTTCGTTCGATAACAATTGCGACAACAACAAATGCAACAACAAAAGCAACAACAACAGCAACAACAGCAACAAATAGCAAATACTTATTGCATGTACTCGTAATGTCGCTGTCGCTGTCACTGTCGACGTCAGCGTCGCTGTCGACGTTGGCAGCATTGTTGACGTCGTCGCTTAGTTGAGTTTCATTTCACAGTTGTTGGCTGCATTTTCCGCCATTTGGTTGCCGCCGATAACAACTGCAACTGGCAAACAGTATTTAGGCGGTTAAATATATATGAACTACAATTGCAATAACAACAACATCATCCAATAGCCGAATAGAATATATCCTATAAAGGGTATACATTTATATATATATATAAAATTGGTTTTGAAGATTCTTGAGCTAAGACAATTTAAATCATTATTCAAAAATTACTTAGAAAAATCAATCACAGTTAAATTATTATTTTTTATATTTATTTAATATGTTTTCGTTGCTTTAACAATTTTGTGAATTTTCTTAAGCCTATCACATCTAACTGTAATATTTTTATAGAGCATCCGAGGCGACACAAGAAGAGCATCGAACATTTTGTACACGAAGGCCAAACAAATTGAAACTTTTGCTACTTAAGGGAACCGTTGCACATTCGTTACCAGTTGCCCCTAGTTACAGCATGCCCCTGCCGCCGAGTAGAGAGCCAAAAATTTATATATTAAATGAATTGCACAATTTTGTGGCACGTTGCGCGCGGCTGTGGCAGCTGATTTGAAGCGAACTCGTCGTCGAGCCAAATCGAGCCAAAGAGTCAGCTTGCAGCAGCAGCAGCAACAGCAACAGCAAAAGCAGATCTGGTTTTGCAGTTGGGCATGCGGGTGGGGTGGGTGACATTTGAAACAGAAACCGGAAATTGGAAGTGCAATTTATGCTCATCGCATCGTAGGCGCCATGTTGCACATTTTAAGCTGGCAGCAAATCCGCTGCTGCTACTGCTGCTGCTGCTGCTGCTTTTGCTGTTGCTGCTGCAACTGCTGCATAATCTATTTCGGGGTCATTTGCAAAAGGTCAACACATGCCGTTACTTTCAATGAGACAACCGCCCACTAGAGGCCGCCTTTTGTAATTAGCTATACGAGCATTGGCAGTGGGCGTGGCAAGAGCCAAAAATGTTTTCGGATAACATTTTAAATAGGTCAACGCATGGAATTTTATTTATTATTGTGTACGTCAAGTGGCAAATTTATGGCCCAATAGCTGGCTAACTAGGGGTAGCAAGAGGGCCAGGCGGGGGGGGCGGATATTAATACACATTGTGTGAGCCAGCAAATACTCAACTGATCTATGTACGGCCAACACAAGGGGAAATTGAAATTTACACGAGGCGCGAATAAATTTCACATTTATGTTTGAGCGAAATAACACACTCCAAAAATATCAATAGGCAGAAATGTTGAGATATTTGAATTAAACACAAAACTAAAATTATAATTGACAAAGGCGAAATATTCGAAAAATGGCAAATATGGTCAAAATCGAATTGGAAAATTGCAATTGTTAAGTTGGCAATAACATGGAAAGTGCCAAAGCCGTGAATTAATAGTTGCTGTATAATTTTCTATGTTTATTTTGTGATTAAGATATAAAAAAAAAAAAATATGCAAATATATGGACTGGTTTAGATACTTGGCAGAACGCTGCAAGTAATAAATTTTAAGGCATTTTTTTATGAATATATGAATTTGGCTCAGAAGCTAGCATTTGCTAAATTTCTAAGACTTATTCAACTTATTGGATGCGCTGCGCATGATTAATCTTCCAAAGTATTATATCAAGAGACATACACACACACACACGCAAGCACATGCATGTAAAGAACAGGCTATAACATGTGTGTGAATGTAAAGGATGCCAAGGCGAAGCGAAAACTGTGTTTTTGTGTTGACTGAAAAATGATTAAAAACTTAACTTTCAAAGAAGTTGCCAATGCAGCAGCAACACGCATACATATATGTATACTTGCCCCGCTTTTGCTCCTCTCTCTCTCTCTTTGTAGCTCTCCTCCTTTTGCCACGGTGCTGTGCTCGAGCTAGCGGGTAATCCTTTAATGCTTGCAACGCGTATGTCACAGCAGCTGCAACTATTTCTCATTTCTCATCACTGCAGACGACGGCAATGGTGACAGGAAAGTATCGCCACAACCCCTCCTCATCCCCTCTCTGTTGCCATCGCACCCTTGTCAGTTCCAGAAGGCTTTTTGGGCCCCACATCAACTTACTTATGCCTGCTAAAGTGACATTTTCCTTTCGTCGTTGTTGCTGTTGTCGTTGCCGTTACTGTTGCCGTTGTAGCTACTTACTTACTTAAAATATTTCTACTCACTTGCGTTTTATTTCTCGCTTATCCCTTTTTCTCTCTTTTTTTTTTTTTGACTGCCTCTCGGGCTAACCGCTCTTTCAAATCCGGGCACAAATATTTTCACAAGTTTTACCTCAAAAACTTCTTTCGTATTTTTTTCTTTCTTGTTGTTATCTACTTTGTTGTTGCTGCGGCTGATGCATTTTGCCAAAGATTTTGACGCATAATAAATGGCGGGAAAACAGTCGTACGAGCACACCTGTACAGCCTAGGCACATGTGTATATACATATGTGTGTACTATTGTATTGTGTGTGTGTGTGTGTGCGCGCTTCTTGCTGCGAAGTTTGCTGTGCACTATGGAGTAGTATGCAAAACTTTTTAAACTGTTTAGCGTACATAAATTGCTGCAATTCTTTATTACTATGCTGCTCTCTCTTACTTTGCGATATCTCAGACTATTTCTACCTCTCTCTCTATCTCCCTTTCTCTCACTCTGTTTCACTCTCTGTCGATCTATCGCTCTTTCTTACAGCTTCATTGAGTGTTCCAGTTGCTTTGGCGATTTGTTGCACCAATTTTCCGCAACATTAATTGCTTGTCATTGTCAACGCTATGCGCTCTTTCAAACGGCCGAGTTCATCTCCCACCCCCATTTCCCATTTCCCATTCCACCTTCCCCTAAATGTTGCCTGCGGCACTGCTAGCTAGCCACATTAAATGTCGCCTCGAAGCGAATTCATAAACTTTTTCACGCGCAAATTGTAAAATTTTCATTGCATACTTTCGTGCGTCAGTCTAAGACACAAGCGCACAACATTCATCTGGCTCCCCGATGCTGCCACCCATTCTGCGACCCCAACAAAAAAAATGCGTTAAGCTCAACATTTTTGTTGTTGTTGTTAGAATTTTAGTTGTTGCTTCGGCCTTTGCCATTTGCAAATTAACGTGTGAAATTGAAGTTAAACTGAGACGTGAGGTTAGACTGTGGAATGACAGGGGAGACGGTTGGTTGCGAATGGGGGGAGGGGGGGCTGCTGCCAGTACGCCCCTTTTGGTGCATAACAATTTTTGACCAAAAAGTTTCGACGGTTTATGAGTGCTGAAGGAAGGTTTTAATTAATGCTTAGTTGAGTGGAAGTTCAGAAAAGTTATTTAAAATAGAGTTAGAATCCATTGAGAGAGGGGGAAAAGAGACAGCATAGAAACGAGAGGAAGAGCGCAAGTGCAAATTGAATTTATTTTCAGAATGTATCACATTTTCCAGCTGGCAGTTGAATATTTATTTTATCAAAAATACTGACTAATGCTGATGCCTTATTAATGTGGAGAGCATTAAGCACGAATTTCAAAGAATAAATCTGTATTTGTGCTTTATTGAAAACAAGCCGACATAAATTAAAAATAATCTCTTTTAATATTTATATATAGGTAAAATATACATTACGCACTTAAAGGCTTACTCAGAATCACTGAAAATGCGAAATGATTCATTATGAATAAAGAAAAAAGGACTTACACATTGACCTGATGCTCATTCACTCACTCATTTACTCAGTCAGGCTGTCTCTCAATATGCTACCGCTTCAATATCAATAGCAATAAATATGAAAGCATTGCAGCAGCTTGATAAACAACTCATTATACTCTGTACAAACAAAATGTTTAGAAATGGGTAGCATGGGCTCACGTTGAGGTTTGTCACTGACAGTAAAACTGCTCAGAAAATAATATTGTTTAAATTTTATTTGCTTTGCCTAACGAAGAGAAATCCTAATCAGGAAATCAAAAATATCAATGCAAGATAGACAACGCATTATAGAAGAATAGCACATCAGAGATACATAAGAATAATTCATACTACAGGGTAGCTGCTAGTCGTATCTGAACCCATAAGCGCATTCCAACTTGCCTTCTGTGGAACGTTGGCATATTAAATGATTGCTAAGCGCAAAAGGCGAAAAGCAAAAACCATTTGCAATTCATAAACCCAACGGAATCCCAATCCATGACGAAGTTTTCCAGCCTTGCAATGAATGCGGCAGCAGGTGGCGTAGCTTAAAATGATGCTGGGTGGTTGGGTGGCTAGGTGGGTGAGTGGGAAAAGCAGGGAAAATTGCAGACAACGCGCGACTATTAATAAAAATATGCGAACAATGCATAGCGAAGCGCCCAACATTGATTTTAATATGGTGGCTCATGTACACACACAAACACACACACACAGACAAACAGTAACACACACACACACACACCACTAACACACACACAGAATGGCACAATGAATGACGAACGTCGTCGTGCGGCAGTGAAATGAATGAAAAAGCAAAACAAAAACTTTAAATCCTTTAGTTAAACAAAAGGAGTCGGCACAATGGCAGGCCCATGGCCCCAAGGACTCTCTCGGCACATAGTAATAGCAGCATGCATCTATCCTGCGCCTGCATTCACTCAGCTGGCATTGTTTACGCGACGGATTAGTGACGACTAAACATAAAAATATTGGCAGCCAGAATACAAGCGCCTCCTTGCGCACCCCGCACTTCTTGCCCTTCCCAGCATTCATCTGAAAACAATGCTGACCGCATTTCTAGCAGGCGTCTAAATGTCTGCTTTCGCCCAAAAAAAAAGAGTTTAGCATAAGCGATTAACTACGGCTTTAAATACAACTTAAAGTCTAGTGACAACATTGAAAATAAAAAAAAAATAGGAAATTGGATGTGTTGCCAGGCAAGCAGCTCGCAACTGTCTTGCTGATGGAATCACATAGGACGACCCCTGACCCCTGCCCCTCAGTGTACGTGACGATGACGATGACGATGGCTGAAACCCAATATGCTTGAAATGAAATTGTAACAATGAACTGCACGAGGAATAAACCCCCGCAAGACTCCTTACAAAAACACTAACAACCCCTACACATGCACACACACACACACATACAGAAAGAGACACACTCATCACACACTTGTAACATATTCTGTACACATCCGGCATAGCCTAAAAGAGTCGGGCCAAAAAAAAAAACAGAAACGTTTCTCTAAGTTGCCATCTCGCTCACACAGCTGACCCCATCTCGCTATCTCGCTTTCTTTGGCTGTCTCGCACTATATAATTCTTGATATTGTTGTCGGCGTCAGAAATCTTTGCTCATTATTATTGGCAGGCACTTCAGAAACCAACGCAAATTTTCCCAGTTTCCCAGAGTTTTACCCATTTTCAATATTTCATAAATGTCAGACGACCCCTAACATGAATCTCATTCTGTGTGTGTGTGTGTGTGTTTTTGTGTGCCTCATAAAATTCTGTTTTCTGTGCAGATAGCGTGGGAAAATGCTTGGAAAATCTCGCTGTTCGCTTAAAGTTTACTTCAAGTTTACGCATTTTAATCAACTTTATGGTCTAATCAAAAGGGTTCAAGAGCTCAAACAATAACCTGCGCCTCCAGCTAATATACAGCTAATTATCATAAAAAGGCCCTGGCAACAAGAGAGACCCCAACAAAAACTTTGCCCATAAACAAAGCCCAATTCCAAGTGAGTAACAGAAAATGCTCCACAACAGCAGCAACAACAGCAACAGCAGCAATAACAACTAACTGGGCCGACTAACCTACTAAAGTGTCTCATAAAACGGACAATGAATAATCTGAAGTGAGTGCTCCACGCTTAACCAAGTGCCGGCTACCAAAGCTAATTTGCTGGTAATCAAATTTGAGTGACTATTGAGCCGTGAAAGTTGTCTAATTAAGCCCACTCAGGCCATAGCTTACAGCAGCAAGTAAGCACAACTCTTTATGAAATTCAAAACTTAAATTCGAAAAGCAAATAAAAAGATAAAACACAAAATAAAAATGAAAATGAAAATGTCAAAAAATCCCATTCAAATCTGCACTTCATTCAAAATGTCAAAAGAAGTGAAAAATGCCTGAAATCCATATATCCATATATGGGCATAGGTCGAAACTTCAAAATGCCATAACTTCGTCAAAACTCAACTCAGATTAAAAAGCGAGGGCTTTTTGATCATAGTTTTGCCCCTAAATCAATCGAGCATTTAAAGTTGAAAACGTGATTTTGAGTCGGAAGACAAGTAAAAATTATGGTCAGAAAATCGATACATCGGTAAATGGGCATAGGTCGAAACTGCAAAATGCCATAACTTCGTCAAAACTCAACTCAGATTAAAAAGAGAGGGCTTTTTGATCATAGTTTTGCCCCTAAATCAATCGTACATTTAAAGTTGAAAACGTGATTTTTGACTCGGAAGACAAGTAAAAATTGTAGCCTGAAAATCCATATATCCATATATGGGCATAGCTCGAAACTTCAAAATGCCATAACTTCGTCAAAACTCAACTCAGATTAAAAAGCGAGGGCTTTTTGATCATAGTTTTGCCCCTAAATCAATCGTACATTTAAAGTTGAAAACGTGATTTTTGACTCGGAAGACAAGTAAAAATTGTAGCCTGAAAATCCATATATCCATATATGGGCATAGCTCGAAACTTCAAAATGCCATAACTTCGTCAAAACTCAACTCAGATTAAAAAGCGAGGGCTTTTTGATCATAGTTTTGCCCCTAAATCAATCGTACATTTAAAGTTGAAAACGTGATTTTTGACTCGGAAGACAAGTAAAAATTGTAGCCTGAAAATCCATATATCCATATATGGGCATAGCTCGAAACTTCAAAATGCCATAACTTCGTCAAAACTCAACTCAGATTAAAAAGCGAGGGCTTTTTGATCATAGTTTTGCCCCTAAATCAATCGTACATTTAAAGTTGAAAACGTGATTTTTGACTCGGAAGACAAGTAAAAATTGTAGCCTGAAAATCCATATATCCATATATGGGCATAGCTCGAAACTTCAAAATGCCATAGCTTCGTCAAAACTCAACTCAGATTAAAAAGCGAGGGCTTTTTGATCATAGTTTTGCCCCTAAATCAATCGTACATTTAAAGTTGAAAACGTGATTTTTGACTCGGAAGACAAGTAAAAATTGTAGCCTGAAAATCCATATATCCATATATGGGCATAGCTCGAAACTTCAAAATGCCATAACTTCGTCAAAACTCAACTCAGATTAAAAAGCGAGGGCTTTTTGATCATAGTTTTGCCCCTAAATCAATCGTACATTTAAAGTTGAAAACGTGATTTTTGACTCGGAAGACAAGTAAAAATTGTAGCCTGAAAATCCATATATCCATATATGGGCATAGCTCGAAACTTCAAAATGCCATAACTTCGTCAAAACTCAACTCAGATTAAAAAGCGAGGGCTTTTTGATCATAGTTTTGCCCCTAAATCAATCGTGCATTTAAAGTTGAAAACGTGATTTTGAGTCGGAAGACAAGTAAAAATTATGGTCAGAAAATCGATACATCGGTAAATGGGCATAGGTCGAAACTGCAAAATGCCATAACTTCGTCAAAACTCAACTCAGATTAAAAAGAGAGGGCTTTTTGATCATAGTTTTGTCCCTAAATCAATCGCACATTTAAAGTTGAAAACGTGATTTTTGACTCGGAAGACAAGTAAAAATTGTAGCCTGAAAATCCATATATCCATATATGGGCATAGCTCGAAACTTCAAAATGCCATAACTTCGTCAAAACTCAACTTAGATTAAAAAGCGAGGGCGTTTTGATCATAATTTTGCTCCTAAATCAATCGTACATTTAAAGTTGAAAACGTGATTTTGAGTCGGAAGACAAGTAAAAATTATAGCCTGAAAATCCATATATCCATATATGGGCATAGTTCGAAACTTCAAAATGCCATAGCTTCGTCAAAACTCAACTCAGATTAAAAAGCGAGGGCTTTTTGATCATAGTTTTGCCCCTAAATCAATCGTTCATTTAAAGTTGAAAACGTGGTTTTGAGTCGGAAGACAAGTAAAACTTATGGTCAGAAAATCGATACATCGGTAAATGGGCATAGGTCGAAACTTCAAAATGCCATAACTTCGTCAAAACTCAACTCAGATTAAAAAGAGAGGGCTTTTTGATCATAGTTTTGTCCCT
This sequence comes from Drosophila paracracens, assembly GCA_035044025.1. Taxonomy (NCBI): domain Eukaryota; kingdom Metazoa; phylum Arthropoda; class Insecta; order Diptera; family Drosophilidae; genus Drosophila; species Drosophila paracracens. The sequence continues at coordinate 11,589,088 of JAWNMN010000192.1, read as the reverse complement.
AAATCAATCGCACATTTAAAGTTGAAAACGTGATTTTTGAGTCGGAAGACAAGTAAAAATTGTAGCCTGAAAATCCATATATCCATATATGGGCATAGCTCGAAACTTCAAAATGCCATAACTTCGTCAAAACTCAACTTAGATTAAAAAGCGAGGGCTTTTTGATCATAGTTTTGCCCCTAAATCAATCGTTCATTTAAAGTTGAAAACGTGGTTTTGAGTCGGAAGACAAGTAAAACTTATGGTCAGAAAATCGATACATCGGTAAATGGGCATAGGTCGAAACTTCAAAATGCCATAACTTCGTCAAAACTCAACTCAGATTAAAAAGAGAGGGCTTTTTGATCATAGTTTTGCCCCTAAATCAATCGTACATTTAAAGTTGAAAACGTGATTTTGAGTCGGAAGACAAGTAAAAATTATGGTCAGAAAATCGATACATCGGTAAATGGGCATAGGTCGAAACTTCAAAATGCCATAACTTCGTCAAAACTCAACTCAGATTAAAAAGCGAGGGCGTTTTGATCATAATTTTGCCCCTAAATCAATCGTACATTTAAAGTTGAAAACGTGATTTTGAGTCGGAAGACAAGTAAAAATTATGGCCTGAAAATCGATATATCGATATATGGGCATAGGTCGAAACTTCAAAATGCCATAGCTTCGTCAAAACTCAACTCAGATTAAAAAGCGAGGGCTTTTTGATCATAGTTTTGCCCCTAAATCAATCGAGCATTTAAAGTTGAAAACGTGATTTTGAGTCGGAAGACAAGTAAAAATTATGGTCAGAAAATCGATACATCGGTAAATGGGCATAGGTCGAAACTTCAAAATGCCATAACTTCGTCAAAACTCAACTCAGATGAAAAAGTGAGGGCTTTTTGATCATAATTTTGCCCCTTAATCAATCGTGCATTTAAAGTTGAAAACGTGATTTTGAGTCGGAAGACAAGTTAAAATTATGGTCAGAAAATCGATACATCGGTAAATGGGCATAGGTCGAAACTTCAAAATGCCATAACTTCGTCAAAACTCAACTTAGATTAAAAAGTGAGGGCTTTTTGATCATAGTTTTGCCCCTAAATCAATCGTGCATTTAAAGTTGAAAACGTGATTTTGAGTCGGAAGACAAGTAAAAATTATGGTCAGAAAATCGATACATCGGTAAATGGGCATAGGTCGAAACTTCAAAATGCCATAACTTCGTCAAAACTCAACTCAGATTAAAAAGCGAGGGCTTTTTGATCATAGTTTTGCCCCTAAATCAATCGAGCATTTAAAGTTGAAAACGTGATTTTGAGTCGGAAGACAAGTAAAAATTATGGTCAGAAAATCGATACATCGGTAAATGGGCATAGGTCGAAACTTCAAAATGCCATAACTTCGTCAAAACTCAACTTAGATTAAAAAGTGAGGGCTTTTTGATCATAATTTTGCCCCTTAATCAATCGTACATTTAAAGTTGAAAACGTGATTTTGACTCGGAAGACAAGTAAAAATTATTCCCTGAAAATCGATACATCGGTAAATGGGCATAGGTCGAAACTTCAAAATGCCATAACTTCGTCAAAACTCAACTCAGATTAAAAAGCGAGGGCTTTTTGATCATAGTTTTGCCCCTAAATCAATCGTGCATTTAAAGTTGAAAACGTGATTTTGAGTCGGAAGACAAGTAAAAATTATGGTCAGAAAATCGATACATCGGTAAATGGGCATAGGTCGAAACTTCAAAATGCCATAACTTCGTCAAAACTCAACTCAGATTAAAAAGTGAGGGCTTTTTGATCATAATTTTGCACCTAAATCAATCGTACATTTAAAGTTGAAAACGTGATTTTGAGTCGGAAGACAAGTACAAATTATTGCCAGAAAATCGATATATCGAAAGACCGAAACCGATTTAGCGACCTCAAATTGTTTTCATAAATTTCGTACAATTACCAAATCTACAAGCGAATAAACCCAACCAAATAAATAAAAAGTAAAATTTATTATATTTAACGAACATGTTGGCAAACATTATAAATAAATTTGGCCAAGACTGGAGACGCTTTTCCGCGATTGTCGAGCGTTTGCAGTAGGAGGAAAATGGCGAAAATCGTCGATGGCAAGCCACAAAATTTATTATGACCGAAAATTCATTGAATGCGGCAGCAACTTGTTCCCAATATTGTTGCAAGTGCACCAAGTGCAGGCAAAAGAAACACCAAAATTGCGGCTATAAAATTGTATTTATTACATTTCTTTATTTGAAGTTTGGCAAGCATTGAAAAACGAGCTGAGCTCGCAGATCATTAATAATTTTTTCAATTAAAACTTAATTTAATTAATTCATTTAATTTTAACTTTTTTGTTATTTAATTTGGATTTTTGCTGAGGCGCAAGGTGGCGGTTAGCTTGTGGGTGGGTGCTGGCAATTTATCTGAGGCCACGCCGAGCGCTATTAAAAGTCGCGTCAACCAAAAAGCACTTAAAAGATTGCATTTAAAAACCGTTTCACAACAATTACAAAAATATAAAGAAAACAAAAAAAAAAATGGACACCCTGACAACAGAGAAAAGAAAAGAGGCGAAACCAAAAACGCTAAACTGAAACCAAAACCAAACATGACGACAGCATCGGAGCACTTTGCTTCAAAACTAACTAACTTTTTGTGCAGCAAGCAGACGCGACTCGCCTACGCTCAGCCAAAGTGCTCATTGCCCACTGCCACGCCTCCGAGACATCTAGCCAACCGCCAGCGACCAAATGCCCAATGCCCAATGCCTCAACTGCCCAACAAGGACCAGAACCGTAGCCGGCTAATGGATAACGTTATCAACGCCATCGCGACGCTTAGGAAACAACGTGGACCAGAGAATTGAAACCGGTCACAAATGGGTGGTCAACACCCACTCGCATGTTTTTGGTAGGCTGTTATTTTCTTTCTTTCTTCTGTGTATGTGTGTGTGTGTGTTGCTTTTTTTTGTTTTTTGACGGGTAGCACTGGCTGTTAACCAAGTTAAATTTCAATTTTGGACACTCGGCTGCGTGCTGAAAAACCGACAAAGTAAACAAATTGCGGTGGCAACACATGAGCGACCAGGCAAAATTGTGTGTGTGTGTGTGTGAGTGTTTTTTTTGCGATTGGGCGTGGTAGGACAAATATCTGCAAATGTTTGCATATGTGTGTGTGCGCGTGTGTGTTTGTGATTGTGATTGTATGACAAAAAGAGTACGGTCCCGGAAAATATTAAATTAATATGTATGCAAGCCGACCGATATGCCGCTGTCAGGTGTTTGGTCTGCCTTGATTCGAGCAGTTGTCGGCGTTGCTTTGAAATTCACAAGTTAAATATTTAGTTGGCAAATAGAACCGTAGCAACATTGAGTGCAAGAGAGATAGCCAGTTTGAGTCTGGAAAATTCGTTTTTCAAATTAGAAACAGGCTGGGGTTTGCCTTTGCAAATATTTGATAGCTCCGCTCCTAGTTGAATGCTTTAAACTTTTGCGAGCACAGCTTTTGCCCGCCCACCCGCAATATGCTGGCAAGGCGCCAAAGTGCACTACAAACAAGCAAATGCCCTGCAGATGTCTTTAGTTTTGCAGCTGAGTTCAATATAATTATGAATTACTTGCATAGCGCTGTCTGGTCGGGGCTGAGTGAGAGAGGGAGAGAGAGAGTCGCACTTTGAGCTGCTTTTCCGAGTTATTTATTAAGTAAATATTTGTTGAGGCACGATCCTTTGATAAGTTAAAGGCGATTGGCAGATGGGCACGAATGACTACATTTTGTTTGTGTTTAAAAGGTGAAGTTTGCACATTATTAAAACTAAAATTTATATAAGTACTTCGTATATAAAACTAGTTTTCAACTTTTGCTTATTTCATCAAAATATTTCGATTACATTGAGACCTGGCAAGGCTCAATGTTTAAACTTTATATTCACTTCATTCGTCTAAGCACTCTCTGAAATACGCATTGGCTACCATTTGACTCATTTTGAAAAAAATATCAACACTTAAGATTCATGACACTTTCAAGAAATATTCAATTTTGGCGTAAAAAGCGTATTTTATGTTGAATAAACATACATAATGTGCAATTGAATTGGGGCACAGATAATTTAACACTCAAAAGTTAAGAGCTGCCCTCAAAATTGAAAATGTTATCCAAATAGCAATGAAAAGAAAATGAAATAAAAATAATAATAGAAACAGAAATAAAAATATCTCTTGCCAGGCGATAAATCCAGGAATCACAAAGCAGCCAACAGTCGTATCTTAAGTGCAAAATCTTGTAACGGTATAACGCCTCAGTTTCTATTCGCATCCCACTACCACTACCACTACCAATACCAATCCCTATTTCTAAGCCAATGCCTCTTCCTGGTTTCGCTTAAGTGTCAATCTCAGCTACAGTTTCTTATCAAAGCGGTAGTTTTTATTATGGGTCTTCGTTTGTTGCTGTTTGCGCCGGCGGCACCGCAATAAAGCAAAACTATGCCTCGAGTCCCTTGCTGAATACGTAAGCGAGTAATTTTGTCTCACAAAAAGCAATGGCACAAGGATGTGTCACACCTCGAGCACTTTCAGCATCCTTGCGTCTATCACAATTTGCGTGTTGGCTTCGTTTGCTATTTGGCCAGGAAACGGATGTCTCCCCAACACAAACACCACCAGACAACCGAGTCCTGAACTTGCCAACGATTTAGTGATTTATTGAGCACTGATTGACGCCACAAGTGCTGGCAAATCATTGAAGTGCTGCTACTGCCGCTGCTGCTGCTGGTGCTCCTTCAACCTGACATCCTTGTCCACTTGGCGAACTCCATTCAGGAGCAAAGGCAGACAGCTGATAAGCGCCTTTTACCCACGCCAATTTGATAAGAATTAAAGTCCATTGATTGCTTGCCAGCTCACTCCGACATATGATAAGTTGAAAGAAAGCTGCACAATTGTAAATCACTGCCCAGCCAAGTCCATCAAGAGCTTAGCTTCCACCCAAGCGATTTCCACTTGGTCGGCGATTCACTCTATTCAATGGATTCGTTCTACGCTTTAAATTCAATTGCCCAAATTAAGCTTTAGCATTTAAGCCAACGTAAGCAAAACATAAATTTAATACAAGTTTTCTTTTTTATATAATTTAATTCCTAACATTGAAACAATGTAGCTAAAGGCCATTTGTATAATTCGCCTGCTTTTTAATGGTTCCCTGCTGCCAGTTGTTTTGGGAGAACTAACACAAGATATGCACCATGAATATTCCTAAAAAAAAAATCATGAACAAAACAACTTTGAAAAAGTGCTGCAAAGTCGAAGCTGGTCAGAAAAAATGTGGTACAAACTATTGAATGGGGTATTTGGGTCGTTAGGTAACAACAGCGAGAACAAAAGTCTATAAAGCAAAGTTATCAACAGCAGCAGCCGCATAAAAAATACAAGTGACAATGCGCTAGTCGAGGAAGCTCAACTAGCAGATACCCTGTAACCAGCACCAAATCGATTAAGCTGCTGGGTTCTTGATGAAATTGTTACAATTCGTCAATAATATGACAGAAATATATGATCAAGAATATATATAATTTATGCTGATACTTTTTATCAATGATTAAATAGATAATTATAGAAAATAAGTAGACTTAGAGTAGCATTTGAAAGTACTTCTTCTTCTCCTTGCAGCTACTTATCTTTTTAAGGTCACCTGGCCAACTGCATGCTACAGCTAATATGACCACAAAATAAGTTGTCAAATGCAGCAAGCGAACCAAAGAAACAACAAGTAAAAACAGCAAACTAGAAAAAAGAGCGGTGCAAAAAGAATTGAAGATACATGGCACAAGGCTGAAACGGCTGCAATTCAGCTGCATGAGTGAAGTGAGTGTGTTCGAGTGCATGTGAGTGTAACTGCGTGTGTGTGACTTGCGTGTGTGTGAGTGGAGGGCATTATGTGAAACTGAACACGAAACTAACGAAGCTGCAGCCGCAGCAGCAAACCAATGGCAAATTTAACAGGTATTTCTTTAGCCAGGCCAACAACAGCAGCCAAAAGAAAAAATAATAGAAAACCCTAGCCGAAGAGAGAATAAACGCAACGGATAATAAACGACAATGGTTTTGGTATTAATTATTGGTTTCGTCTTCGCTTCGAGCATGCCAAAAGAAAACTGAAAAATATATATGTGAAGGGAAATAAAGATTTCAATGGAGAGGATGGGGTGGATGTTACGCAAAGAACTTAAAGTTGTGCTTTTATTTTTTGTGCACTTGTTGTGAAATTCAAAACTTATTAAAACACAAAGGATTTACGCGCACAATAAAGCAAGCGAGCAACGTCTGGGCCTGGTAATAGTCGTCCTGACAGCCGTCCTGGCAGCAGGCGTCACCGCTTGTTGAATAATTTCGGCATCTTTTGTTTTAGCTGCAGAGCCTTAGCGCAATTGTTGTCAGCTGCACTTAGTGGGCCTTTCTTTTGTCTCATTTATCAGTCTCTCAGAACACCCTCTCTCTCTCTCTCTCTCTCTCTCTCTTTATACATCTCTCTCTTTCACACTCCCCTTGACGGCTGCATAAAAAGAACATTTCGCTTTTTAGTTTTAATTATGGGCAAAGTTTTGCGCTGGCCTGCTAAATGTGTTAAGTGTGGCAGAGGCACAGCTAAAATAATTATAAATGGCAGTCGCTAAGCATATTCAATTGTGGCTTATATAACTACTTTAGGCCGTAAAGTTTTATCCACAAGAAGTTACTGCAAATACCCTGTAAATCAATTATTTTTATCATAATATTTGACTAAAATCCGAATCCTATAGATATAGTGGTTTACCATTTACCATTATTTTCTCATAAGGGCAATTTGAATAAAACTTAATTTTTTCAGCAACTGCTGCAGAATTTCGCGCAGGATATCGAAGAAAAAAAAAAACAATGTTTTCATACACCATGTGGCACGAATGTTAGCAATTTTCGTTGCACAAGCCATGAACATTTTTGTGAATTTTAATTAAAATTGTATTTAAAGTTGGGCAGTCTAGATGAGTGAATGGTCACGCATGGCTGTAATTGGTGCAGGCTGTCTAAAGTTGACATTATACGGCGATTGCAATGGGAACCGCAAGCCCAAAGAAATGAAATAGAGATGGCAAGTTGCCGAGCTCGGGGCAGACCACACGCGACTGAAGGCTAACCAAAATCCTGAGTGTAACACACAGTCATCAGGCTGGCAGCTAGCAGCTCGCAGCAAGCAGGATGCAGATGGTATCTGGCAATGTCGACACATCAAGGCTCCAAGTTGGGCGACTTCTGCGTGCATCCGTTTGCATCGCTAACAAAACCAACAACAAACCAACCAACCAACTCTGACGTTGACAATTCACAAGAACATGACATCATGTTACCCCTGACCCCCCCCCCCCCCCCCTCTCTCTCTCACTGTGTGTTTGTGTGTATGATAATTAAATTTTCCAGTTGTACTTCCGTAGTGCATTTGGTTTTGGGTTCTCTTTTGTGGTCTAGTCTGACTGGGAGTTTTTCGAATGCTTGCCTCGACTTGGACGGACATTTGTCGATATCTGTCGGTCGACATCAGTCTGTCCAATTGTCTGTCGTTGGTGCAGCAGTTGATTTGGCACCAACCAACTCGAAAATAGCCCCCCTTGGCCTTTGACTTGAAACTGAAAGTGCCAAATAGTCATTGATGAATGTTTCCGTTTTTGGTCGGAAATTGAGTTTGAGCCGGTGATGGGTGCAGGCACCCAAAGTGACCTAAACCTAATTGGTGTAATGGCTAAATTGTTGACGATCTCTTCAGCAACGAGCGTCTACATTCGCATATTCGGAGACGCTTTGAAACTATCCCAATGATGCTTGTGCGGTAATAGGTTTATGGCTGTCAAATATTAACTCTTAGCTGGGTAAACAGTTTCATTAGAATCTACTGATTAATAATATTTTAAAAAACATTCAATTTTGTCAGTTAGTTTCCAACACAGAAAAGGATTTGAAGAAAAATACTTTCGACATCTCGAAGAGGACAAACTGGAATTAAATGAAAATGCTGCCAAAACGAGAAGCAATTGAAGTAATTACACAGCAGGAGTATAAATTCGCTGGTGTAGTTGTCTAATTAGATCAGTTAAGCTGCAAATACTGTTGGTGTTAATACTATTTACAATTTACAGAATTTTCAATTTAGCCTGCTTAAAAATGCCAAACGGGCTTGCCTGTTTGCCTAACGAAATTTATACATACACGCATATATATTATGCACATGTCCTTGATGAAATTACCAAAACGTGTTAAACTTTCAAATGCGCCTCGAAATTTGTACCCTTTGTTGGCCTGCCTGCCACTTAACTCCCCCCCTCCCACTCTCTGCTGCTGGTGCTGCTACTAACGCCGCTTTCTAATGGCGCCGAATTGTTTGCCAGCAGAACAAAAAAAATACAAAATTAAAACAAAAAAAAAAATAAACAAGAAATGGAGAAAAAAAAGACAGAAGCGGACATTTTGTAAATATTTTTCATGTGTACTTTGCAGCAACAATTGGAGTGGGAAGTAGAGTGGATAGTGGCATGGTAACAGTCACACACATATACACTTATATATATATATATATATTATATATACACATTCGGAAGAGGACCTTATGTAGCTGTTGTTGTTACTTAAAGCAAATATGGCTGCCGACCCGCAGCTTTTGGCTCATTTTGCGCCCGGCAAGCATAAATAAGGCCATCTGCGTTCGAGGAGCATCATCCACAACGCAATTTGGCAAAAGAGCCCAAGCACCTACCATGCCCTACCACGCCCCCTACCATTTTGCGACCAAACGAAAACAAGGACCGCACCGAGTTAGTGGCAGCCAAACAACAGCTAGACGGCCAGTCATTCGTTCAATCATTCATGTTGTCATTCAAACATTGACGCCAGCTGTTTGCAGTGAACGGAATACCCTTTGTTGTAGCTGCTGCTGCTGCCGCTTCAGCTACTGTTGTTGTTGTTGTTGTTGATGCTTTAAACAGCATCAGAGTGATAAAGAAAATGTGTTTGTTTTTCATTTTCTAGTTTCTTTGGCTGCCAAAATACATACTCCTAAATGCGACAGAGTGGGACAGACAGCGAGGGAGACAGAGAGAGCGAGAGAGAGAGAGAGGAAGTCTAGGTCGACACATGCCACATATAAGTTGTGGCCAGGCCAAAATTCCCTGACATAGAAGGTAGCTATGCCGTAAGCCTTTTTTAAGTAGTTTTTAATAATGTTGCCGCTGCCACATACGCGGAAAAAAGGACGCAGCCAACAGCTGTTGCCAGTTACGGATGAAAAAATAAAACAGAGTACCAAAAAAAAAAATAAAAAGATTGCCAAAATGGCAAGCCAGCATAAATAAGACGCTGGATAATCATACAGCGCTTTAGCCATTGCCATGGCCTGAGAGAGATAATCGACGACTCCTTGCAGTTGCCGCATGCCGCATTTTGTGGCCTGTTGCGGCTGCCTCAGGTTGTGGGTGGTTGGTTGCTTTCTCTATTGTTGCACGGCAAGCAAACAAATTGAATTTAAATGGTTGTCAGCAACAGAAATTAGTTTTGCCTTTTGAGTGCCTGAAATAGATGGCAAGTGAGCGGAAAAAATCGCGTAGGGAATGGGGGAGGGGTGTGTGGCGGACTGGTGAGGGCAACATTCAAGATAGAGCGAACAAGTAGCTGCAAATGGAGAAAAAAAAGCGCACACAGCTCAGCAAATTATGAAATGAAATGGCGGCAAAAAAAATAGAAAATCAGAAAAAGAAAACGAAATTGGCTGACATCAAGAGGCAGCCTTGGAGTGGTCTTCGGGCAAACAGCTCTAATTAAAAGATGACAACTGAAGATTGCCAATGCGTACTTTTTAATATGTATTTTGTTTGCTTCCTGCGTTCAAAGTGAAATATAATTAGCTGACAGTCGCACTTAAAGATTTCTGATTACAAATGTAATTTGAGGCGCCAAAGTAAACATATCAAATGTAATAATAGTAAAAATAAGCATCTGCTCAACCATTCAAAGTCGAAAATAACTTTATATTCAGTTTTTACTACTTATTGTCTAAATGTTCTTATATCTGTCCGTGACTTTCCATATCTTAACATCTATAAGAAATGCGAATCGAAATACGTTGCACAAGTTGTAATCATATTAGTCATCATTTTAAAGTCGCATAAGACATTTTGCATAGGAGAAACGTTAATTTGCAGTGGCTTAGGTCTCAAAGTGGGGGCTCAACATGTGCACATTGTTCACATGTGCATATACTTGTTTATATAAGTACATCAAAAAGCACAGCTGCCTAGCCGCAACAAAGCAAAGTCTACTTTAAAACACTTTTCGGGCGAGCCCAATGACAAAAAGGGACCAGAGCAGGCTGGCTGGCTGGCTGAATGACGGGCGGGGTGGCGGGATGACGGGGCTGGCAAACAAGGCGAAACAACAACTGCAAGAAGTACAATGATAATGATGATGGGCATCCCGAGGACTGGGGGCTGTTGATGAGTGAATAATGCGGCACACGTTGAGTGCCCGGCTTCAGCTAACATATGAGCATCATATATTTTGACAAAAGCTGACAGAGTATACATTCTCCAATTGTGTTTCAGTATGTGTGTGCGTGTGTGTGTGTGTGTGTGTGTGCACAGTGAAAAGGACTCCACCTGCAAGGGTAGGTAGAAACAGCGTGTCCACATCTTTAACACAGTTGACTGTCAGCGCAAACAGGAGAGCAGGACAGAAATGGAGCATAGATATATGAGCGAACCACATCATCGCATCATCTTATGTAAATATAATAAAAATTTTAATAAGGCCCTTATTAAAGTTATGGAATTAACAAATGTGGCAAGCTAGCTCTCAGCTAGTTTTCAACACAGTGCAAATATTATTTTTGCAGGTAATGTTTTTAATTTCAACCATTTTAATTTATGTGACAATGGGTCGTATGCATAATATTTGCATATGGTGTACCAAAACGAACAAACGGATAGCATAGAAAGAGTTAGAGAGAATGAGAGAATGAGAGAGAGAGAGAGGCAGCAAAGTATTTGACACCGGAAAAAAGGAAACGAAAATACCACAGGTGCATGAAATTGAAAACGCCACAAAGCAAATGCATTTCATCCACACAAAAGTCTCAAAAAAAATGAATTTTTAAATAAATTGAAATTTACAATAATTTTGCATGCCAAACAAGTTGATTAAATGCAGCTGTTACTTAGTCATGCAGAACACAAAACAGATAAATAAATGCATATTTCGAAATCGAACTTAAATAGCTACTAATGTAGTTGCATATATTTGTGCAAGCGAGTCCAAAATCAGTGAGATATGTTAGCCAACTTTCAGAATGTTCAGAATGTGCCAGTGTGGTCAGAGGTAAGATTTTAGCACTTAATAACTTAACAGGACAGGCCTTGAGACTTGCCGTTGCCTCGCACCTCTAAAGTCGTTAAAAATGCACAAAGCCATCTCATCAGGTCCAAGTGGCGTCAGTAAAAGGCACTTCGCAGAGTTCTTTTGATGTTAATGATTTTTATAGATGTTGCTAAGGTTCTTCTCGTTTTTTTTCTTTTAACGATTCAGTAGAGTTTTAAAGCCACGTTTATTGCTCTTTGGCCCACGCACCTGAAGTGTGGAAATAATGAAATGCAAATTAGCCTGTACGCGGCAAGTGGAACAAGTGACGCACGTGCTGTGGCCAATGCTGCTGTTGTTGCAACAGCTGCTCATAAAGTCAAATGAACTCATTAGGCGGTAACTAGTGCACACTTAAGGAAGTGTAGAATGTGTTGTGGGTTGTACTCGCACATTTGTCTGGCTGCAAAATCACTCTGAATAATTGGCAACTATTGAGTGCTTGTTGCTGGCAAAATATACATATAATGCTAATGCATCAGAGTAGTCATAAGAATGAGGGGCATCAGTTGCGCGAAGCTTCTACAAATGTGGCACAGCCAAACTGATGGACAGTCATTTTTAAGGCACTACTTATACCGCATCTGTCACACCCTCTTCTCTCTGTTTCTCTGTCTCTTTGTCTCTCTCTCTCTCTCTATATCTTTCTTTCTTTTCAATTGTCAAATCCACTGCAGCATCATCCTTGGCAACAACAATGCGCAATCCGCATGCCTTGAAGGCAACTTCCGACACACTTATTTATTTTTGCTTTGTTTGCATGTGTGGCACTGTATCCCTCTATGTGTGTGTGAGTGTGTGCATCTATGTGTGAATGGTTCGTCCACACACCGTCACACTTTCAATAGCACTTTCCATTGACACCAAAACCGAGCTGTGCTATAACCCCCCTCTTATGCACACCCCGCCGAATGGCAAAAGCGAACAAAAATTGTAACGACAACATCTCTCGGCCTGGGTCCTGGCTTTCGTCCTGGCCCTGGCCAAACTGAAAGCAACTGAATGCGAGTGAGAGTTAACAGCAATTTGTAACGATAATTGTGTGTATTTTTCAGTGACAATAACGTTGAATGTTGATGAGTTTGCCTGGCGACGACCGGTCCATCTACCCCGTGAGCCACCCACCCCCCGCCACATTCCACATGCCACCACAAATAACCACTACATACAGCAGCCCCTTTCGCAGTACTTGGCTCTTGGTCCTTGTCCATGACGGGGTTGTCATTCTCGGATCGTCATGCCATAAGAGAGATAGCAGCTAGCATCATGCAGGACACTGTCTGCATAGATGGTGCTTCTGCAGTGTCAGTGCCTAAACGACAAACATTTTTAATCTAAGTGCTGTGCTTTTTACATGCTGTATAGAATAAAAAAACTGGAAAACTGTTGGCAAGCTAAGAAAAAAAGATAACTTCGAAATTTGGTCTGTTAAATCGGCGCCAAAACTGGACATCGAGTCATTGTCAAATATGTTCCTGCCGCTTAAAACTTAAGTGCAAATGCCATTTGAGGCCAGTGGATTGCTATAAACATGTTTAAACCAAAATAAATACAGGTGAAATCGAAATGCACTAACCAAAGCGTTTAAGCCAAAATTGAAAAAAGGAAAACCGCTTTAATCAGTACACCTTTTGTGGCCACTCCATTTAATGTTGTTTTAAAATTGATTCGTGTCTGAAATAAATGCCGCAGTAAATGAGACACACACACATACTTAAACACACAATCACGCACACACATGCACACACGTGTCCCGGCAATTAAATTCAATTTGTCATTTAGGTAAAATTGACTTTGTGCATAATTGATTTCATTTGATTTTGCCTTTGCCCCTGCATGTAAATGTACATTTATGCCTGCGTGTTGGAGTGTGTGTGTGTGTGTGGCTGTGTGTGTGTGGGTGTGTGTATTGTTTCACCGTTGTCATTATAATTGTTGTTGTTGTTGTTGGTGGTGGTGGTGGTGGTGCTGCTGCTTGTCGTCATTATTGGGGCGCACGTTCAATTGTTTCTGACAATTAATAAATTTTGCGCATAATTAATTTATGCGTTCCCTTTTAGCCAAACAAAAGAACCAAATCGCTGTTTGTCAACGTTTTCACTAATAAATTTACTAGTTTTCTAACTGTAATTAAATGCTATTATTCCATATTTTCGAACTCAACAGTCTGATATATTGACAATTGCAACAATATATGTAAATTTCATTTCAATTTGCTCAATGGGATTACAATTTTAGCATTCAAATCAAAAATCGATTTAGTTCAGTTTATTTAAAATCACTTTTGGAATCAAATTTCATGTTTTTAAAGTAAGCCGATACGAGTTTAAAAATACACTTAAAGCAATCGCAAAATCATGTATATTTGAGTATGGCAATCCTTGGCAATTTAACTTTGAAATTTGTTGTGTTACTTTTTCTCCCTCGGCTCTGTGCTATGTATGCCACCCAGCTACACCTGCCACAAATAAAACCCATTTCAAATAACTTTCGCCTTTTGCCTTTCGGGCATTTTTAAATACACCAAGCAAGGCAAACAAAACGCCTGCGTACAGCACTTGGATCTTGACGGTTCTATGGACAGCATTGCCAGCGTTTGCGGTATGCGTTAACATCTTATACAACCACATACAAATACACACACACCATACACACACCCATGTATGTAATATACACTTCTATATTGTACAACCAACTTTCGCCTTTATGGTTTTTTATGATGCTGAAATATGAGACGCGTGTTTCGGGTGGCTGTGTGTGGGTTAACGGCTTTACGTGTTGCTGTGCGTTTGTATGTGTGTGTGTGTGTATAAGTATGTAGTTTGTATTTAGTAAAAGGATTTTCAACACCGTGCGCGGTTACTCGTATTTTTCTATGCAAACACAGACGCGCTTGCTGCCAACGTTGTTGTGGCACGAACACGTATTTTGTATAACGGTATTTATGACATGTTTACTCAATAACAAAACACTTGAGCCTCTAACCCAAATACCCATAAACAAGTGAGCCACACACATGCACACACCCACACACAGACACACACACACAGCAACTCTCAGCTGTGTGCAGAACAACCACAATTTTGCTTTCATTTCAAATGCGTCTCGCGACGTTCAAAGTTTCAAAAGCCGCCACCATTTTCCATGCCGCATGTTTTTCAGCATTTTCGAGAACAAATCATTTTTTAAAATTACTACGAGTTAGCAATGCGTACCTTAATTTGTTAGCCTGGCCTACACATATCTATGTCTGCTGTAGGCATTTTCTTTGAGCCATTATCTGTTTTCAGCTGGTCCCAGGGAATTTTTGTGTTTGAACTTTGATCTGAGAATAATATAGAAATAAGAAGTCTACCAAAGGCTCAGCAGCTTTTAAGGTAATTATATTCAATGGACAACAATTCCAACACTACAAACTCGTTGCCACTCGGCTTACCTGTTTGTTTGTTTGTTTTTTATTTTCTAGAAATGCTATCAAAGTGGAAATTGACGTGTATTTGTTCCAGCTCGATATGGTCTACTGTGGGTTTTTAATCGCATCAAGTTCCTCAAAGAAAATATTGATAAATACTCAAAGTGTGCAACCAGTTGCAATTTGCATGGGAAATTCTCGACGGAAATTGAACACATTGAACGTATGAAATACCTGGTAAAAGTTTTTTATCAAGCTGCATATTTGGCTCAGGTCGTCGCACAGAATGTTGTTAACAAAAATGAATGCGGCACACAACTTTGCCGTGTGTGTGTGTGTGTGTGTGTGTGTGTCAGAGAGTGCATACCATAAACAAGAGTCAAATAAATCAACGTCATCATCATCATCATAGAGGAGCCCACATGAGTGCGTCCTGTGTGCCAAAGGACGAGGACATCGGCAGCAGGCAGCCAGGCAGCCAGCAACAAAGTATCAGGACATACGCGAGAAAATCTCCTGCAGGGCAACCATAAAGCAGCCAGCGAAATATAAATGCAATAAAATATTTTTAATGGCTCGTAAATGTAAAAATTACGACAAATATAAAAAAATGAAAGAAAAAGTGGAAGAGGACCGGCAAGAATGATGATATGCCAACGCAAAAAAAAAAAAAACAACAAAAAAAAAACGCATGTATGAATGGGCTGCAAATTGTCGCAACATTGGCAACAGCCAAAAATTTTATGTAAATCTACACCGAATTCAGTTAAATTAACAGATTAGCATATTAGGTCGAAAATTGAATAGTAAACTCCACAGGAGAGCAAACTTTCCAAATTGAATATAACTATTTAAAATACCGCAACAACGACAATAATGTTGCACATTGAATTTTGAGCAGAAGCCAATTACGACAAATTGTCAAGGCGAAGCTAAGGATATTTACTTATTCCCAAAACATAACCGAACGAAGCTTAAATATCCTTGAATAAATGCTGCATAGCTGCAGGGAGTATACCAAATTTTATCGATATTATAAACTGCTGCCGATAATATAGGAATTTTAAAACATATAACTATTATTTTCTAAAGAGACAAATTGCTCAATCTTTAATGAAAACGTTGCCATTCATTGAATAGAACATTGAAATTTATGTGCATCAAAGATGATTACTATTTTTATCGACAACAATTATTATAACAAAGTTATAAAGAGAATTTAGCTAACTGTGTAAACCGACCAACAACAAGAGACGGACAAGGACAATGCACAAAGCACTGTTGCGTGTATGTGTTGATAAAATTAAACTGCATTGTTGAAAATCACAGCAATGGCCATAGAGATAATAAACAAATGGAGAGCTGAACGAAGTTGCCACACACCGCAGGATAGGAGAGGAGAGGATTGGATTGGATTGGACAGGATTGGACAGGATTGGACATCAGCCAGGACACAGGCGCAAATTTGTTTCTGTGGTTGCACATTTAAATATTTTAAAATATTTATTGTTGAAAATGGCAAAATATTTATAAGCAAAATTTGCACAAGATCTCTGAATACCTCCCATCAAGCAAGGTATATGTAGTATTTAAAGCCTATGTCTGCACGTGTGTACGCGCACGCGTCTGTGTGTGTGTGTTTGTGTGTGAGTGTGTGTGTGATTGTGTGTATTTGGTATTTGTGAAAATAAAGCCCAAGGGCCAAGTAAATGGCATGTCCGTATGCATTTATGCAAGACAGACTGCCAGACAGGCAGACATCCAGACTGTCAGACAAGCACACCGTTGGATATAGCTATTGGGACACAGGACACATTGCATTGACCACACACACACGCATGCACACCCACACATGGACAGGTGGTGTGTTGCTGGACTGAGAACAACATATGCTGTCCAAGCGTACACTTTATCCATTTTAAATATGCAGATCAGGCAAAGGTTGTGCGACATGCAAAAGGTTAAGACAAACAAGAGTATGGCCAAAATATGCACTGCCTGGCACGAGACTAAAGACAACAGAGAGTTGGAGATTTGTAGAGATTCAGAGATTCAGAGATTGGTGGAGCTGGAGGGGCTTAAGACAACAGCTAATGTCTGCGATTGTTTTCCAGCTATACAGAGGAACACACACACACACAAATAAATGGACTAAAGAGTGCCTAGGGGCCACAGAAATTTACATAGTAAAAAATTTGCACATTATTAGCATTAGGTTAAATTTTATTTTTATTCCGTATTTTTTTATCCCTCTCTTGCTGGAAATTACCCTGCCAGCTTCCGCCTACGCCACAATATCTTGTTGTTGAGTTGGGTGCAAATCCGTAACAAATCTTTTGAAATTGTTTTACTGACTGCATTGGAATTCATTTGATGGCAAGTCCTTGGTTCCTTCCATTGCATGTGTGTGCGTGTGTGTGTATCTGTGTATTGGCAACCAACGGCATTTCATTTAATATCAATTGATTTAAATGAATAAATGGACAACAATGTTTCAGAAGTATTTCTTGGCATTCTAATAAAGATAGGAATTTCAGAACTTGTAAATGAATATATGACGATTTTGTATATGCATGTCCTTAATCATTTATTATCGTTGTTATTGATTTTTATGATCTGTCACTGTAATAAACCTTATTTTATGACTTAAATAGCCTCAGTAAAATTACACAAAATGCAATCATAATAAATATCGAACTGGGCAGCTCAAGGTTCATAAGTAAGATATAGATAAACTGAGAGAGAGAGAGAGTACTGCAACTGGCCGAATGTTTGTTATGTATTTAGAAATTATACTCGTATATTATGTGGTACCATTTATCTATCTATGTATGCGATGCATGTATATATATAGTAAGTTCGCATTGCTGCTTATTTCGTAGGGGTTTTGCCACTGACAAAAGCCAATTGCCTTTCAGTGACTAAGATTTATTTGCATTTCCGTTTGAATGCATTCGAGTTTTATTTCTATAGCTACTGCTTTAAGTGTGTGTCTCGTGCGACTGGACTAAACACGCACATGTAGACACACACAGCTCACACACACACAGCACACACTCACACAGCAAACACTCACACAGCACACACGCACAACAAATGCTCTGGATTTGGCAACAAAGTTGACTGCGTATTTGGCAACTTGAACGTGGCCTTTGCCACTGTCCATTTCCCTCTCTTTCACTCTCCATCTCTATTCGTTGTTCTATCCCTTTCTTCTCCGCACTCGTGCACTGCATAAAAGTTATAATGGCGCATTTTTTAGGTACAGCTCGAAGCATTTGGCCCTATTAACAAACTCAATTTGTGAGCAATTTCGAGGACTACCCCTGAACAATGGGAAAGAGCACGGTTTAAGGATATGCTTTGCGTCTAACGGTTTTGTCGTCTCTGACCAGTGCAACACGTACCACGTTGCTGTTGATCTCATCACACCTCCTGCCTCTTGGCAACTGCCACCTGCTACCTGCCACATGCTTCGTGCCATGGCCAGCAGTAGTCGAAGTCGTTTTGGCCATGTTCACGTTAACGGATTTCGCAACGTAAAAACGACACCAACAACAACAATAACAACAACAGCAACAACAATGGACAGTCAGCAGACCATCTACCCAACTCCTGGTAAGACTCATAGTCTCTGTCTCTGTCTGTCTCCCTCTCTCATCCTGTTTCTATGCAAGGCAGCAATTTAAAAATCGCTTACGGCTATGCCACTGTCATAAAATCAAGCATCATCATCAGAGGCAGCGAGAGTAGCAGAAACAGTAGCACCAGAAATACCAACACCAATTGCTGGCCGTTGCAAATACGGGAGCCGGGGTGCCTCAGCACTTTTTCTACCTGACGCTTCGTGTCTTTTATGCGTTTTTCCCATTTTTGGTATCATTTCAGTTTTTCATACACTTGTTAAGAAGCAACAATGAGTGCATATTGGCTAGGATAAATAATAAAATTAAAGTACAAAAATAAATAAAGCTAAAAATAATTGAAATAGATTTTAGACAAGCACTCGCAACTTTTTTCAGGTGCTTTGCCTTTGCAGAGTATCGCTTAGTCGGCATCGTTGTCACTTCTTTTTTTTTTTGGTCTTGCATGTTGCCTCTTTGTCTGGTCTTAGTGGAATGTTTAGTACGTGACAGATTTGTTATAATTAACATGATTGACGAGCTTGCGACACCACCAACTGATAACTATATATTATAGTTTGGTCTTTTGGATGTCGCAAAGTTTGCATAGACAGCAGGTTAGTTGATATGTGGCCAGATATCAGGACATGATTTGTTGATTGTAAGCAAGCATTAAAATGCATCAATATTAATGTTGAATTTATACTTTACTCTTACACACACACACACTCAATCACAAACATACACCCACACACACACTGTTGGTTGCATTGCGCACGCTTCGATTGAAATCTAAATTGCATCGCATACCAACAGGGGGCAGCTACAAATTCAACTGTAAAAATTGCTGCAGTTAAATACTGCACTTGATAACAACTGTAACAACAACAACAACAACAACAACAGCAACAACGACAGGATCAACAATAACAACAACTGGAACAACTACAAATGCGTTACGTGTTAGACGCCAACGCCGTCGCTTTTGGCTAACAAGCAGCACAGAAAGACAGAAGCAATAACAACAGCAAGAGCAACAGCAACAGCAACATCAACAATGAACAATGAACAAAAACAAACAGGATATGGGCGGGCAAGCACGATATGTCTGTGTGAGGGCTGTGTGTGTGTCTGTGTGTGTGTGTCTCTGTGTGTGGGTATCTTCTGTGGGTGTGTTTGCCGTACACATACATTACATGGCACTACACTTTTTGCAACTGTAAAAGGCTACTGCCTGCAACAGCAGCAATGCGAACAGCAAATGCATCATCAGTGGCTATAATGACCCACTAATACCCTACTTTTTTTTATAATACAGTGCAATTAAAAGTTCTATAATTGGCTTTAAAGTTTTCACTAAGTTTGTCTACAATGACAAGCAGTTTTCCTAACTTGGCTGTCACAGTAAAATCAGAGACTTTACTCAAGAAATGGAAAATGCAAAATGTAGATAGAGTAACTGATTGTCTGAGTGTCTCAGTCTTAACTGACAGTTCTCGGAAATAGGTATGTATTTCAGTCAAACAATTTTGTAGACCCCACTCGAGTTGATAATGAGTTGTTACAGACACAAAATCAATAAATCAACTGAACTGCGACTATTCGAATTACAAGATATTATTGTCCAACCCTATTTAGTTAACCGCCTACTTGGCTAATACAAACTAACTGTAATATATAGTTTGGGCTAATAATAATAATAATTTCGAAGAACATCATAAATTCCTGCCTGCCACACATAACAGAGTTTATTCTAATATAGTTATGACCCTTGGTTAAAGAGTAGCAGGAGCAGTCCACGAAGTGTTTGGCGAGGCAACTTTGAAAGTGGCAACTGGCCACGCGTTTATTCAAAAGGATATTACGAGGACTCGCACCACTAGCCGCTGCCAATTTGCAGAGACTGTTCGTTGCTGGTGCTGCTACTGCAACTGCTACTCGTGCTGCTACTGCTGTTCTTGTCATTTACAAGTGCAACAATTGCAAGAACAGCAACGACAACAATAACCGCAGCCAGCAGGCATCAGGAATTGTAACCGCAAAACGGAGATCAGAATTGCATATGCAAAAATGTAACTGAAATTCGTAAAATGCGCCAAACGGAGCGCAGAACTCAAACGGAAGAGAGCAGAGCAGGAGCAGGCCATAGTTGGAGCCGGGACAAGTGCCACCAGGTCGGGCCAAATAGCAGTGCGAGTCCAAGTTAAAGCTTCTGGTTATGCGGTGCCCAATCGAATAAAAAGTGCATGAAATATGTTTACTGTTATGTGTTGGCGTTTATGTTCGCATTGTTGCTATTGCTTTTGCTGTTTCTTTTGCTGTTGCTTTTGCTGTTGCTGTCTGTACAGAAGGTCAATAAAAGGTCATTGAGAAGGTTATATCAGTGGCCACAGGATGTGTGTACATATGTGTCTGTGTGTGTGTGGGCGAGCGCTTGCTCATGCGTGTATGTGTGTGTGGGCAGCTCACTCATTGCTTTTATGCCAGGGTGTCTCTCTGTGGGCGCACGCCTGTGTTTGGCCTAAGCAAATGCGAGACCAGACTGCAAGCCAATAGGTAGCCCAAATTTGTTGTTGCCTTTTACGGCCAAATGCCAAAAAGTTAACGGATTAGAATGTAGTGTTAAAAACCGAGTTTGGGGCCGAAATCGCCAACAACAGCAACCAAAAAAAAATTGTATAACCAATTGAAGTTTATTTGCTGTGGCTTAGCAAGTGATTGTAGATACGAGTTTCTGTGTTCAAATTGATTTGCATTGCCAAATGGTAGACTAGTAACAATTTCATTTGTGAAAGTAGGGCATACAAAATTTATAGGAGGTCATAAAATGTTATACTAAATAATATACTTACATTTTTGTATTTGGAAAACAGATTAAGCGATTGACAAAGTTATGGCTGTCGAAATTTTCAACCATTCCAAGAAATTCCTGGTTTTTGACAATGTGTGAATAATGTGAATAATTATAACATGAATTTCGAACCGGAATCGGGATTCCAACTTTAAATGTAGTATTAATCTGGAAGCCAAGTCATCCTTGATTTTTGAAAATCTGTTCAGCTTTGAGGGAGTTCTGTTTGTGCGAGCTGTCCATATTCTGTGGCTATAATTTCAACATGATTTTCGAGCGAACTTTAAATGTGGCAATAAACAAGAGATCAAACCATGTAAAAAATCCATTACTTTTGAAAATCATTACAGTTTTGACTAATTTATGGCTGCTGAAAGTTTTGCTCTCCCGGCAATGAAGACAAACAATTCAATGCTGCCATCAGATACAATCTTCAGCTAACCAGCAAACTTATACAAAATCAAAAAGAAAGAAGATGAAGATGAAAATGAAAAATTCTTAGCAAGTTGCGCTCATTAAGGCAGCCAAACGGAAGAAGTTGCCAACGGAAAACCATAAAAATATCAATTTTATGTTTGAACAATGCACCATAAAGTGTTGTCAGCACTGGGAACGGAGAGTGGTGCGGTGGTGTACTGTGTTAAGATGAGATTGCGATGAACAGGGCCCAACAAATCTTTGGGCAGCCGCAACCGCATCAACCCCATCAGCAGCGCTGATGCCTTTCAATAATAATAAAGCTGATGATGGCGCCACATGGGCATCCAATGGATGCAGAGCACCACCACCACCACCAACATCAACTCTATCATCGTCATCATCATCAGAAATTGCTCAATCAGTGTGGTAAAGTATGCAAAACAGAGCAGACAACCCGCTCGCAATATACGATAGTCGTAACTAGCGCTATAAGATATGAAAATGATGGCACACCTAGTTGGAATTTTGCTGATAGTCCGATGGTCATATTGGTGGTTGGGTTGGGTTGGGTGTGTGCCGTAGTTGTAGTTGTGTAATGCCGTAAACTATGTGGCTACGCCTTGGCCAGCAAAACTTTTCAAGTAGCTGCATGGTCTTTAAATTTACGGCCGACCCACGAACAAAAAATGAAAGACGCAGAAGTAGCTAAAGAAAATGCCAAAAACCAAAACAGAAACAGAATCAGAGGCCAGCCCAAGCGTATCTGAGAGCGCAGCAG
The DNA here is from genome assembly GCA_035044025.1 of Drosophila paracracens. Classification (NCBI taxonomy): domain Eukaryota; kingdom Metazoa; phylum Arthropoda; class Insecta; order Diptera; family Drosophilidae; genus Drosophila; species Drosophila paracracens. The sequence continues at coordinate 11,566,576 of JAWNMN010000192.1, read as the reverse complement.
GAAATGGTACTGAGACGAAGGGTGGGGGGGAAGGAGGCGGTCTAAAAGGCAGGGCGTAAGGGCTTTTGGTATAGAGATACATTTGCTAACTGCCAACGGCGGCCGGAAACAGTGCACTGCATGCAGAAGAAGAACAAGCAGCAGCGGCAACAGCAACAGCAACAGCAGCAGCAGCAGCAGTTGTTGAAGAAGCAAACGCCTTGCCTTTAATTTAGCGAACCTCCCACCAATCCTCCTGCAGTGCTGTGCTTGCGCTTGACACGCCCACACATAAAGAGCAAGAAGAGAGAGGGCAATACAGATATAGCGAGTGAGAGAGAGGGAGAGGACCACTTGCCGGCGGCGTAATTTTAATAGACTGCAACAGTCTCAAGTTGCAAAGTTGATTTGCCCAGTGGTCGTCCTGCCTGCGTCCTGCCAGCGTCCTGCACAAAACTTTATGTGTGCTTCTCTGGCGCAGTTTTCGTCTTGGTTTTACGTCTTTTTTTTTTTTTTCTTCCTTTCTTTTTGCTTTTTGCTATTTTATTTTATAGTTTGCCGGCGTTTTCTTACTAGCGCGCTGGGCAGTTTTCTTGCCACTGCGCCTATGCCAATCCCTTAGGGTTCGGTGTAACACTAAACTGCATGCGAGTACAGCTAGGCAATGGTGATGGCAAGCAGAGGAGATGGAGAAGGAGGGTATATACATCTATATATATATATATACATATATATAGTATAGTGGGTGTTTAGTTTTTGCCAGGCTTTGCACTTTGGTCTTGTTTCGTTCATTGGAATTTATGTTCAAATTTCATGAAAAGAACTTGTTTTCCTGCCTTTGGAGGTTTCCCCTAAATGTTTGCCAGCCCAACTATACATACATATATATGTGTGTGTGTTAATTTTGTGTGTGTGTGTGTGTGTGTGTGTGTGACTTGGCTTATTAAACATCAACAGCAAACGCCTCTGGGGATGGCAGCCTGTTGGTCTGTTTGGCTGTTTGCTGGTTTGGTTTCCAGTGGCTCAGTTTTTAGAAAATTATAAAATTACCATAATTAGTGTGTTGATATACGTTGAAAGTTTTATAAGCTGATTTATATGATACGCTCAGAAAATTTTCATTTTAGTTGTAAGCGGATTCCTTGACTTCATTTCAAACCGAAAACCCAACCGATTTTTGTTCGGCCCCTGTTAGCTGGCATATGGCGTCTGTTTGCCATTTGATAAAGTGGCCAGTAGATAATTGCCATTCCGTGAAACATAAAACTACCTTGCATACTAATGAGCCACCACCGACTGCAGTTGGCCAATTAAAAGGTATTAGATGCCTTGAAATTTCGATGAACTTTAGTTTTCAGAATATTGTGAAAATTGTATTTAATTAATTAATTAAATATAAATGAAAATAAATAAATATAATTGAAATAAAAATGAAACAAATAAACCAAAAATAAACAAGACGATAATTATGGGAATTGAGAGATAAAAGTTATCCATAATTTATTATTTACATTTGTGAGTTAAAATTCGTACAAAAAGTGTAGCATACTTTTATGGGTAGTCGATGCACACATAAATAAGAACTTTGTTGGTCGGAGACACGCACAACACGAGTATATACACTCATTTACACTGCTGTGGAGCATACTCTACCTAATTAACACTTCAGCTCACGTAATTGCCCGCCTCGAAGCAGCCACAACAAGTTGTCTCTGTGCAACAGAAACAAAACGAAGCGTGGCAAATTATTTTTACACCCCAATTAACGTCAGTTGCCCCATACCCCCGCCCCGTTAAAAAAGTTGACACATGGCAGCCAGTTGTTTTCCAGTCCAACTATGAAAAGACGAAATTAATAAGTTACATTATCATCTCCTTTTTTGCACAACTTTTACGGCAATTGCCAAGTTGTTTTTTCACCTGCTTCACTGATTTGACGGCTGTTAACTGCCGCTCCAATAAATAGTCAAGTTTATGCCGGCTGCTTGCTTGATGATATATATATATATATATATATATATATATATGTAAATTGTCTTGTTGATAACTTACTTTTAATTAATATGTATACGAAAAGTTTTGGCATGTCGCAGTTACCCCACCCCACATTCTACCTCATTTGGCTGGCCCGACGATAATGAAGCGAAATAGATCCTTAATGCAATTGCACAAAGTTTTCTGTCATACTTTTAGTTGTATGTATTCCCTCACCCCCCCCCCCCCCCTCCCCCCTGCCACCCCTCACACCAATCAACTTTTGCTTGATTTTTAATGACTACTTAAGAAGTTGTCGTCACATGCGGTGGCATATATATACTATAAGTAATATAGGCGCTCGAATTGCGTGACGTGGGCGTTGCATACAGTAAATTGTATCTGAAATTTTGTATCTGTGTCTCTCTGGCTTGTATCTGTCACAAAAGTTAAATGTACTTAAACTTATTTGTTGTCGAGTTGTTTGCCCGAGTTTCGACGCGGCGCAAATGATTTGTATGCCAACTTCTGAGAGATTTAATAAGTTGAGAGAAGTTTTGGGGCCGCTACACGCTTTAGGGGCCCCATTTTGTGTACGAGTACGAGTGCGAACATGTTTTTGAGCTAACGCAATGGTTTGAGTAGTTCACAAGCCTGTTTGTCTTGGCCAAGCAAAAATACAGTTTTAATTGAATATTACCAGCAGCTGCAATGCATGTCAAAAACTTTACTGTATAAGTTTGAGGATTTGCCTTTAACTATTTGCTGAGCGGAAAGACAAACAACTCGTTTGATATGGTTATCTGGATACCATGGCTGGTAAATCTCTGCTTATAATCTTTATGTCAAGCACTGAAGTTGATGTACTTGTAAGGAGTAAGAAGAAGTTCGACTCCATAAGTTAATTATTTATTTTCCAAATAAGAAGATCTTCAGCGATATACAAAAATAAATGGAATAACTTTTACTATACCACACACATTTCATTTCATAGCCGTAACTAATCCCAATGATCTAAGTTCTCATTAAAAGATTGTTCTTCTCTCCTCTAGTTTTGAGAACTGTTAATGGCAATCTCAATACAAACGTTTTGTCTTGTTATTTCGCAGTTTTAAGCCTCAGCAATTTAGTCAAGGTAAGCCACACTGAGATCTAATTAAATTCTTACATTTTTACATTTCTTTTGCAGTTGCATACTTTTTTGGGATTTGTTTCCTTTTTCTTGCTGGCTTGTAAATGAAGTGCTTGGAGTACGGAAAAAAGTATATAAAACAACAAAGGAGAGAAATTCATTTTCACACTTTTGTTGCAGGATTCTTTTTGCGGACCATTAACTGCTGTCTGTTGCCATTAGTGGCAAAGTAGCAACCAATTGCACTAAGACAGGGCCAACAAACGGCAGAGCAGCAACGCAGCAAAGCAGCAAAGCTGCAAAGCACTCGGTGGCATCTCTCAGTGGCTGTTCAAACGCTTGTAGCTGTCGTTTCGCAAATGGCAACTAAAATGCCAAGCAGCAACAGCTAAAGTGGCAGCGAAGTCAAGGCATCCTGGCAGGACGAGCAGGACGACGAGGCAGCTGCAGTAGTCTTTCAAATGTTAAATGATGCAGTTACAGCAAATTACGCAAGAATGCCAAAAGCTCCTTCAAAGCAGGGCCAAAGGTATTCGCGAACAGATTGAACCTAAAAAGGGTTTCGGCGGCTTGCAGCGGGAGTTGCAAATATTTGGCGGGTTTGATAGTTAGCAAACTGTTGGGGATCAAATGAAGTTGTTTGCAATTTCAATTTTCTACTCACCCCAAAAATCTGTGTGTGTGTGAGTGTATGCACTTTCAATATCCGTTGATGTTGCTGTTGAAGCTTGCCGCGCAATTAGGAAATCCCTGCTGAGTGTGAGTGAATGACTGCGAGCTTGCCAGCGGGTGGCGGGTTGGTAGATGTGCGATGGGTTGGTGGGGTGTGGTGCGGTGACAGGTGCGCTTGCTCGTCAGCAGACATGTCGCGAGGCTTACTGCAACATAAACCGGAGAAATGACTGCACATAAAGTTGCTTTAATTGAGTTTTATGCTTTCAATTTGGGCGCTATTATGGCGCCGATGAAGACAACACACACACACACACACGAAGAGAGAGGCAGTGGCGCGAGGAGTGAGACGAGGGACAAGCGCAAAACCCATAAAACTCATCTGTCAAACACTGAAACGCCGCCTATCAACATTCATGTTCACTAATCCTTGGCATATATGCGCAAACGGATATAACCATGCCGTATATGACAGACACTGTGTCCTGCATGTATGTGTGTGATTGTGTGTATGTATGTGTGTGTATTTGTGCCTGTCGAGCTGCCATTATCAAGGTTTTTTCTGGTTTGACAGCACAAGAGAGACGAAAGCGCACGAGAGTGAGAGATTGAGCAAGGGAGAGTGAGAGACCGAGAGGCAAGTGTGCATAAAGGATTAAGAGCAACGAAATGCGTTGGAAAGCAGCAGACAGCAGACAGCGGACAGGAGACAGCAGCAGCGACTGAGTTGTGAAAGCTTCAGCAATAAGCGGAATACAAGAAAGAGAATTAATACAGCAGAGACAAGTCGCTTGTAATGTGGTCCGAACAACATTTCAGTTACGCAACATTAAATATAATTATTATTATTATATCACAGATAAATTGGTTTTTATAATCGCCAAGTAACTAAACTATATGATTTGCAGTTGGCTTGTTTCTTTAGTTTATGCCCAGTCTGAAGCGTATGCAGCGCTGCGCTGAATTCCTAAACAATCCACTTCAATTCGGAATTCAACACAGCTCAAGTGAGTTTTATGCGTTTCCGTTTTGTGGCTCAAGGCTGCAAAGCCCATAAAATTTGTAAGCTGGCCCACTTTGGGACAGTCTTAGGTACTAAATGAACGTTAGCCTGATCTTGTTTGTTTTTTTGTTTTTGCTGTTGTTGTGGCCATGCCTGTGGTGTTGTCAATATGCATGACAAATGAGCAATTCGAATGCTGGCATTGGCATCCTGACAACAGGCATTAAATATTTTTTTTTTTGTTCTCCACATGTGCCAAGTGCCAACTTTAACTCATGGCTAAAGTCGTTCATCTATTGATATGCGCATTTTACTAAAACTTTAATGAATGCATGAGTATATAGCCAAACTTTTATAGCCAGCCTCAAACACACACACAGAGAGAGCAGAGCTCATTCGTAGTCCTCGGATGGCCTCGAAGTGTTTTCGAAATAACCAAATCCTTTTGCGTTGCCTAAATTAGCTGGTCTTTGGCCTTTGAATCATTTCGTATGTGTGCGGACGCGTCTCAGCTGCCAGGACATATTTAATTAGACGCTTGTCAGGACTATTAATTGATGGATTACACATACACGTACGTGAATACATAGACGATGTTTATTTCTTATATAACTGCAAGTATATAAACATGTCCAGCAAAGTTTTTATGCTTAAGTTGCTGGCTAACCAGCAGCAGCAACAACAACCACAACAACAACAACAACAATAACAACAACAGATTCATTCTATATATGGTCATAATCTGGCTGTTGACATTTGTGCCCGCACACGAACGGCAGCCTGCAACCGAATTTTGCACACACACAAAAATACACACAAATACACACATAAAAATACACCACACAAAAATATATACACAAAACTACACACATAAAAATACACACACAAAAATACACACATAGAAAATCTAAAATTGTCGGTTGTTTTGGCTTCTGTTGCTGAACTGAGGGTTCTTGTTTATAGTTTGTGCCCGAAAATAGTTAAAAAGCGTAACTCAAAGTTGTGCATATGATATCTAACCGGTCACTCCTTTCATGTCAAGTGTGCATAATATAGATATGAATAATCTCATCTTAATATGTTTATCTAGAAATGCTATAAATTTAAGATTTCTCTTCACAAATTTCAACTTTCTGTTCTGAAGCTATCTAAAAGTTTTTATAATGATAGTGGTGGCATAGAGACTTATTTCCTATGTGTTTTTTATACATTTCAGTATTAAATATATAAAAAAACATATTTCATATATATAGTATTTTCAATGTGGTATAAAAAATCAGAACTGGGCTTTCAGTCGTCGACGACGACTCGAGCTCTTTTAGTGGTTTTTGTGATAGTCGCTTTTTCAACTCAGAGGTATTTTCGCATAATATACGTGCACGCAAAGAAACTTGACAAACTGTAGGTGGTAGTGCCGCAGTGCCCGCACCCTCATCCGCATCTGGGACCTGCACCCGGACGGAGACCCAACTCAGCTCAGATACTTTTTGGCCACATTGTGACGCTGTAGACGAAATTTTAATGCATTTGCCATGATTTGGCGCATAATAAATTACGTCAGGGCCCACACACATACACACACATATATGCACGCACACGCACACACACATGTCTGTCAACTGTCTGTCTCAGGGTGTGTCCTTGGGTGCTGCTGTCAAACCGAGAAATATATCTAAAAACACCTGACGGATTTAAATTTTGTCAGGGTGGCCCCTGCAGAACGTTAGCTGCTTTTTGTGTCTGCAGTAAATAGTTTTCTTCGGTTATGTCCTGGAATGCTGTCATGTGGCTGTGCATGTGTGTGCGTGTGTGTGGTTGTGTGTGTGTGTTAATGTTTTAAGTCTTTAAGCTCTTAATGCTCAGCATTCTTGGCTGCGACAGCCGCAACTGCGGCTCCATATCTCCACATGTGGGCGTGAAAGGAAGAAAATAACGCAATTGTATTAGTGTCCTTATATCAGGACATGTGCTCACAGCAGAAGGACACAAAGCACAGTGGGAGTTGAAAGTGAATTTAATATGATAATAATGAATTTGCTTAGGATTTTATCACATACTCAAGCTGTCACAAGTAATTGAATTAACTGCTGAAGTTCGTACAAAAGTTGCAACAATGCCATAAACTATAATATAATAGAATATAATCATTGACAGGAATTCAAGAAATGTAAATAGAGTAATTCATGGCTAACTATATATTGGCAAGTGAAACTGAATGTTAACAATTGCTGTTTTGATTTATTTCTCTGTTAGTTTGTTACCACAAATTAAACACAACGTTTAAGAGCTCCACAAAATGTTGTACAAATATTGAAACAGATTTAACGCGTTTTCAGTTTGTAATTTACTAAAGCGAATTTCAAAAAAAATTTGAATACATCAAAATATATTTCGTACTCAAATGCTGACAAATATTTGTCTACATGCATGTCAATCAATGAATTGAATAAGAAAAAATCAAATTTTTTTGTTTGAAACAATTTTAAATTGTGAAAATGCAAAACATTTGGAATCACAATAAAATATTTATTTTTCGCCCGCATCCTAAAGGTCAACATGAAAGCAGCGCCACAGATGACAAGGATAAGCGCCAAAGGATACATTAGTCTCAAAAATCGTTGTTCTTTCTCCCTCTCTCTCTCCCTATTTATTTCCTTTCCAGCTTACCCCCTTCACTAGTAATTAATCACAATTTGCGGATACACAAATAGTCGCAGTAAAAGTCACATTTCTTCAAAATGACCAGCCCGCAGTGCCCAAGCTCAAAAGTAGGGACAGACAAACACACAGACAGACAGGCAGACAGACAGACAGATAGTCATACAGCAAATAAAGCAGCCAACAAATGTTAGCAAAAACCGGGCCAAAAAGAAGACAGCAAAATGTAGAAGATGTAACAGAGTTGCCTGCACTTCCGTTGCAGCGTTTCCGTTTTCGGGGAGGCTGCTTGAAACTTTTCTTCCTTGTGCCGCAGTCAAATAAATTTCGCTCTCAAATGGAAATGCAAGCCAAACCTCACCAAACCCCCTGCACAACTGTTCCCCTGCCCCTTTTCAGTTACTCTATTTGTCTCACTAAAAATGGCGCGACCATTTGACTGCTTCACTTTGCTTTCGCTTCCATCCTTCATTCATGTCCGTGGGCTGTAAAATATCTCGAAAAGGATGTCGTCGACTCTCTCTATTCCCACCAAGCTGGGTATACACTTCTTCATGGCATTGTTTGCCTTTGACTGTGCTGTGCTGTGTTTTTTATTTGTTTTTTTTTTTTTGTTCTGTGCCCTGCCGATGCAATCTTAGCCAAAAGTCAATGGCAATTAAGCAGCCACATCTCTGCCGGCTGCCGGCTGCAGCTGACGCAGTCTTGTCCACTTTCTGGACATTCTCTTCCGCTCGCTGGGCAAACTTTGTCGCAAGTTTGTCGCTGGGCAAGACCAATTATTGTGCGGATGACTGAATGCGCTGCGCGTATGCGTAATGTGAGCAAAGCCAAAACACCAAAATTATTATACCAATATTTTAAAAGCTGCTGTATACAAACATAAATAAATGAATATATATAATATAAACATATATTTATATATATATATAATATATTTAGAGTGGAAAAATAGACAAAATAACTTGGAGACTGACTGTTGCTGTGTGTTTATTTTATTACATTCTGAAAGATATGGCACTGAAATGTGAACTTGAACTTTGGTTTGTACTGCTCACAGCTGAAAAATAGTATAGCAACTTTGGAAAATATTGCACAAATTTGGATTATAAGTAGAGAAATATAATAGGATTGAAATATATTCAAAAATGTCTGGCTTGGATTTGAGTTGATAGCTTAAGAACAGAAATCGTTCCATTTCACTCTAATAGCTTAGATAAATTATGGTAAAAAGGACTTAACTACTATGTTATTTTGAAATCAATCAATTTATCCTGTTGCTTTAGCCATAATCAAAGGAAAATTCGGCTCAGCCTTGTAATTAGTGGAACGAAACTTATAACTTAAAATTTGCTTTAACAAGGCAGTGAATCCGGCTGGAACAGACAACTAAATGTTTCCCGTGAAACCGGATGTGTGTATGTGCTGTGGTTTCATTTTAAACAATGAATTTCTGCTCGTGTCTGCATGTGAGTGTGTGCTTGTGTGTGTGTGTGTGTGTTTCCCTTAACCTTTTTATGACTGACCCAGGCAAAACCGCTGGACAAAACGTAGACGATGGGAAGCAAAAGCTTTGCACGAAAAATTAGAATTGCTAATGTTTGCGGTAAAAAATGTAGTATATGTGTGTGTGTATGTGAGTGACAGTGTGTATGTGTGAGTGTGCGAGTGTATGTGATGTGTGGAAATGGGTGTGTGTCGCGCTTGTCTGCCCTTCGCCTGCCACTGCCACTGCCAGTGCCACCGCTTTGATGGGCTGGCTGCCTCACTGGCTCAGTGGCTCGCTGGCTGTTTGTGTTGGCCAGTTTTAGTTGCTCGGCTTGCAGAAGCATGAAATTAATTTAAATTTTGCGCACTTGGCTAATTTCGCCTGCCAAAAAGCGCAAGAGCAGAAAAAAGCAAACTACAGAAAAGAGCAGAGAAAAATGCTAGAAAGCATACAGCCCGCAAGAACGTATGTCAACTGGGAGGAGTTTGGAGGTTAAGCGGGGATTGACTCTCCCCACTCAGATAATAGTTTTAATAGTCTCTTGGGCGATTTTAAAATTGTATGCCGTTATGAGCAATGGCAAGCGGCGATAACAAACGAAATGTATACTATTTTCTTTTTGGGTTGCTCGGACCACTCGGCTGGTTAGCATAAAAATCGCTTTAGGTCTTATGAAACTGCTTTGGGGGCACTGGGGACGACAGGTAAAACAAAGCATCAGTAAGCATAATCTATGATTATTCCAAATGCACCAAAAGGTTAATTCTCGAAGGAATCGAATGCGGCTGGGAGTAGTTGGAATGTTTTAACAGCAAATGAAACAGGCTCGGGAGACTAACAAACTTCTAGTTGAAATATTATAAAGTCAAATAGTTAGGCAAAAAGTTTTGTCTATCATTTCGAAGTTGATTTCTGGGCAGCTAAACAAAAATTATTTAAAATAGCTTAATTTTCAGAACCCTAAACTTAGAAACTAAACGAAACTTATATTTTTTATGATTCTGCCATAATTTCATGTTGCAGAGTTCGGTTAAGTTAATTAGCAGTGATCTAAGCTCTTAACTTTTTTACATCCCATCGTAATTCACTTGATACAGCAAACTCTAAGCTGACTTTTAAACACCCATTAACTCACAATCCATTACAGACACCTGCCCGGCTTTAAGCAATTTTCCCGCCTTAAGTTTCATATAATTCAACACTTTTGGCAGCATTAAAGCCCGCCGGTCCGACCAAAACTCAAACGGCACTTCAATTAATCAAAACCCAAACGCCGTACAATGTCTGCAAGTTGTGTACGCACACACATACACACACACACACACACATACCTAGATACATTTACATATCGTTTGGAATGTGTGCATTGGGAACCATTTGGGAGCCTCACATTTGGGTTTTGGTTACGAGTATTTTGGGCCGGAGTTGCCTGGTCATGAGGCGACCCCAAAAAAGCACGTCTAAGGCATTCGCAGGACTCGCATTAAGTATGCGTTTTAATTAACTTTTGATGCTGGCTCCCCACCCCACACCAGATGGCGCCACTGTGTGCAGCGCCAGCAACAGTCAACTTTGGAACCAAACACAAAAAAAAAAAACAGCGAAAAAAGAAAAATCATAAAAATATACATAGTTATATATGATTCGCTTATTAAATATGAATGCTGTTTGAGAGCTCAAAAGCCGGCAAGCGTCTCGCAAACTCAGTCTCGCTCTCACTCTCTCTATCGCTATCGCTCACAGCCACTGGCCATCTCTCTCATCTTTGCAGATGCAGCGCAGCACAGCGCTGTGTGGAAGCCAAGTTTGGAGGCGCCTGCGCTGGGAGAGCAACGGCTGTTCTTTTCGACGGCTCTTGACGACTGCAGACGCCTGTAGACGCCTGTAGACGCCTGTAGACGCCTGCGCCTGACCAAATGCCGGGAGTTGCCTTTGGAGTTGTTGTGTACTACGAACCTGCAGAGGCTCAACAACTGAAATGCGTATACATACACACACAATGCTGGCAGAGAATGCTGCTGGCCGTAAGCAGACTGAGCAGAGATGTGGCTCTGGATTTGTGCTGGGCGCGACTGCATTTTGAACAGCTGTTGCCGTTTTTTGGTGTGGATAGGGGTAGGGGATTGGCTGTGGGGGGTTGGTCGTAGATGGAGCATCTTTGTGAGCGTCCGTGACGTCAACGATTTTTGGTCTGCCTTTAATTAGTCGCCCGCTGTGCGTGAGTGCGCCATTATTCTCTTAGGTCGTAGCTTGAGTTAGCTATTAATAAGCCAGCCGCAATATTTGTCTATTCATGGCTTTGGCATAGGACAAATCAAAATCGGGCCAGACTTGCTGGCCGGGATTAAGTTTGGCATACATATATCAAAGCCATGCACGAGCATGATGATGATGGCGGCACGCCGCGAGTACAGGCTATTAACACACATGCACACTCCAGCAAAGATTCAGCTCAATTTCAATTAAATGCGGTTTTCATAGCATAAATCACGCATACGCCACGTGGGCAACTCGAGAACCACTGTTAGCAGCAGCAGCAGCAGCAGCAGCAGCGAACTAAAGTCGAGGTGCTCTATTAATTTTAGCACTGTCACTTGCCACGATTCTTGCCTTGGACCATTAACACACCACACACACACACGCACACACACACACGCACACACACACACACATGCGTTCAAAGTCTTGAAGAGACATAGGTCCAGTTACCCATGCACGAGCGTACTTGAGAATGCGGTTTTGTTTTAGTGCACCATAACTGTGCATCTTGGGTTGACATATAATGGGTACTAAATGTTGCACACAACTATGTGAAAACAATAACTCACAGCTGTTGAATCTATTCCGATTTCCATCTCAAAATATTCACTCAAGGAATTCACAATCGATTTTTTTCATGTTTTAGCTTATCATTATTTGTAAGTCTTGATGGAAAACTAATTTAAATTTAAATCCTTTAATTTTAAATTATTTCCTTATTACTTATGCTTTGTAGATAGTAAAATCTGTGTTATACCTGTTATGTGGCTTTGATTAGTTCCGTCATCAGCTCAGTCGTATGAGAAACATTCTGCATCCTCAGCATCATAGCATAGCTTTTAGCTAAAATAACTTCCAAATTTGTTGTCCTTCCAATTGAATAAAATGGCACAGTTGACATCATCATTTATTTGACATATTTGAGCGACGACTGAAAGACCGATAAGTGGCTGAAAATAGCATATCAAAATCCGAATGCAAAATCTTTACTGCAAATATGGATTGAAATGTATCTGTAAGTGGCGAATGCAGCTGCAGCTGAGGCGAATGTTGGCGAATGGGCGATGATTTATGCACAAACTCTAATTAAACTGTTGACTCAGGCAAATGAAACATGCGCTGATGTGTTATTAACACCAAAAGCACTTAAAATGTTTAAATAGCAATTTAGTTGGCTAACACTGAAGAGCGGCGACTGGCGAGAGGGGACGGAGGTGTGTCTGTGGCTTATGCGCCATAATTACAACAACCACACACAGATACACACACTAAGAGAGAGGGAGACAGAAGCGTGTGTGTGTGTGTGTATCTGTAGGCAAGCAATTTAATGGCAAGTCAAATAGAAGGAAGCACTCTGCTAGATGTAAATATTTAAGCTACAGAATACTGATTTCTAGACAGTCACCCACACCCCAACCCGCACCAACCCCTTTTGCACATTTAATTAAACGATTTTAATTTATCGGTAATTGCACACATTAAGCAGCTGCAGCTGCAGCTGAGTTTCAGTCTGAGTCCGAATGCAGCGCAAATAATTAAGTGTTTCAAGTTTAAAGATAGAGACAGAGAGTTGGAGATGTAGATGGAAAAACTCAGCAACTTCATTCAAAATGTGTATTACGCATTCGCCATGGTGTAATGCGTTTTGTTGACCCCCTCTCTCAAATCTCCCCATTCGCTCTGCCACTCACTGTGTAGCTCCGTCTCGTCCTGTGATTATATTGAATGGCGCGCAAATTGCAGGCAGGCATTCAGCCAAAAGATTCGGATTTACAGGCCCGTAAATGAAGCCGGAGTGTGGCCCTTATTCATGCAGAAATGAAATGAAATTAATTGCAAATATGAAAACTTTATTAAGCGAATTTATAGCCCCAGCCACGTTTGACTGACTGTCAGACTGACTGGCAGACCAACACTGATTGACTGCTGCCAAACAGCGTTTAAGCTACAATATCGTTTTCTCGCTCTCAATCTCTCTCCCTCTCTTTCTTTTTTTTTGTTATCCCAATGCATATTAAATGCTGAAATCCCATAAACCAGCTGCGTTAAGTGCATTGCAATGCCGGATAAGACGACCTTAAGCTGACCATAAAACGAGACGGTAACTTTGCTGTTTATCTTTCGGCGGTATTACGGCACACAAATTTATGATTAAAACTAAGTAATAATCCCCGATATTGCAGCCACCCCTCACACCCACAAGAAAAGCAGCCCCTAAGACAATGGGGGTGGGTTGAAAAACAAAACAAATGGGGCGTACGCCGCCTTTGGCTATGGCGTTGGCCAATAAAAAAAAAAATCCAAAATGGGAAACTGTAAATTATATTGAAGCGAAGGGTTTAATAGTAAATTCCTGTTAGTGTTACTATAATACATTTTGATGAGATGCCATAGCTATTGAACTGAAAATGGGCATATATATATTTTATAGCTGATTGTGATTATATCGATGCCACAAAATAATCGCTTATTAAAGCCATAAATCGATGATAATAAAAATATATTTCACGTGTGAAAACCATAAATGTCATTATTAAAACTAGAAATATGTGGCTAATAAAGAAACTAATTTGCTCAAATGTGAAACTTAAATAAAGAAAACTTGAAACACTAACATTATTTACGCAATTAATGGTTAATTATCCACGTAGTCTATAAATTCGCTTCATCTTTTTTTTACATTTTCTTTATTATATAAAAAAAAACAAAGTTAAATGACGCGAAAGTTGCCATAATATCATAAGCCAGTATTGCTAGCAGTTCAAAAGTTGCCATTAAGTAGCTGCTAAGCTGCTGTTTGCTTTCACATAATTACCGTTATCGTTCATTCAACTGCATGGCAATGCCACATTAAGTCGCAAGAGTCGCATCTCGCTGCCTGATAAGAAGCAAAACTTGCAAACTGCATGACAAATTATTTGTGGCCTCATAAAAACGTGCAATTATGTTGGGCAAAACCGCAAATCAGCGAAGGGTGCAAATTGAGGCGAAGGCGAGGGCGAGGGCGTGGCATGCGAGAGGGTTAGGGGAAAGGGGAAAGGGGAGAGGAGAGTGTCTAAGAGGATAGTTGCCATGACTATTAGCGCTAGTGAAATCTTTGTCATCTCGAAAAGAGCAAAGTATGCGACACAGCGAGATAACGAACTATACAGACAGACACACATATATATATATATATATATGTATATATAGAGAAAAATGTTTGCTAACACAGAAATTGTCAGTGGTCTGTGTAGTTTGGCCCAATTGCCAAAAGCAATTTAAGGACAGACATATAGATATGTAGCAGTGCGGGAGCCGAATACTTTGGCCAACGTTTGACACTTTTAAGTTGCAAGTTGACTTCTGCTGACCTTAATTACACTCAAAATGTATGCGACAAGTGGCCAATGAACGCCCGCATCCTGCAATGACATGCGAAAAATGCAGTTAATTAGCTGTGAAGGACCAGAACGAAACTGATAGACAGGCGGCCCAATGACAGAGGGCCCAAAATGGAGGCCAAATGCCGCATGGCCAAACAATACCGAATACTCATACAAAATTTATGTGCATTCAATTCAATTGCAGTTGAGAGCCAGTTGTGAAATATGCCAAAAACACGCGATTGTTCACAATTGGGCACAGGCCATAAAAATTCACTCAATCGCAATTAAGTTTGACTATCAGCAGCGTTGATTGTGGCCAAAAATCTAGTTGGCCAAAAAAACAAAAAAAAAAAAATGGAAATGGTTGACAACAAACGAGATCACGGCTTTATGACTCTTGGCCAAAAGCCAAACAGCTAAAAAGTCCAGCAACCTAAACAAAATCCGTAACAGAAACCAAATCACCCAAACAGTCTACCAGTCAACTGGCTAGTTAGTCAAACATTTTGCCCTTGTCCATTTCATTTTTAAGAGCTGCCAGAAGTAACTAAGGCAGCTGCACCATAATGAAGCAAGCCAGTAGCTATAGCAACAACAGTGCTTGATATAAGTATCTGTATAAAGTAGATAAGCACAAGTGTTCTTCAATCCCCAATCTCTTTAAATTAAACAACATTTTGCAAAGCATACTTCTTTCAAGCATACTTCGAAATATGTACTAGGGTAGTAATCCAAAAATAAAAAAAAAAGGAAAAGGGGAAGGGGAAGAAAAACCTCTTTGAGTACTTCAACACCAAACTCTCTACTCAAAAAGGGCTCAAAAGAATCACACAATAATAATTACAAATAAAATAATTGCAAAGTTTCATTGCTTATCGAAATGTTTGGCGAATTCACAGAAAATGTTTTGGGGCAACACTACTCGAAACGTTTGCCAGTTAGACAGTGCCACAGAGACGGCAGCTTACATGTTTTTTTTTTTACAAAGGCAAATGACATTGAAGGTAACCTCCAAGTCCAAGCGGCAGTCGGCAACAGCAACCTCAACCTGAGGCTGCAGCTGAGCCGCAGCTGCATGGCAATTGCCAATTGGCGTTGGCCACTTTTGGCCAACTGGTCAACGTCGTTCACGATAAAATATCGCAAATCTATGAAGTGCTCCCAATAGCCAAAAATGAGAAGCTGGCGCCCAGCTCTTTTCTGGCCAAAATAGTGCACTTGCAAAAAAATGAAATTGAAAAAGAAAAAAACAAATGGAAAATGGAAAATGAAAAATAAAAGAAAATGCATTCACGCCATAAATCAAATGGTTATGTGTCAAAGCACATCATTGTGTGGGTTCGTTGCGGTTGCTCAGTCTATAACTTCCGGTTTGATTTATTGAGAAGTGCTAAGCCAAAACCAGCAAAAATCTGGGAGCATTTTAATAAGCGAACCAAAATTAATAGTTGAGCGCAAAATTGTGCTTAAAATTCAAGCAACCTTCAAGGATTGTAGCAATTTAAAATATATATATATACATATATATAAATAATTATTTCATTTGGCATTTACATGTTAAATAACAAGCTTCGGCATCATTTGCATTTTAAGGCAAAGCGAACTAGGTACACAAATAATATGTACATATTTTAGAAGCTATACACAAACATTTTGGCATACTTGCCGCACTTGTTGCAGCCACAATTTGTTATGCGCATATACAAAACTAAACGGATAAGTGTAACTAGAAAAAATGTTAAATTGTTTTGAAAACATTTTACATATATTTTAATTAACTAAACAAAACTTTTTTGAAAACAAAAAAAAAAAACGAGAGAATATTTGAGTTCGTCAGTAATTAGGCCAACAACACACACAACTGGACATTGTAAACAAAGTATAAATAAAGTTAAACTAATATTAAGCCGTTGGCAGTATCATTAAAACATAAGATACTTAAATGAAGTCGCGCAACTTTAACTTTAACTAAACTAAGTGACCTTTTTATGTGCACTGTAAACGTAATCTCAGTCAATTGTGATAACAACAATCAGCTACAGCTGCCGCACCCAAGTGGACCATAAAAAAAACCGACAGCTACGACAAACAAGCAGAGTGCCCCAATCGAGAGTCCAATCGACTAGCAGATACCCAGTTAAGAAAGTTGCTATAAAGAAAGTTGCAAAAATGCGCTTAATTTAATTATTTTTGTATATTTGAGTGAAAGTAGAAATCACAGTCTGATAATACCCTTTTACACGTTCGAACTGGCTACAGGGTATACAAAAAAAAGAAGCAACAAAAGTAGCATTAACAAGCAACAAAACGTACTAAAGATTGCATAAGATGTTGGCTCTTAAAAGAGTACATTTTAAATGAAGCGCAATGCAATCTGCTTTTTTTTTCTTTTTACCTCCTCTCTCTCTCTCTCTCTTTCTCTCTCTCTATCTAGCAATGGTCTTTCTATCTTTCGCTGTTCGACAAGATGCTTAAAGGATTACAATTGCATTGAGAAGAGTGCAGAGGATACAAAAGAAATGAGCAGGATGAGCAGTTACGCACAATGGCAGCTTGTCTCGCAATTCGACAGCTAGATTCGACTCAACTTGTGTTAAGCAAAAGTTGTGCTGAATTTGTTAAGAATTCGCAACGAGATTTGTACCAAGTTGTTAAATGGCTTAAATTGGCTGAAATAAGAGTTGAAAATAGCTGGACAATGGCCAACAGTAACAACAAATGGCGACAATAATTAGCTGACAGCTTTGTGTAATGCAGCACCAACTAATCAAAAACTGACAGCAACCTTGTGCACACACACACACATGTGTGTGGGTGCGCTTAAATGCGTGACAACCAACAAACGACAAGCGACAACCACGGCATTGACCAAGTAGCCAACACGTTTCACAGTTGGTCCAAACCGCCGTCACTAATTTGTTAACATTTAACAGCAATGACAGCTGCTAATGCCCCAAAAACCAGCTACATAAAAAACAATTTCACAAATTCCAGCTGCCAAATTTTCGGGCTGCTGCATGACCCAAATTCGTTGCAAATGAGCGATGTGCAACAATTACAGCCAGTGCAACGTAATTCGCTTCAACATGAATTAGTTGCACACATACGCATTAAATTAGTTACTTTGCTATTTATGCAACACTTTTTCTGTATTGTGGAAAGATAATTATTGTATGCCAGCAATCGATTAAAACTTAATTAAACATCAAAGATTACTTTGCACTGGAAAATGAAAATCATTAAATCTAATAGGAAACAAATCAACTAAAGGGCAAAACAGTTAACAAGCTGAAAATGCTAATTAGGCCAGAAAGTGAACAATGAAAACAGCTTGACACAAATTACATGCTAATCACCTCGAGCATTTTGCCCCTTCATATTATAATTTGGTTTTTGATTTCGAAACGTATACAAATTTGGCCAACATAAAAACAAGTCATTTGCAAAATTGTGTTTGTCCGGGGATTTTCATTTATAGAAAATCAGTTGGCCATTTGCATAATTTCATTTAAATGCTGCAAATGTGGAATATGTGTGATGCCGGTTCGTGTTCTGCTCTGCTGACTGTTCTGACCCTTATCTCTCTCTCTCTCTATCTATCTCTATCTATCTATCTCTATCCATCTATCTCTATCTGTCTCTCTACCTGTCTCGCTCTCTTTTTGTTTAAAGGCCACGCGTTCCGTTTGTCAGGGGTAGCCTGACACGTTTCCTGGCTTCAAACCTGAAATGTATTTACATACAAAATATAAGAAGAAATTGAAGTCGTTTTCCATCTTCTTGCAAGATGGCAGCAGCATTAAATCAAATTGACATTTAAGCCGAGGCCAATGGGTCAACTCTTGGCATTTGCATAATAAATATGCATTTCCAGATACATATTTCCATTTGTATTCTGTGTGTGTGTGTGTGTGGCCAACTGTAACTGAATTATAATTACAATTCAAGAATATGTATGATGGGTGTAAAAAAGCATTAAAGAAACACTTCCACACAAAAGTCAACAGCATAAACAAAGCGACGGGGCTTAGGCGGCACGCAAGAGGGTTACGGGTCTTAAGGGGTGGAGGGGGGTTAAGGGGAGGTAAGTACGCCAAGGCGAATGTTGAGCGCACTTAGCACTCTGAGGCACTGGCAGCAAAGTTAAATGCACTTACTTCAAAGCTCCTAACAACAACAAATACTAGGCGACGAGTTGAGCCAAAATGTGCGACCACACACACACACACACATTGGCACACACACACACACACACATTCTCACCCAACTGGCAACAAGGGAAACCACTTAAAAGTAAAGCAAAGCAGCCATGTAAATTTCTTTAACTTTTTTTCCACTCATATTTATTTAACACATTTTGCACTAAGCGCTTGAGAGTCTGTGTGTGTGTGTGTGTGTGTGTGTGTGTGTGTGTGTAGATGTTGTATCTGTATGCCACGCCCTTAAATTAAACGCTGCCTTGCCTGCTCGCATATTTGCTTGTATATTTGTACATCTGCAATTGGATTACATGCACTGCTTTTCCCCATTTTTCTTATGTTTTCCGAGTCGCTTTATTCTTGTCTTCCAACTCGAGTGAAAATCTTTTCTCTTATGAATACTTCTCGTTAGCGATAAAAAAAAAAGAAAAAAGAAAATGAAATGAAAATGAAGGAAATGCGTACTGCTAGGTGCTTGACATTTCAAAGAGCTTCCGAGATGGCGGGAACAGTTCACAGTTTCCGACAATGGAATCAACTTAAGGGTTTGTTGTCAATTAAAGAAAGTTCACGAACAGCCCTTTGTAGTTTATCACTTCGAAATGGCTGATGATGGCTGAGCTGAGCTATCACTTTATTTGTTTCTTAAGAATTGTTTTTTGCATATGACACATAAGTTATTTTAAAGCTGCGCGTTAAATTCGCAGAATTTAATTCATATTATTTTTTTTTTTTTTTATTGTCATTACGGTTCCAAGAAAATGGCCCTGAGGTTAGAAAAGCAATTAGCTGCGGCTTTAAATATTTAATTCAGTTTTCAATTACAGCAACTTTTGCTGCCTTTAAAGAAAACCAAACCAGTTTCAGCAAAATCAAAGCAGAATGTGGCTCAAAACCAATTAAAGTTGCAACCAGAAAGTTGTGGCACATGCAGAGCGACAGGTGGCAGTCCAGGTAAAACGCTCGAAGAAAATGTTTTTCAGTTTGGGTTTACGAACGCCATTTAAACTCACCAATTTGCCATTTAAAATATGTATGCATCAATTAATTTGTTGTTTTCAAAGCAATGTCTTTTCATTATTAATTCAATAAAATTTCGAATTTCCTTTCCAGAAATGGAGCTGCTGGAAAATTATTGAACAAACGGACAGATGGACAAATTGAGGTGCAGCATTTGGCCTTTGTGTGAGGGGCAATGTGAAATTTGCTGTCCCAAAGTAATTAAAAATTGTGGAGTAAAAATGTGGCAACTCGTTAAAATAAAAAGTTTATTTGATAATTTATGACATTTTGGGTGCGACGCTGTTGGAAAACTATGTAAAGCATAGCCGTTATTTGGGTTGCAGTCGGTAGTTAGCGGGTTGGACAAGGGACACAGGATACGGGACATGGGACACAGGACACAGGGCACAGGACACGCATAAGATGCCGACGACGTCGTCGGAAGCGCACACAAAAAATTCAATTAAATGCTCAAGTGCTAACCACGAAATCTACAACGTTGCCGCTGTCAGTATCACATACACAGACACACACATACACACACACACACACACACATACAGATGCTTGCCAAAAATGCCACCACAGAGACATTCATTGTGCGTTTTTGGGCACTGCTGGCATCAAGGACACAAACGCCCCAAGGCGGAAATGGAGACAAAACGATGAAGTGCAGGGGGGTGTTGGGGTGTTGGGGTAAAAGGGGGGTCTTAGCTGGTACTTGCGTTAAGGAATTTAATTACCTTGCGGTTGGACCATAATTTTGAAGAGGCAGGTCGTGACCGCACAACCATCAACCGTCAATAGACATATTTTCTACTTTTCTACCTTTTCGCATTTTACATTTTTTATTTTTTCCTTTTGTTATATTTTCATCACATTACCTTAAATTACATTGACACTTAGCCACGTTAGCAAGCTTAAATTAAAATAAAAATAAAAAAAAAATATTTGGTATGCCCACTTTGGTGGCATGCTGCTTGCTGTTAAGGTTGAGGATGTAGTCATAAATCTATATCAAGATTTTATATTGGCACATAAATCAGGCATACTTTTGAGGTGCAGCCAGACGGATAAACACATAACTAATTAATAGGCTGAGCACAATGAAGAAATCTTAAATATTGATTAAATGTAAATGTGGAAAATCTGTAAGAAGCTTCAAATATCGATGAAGGCAGTCAAATATTTTGTGCAGTATTTTTGCCATCAACTTTTGGAAGCAGCTGAAACTTATTTGCCGCATTTTTGTTTGGAGTTTCTAATGCTTTTCCATGCTTTTATTGCAGTTTCGATAACTTTTTGACAAAAAGCGTAATGCACATTCCAGCAAAGCCACTAACTTAAGTAAGTAAGTAAGCCATTTAGCCCACTTTACAATAGTTACACACACACACACAGAAGCACACCCACACACACACATACGCAGGCAATCAGTTTCTCCGCACAGTCATTCAGCTGAGCCACTAATGCTCTTGGCAATCGCTCAAAATGCTGTTTGCAAATGTAACCAAAAAAGACGAACCGCCAACGCGCTCTTACTTACCAAGTTTACTGGCTGCAGCCACATGCAGCCACATGCAGCCACACCCCTGTGCAACAGCTCCGCCACTGTCAACACGCGAGATGAGAAACGCACCATCGCATGGCAAATTGGTTGATAACAATGAGGAGCCAGGCAAACAGCAGCTAACCGGAGCAACCGACGCAGCCAAACCAACAAACCATTCAAAATCAAACTAACTAAGTTTTCCACTAGCAACGACTAAGGGCTTGTGGGTGGCACTGTGCCGCGGTTAGGAGTGGTGGTGGGGGCGGGGGTGGGAGCTCTGTTGCCTGTCCAAATGTTGTGGCAGCTGTCTGCTGGGGGTTCTGGGGCAGGCAGCGACATGCTGCAACAGCGGCACGTGCCAAAAGTGGCGGCAAAGTGGCAAAGTCGTTTGCCAAAGGAGCATCTGCACTGAATGCGACCTCTTTTCGAGGGTGTTTTATGCGCAGTTCAACATTTTCCATATTACTTTGATACCCTGGGTATCAAAAGACTATATGAAAATAAAATCAGGCAATGAGGCAAAAGCACTGCAAAGTGAATATGTAAATAGGTTCGTGTGCAGCTCCAAAAAGTCCAGTCAAGTATTTATCTAATTTGCAGTTTATTTTTAAATAAACTAGAAAATATCTAGTCGTTGTCTACTATCTTGGAAACTATTTTCAAATTACTGAATACTCCATAAAAGCCAAAACATTCTCCCTTTCACACTTTTACTTACTGAAATTTCCGTCAAAAATTTGCATAGCGAAAAGTTGTGAATTTGAAAGCAGTTGATTTGCTTGATCTACTTGCTTGTTTTTTGGTTTTTTTATTTTTTTCTATATTTTTTTTGTATTTGTTTTTTTCGTTTTTTTGGCACGATTGTCCCTTGGAGTCATCAAAACGCATGAAAATGTTTAAAGTTTGCTTTTTAGTTAGTTTCGCCTCGTTTCGTTGATGTTTGCTGTGCTGTGGGTTGCGGCATGTGGCATAAATCCTTCAGCTTTGAACTTTTTGTTTAAAACTTGTTAATAACAATTCGAGCGGCGAAACTTTCTACAATTTTTTTCCTATTTTTTCCACTTTTTTGCTCATATTTTTATTTTTTTTCGTTTTTTGATGTTGTTTGGAAAAATGTACAGCCATTTGGTTTGTTATTGTTGTTGTAATTGTTGTTGTTGCTATTGTCGCTCTCGGCGCACAACATCCAAAGCTCATTTATCACAATGATGAAGTTGCAGAAGCGTGCGCCGTGTAGCAGGATGCGAGCATGGCAGGATGACGCCTTGTCATGCCAAGTATTCGATATTCAGGCTTTTACTTTAATCATAAACGGGTACAAGCCCACACTCCCACACACATGGAGCCCCATATATATGTATATATATTGATACTTCAAAAATGCAAAACATGTTGCCTAGTCAATGCTTTGGACTTGCTCCTTGAGAGTCCTTTTCATTGCAATCCCTTCCCAGCAACCGTGGCTGCAGTTAACAACTTCAATTGCTGTTGATGATTTTGTTTTTAAGTGCTTGTCGCTTGCTCGCCTCGTCATCTTGGCTTGTCACACTTTTCTAATGTTTTTCAAATCATCTTTCAATTCTTTCACCCCCTCCCCCTCTATTTATGAGAGTGTGTGGCTTAAGTGAGTTCACAATATTTATTGTTTTATCGCTCAGAAGACTTGAAGTAGCTCAGTTGCAAGCAAGTTATTGACTGGTTTTGTATTAAATATATATTTAAATATTGCTTTTATGACTTTGACACACTTCGTGGCTATTTTCAGTTATTGATTAAATTATGCATAAAACTAAAATGAAACTTTTTTAAAATGTCAACTGCGCTTCAATTTAATCGTACTCGGAACTCATTTATCAACAGCAACTGTTTTGTCATTTTCCCAAAAATAAAAATGGTAAAAAACGAAATGCCAAAAATGTCCATTAATAAACGACAATTAAAAGGCAGCTTTTCGTGGCTCATGGTTCATGGCTCATGGATCATGGCTCGTGTTCCAAATGTTGCTTTGATGGTGCCGCTGTCGTCAAGGCTCTTTTTTTTATTTTTTATTAATTCGCAATCGTGAAAGCAGCGCAAGCTGTGCCAGTTTTCGAAATTGATGACCCCATGACCTCCCAAAAATAAAAAAAAAAAACAAAAAACTGAAAAGAAAATAGAAAAACGACCACACACAGTAAGAACTGTTCAGAAAAAAAACCGCCAACACAAAAATGTGCAACAGACTCCAAGGGTAGCATTGTCTGGCCATTGTTTGGCACTTGGCTTGAGATGTTTTCAGTATTTATTTGGGCAAATTCTTTAAAGTCAGCGCGTGCTTATCAACAGCAGTCCAACACAGTGGCAAACCTTCCACACAAAAAAAAAAGCAAAAATAATAATACGAAAATGGGGGCGTTTCTTTTTCTTATCGTTGTTGTTGCAGCTAAGCTTTACAAATTTGTTATTAAGATGTTTAACCAAACGTTTGTGGATTTGTGTGCCTTCGAGGGCACCGTTTGGTCCTTAGCACAAAAATTTCCTCAAATAAATGAGCAAATATATAAAATGATCCCAGGCGCATCCTTTTGTGTGAGCCTTTGCCCTCGTAGCAGCCACACTGGACTGTGGACAGAGTGAGGTCGAGTCGCTGGGGCATATGCTACGTGTGTTTGTATAAACAACAATCAGATTGTGAATTGATGGGGGGGAGTGGCAGTAGGAGGGTATATAAGGGTAGATCAAACAATTTGCTCATAGCGCCAAACAGCGCACAAATATCGAAAACTAATTTCATCAAATATTTACGGCTCATAATAAATCAATTTGCACTTTGCTGTCAAATATGACAAAAACATTGCTTGAAAACGAATTGGCATTGCTCTAACTTCTTGAAGTCATTGTTGTTGTGACAAAAGTATAGAGTTATAAAATACGCAAACTTATTCCAATATTCTACATATTTTTTAACCATTTATCAATTTCCACTTTATTGTTAAATAAGCAAAAACATTGCTTAAGGACGAATTAGAATTTATAAGACTATAAGAATCCGATATTGGTTTCGATACTCCACATAATTCCAAAATTGCTTAGTTACAAATCGAGCCGAGAAACCAATATACCCAATAAACCCATACACATTGAGTGTATGCATCTCAGTCGCACGCACATAATTAAATGAAGCATACGCACTGGGGCCAAATGGTCGTATGTTACGCATACGCCACGTGTGACGCCTAAAAATGCTGGTCGCTTGCTGCGCTTTGGGCCATTAATCAAATTGGCATTGCCAACAATGCGAACACCTGCAGCTGCAGTCATACTATATGCACTAAGCCAAAAAAAAAAAATTAAATTGTATAAATAATCGAAGGGGCGGGGTCTGAAATGTGAGAGGAGTTTGGCCTGCGGCTATTTGCACTGCACTGACGCACTAATTTACGCCTTTGGCCCATTGATATATCAATAACAACATTAAATGGCGAGTTGTGTTTTACGTGTGTGTGTGTGTGTTGTGTGTGTGTGTGTGTGCGGATGATAACACCATCAACCGAATCATTAGCATCAAAGTAAATTTACGTTTATTGATATTAGCCGCGGGCAAAACTAGCTGGCCATAACTCAGCAAGTGGCAGACAATTGATTAGGTGGCATGAGTACTACCAACAATACGATTCCATATATTGTAATTTCTATAAAAGCAATTGCAACGACGCCTTTGCCGTTGGCCAAAGCAGTGGCAGTGGATGTGCTTACGGCCCAATGTATGCAAAATACTTGCCAGTAATTCCTTTTGGCCCTCGCTGCACAACTTATGCAAATTTTCGACTCTCAGCTTGAGTTTGAGTTTGAGTTTGCTGCCTTGTCTTCGCCTTCGTTTTCGTCTTGGTCTTTGTCAAGCTGAAAGCAAAGCATTTGCTTTCACAGCACATTGCATATTATACAATATATTTCTAGAGAACTGGTTCGAATACAAGTGTATCTCCAATCCATTGTCTATCTGTATGTGTGAGTGTGTGTATGTGTGTGTGTGTGTGTCTGTCTGTGTGTGTGGGAATAGCTCGAAGTTTGCTCTTCTTATGTAGGAAAATTGCATGTTTCACTGCAATGAAAACAAATCGCAAAATTACCATAATCAAAGCATAAAAGGGGATTTTTTGTTCTTTCTATCTTCCTACAGATGCCGTCTCTCTATACATCTATCTCTCTCTCTCCCTATTTCTCTCTCTCTCTCTCTCTATCTCTCTGTTGTTTTTTTTTTCGCTTCATCTTGTACGTTGCCTTTGCCACTTTGAATGCTGCAATCACAATCGTCTTGTTGTCGCAAAAATAGTTAGACAAAAGGAAATTTTGTAAAGTTTTCGCGAAGTTTTCGACAAAATATCTTCAAGTAATTGGCCTCATTTGTCGCCAGTCCAAGAACACCAAATTCAATTTCGAAATAGATATACCCGATGGCACTGCAATTGATGCGAACATTTTGCGAATTGTTTCGCGCAAGTTCGTTATTTTTTTTTGCTGCGGTTATTGTCTAAGTGAATGCAATGAGTGGTAATTTATTTCGAAATGTGAATAAGTGGGTACGCTATTTCTTAAAGATACATTGCGTATATATATTATATATGAAATATTTATTCTTAAGAATATATCTGTATGTATATTTTTTATATCAAAGTGTCATTGAATTAAGCAGCGCTTTAAGAGGAAAAAATAAAATGTTTCCTTGAAAAAATAGCAGAATAAATAGCATACTTTCAGGCTGAACAAATATTACTGCTGCTACACTATTTGAAAATATTTAAAAATCTTAAGGAATATTTCTAGGGTGAGCAATAAAATGTAGAAGGCTAACTTTATTTTAAAAAAACAGCTTAAGCTAGAATAAATTCGTACAGATTTTGGAACTCTAAACCTTGCGCAATATTTGATAAAGATTTTTTTAATTTCGAAAACCCTTAAGTGCAAATTGATAGTTCTTTTCTCTGCAAGTTCAAAAATATAAATCCTTCCGAGATCATTAAGGATACGGCTGAGATATGGTTACTCAAAAATGTCCCTTTGAAAAGCGCTTTCTATTGAAATCCTTGATAACTTGCAAACTGGCAGGAAAATATTCTAATCCGCCGCCCTTACGATAGATGGCGCTCTACCATTGGTTGTTGTCCGTACTAACAAAAATGTATAAATTCGGTTTACAAAAATAAATACAATTTTTTATTGATTTGTAGTTTTAATTTTATATATAAAAGATACTAATATTACCTAAAATTTGAGGCTACAGATGTTACATGTGAGAGACGAATAAATATCAACTGGAAGACAATAATTGACATTGACATATGATTTACGGGGGGATCAATACAATTTATGACTATGGACGTAACACAATTTGGTTTACTTTAACTACGTACGACAAGTTATCAGCTAGGAACACACATAAAGACGAATCTAAAATTTCGAATCTGAAGGGGAACGGCGGGTGGGACTCTTATTGCTTTGCAGATGCTTTCGATTATGTGAAATTCGATTTTGGTAGCATTTTCTATTGCGATACTAAAGGGTAAAAATTCCAGAGAACGGTTTAGGTTGGTTACCACGCCCACTTTGGCGACACCTTGTCAAAGTTAAACTCGTCGGGATGACCTTCATGATTGGCACCATCCACGCTGCTCATTGACGACCATTTAAAGGGACCACTGCCAATTTTTCGCAAGGCAATGGCACGCAAATCATTTCGCACCGGTCGCCGCTCCGTAATCCGCTCCAGCTCTGCGAGAGCAGCTGCATCATCGATGGTCACACTCAGCCGCTCGTCACCGATGGCAGCAGCGGGCGCTGGCTGATCGGACGACAACTGGCTGTAGCTCTCCTCCAGTGATCTAGGCTGCTGGGTATGCTGCAATCGCAGGAAGATTGGTCCGGCAAAGGCATGATAATCACTCATGCCCAGGCGCGCATTGTACGAGAAGAGCTTGAGGTCAATGTTGCCATAGGCAATCGATTCATCGCCCAGCAAATCGCCGCGAAAGCCGTGCTTGCGTAGAAATTTATCCACTGCCTCCAGATTGGTCAGTTCCGCCTCCTCGGCGGGCGTTAGATCCTGATCCTCGCTGTTGTTATCGCGCGCGATGCCGCTGGCCTCCAGCGTCTCATTGAAGTAGGGCAGACCATTGGCCAGCCAGCTGGAATTGCTGGCCACGAGAAAATGCTCGGTGACATCCTTACCATGCACGCGTCCCGGCAACTGTTCCACAATCCAGACCATGTTCTTCAACTGATCATGCCGCTCATTGATGGCCGCATTATCCCTCTCGTTGAGAGCGACAGGGGCATCATCATATTTCTCATCTGCATCGAGCGCATTGTAGAGATTATCTTGTGAGCCAAGCTTATTCAAATCGACACTGATCCACTGCTTGGCACCAGTAGACGGATGACGAGACATGGCACGCGCCCAGGTGCGCCGATCTTGGGCAATGCGATTGGCGGCCATTACACGCACCACAAGCGGCACCATATTCGTCACATTCACCGCCTGCCACAGTTGGAGATTCTCGTTCTTGATACCAACGCCGCCAACAATGGACTGCACATGTCTGCCCTTGACCACATAGAAATCGTCTGTGGAGCCAATGATGCCCGGGTAACCGGTGAAAGTGATATCTGCGCCAGGCACTGTGTTGCTGCGTGAATCGGGCGTGAAATGATAATGGAACTTGTAGCGCTTCTGTATCCGCAACATGGACGAATAGCTGCCGGCGGTGCTGTGGCCAAAGAGCAGCTGCAGCGACTCCGATCCCGACTGCTCGGGCTTCTGTTCGTGTTTCAGAATCCGCGTCAGCATCGTGGCGCTGGGCAGGAAGAAGTTCTTGTTGCCTACCTCGGCAGTGCCATTTGGCAGCACATAGTTCTCATAGTAGATCTTTAGATCCTGAATATCAGCGGCCGCATTCATTAGCAAAAAATCGGAAAACGGAATCTCCTCCTCCAGATCGGAGCGTGCACGTATTGCGCCTCTGATGTAGCCCATCTCCAAGCCCTTCAGCTGATTAAGTATTAAATGCACCTGATGCCAGTAGTGATCGTGTTTGGCCTTCGTCTCTGCCTGCGCTTGCAGATCTTCATAGTTTTGGGTGAGCAGTTCGCGGACCCACTCGCAAAACAATTGCGAGCTCTCATCCCGATCGCAGGACGATGAAATTGTGCTGCAATCAAGGAGAGAGAGAGCGAGATTTGAAATGAGCAACTGTTGTAGATGGTCTGCAGCTATCAGCTACTTACTTGGCCCACTGATTGTAGATGTTCTTCCAGGTTAGCGAACCCTCCAACATTCCAGCGGCAAATGCCTGCACCCAGTCTGGATAACTTCGTTGCGTCTCCACCTCAATTTGTGCCCAACTGGAAAGGTAACAAAAATCAATTATATATTCGATATATTCGATATAATGCCAATCAATGGCTTACCCATTCTCAAAGACCGAATCCTTGTAGCATATTCTGGCCGCACCCTTGGGTATGTTAACCAAATCGTTTTGTTGCTTCCAATTCTCGATGCGAAAGCCAACCTTCTTGGTCCACGTGGCGGTGGCACAGTAGGTGCCATCGTAATGCGGACGATCCATGGAGGCGATGAAGAACGCACCGATCACCAGTAAACCGGCACCGATCAGTATATACGTTCCTATCCGCGTTTTTTGCCATGATGCACCAACGACTTTTAGCATGGTTCCGTCCGTCTTGAAGCCGCCCTTTTACTGGTTAAACAAAATTTGAACGCTCGATTTGTTGTCTCTTTCTTTTAGCTTTAGCTTTGGCTATCTCAAAATGTGAGTCTGATTTTTGGCTGTAGTTTTCACTGCACTTCACTTCACTTCAGTTCTCTCACCCAGCGGTTGCTATGGGCTATAGTTGAGATCGGCACGTGTGGCGTACGAGTGGCCCACTTTGATGGTAATCACCTGGCCAGGATGTTGATGCTGCTGGCTGCTGCTGCTGCTGCTGTTGATGATGATGATCACGGTGGCGACGCTGTCAAGCGAAACGGCCGTTTGGTTCATCGGTGGTGGCGCTGCTCTTCAGCAGTGTTTCAAACGGTTCTCGTTAAAATAAAATCCAAAAAAAAAATCCAATAAAAATTGCACACTAATTATTGTTAATCTATCGAGTGGGTTAAGTGGTTGCGTTGGTGGTTCTTTAGCTTGATGGTTCTCTTTCGCCGCTATGTCCAGTAGCAGCTCAGCTTTTGATAAAATGTACAGAGGTTCAAAATGTATCCCTGAAATAAAACAACAAAGAGAAAGCGTTATATTTTATACATATATATAAACAATATTTTTCTATATTCCAAAATACGCAAAACTTTCGGAAAATGATATTGGCATTTCACAAACACGGTTCAAGTATTATTTGTATTATTTTGGCATTTTTATGACGTCTTGGCTGCCTCACGTATTTAAATGAAAGGAACGCCCATTATAGTACCATTAGTCTAAATATTTATACGATTCACGCATTCCCCATTCCAATAATAATAAACATTTGCCGAAATTTCAAATCATTTTGTAATATGTCTTAATTCATGTTTATAGAGATGCGTGTCACAAACCCGATCTGTAATTCATATTCATCATTCAATGCTAAGGAAAATCTCATAAAACTGCCCGAGTACCATGGTATATATATAATATTATTTGTCCATATGTGAACGAAGCATTTAAAATTTGCACGGGATTAAACAGATTTCGCACCTTCTTTATTTCTTGGGTAAACAAATATTCGTGCATTTGTAAAACTGATAAATTATTTTTATGGCTCTTGAGTAGCGAATTTTAATGGCGCCCAAATAGACCAGTAAACATTGAAGTAGCTCCACCTGGTCTATGTAGGCATAGCAGACATATTTCGACCACAAATTATAACGTAAGATCATGGGTTAATCAATCAAAGAAGAGACCAACTTAAGTAATTAATTACGTATGCCACACAAAATGATAACTGCAGGAAACATATGCCCCACATTTAATAATATTTTGGTAAGGAATCTCAAGGTCTTTGGCCCTGCCTCTTAATGTGTAAAATAAAGAAATTGGAAATGTCTGTGTATATACATAGAATGGGATGTAATTAGAATTTCAAATGGAAATTCAAATTTCTACCAGTCGAACGAACATGATAAACAAATAGAAATCGAGAAATTGTGTATACGCCCCGTCGTTCGCTCAATCGGTTGTTTTTATGGATTGAAAACTACTGGGCACGTGTGGAATAACGCTGATGCTGTACACAAAATTAATTCACCTGATTCCGTATTGATGTTGTAAAAACATTTGTATATATGTCTGTCAGATATAAAATGGCACAATTTGCATCTCAGCATCAATCAGTCAACAAACAAATTTAACTCTTAAGTCTCTCTAGCACAAATGGATTGGTATTTTTATGTATCGATTGCCAAAGTTTGCTTGTTTAAGATTGCGCAGCAGAAAAGATGAGGTTATATCAATTTATATCTGTTGTATTTGATATTTGTGCTTACCTTTTGTTTCCCGGGTCCAGGATGTTTAAATATCACAAGTCAACCCATTTGAAAAACTGTAAAGATAAAGAGTATCCAAATATTAATGCTGAGTCTGGTAAAGTCTATAAGGCGGCGCCTGAACTCAATTTACGCTGTGAAAGGATTATTTCTATTGTTTATTTTATCAATTGCTAAAGAGTCTCGTGGTTTATCGGACACCCACGACAAGTTGCAAACTACAGACGTTCTCCAGTCGTCAATATTTATCCAGTCGCAGACTTTGTTTACTCGAAAAAAAAAAAACAAAAAAAAACATTTTTATAGGCGCTGCGCACGCGCACAAATTGTGTTCATGGTTGAAGTCGATGATCGTTGAATGTGAGATGAAATATGAGTGACTTTAATTGATGGGTGGTCCCATGTTGCTGACGTCGTGATAAACAATTGAGACACTGGCCAGTTGATGTCTGAGTTTGAATGACGCACTGACCATAAACTATATGTGACTAGCTACGCAACCAAATGTTGGCAATTGCATGGGGCAAAGGTCAGCTGACTCAACAAAATTACAGCTGAAAATTTGCATTGTTTGTGATTTCTTTTTTTTTTGTATAATTTTTTCTTATTTTAAGATAAGATTTCAATGTATTCTTATTTGCGCACGCGCTTCAGAAGCTGTCGCCTTAAACGTCAGCAGATTAATCAGCTGACCAGTTTTATAAGCCCTCAACTTGATGAAAATATTTGTATACATATTTATCCCAGCTCGCTTTGAATTTATAACCCTCGACACAGCAGTAAATTCGCTAGAAATCATTAATGGAAAAGAAGCTTAATCTGAAGCAATTCATAACTGTGTATAAGTACTAATTAATGATTAATTAATTTAGTGAATCACGCGGTTTATTTTGATATAAAAATCTTTAAGAAGTTCGTCGGTACTTTCACTGTATCATGAGACTGTACTTTGTGATCATTATTTGCCTTGCATTGAAGCAGAATGAATTGAATTTTATTTTCGTTTCGTTTGTTTATTTTCACAAGTGAAAAGCAGCAAAAATCGCGTTGTATATAGAAGAGAAAAGTTGATATGATATATGTGCGAAATATTGACTTTCATTGTAAACGAAAGATAGTCTCGGAAGAGAGTACCCCACCAAGGCTGGCAGAGGAAAAAGCTGTCAATTGCGAGCAGCTGCCAATTGCCTGACATAAACTACGCAAATCTCAAATCGTGCACCGAGTTCCCGTAAAGTTGCCAATGACGTCAATAACTAAGAGTTTTTTGTGTTTTTTTTTTTGGTTTTGGTTTTTTTATCTAAAAAGCCAAATGCAAATTGTTTAAATGTAGCTGCGATGGCTCGTAATGCTCGTAATCCACCCATGCAGCCGGCATTTGACGTCTTTTTTTCATTCTTGATATTTAATTAAGTTTATTATCGTTATCAACTTTTGTTTATTCCGAGTTAGTTATTTTTGCTTAATTGTTGACGGCGTGGCTAATTTATAGAGTTAATTGTGCGCACTATTGTGCCACTATTCAAATTTTAGAGGCCTTCAACCACGCCAAAATATGTTAGTAATTATCATAAACTATTTGTATATGCATACGCGTGGCAACTGTGAACCATTTCTATGGGCCATGTTAGCAAATCAATCAGCCAAGTCAAGTGTAAATATTTGGTCAAGTCGATAACACAAAATTCCGTTCATATTAACTTTCGCTCTGAATATGCCAAATCGATGGCGGCTTCTGTCAACTAAGCCTTATGCCGATAAGATTACATTATGGTGGCATTATATAGATATGCTGTCAGTCTGGAAACTTTTAGTCTATATGTATTTAATTTAAAACATGTGATAATGATACTGCGCCTTTAGTAACAAATGTCAGGTGGTAAACAATATCTATTTGCAATTTATATAAAGTTCCTCATAAATTTATTGCTCAGTCTGGCAGCAGTTGAAACATCTTTAATTAGACATATTTCTAATATAGCCTATTACTAAGAAATCTTAAAATATAAGCACTACTAATAATAAGTTATTTTTTCTACCCCCTCCTTGAAATTCCATAAATGTATTTCGACTTTTGTGCAGACTGTACTCTCATTAGCGGCTAACTTAAAATTATTTACTGATCTGCTAAACGATTCCATCCACAAAACATGCCACGAACGCCTCCAGAATGACTTCTTTGATAAACAGAAATAAATTAGAAACGTATTTATTCATAAGAATGAAAAGTATTCAAATAAATTACTACAAAAAAAAATCCCAAACATCAATAATATTCGATGAACTAAGCAAACGAAAAAAATGATGAAAGGTACTTAAAAATTAATGCGATATTTTTCAAATAAGTGCTAAAATTTCCGCGAAACTGAACCACATGTGGTCAAATTTGTTCAGACGGATGGAGTTCATGTGCTAGAAACGTGATCAAAATGTAGCTGATAACAAATGTAGTCACAACCCGTCCGATATCCGATTTACATAGAAACTATCTCATAAATAATTCAATAAACCAACACATATTCGCTTGGCAACAGCAGAAAACCCCCTTGTCGCCATTGTGGGAACCCAAAGTGAATGCTGAATGGAAATGGCATTGCTGGCAAAACTGATTCAAATGTGCTAAATAATGTGAATTATTTGTAATACACATAAGTATCGGTCAATCGAAAACGGGTTCAGTTATACGATCCATTAAAAAAAAAGAAGAAAATCCAAACTGCGCCACGCGTCGTCAGCGGTGCTAGATAAGCAAATGGAAGCCGTAAACCTGATCCCAGATACATTGTAAAAGACAGCTAAGCAGAATATAATAAAATGTAGACTGGTTGTAATAAAAAACTGCAACAGGATAAACCTATATCATGTAGGCATTATCAGTGTTTAAATATGAACGCCAGACGTCGAGACGTCTGAACAAAAAAAAAAACTAAACACGTGGCGAAAAGTTATTTAATATTGCAATTGCATCATTACGGAATGCATTCGGGGAACGCATGCGTTGTCAGCTGATTCAGCAAGCAATTAGCACATCTAATGAATAGTTAATGAAATCTCAAACACAATGTAATCAGCTGAGAAACACTATAGATTCGAGACAATAATAGACGTGTGCAAAGGAAATTGATGCAATTATAATTGATAATAATTAAATCAGCTATTTAAATATTCATTGAATTAGCACATTTGAATAAGTATTGTATCTTAACCCTTTAGCTGTTTTAGCCGTTTCGTATCCATTCTAAAGATAACTTTAAACCACAATTCGCACCTCTTTTGCACTGATTTGCAAGTTATATTTCTGGATCTGTGCAATGGCTTTGAATAAGTTAGTTTTTATGCTTTTTCGCCTAGCATTTCTTTCCTTTGAAATACATTTTCTTGTTGTGTTCGCCAATCAGCTGTTTTTCTTTATTCAGGTTTTTCTTGCAATTTGCTTTTAGTTGCTTTTTGGTGCTCGTGATTCAGCCGTTTTACGAGAATTTGTATTGCCTTCCGTCAGTCTCTTTTGAGTATATATATATTTGTATATATACTTATATACCTGCATATGTGTTACATACATCAAATGATCAGCTTATTCAGTTTATTTACCTTTATATATAATTTAGATGTACAATCAGTTCTTGTGCACAAAATATTTAACAGCTTTTGAATTTAAAAAATGAAACGATTTTGGATTTATTTTTGACTATAGTTTGTAAGGAAATCGGACAAATTTGCACTGACTTCAGCCACAATAACTTGAGTATATTGCTTCGCGTAACTCAGAGATACGAATCTCGTTTGAAAGTCAGTCTGCAAATTTTGCGAAAACGACAAGAAAATTAAATTTTCGCGCCGATCTCGACCGATTGCCTTGACGTTTCCACCGAAACTGCGAGCCAAACCGAGCGAAAGTTCGGAAAATTCGACAACCGACAGCCGACGGACAATTTGGCGATTTGAGTTTTTTGAAAAACAAAAAAACCCGAACATTTTCAGAGCACGGTCAGAGCGGTATTCTATTGAACTTGGCCGTCGGATTTTTTGGCCCTCAAAAACAGATTTTGAGCTACATAACTGTATCTGCGGCATGTCCGAAGATCTGCCACAGATCTGTGAGGTGCCACCGCGCACGTGGCCGGGCAGGTGGCAGGTGGCAGGTGCGTTCGCTTTAAGAATAACTGTGAGCTAATGTAAATTGACTAGATGACAGCCCGCATATACAAATAATGACAACCAATGCATTTATCAGTCATTTAGATGATGAACTACAGCTAACAGCTAACTCGGCGAGGCTAAATCATGCCACAGCAGGTTTTTGCTTAATGTAGCACATCAAGCGTTGCATACCCTACACAAAAAGTAAAAAACTGCATATTAGTTAAGTATTGTTGTACTACAATAAAGATAAATATAATATACTAGTTCAACAAATAATGTCAAAACTAATCTAAAATAATAAATCTTAGTTTGAACTAGTTGCAAAGAACTAAAATCAGACTCAAACATGACTTGAACAACTATTTAAAACTGACTTTAAAATGGTAAAAATTATTTATAATTAGTTGGAAAAATTATTCATATATGTATTTCATCATTAATATGGAAATTCACTTTTTAAAGTAATGGCTAATTGTTCAACTTGCAGCGTGGGCAAAACGATTTCGTAGCGGGTTTGCTAGAAAATATTAAGTGCGAATATGAGCACTTATAGCCAGGTATGACTATATAATAGAACACACTCGACTGGTGATTATTTCTAGCAGATCGTGTGCAATTTAGAATGCAGTGTGCACAGCGTCATTTAGCATCAATTCCATGTAAATCCGCTGACAATTGACTTTGAATAAGCTCGAACGATTTTAAAACGCTTTTCCGCATAGTTCTAGAGTTGGCCATCATTATGCAACTGGAATTCAATTGAAATTCCAATTGGCATTCAGTGCACAGTTAAGGAAAATATTTGTTTTAAATATTTTCCCATAGAATTTCCATTTGCTTGACCCATTTAGGGGGTTAAAGATGTAGCACTTTAATTGACATGGAATATTTATCATGTCTTCTCCAATTAAGAACGAATTAAAATAGGGCCAGTTGATGAATGGCCGAGGCAAACGCATAACTCTAAATGAAATGTGTGCAACAAAATCATGTGGCGAATACTCGAGATGTGATATACATGTGTGTATGTCTGTCAAGTTAATTGATTGACAATTGGCGCTGAATATCAAAGATTGCTCAAAGGGAAGTGAGCAGAGGAAGAGGGCCTCTTTTTAAGTAATGCAGAAGGACAAGAACCTCAAGGATTTTGACCTCATTTCTTGTCTGCGTATCTGTGAGTTACAATAGCTGCTGCTGCGATCTTCAAGTTCCCTCGCAACACACTCACACTCACACACACACCGTCTGACTCTCCGACTGTCTGAGTGTCTTCCTGCCTGTCTGCCTAAGCAGCCTGGCAACTTCTTTGAGCAGACCTGCCCCCGTCAGCGAAGTGATAGAAGACGCTCTTGTTGTTTCTCGAACGAACCCCTTCTCCAGACCCTTCCCGCTGCGGATTCATGTTCTCTTGTTGGCATAGTCGTACTTTTATACATAGTTCAGTAACAACAGCTCAGTCTGCTGAGCACTGCTGAGCATCTTTGTTGGGATGTGAAGTCTCCGACTTTGAACCGTTTGTTGCCAAGCGACTTTTGGGTATACACGATCATTGCCTTTGTCTCCGAAATGTTCGTGCCGAGGTAATTTGAAACGTTTTAATGATTGTTGTCGTCTTAGCCTTTTTTTTTTTGGTTCTAGGCCATTGCCTTTTCAACTTTTACTTTTGCTGAGTGTAGTTAAACAGTACATTCAAGCACTTTATTTGCAATTAAAAAAAGAAGGTATTACCCAAGTTTTAAATTTTCCATCATTCTGGTGAAAACACTTTTCAGAATTTGCCTCAGACTTAATCTTAACAGCTTCAACGCGAAATCTAAACTAAGTGCCAAGCATTTAAATATTGTTTTGTGCCCCGTCCATCATCTATTTGTAAGATCTTATCTTCTTTGCACTGAGATACAGATAAGAAATATTCGCAGAGTGGAGCAGAGCAGCATCCGAGCAGCTGTTTTCGTAAAAACTTCATTTATTTTTGGCTTCATATATACATCACATAGCTGCGCCGCTATGCAAACATAGATAAGCCTGGCAGATCTGCCTGTCTGTCTGTGACACATATGACAACGCGCTCATGTGACCCCATTCTCTTGTCCCGACTTGTTAGCCAAACCAAATAAACGCCTCTTAGGTCTATCCATATACATATATGTATATCAATGAGACATCAGAGAATGTCGCTTGCCATGACTCTTATCTAATTTCCGGCTGCAAATTCCATCACAAATAGGCTTAAATTTGGTAATTGCCACTTGACTTATATGTGAGCTTATCTTCTTTTTTTGGCAATTATAAAAATATAATTTGTATATTTATAAATACGATTATATGGTGGATTTTCCGAAGACCCGCAAGTAAGCCTGAATCATGTTTGCTTATCAGCTGCAGAAACTGTACAAAGTAGAAAACACTAGAAGCCGAGCAAACAGGTCAGGTTCGATTCCCGGTCTGCCTGCAACAAAAACAACCCCTGACAAAAAAAAAAAAAAAAAATAGGATTCTACTGTTGTCATATCTATTCTTGTTCTTCTCACCGATCTTCACAATTTTGTGCGATTATCAACATTTGCGCATTGGCCAATTGCCGACGGAAATGTACAAAAGTACTTAACGGTGAGGTGTATATTATATATATAAATATTTATAAATATATTGACCCGCATTCCGAGTAAAACAGACAAAAGCTAGAGTGCTGTATTCCAACAAGTGTTCTAAATAGTATTTTCATTGGTAGATATTTCCGCAATACGAGGTCAATCAATATTTTCGTTTCTCTATAGACAAGCCCCCTAAACACAAAAAACCTTGGACTAATTAAGGCATGTAGAGTAGAATATTCTTAGTTCCTAGTAGTACATGGACGTTGTATAACTCCAATAAGTTTAAACAATCACTTACCGGAAAATTTGTTGGCTGTGGTGAGTCACGCAAAAGTCCGCGTTGTTTGTTGCTAGAAATTTGCACGGTTTTTTGATGGATCGTTTTATTGATATCTGCCACTTTTTTTTTTGAGATTTAAGTTTTAACACGAAACTGTTATATAGTCACACAACGGGCTCGTGCTAATTAACCATAAAGGGCTACATTGGAAAAGCACTGGAAGTTTTTAGCTCGCTGCCTTTGGTTTGACGCTCTTTTAATATTATATCTTATATGTATTTAAAGAAAGTATGTAGAGATTTGTATATATTTGTATATGTGTTGTAATGCGTTGGGAAACTGTTTCAACAGTTGCTATGCGGTCAAATATTTAATTATATGTTGTGCGCTTTTTTTTCTTTATGCTTACGTATTTGTAGAATACGAGAACGTGGCGTTTCTCTTTATTCTATTTTATTTAATTTTATTGCAGCTTATTTGTTTCTGATTTGTAGTTTACACTGGCGCTTTTATGTCTGTTACGTATATGTATATTTAGCTGGGGGAATTGCACATCGAAGTGAAATTGAAAGACAACAACGACGATAAAAACGTTTTACGGATCACGACAAAAAATACACTCTATTCGATTTATCGCCTTGCGACGTACGTTTAACGATCAGCGTCAACGAATTTCAACTGAGCACAAAACTCGTCCGTCGTCAAATGCAAAGCCAACCAGATCTCTCACTTGAAGTCCAACCAAAATGTTGGACATCAACCAGCTCTCGCTGAGAAGCGAGCGAGAGAGCACCGATTTGCCACTCAACAACACTCGCCCACAGGGTTGGGATATCAGCTGCGGAGAGTGTCTGTTGTAAGTAAAGTTGGAAAAGTATCATAATTTAAGATTTAGAAATAAGAGCATACAATTTAGTATTTGAGAAAAAGCCATAAATATATATTTATTAATAAGACACATACATATTTTATCCGAAATGCATCCCCTGGTTAAACTCAATTATGTTCGGCCGTGTAAAACGCTCTCATCGTTACGCTCAATTTCAGGCTCAATACCTGAGAGCCGATCATTCTCATAGCAACCGTCGTGTGCTCTCCCGGTTTGCACAGTTTCTCATTCATATACATTGGTAAAGTGAACTGTAATTTGTGACGACACGAACAAGCTGATAACACAGTTGACGACAGAAATAAAGAGAAACAAATCGAGTGAAACTGGCTGCAATGTGCACGCCCCTTTGGCCTTTGTCGGCAATGAATACGAGGGAAAAAAGAATTCCCCCAATCCCCGACGCGTGCAAATAAAACGTGCTCCGATAAGAGGCTTTTGGGGAATGCGTCAGATAAACCCCGTTTTAATATATAACAGGAAAAGTACAGTTGTTATCACAATTCACAGGCACAGGTACAAAATATGGTCAGCTATCTGCATTGCGAAGTAAACAGTCTGTTTTTTGTTATGAGCCATGCAATTCAAATATAGATTTAATACTCAAAGATGAGTTACTCATAGGTAAATAACAATGAAAGTACAATAATATTTAAAGAGTATTAATCATCATCTCTTTTGATATAATAATACACACTGATTGCCACTTGTTGAAACTGAAGTCTAATAAATTATATCAGATATTCCTAAAATTTAATGTTTGCACATTTATTTACGCAATGCTCGCTCCAAAATGAACACAACAATTTCTGAAGCAGCTTGTTTTGTAGCTTAGATGGCCGGTGCCCAATTGGTTCCATAGTGTAGCGGTTATCACGTCTGCTTTACACGCAGAAGGTCTCCGGTTCGATCCCGGATGGAACCATTCTGTGTGCTTCATCCTTCTTTCTTTTTGTGTTGCGCAAGTTTTTAATTACCTTTGTGCACATATAATTAGACACGGAAGTGTTGTAAATAACAATTTGAATAGAACCATACACAAATATAATTAAGCAACTGACTGCAGGCATAATTTGAGTTATATTCATGCGTTAAACTTGAAATAATTTTGGACTTCATTGCGAAAAGATTAAAAAATCGTATTATTCAATCCGCCATAAGCGTTTAATAGTACATTGGTTTCCTACTATTTAATTTTCAAATATATTTCATATGATTTTATAATAAATGTTAATTTTAAAATACATAGCCAAAAAGATGCATTCAATTTTACTCACATTATGGTTCCATCCGGGATCGAACCGGAGACCTTCTGCGTGTAAAGCAGACGTGATAACCGCTACACTATGGAACCCATTACGCTTCTCCCAGCGTAAGTTCAGCTTTCTTGCCCATAAGTGGACAACATTTTACAGCATATTTTATGGCGCTACAAAAGCCACGTTTTCAATTAGGCGGAAAAAACAATAACAAAACACTTTTGAGTATTAAATTATGTTTATTTTAAAAAGCCAAAAGCACGTATTTTATCTTATGCGACTAGGCTTAGTGAGATTCCAATAAATTATAAATATAAATTAATAATAGGAATAATAGCTAAATATTGCACCAGTGTTCAACCTAAAAATAAATTAACAACAAATAAAATTAGTCATAGAAGAGTAAAGAAAAATTGTTAAAAACTAAAGAAACCCAAAAAAACTGATCAAGATTGGCGACTTCAATAGCGTCGTGCCGTTGTGGGCCGTGGAACGCCCGAGGTGCGCGGACGTGAGGATTTGGTGCGCAACGGATTGGAGACGCCATCGGTGTTGTAGCTCAAATAGACATGCGATAGATCCACGAAGTCCGGCTCCTTGCCGCCACTCTTGTGCTCGATGTGCTTCCTCATGTTGTTGCCCGTGTAGGCGACACATTTCAGCTGCCACTCGCCAATGTCTTCGTTCCAGTGGGTATACTGATTGATCATCGACTGGTACTCCTTGGGCACGTACGAGTTGAGCACCAGTTCGCACAGAGCCAGCTCTCGGGACAGGCTGCGTATGTTCTCGTAGATGCCCTCCTTTTCCCGCTGATGCTCCTGCTGCTGATCGGCCAGCTCCGATTTGACGCCCATCAGCATCTGCATGACACGGTGGATCTTTTTGGTGATGCCAGTGCTGGCATCTTGCAGTGTCGAGTATCGCTCCTCGATATCGATGCGTTCGGTGGCCTTTTGCTGAAGCGTTTGACGCAGTGCCTCCTCGCATTTCTCGCGCTCCTCCAGTTCGGCAATCGATTGCTCCAGTAGCTTTTCTTGCGTTTGCGCCTTCTCCAGCAGATTCTCGCCACCGACGAGGATTTTGCCCTCCAGCGAGACGAGCTTGTTGCGCAACTGTTCCTGCTCCGTCTTGGCATGCTCAATCTCGCGCAGATGCTCGCTCTTGCGTATGGCCAACTCCTCCTTCTCCTCGTCGGTTTTCTCGTGCTTCTTGCGGCCCTTTTTGCCACTGGGACTGACTGCAGCTGGTGCTGTGGACGATTCCAGCTCAACTTCCAACGGCGCCTCTAAGTCATCGTCACAGGTATCGTCGCCGTCAGCATCCTCCTCGTCCTCCTCCTCCGGCTGCTGCTCATCCTCAAAACTGCCCTCCTCCAACTGCTTGCGCAGACGTGCAATCTCCTCTTGGAAATGACGCAGCAGTGCATCCTTTGGCTCCTCATTGATGCGCATGCGATTTTGGATGTTCTTGGCGCGACTCGCATAGCGCAGCGTGGAGATCGTCTCCATATAATTGCAATCCGCTGGACTAATGGTGGCACACATGACCGTCTTCGAGTTGCCACCCAACGAATCCTGCAGCAAGCGGGTCAACTTCGAGTTGCGATAGGGGATGTGAGTGCTCTTCCCATCCACGAGAGCGCTAATCACATTCCCTAGCACCGATAGCGACAGATTAATCTTGGTTGCCTCTTTGAGACGCTGTCCGCTCGCCTGCGTCTTGGACTGCCTCTCCGATCCCGCCAGATCCACCAGCTGCAGTTTGCCCATGCGGACATGTTGCATATCGCCTTCGGCCAGTTCGCTGCTCTCCACCGTAATCGAGAAGATGGCATGCGAGCGTGAGGATTCCTGATTCATTTTTGTTGCGCCAACAGCACGATTCTTGTTGCCCAGTCGCATAATATTCTCCAGATCATCCGCATTGTGCACCACATAGCCACTCAAATCCTTGACAAAGACACCAATGTCGGGGCGCTCCTTCACCTCCAGGCTCTTGCTCACATCCTTGCCGAGCAGATCGCGCACCTCCTCATTGTAGATCTCCATGTAGCTGACACGCACCAGAAACTTTTGATTCTCTCGCGCCTTGGCAATGTGCCCGAAAATATGCGCAAAAGCATTCGGAATGATGCCCTTTGTTTGTGGCGAATCTGGATTCCCGGACATGGTGTATGTCTTGCCCGTGCCCGTCTGACCATAGGCCAATATGGTTCCATTGTAGCCCTCGAGCACCTTGTCGACAATTGGACGCGCTGTGTCCACATATAAATCCATTTGGTTGGAGGCGCCATCGAAAACATTATCGAAATAATATGTTTTGGGTGGCTCATTGGCTGTCGCATTGGGTTTCATCACGGTGATGGCACGATTGATTTTATCCACCTGAATGGCGCCCAAGGCTCCGCTAGACAGCTCCATTTTATCCATTGGTCTGGAACGGACCACAACGCGAACATTTTCGATTTCGTCATCGAGCTGCTGCGACGCCGCCGTTGTCTGCTCCTGCGGCATCTCTTTCACTTGGGGGCTTGCACGAATTGTCTTTTTGTTCAAGAAAATTTAATGATAGACGTTTTTCTTTGCCTTTGTTTATGCGCCCGTTGCTATGATTCGTTTGCCAATAAAAATTATTGCAAAATTTTGTGTGGGCCTAAAAAAACTGTTGTATCGAATACATAATGTTAGTTGAGGAGCAAATGCTGTTAAGTACACAGTTTGTAATGTTCAATTCTTTTAACTCAGAAAATGGTTTTATATTATTTTCGTTAAGAAGCAGCATATAAATAGCAGTAAGTTTCCTTATTTCCTTAAACCCCATTTAAATATCGCAAAATTTGCTTAGTTTTGGGAATAATTCTATTACACTTCAATTTTCTTATGTTAAATATACAAACTCAGCTGTTAAGTGTGGAGCAAATGTGTTAAATGCGTGGGCGTCTTGCGTGGAGCACAACTGTTAGCTGAGGAGTATG
Source organism: Drosophila paracracens (assembly GCA_035044025.1). Lineage (NCBI taxonomy): Eukaryota > Metazoa > Arthropoda > Insecta > Diptera > Drosophilidae > Drosophila > Drosophila paracracens. The sequence continues at coordinate 11,523,631 of JAWNMN010000192.1, read as the reverse complement.
TTTGCGACGATGATTGGAGAAGAAGCGAATAAACATCTGCCAGCGAGAAGCGAGAGCGACCTACTGCCAGTGGAATAGATAGATTCGCGCTGCCCTTTAAGTTTCTTTACACGACCCGACGCAGCAAAATTGTACTCCGGCCAGCAGCATGGCAGCGACATTGCGAAGATTCAATGGCTTCAGATTGCTAAAATCAACGCCAGCACTGCGTCTGCAACAGGTAACACATCCGCCGTCGCCCTCTCTTCTCTCACAAAAATTTTTCAAAAGCCACCCAAAACTCAAAAGCGTTTCTAAATCATTACAACATTCATTTTCGCACTTAAGGGTCATGTTTTAAGTTAAATTACGCCTGAGGCCACAAAAATCACGCATCATCTGTGTGATGAACAATTGATTAAAGTACAATTAGAAATTACACCCCGACCCACAAAATTATGTAACTCCATGCAAAAAATTCCTACGTGCAGTTTGCGCATTAGTGCAAGACAAAAAAAAACCCACTAAGTTCTACCCTTTAATTGCAGGCCAAGAACCTGTCGACGGCTTCGAGCTGGGCAAATGGCAACAAAAAGGTAAGTCACCAAAACGTACACCGAGCATTTCATAATAGCCGAACGGACCTAACCTCAAAAATGCGTTTACTTTATTTTTTTTCGCTACTCTGCTCGACGTTTGCGTGTCGCGCGAACAGCTGATCGGTGCAGTTGGTGCCGTCACCGGTGGCGTTGGTGCTTTGCTCTTTGCCCTGGAGCAATCGGTGCAGGCCTCTGGTACCGAAGTGCATCCACCCGCGCAACCCTTTAACCACAAGGGTCTCTTCTCCTCGCTGGATCATCAGAGGTAAACAGCAAAAATGGATTTCCGATTTTTCTTGTATATGTAAAAATTTATGAAAATTTGAAAACATTAACAGCATTCGTCGTGGCTACGAGGTGTACAAGCAGGTGTGCTCCGCCTGCCACTCCTTGCAATACATTGCTTACCGCAATCTGGTTGGCGTCAGCCACACCGAAGCCGAAGCCAAGGCCGAAGCCGAGCAGATTATGGTAAGCATATAACTGAATTATGGAAGTTATTTCTTTTTTAACATATTCTTGGTTTAGGTGAAAGATGGTCCCGATGATACTGGTAACTTCTTTGAGCGTCCCGGCAAGCTGTCGGATTACTTCCCATCGCCGTATCCCAATGAGGAGGCGGCCCGTGCTGCCAATAACGGTGCCTATCCACCGGATTTGAGTTACATCTCGTCGGCGCGTCACGGTGGCGAGGATTACATCTTTGCGCTGCTAACAGGCTACCATGATGCACCAGCCGGCATTGTGCTACGTGATGGCCAGTACTTTAATCCGTACTTTGCAGGCGGTGCCATCTCCATGGCCCAGGTCTTGTACAACGAGGTGGGCAAAAGGAGCTACGAACAAATGTTGAACTCAACTGAAATATTTCACTTTTCTTTTATGTTGATGTGTTTTAGGTAATCGAGTACGAGGATGGCACACCGCCAACACAGAGTCAATTGGCAAAGGATGTGGCCACTTTCCTCAAGTGGACCTCAGAGCCGGAGCACGATGATCGCAAACGACTGCTGATCAAAGTGATTGGCATTCTCGGCTTCCTGACTGCCATCTCGTATTACATTAAGCGACACAAGTGGTCGGCACTCAAGTCCCGAAAGATCGTCTTTGTGCCCAAGGAGAAGTAGATAATGTTTGAAATTTGATTTTGACGTGAAGAAATGCAGTGTTAACGCGACTTTACCCACTAAATAAACAAATAAATCAATTTTAAGCATAAAACCCAAAACAAACAAACAACCAACAATGTTCGTTCAACACACACAAAATTTAATTGAGAAGCAACAGAAACAACAGCTTTATACCAATAAACAAGCCAGAATAGAGAAAGAGCAAACCAAAATGCCTAATTTAAAACGATCGATGCACGAGGATCAGGAATGGAAAAAGCAACAACAACAACAACTCACATTGACAAAACGGGGAGTTGAAACTAAAGCAGAACCTAGATAAAATGAGCCATGGATACTATATGACATGCACGTTGTGTATAAATCTATTAATTCAAATTATGTATTTAAATAAACAATTGAAAAGAAAAATAAATCTGAAAATCGATTTTGTTTAGCCAACAAATTAGAACTCAATTCTGATATATATGAAAAATCAATTAATGTTAATGATAACTAGGAACTATCTCAATTCTTGGAAATAAAAATAAAATTTAAAATAACATCAGATGAGAGGCTTTCGATGTTTAATCCTTATAAACAACGATCTGCAAAATTGAATCATTAAATAAATCGTTGGTGGATCAGTCGACATTGGTTCAAAGTCAGCTTTAGATGTACATATTAATTATGATATTATATATATATATATTAATTTAGGGCTCATCGAGAGTTCAAGTTCAAACCTTTTACGACTGATGCGCACACAAAACGCATTTTGGCTTTTCTTTTTATTGGATTATTTATTGTTTTATTTAGAAGCTTAAATTAAAATATTATTTTAATCATTTTTTTTTGTTTGTTTTGTTTTTCATCGTTCTGCCCGTTCGACTTCTTCATCAGTTTAGTGTGTGTGTGTGTAAGAGTGTGTGTATTTGTTGTGTATAATTGTTGTTTATATTTACCGCAATTGGTTTTCAATGATTATAAATCGAGTCTCACGTCGCATTAGAAGAAGGAAGGAAAACTAATTAAATTGTTACAATTGCCTCGGTTCGGTTCATTTTTTGTTTGCCTTTCTTATTATTTTTTGCATTTTGTTCTTTTACTACAAAAATTTCACTTAAATTTGTATATATATATATAATTAATAATTTTCTCTTAGTTATGCAAAAACAAAAATTAAAAACAGAAATCGCCGAACTCTTTTTTTTTATCTCAATCAATTTTTACTTTACGAATTTTCTTCTTCGATTCTTTGTTTGTAAATTGCGTGAGTAAAATTATAAATGTAAATCTCATTTTCTTTAATGCATGCTTTAGGCTATTTTTTATGTTTCTGTTTTTGTTTATTTTGTTTTTTATTTCTTGCAGTTTTCAGTTTTGTTTTATTTCTTAGTTAAGAAAGTGTGATAACCAAACATGATGACATTTTCGTACGACGACGCTCGATGACGGAAGGGACGAGAGACGACCATTGTTTGTTTCTTGTAGTGACGTTTTACTGTGGCTGTTCTTCTTCTACATCTTCTTGTTGTTGCAGTTGTTGTTGTTGTTGTTACACTTATAGTATATATTTTGCTTTAGTTGTTGCTCGCTTGTTTGCTTGCTGGCCAACGCGCGGAGAGCACACACACACTTCAATTCTCAACAGGAACAACAACAACAAAGCAGCTCAAATCCAATTTTCTCCAACCCTTCTCTCTCTCTCTTTCTCACTCTGTCCCTAACATGACATGCATAACTTTCTCTTCTCTTTCGCTGGAGAGGATTAGGACGACTTACCGCGTTGCACTTACAGCTGAGTGTTGTAGTTGTTGCAGTTGTGTGTTGCTGCTGCCTGATGCGGTTGCTGTTGTTATTGTTGCTGTAGATTGTTGTTGTTGCTTGAATTGTTGTTGTTGTTGTTGTTGCCGACTAAAAACAGCTACCTTCTGGCGGTTGTGCCAATTTCAGGTTCTCTTTCATGGTCATAATCCTACGTATTTCCTGAAGCATCGTTTTAATGGTATATTCACGACTCCATCTGGCCAACATCGGCACTGATCTATGATCAACCTAAATAAAATCAAATTAATTATATATATGTATATACATATAGAAAGATGTAGACTTACCACGCCATTATTCTGATTAATGCAATTAATATTAACTTTTGTTAAAAATCTGAGCGTTGGTGGCTCATCCGGATAACGTTCGCCGCACTCAATCTTTAGTGAATACATTCGATTCTCGAATGGCGTCTGGAAAAAAAAGAAGAGAAAAAGTGCAGACCAAGTCATGCGGCAAATAATGAATAAAGTGAATTGTGAATTGCAAATTGGCAAATTTAATTAGCTGTCGATTATACAAATATGCGCATAAATGCGAGTCTCTATTGTCTGTTTATTGCAATAATCTACCTCTCTGCCCTGCCCCTCATCTGTGTGTTTGCATCTTGTTTGGTGTGACTCACTGCAGCTAGTTATGGTGTGGATGCACAACATGATTCATGCCACAACAAAATCTGTGTCCAGCTTATTTAAATAGTTTGTACAAAATTGTGCATTTTCGTTTTAACATCAAAGATTCTTTTTATTCTTTATTCATTATAGATTCTCTGCTGTGCTTATCTTCCAATTTGTTATCAGCTTTCTAATTGTGCTTGTAATCCACATTATATAACTCAATTTGAACGCAACAACAGCAGATCTCAGCTTTATCTGCCAATTTTGTTAACGATTTTTTGATTATAAACTTTATTTTATTATTCAATTTGTTGGTAGTTAATCAAAGTTAATATTTAAAGCTAATTCATATGTTTTTCGATCTAAATTTAACTGTTTAACGTATTTAACCTCACTGAGAATATAAATCAGATTTATGTGTTGTGATCAATTTGAAAATGCGCATACTTTGAGAGAGTTAAAGAGATATATCAAATAATTCCTTTTCCTGAAAATCATACAAAACATCTACGATCTTCAAAGTAAAAGTGATATATCAAATAATTATTCTTTCTGAAAATTCGACCTGCAATCTCTATCTCTAATCAATCTGCATAAAGACTTTGTTTTAAGATTGGTTTTTATTCGACAAACATTGAGTCTATTATTAAATTTATTGCAAGTGATGCATAAAACACAATTTTCCACTTGTTTCGGGTTGAATTTACGCAATCGGACATAGATAAAGTATTTATAAGTCCACACACTCTGATAAGGTTTTTTGCAGTCCATTCACAATTGAAGAGAGAATTGTACGAGGAGAGAGGAGGGACAACTTACTCTTGGGGGGCCAATGATCATGCCAATCCAATAGGTAAGTGTCATATCATCATCGTTTTCCAGTCCCCACGAAATGGTGCCATCTCCCACACCCTTCTGCCCCTGATCCAGCTCCTCCAGTAAGCGGAAATTTCGTGGCACCACTGAAATTAAAAGGAAAACAAATTAAAAATGTATACTCGTATATATATATATAAATATATAAGCCAAGAACAGGCTGTAATTAAGGCATCGAGCGTGTTTTACGCAGGAAATCATGTTTTTGTTGTTCTTGTTGCTGTTGTTATTGTTGTTCGTGTGTCTTGCGTTGTTTTAACTTTGCACGCAGTTTCGTAGAGTCCGAAAGAATAGAAAATTTTTAATACGAATGCCGGACGGCAAAAGGCAAAGGCAAAGGGTGTGGTGTTGGGTTAGGTTAGTTGGCTTGGTTTGGTTTGATTTGGTTGACTTTTGCTGGTTGCCTGGTTAGCTTTCCCCCTCCCCTTCGCCAACACGCACAAACCCGACATAATTTGAGATCTGCGGAAAATGAATTTGCAGCGACAAACTAATTTAATTAGAAATTAAAGCAGCACTTGGCCAAAGGGAAGCACAGCATAAAAAAGCAAACGAAGAAAAAAAACACACACACACACGCAAGCTAAAAGGGACATAAGGGGGGGTGTATGTATGTGTGTGTGTGAGAGGTGCGGGGTGTTTTGCAGGCCCCACCGAAATTGTCAAGTCACGAAGAAAAATTGTGACTGCGACTGCAGCTGTAGCGGCAGCAGCTACTTAATTTTCCAATATGAAATGCAGAAATGCTCGCGTTTTATCGGCCGTTTCTTTTTCACTTTTATTTGTCCATTTGCTTTCTTTTCCATTTTCACACGGCGCTCTGCAGCGGGGCAGTGGCAGCGCTGCGGCAGCGACAGCGGCCCGTCATCGTTCAATAAAAAAAAAAGAAAAAAAAAGACGTAGTTTTGGGCACACGTTTTGCGGCCGAACTTTTGCACAATTCGTTGGTTAAATGTTTGGGCCACAGCTGGGCGTGCTTTCGGGCACGTGCTATTCGATCAAAATGCTTGCCAAATTGTTAATTTTACAAATAAAATTCTTACCAACGCCGGTACTAGATGTATGCGCCATTGTGGTTTATCCTAGAGTGTGTGTGTGTTTTGGCTTATTTTAGGGCATTCTTCGCGACCGTACACACCACACAGCGGTCATAATTAGTATTTTTCGTTTTGGCGATGTTGCCAGACAGTTGCAAATATCGATATATCGATGCGATAACACAAACACACCTATAGAATTGGATTATTAATTTGCAACGCGTCAGCTTTTTGAAACGAATTAATTTTGCGTGTTTTTAAAGTAAAACTATCATCCTGTTGCATGCAGCATAGCAGCCACAATGGAAACGCTGTACCATCAAACGAATAACACGCTCAAGGAGATTGAGCAATGCTTTCAGCGACTGGGACAAATAATGCCGCAAGAAGCGGCTGACGTGGAGAACGCAATCCAAATGAAAATAACACAGGCCAATTCGTGAGTCAACCAAACTCAACCCAATACACAACTAGATTAACGTTAAGATTTCCCATATATGTCACAGCAATTGCGATCGACTCGATGTGCTGTTGTTTAAGGTGCCGCCATCGCAACGACAGAGTTCCAAGTTGCGCATAGATCAGTTGAAATATGATTTGAGGCATTTGCAAACATCGTTGCAACATGCGCGAGATCGTCGCCAGCGGCGGCAACAGGAGATTAATGAACGGGAACAGCTGCTCAATCATCGCTTTGCGGCAAACAGCACGGAGGACACGTGCCTACAGCTGGACTACGAGCTGCAGCATCACACACAGATGCACAACTCGCATCGTGGCGTGGATGAGATGATTGCCTCCGGCAGCGGCATACTCGAGAGTCTCATTTCACAACGGATGACGCTGAGTGGGGCACATCGGCACATTCAGGCAATTGGGAGTACGCTGGGACTGTCGAACCACACGATGAAGTTGATTGAGCGGCGACTGGTGGAGGATCGACGCATCTTTCTGGCAGGCATGGTTTTCACACTGTTGATAATCGCACTGATTATCTACTACTTTATAGTGCTATAATGAATATGAAGAGAATATCTCTCTGGTATAGTTTAAATTAAATGTACTCGTATTTTAATCAAGCGAACGTTTCGCATATTGTTTTTTTCTCTCGATTCTATTCGTCACTCTCCAGGGAAATGTTGCTCCCGAAGCGCTGGTAGAGATGTGCCTTCAGCTCATCCATTTCAGCTTTGATTACTTTTGCCTTGGCCTCAATGCTGGCGATCGCCTTCAGCGTTTCATCCTTGGTCTCGGCGAGCAGCTCCTGCGTTTTGTCAAGCTTGTGTGAGAGGAACACTTCGCCAATTAGGAAGGGAATATCTTCAGACTCATCGAAAAGTTCAATTTCTTCCAGTGCCTCCTCGACGCACTTGAGATCATTCTTTTTCATCTCGAGCTCCATCTTGAAGTCGTCCATGCGTGCATTGTGCTTGGCAAAGCGATTGATGCGCTGCTGATCCTCGAAAGATATGTGAACATCATCGTGCTGCAAGAAGGGAAACCAAAAAGGGGAAACAAAAAGGGATTCCAAATTGCAATTAGTCAGAGGCCAGATGAGAAGTGAGGTTACTCTGACGAGCGGCGCATTTGCCCACATGCACTTACACTCTGAAACACTTTGTTTGTGTTGCTTGCAACTTTAGCGGCCATTGCTGTTGAGTTTTAAGTGTTTTCCTTTAATAAATTAATGTTTTTCTCAACAGTTGGCGTTTGCAACTATTTTGATGTTCTGATCGAAAAGGGTATGCTGTGGCGGTTGACAGATAACACACAGCGTTGCACTTATCGAAATGCTAACATTCTTAACATAAAGTTAACAGATGTTAGCTAGCAGTGTCAAATAAGAGGCAGCTGACGCGAACGGACGTCATTCGCAGTTTTTTTTCTAAATAAAGGCACGAATTTTGACTTCTCAAGGTAAATATTTAACGAAATTAATGCCAAAAATATGCTGCCAAGTGCTGGGCACTATAAATATGCCTAATTATTGGCTGGTGCAAAGGTACAGCCGCTGCAGTTGCAGACAAGAGTTCGCAGTGCAACAAATTACATAACCTCTTTGAGGCTAAGTGCAAAATGTTTATAATAACTATCTGTGTCTTTATCCAAATACTCGTTGGCTTCATATGTGCCTTGTGATTATAACCGGTTATCCCTTTTTAAATATTCCTCCTCTCACAGCCTAAGAGATGCGTCTAACCTCGACCCTGAACGGTGCCCATTTCGGCAATTTGGCCAAGGTGCATGGAATTATCACCTATAAACTTTCGCCGTTTGAGCAGCGCGCCTTCGCCGGCGCCATCAGCAATGGGCTGCCCAACATGGTGCGTCGCCTGCGCTCCAACATCTTTCGTGTGACACCACGTAAATAAAATAGAAATTTCTTTTTCTAAATTTCCCATTATTTAATCATTTTTATGCTTGCAGCATTCATCATTGGTTATTTGATTTACGATTTGACCGAGCGCAAGCACACAGCCCTGATGCGCAAGAATCCCGCTGATTTTGCCAATGACGAATAGGCGAACGAACTGTCTCCTAGCAAATTAATCATGTTAAGCTAATTAATAAAACCATAAACCCACAGTTCAATTGGTGGCAATTGTATGTGCTATTTTTTTGGGCATAGAATGTTGAAAATGGTTTAGCATATTTCTACTGTTTTAAATGATCAGCTGAACAGCTGTTGCGGGCGTTGCCATCTCTGGTAATTCCCAAAAACAATTTACCAACACTGAACCATATTGTGCTCTAGCCCAACACTCGTATCTTTACACAGCTGTTCGCGACCAAAAAACAAACTTGCATTTTATATACATAAGAAAAAACGCGTGGATTGTAGAACAATTTTCGTACTTAATATTAGTTAGCTACATGGACTGCTGTGGTGGTGAGGTGCAGAGCGAAAGCATATACAACATGCTGCAGGCCCTCGTTGACTCCAAAGTAATCAACGTGCAGTTGTTTACCATCGCCGTTGGAATTTTCTTTGTGCTGCTGCTGCTGAAGAACAATTTTCGCAGCTTTTCGGGCACATAAAATGAGATGGCGCTCATTTGTAGTGTTTAATTAATATACAAATGTAAATGTAATGTACGCATATTCAATTAAGCTTCAATAATAACCATAATACAAAGCAAAGAATCACAATTTATTTTTACTTCATTGTTCTTATTCTTAGAGAGGAATGTGGAGAGTGGTGAGAGTGAAGAGTGAAGAGTGGAGATTGGAGCAGCTCGGCAGAGTGACGTCACACCAGCCACGCAATAACAGTTCAGGGTCAGACTCCCTCCCGAAACGAAATAAAAATATATATTTACATATAAGGCAAACATATCGAAAGCATACTAATTATTTTCGAGGCGTTCGCATGCACTAAGCGAAAATATGTGAAATTATCGTATTTCGTCAGTGTAACTGTGATTCATTGTCTAACTTGAGATAAGATTGTAAATGAAAATTGTCTTTTAACACGACTCTTATGGTCCCTTTGAACTTTTGGCCTAGTTCTTTGTTTTTTGCCTTTTATAACATTCCCATAAGTTTTGCTGGCGACGCCTAATCAATTTCAATTTGCCACAAATAACTTCAATTGAACGTTGCACGCACTTCCTGGTGCATGCCACATTAGAATTCAATAGACGTCTATTCTGAGACTATCAGAATTTCATCGTACTACTGTTCGACTCTATATATGTATATAAATATATATTTATGGGAAATATGCTACGTGCTGCATTAGGATGCGAATGCGTTGCACAAAGCAAATGCAACGATAAAAGACACAAAACGTGACAATTTTAGCCACAAAATATAAGATGAAATATTTGCAAAATTTTGTTGACAACTTATTAAACATAGAAATATATTTTGAACATTTGTAAACAGTCGCTACAAAATTGAAGCTCTGCTCTTATGCAACACAAATATATTTTAATGAATTGCGTTGTTTGGCTAAAATACCGAAAATAAAGTTGTCAATGAACTTGAGCAGCGTTTTCTAAGAAATCGAAGAATTCGAATTGCTGACTGCAGTTCCGTCAACTCGGTCGCTTAATGAATATTGTTTTACATATAAAATATCAAATCTTTAATCATATATAATACTGTTGACATTACATGAATTTAAAAGTAATTTGATAAAAAAGTAGAAAAGTCATTTAAGAGTATTCATCTGCTTGCCGCTTCAGTTTGCGCTTGAGAGCTGAGCCCAGGCAGGGAAAGCTTAATAATGATTCGGAGCATTGCTTTCTATCGCCAACACGATCGTCTCTAAACTGAATTTTTGTCTCGGATTTGCCGAGATCCCTCAACTGGTGTTGAGCACTAAATTCCTCAACTGAATTCTGATCCAAATTGTTAATGAGTCCCAGGAATGCGGCATGTTGTTCATTATATCGGGCTATAATCGTGTCCCGGCGTTCTAGTTTGGCCTTTAGTATTGTTACCGTCTTTTCCAATTCATCCATTTGTTGCACCTTGACCGTGATGCAGTTCATCTCTTGCCGTACATTTTGTAGCTGCGTCTCCAAGAGCCCCGCACTGACCTTGACTTCGCCCATTTGTTTTTTGTATTTCAGCCGCGTCATTTGTATCTGCTCCTCCAAATGGGCAATGTACAAGTCCTGATTGGTTGGATTCGATTTCCCTCGCTTTCCCATATCCAAATGAGACTTTTTATTGCCCAACTTGCGATAGAGTTCATCGCGATCCAATTTGGTTATGGCCAGCTCCTGGCGCAATAGAGATAGCTCCCATTCCAAACGCGAACACTTGGACATTATATATATCTATATATATTTAACTACGAAATTTAGTTACTTAGAAAATGTTTTAGAAAACTAAAGAATTTTTTAACTGAAGCGTTTGGCAACAAACAAGTTGTTGAAATGAAAAACTGTCACAAAATATATGAAATATTTACAGAGTTTTCGTCAAAGTTTTGTGCATCTAATCAACATATTTTTAACAGTGTAAATTCGTTGAAAACCGCACCAATTGCGTCAGTAAGTCAATAAAGTTAAACGACTGTTTGCCACAAAATGCCATTTATGCGAACGGCTACCCAATTTTGGTGTGTGTAAACTTGAATGATCAATTTTGTGAGCCAAAGAAAATTACTTCAATGTTTTTTTTTTGTTTTTTATATCGTGAAATTTGCATCAGAGAATGTTGCATTTTGGGCGTACTTCGGCTTAAACGCGTCACGCCCACAGCTCCGATGGTGGCCCAAAGCGAGAACCAAAAAAAAAAACAACCAGCTGCCAATGGCAAATGCAAACACAGATACACACACATACGCACACACACACACACACACATTGTATAGTTTGGTATTTCGTTTGTAAGCATAATTTGTATTTTGTTTTGGCCTCGAGATGCCGCACATTTGATAAGGGTTATCGATACCCAGCGTCCCAGCACCGAACCCAGTTGCTTATTATGGATTGATTATTATTATTCTTATTTTTATTTTTATTTTTATGGGTTCTTTTTTGTAAGTTATGCGTAAGTTGTAATTCATTTGCGATGCTGCCCAATGTGGCAGATATGTATGGGAAGTGTTTAACTTAAAGATTTACAACTGATTTAAACAAAGCTGTAAATCATTTGAATTTGAAGTTGATCACTGTTGAATTTGAATTGATAACATTCGTTATAAGTAGAGTAAACTTCTGTACAAAATAGAAAAGGATATTTCATGTATTGTGGGATTTATACATAAAATACCCCTTTCTCTTTTTATGCATTGTGGGAAATATGCAAAAAATACCCCTTTTTATTTTTATGTGTTGTGGGATATATATCGCATTTATAAATATCCCTTTCTAAAGCTAAAGCTTCACATCCAACATTTAATCACTTGATTTGAAGTTGCTCGGACTTCTTTTGAAAATATATAAATGTATTCTTATATATATGTATATCCCACATTATTTTATACCTTAGCTGCTCTGCTCTCTCTCTCTCTCCTATATATATAAACATATATATATAAATATCCCACATAAAGCTTCACATTTGCTCTTAGACAGCATCATAAATCTTTCTAACTGCGCTGATATCGCATAATATTTGCAGTCGAGCCCTTTTGCGGCTCAATGTCAAGGTCTTTTATATTTATTTTTATATGTGAATTTTTTTTTTTTTTTGATTTCTCAATTTGACAAAGTTGTTCCCACTTGAACAATTTGCATAAATTCAAGGTCAGTCGCACAATCAAAAGATCCAGACATGATTTGTTTTGTTTGTGTGTGTGAGCGTGTGTGTGTGCGTGTGTGTCTGGCTATTTTCGGCAACGTTTGTGTGGCAAGTTTGTCTTAGCTGAGCGTGCGGCAAGCGAACTATGCCAAAATATAGGATAAACATGTGCGAAATAAAGCTGAAATAAAGGAATACAAAATTAATTGAGCAAATATCTAAAGAATTTCAAGTAAATATAAATGTGACTATAAAGTTGCACATACATAGAAAGATATGTACGTATATGTATACCAAACACAGATATCAAATGCCAAATGCAAACAATAATAAACTCAAAAAAAAGCTGCTTGCCCTGAAAGAAAAAAGATGCAGCAAAAACTTGACTAACATCTAAGCAACCAAAAGAAGAGAAAAGGAAACAAAAACAACTACAACAACAACAACTACAACAACAATAACAACTACAACAACAATATACAAATGGATAGGGACAGCGGCAGACAAAAAGCAGACAAGCCGAACACAATTTCCAAAGGCCAGGAGCGTGGAGGGGTGGGCGGTTCGTGGGGAGTTGAGGAGGCAGGGTCGGGACTTTTTGGGTCTGCTGTCGTCGACGAAGACGTAGACGTAATCTAGACGCCTTTTGTTTGCACAGCATAAGCAAAACATAAACACACAAAAGCATAACAAAAAATACGATAAAGGGCAGCAGCAGAAAGAAGGACGTAGTGGAAGGAAGGAAGGGGTTGATCAAGTGCACTACTTAGTTGCAAGCTAGCAAAATAAAGCAAGCGGCATTTGGAGTAGCTCTCGTTTTTGGCAGCATCAATCATCAATTTTGACTTAATTGCACTTAATTTAAATGGCAGACTTAGGCAAGCAAGAAGACTTTGGTCCAGTTATTAAACATGAAACATGACAATGAAAATCGTGTTTTGTTTAAGTATGCAACAGGCAAAGGGTAGCATCTGCGACCATATAAAGTATGCATATATTCTTGATCAGCATTAGAAGCCAAGTCGTGCCATGTCAGTATCTCCGACGATCTCGGCTCAATTTTGTGTATTAAGTTCTGCGTTATGGATAAAAATCGATTGTCAAAAGCAATAAAAGCCACAATTTTATAGATATATCTTTCTATTCGAGTTTGAAGACCTTCACATTATATTGATTACCATGTCGAATCTCTGAAACTCATAGTACCTTACACGCTCCAAGTTCAGTTCTGTTTGACCGATAACTACGGTTACAGGGTATCTGCCAGTCTCTCGACTAGAGCCTTCTAACTTTGTTTTTGTCGACTGCATTTAATTTAATTCGATTGCTAGACGTCCAGACATTACGCAACATATGTCGCCAATTTTGGACCACTTAGGCAGTCAAGCAAAAATATATATATATATATATATTTTTTGCAATGCAATTTTGAGAGTTAATTTGTGTGGCAAATAAAAATTGATTGGATTTTATTAAATGCTGGAACAGGTTCTGTTGAAATTCTGATAATAACTTTGCTAGAATTATTAGTGGGCAAGTGTTCAAGATACAAATACATACATTTATATGCAAATCGAACGACATCTAATTGACTTTAAAAGTTGTTCCGAGCACACATGAAATATGCAACAGTTCTTAGAATGCCCCAGGCTCCTCGAATGGCACACAAATGGCAAACTCCACCCCCCCTCTAACACTCCTGACATTAGCTTTGCAAATTTTGCACTTTTGGCGACACAAAAAATCATACGAGAAATTGGGCAACCGACATCCGCTCCGCATTTGCAAATGCCAAAACTCTCTGCATATGTAAAAACCAATCCAATTATTTCTCATTTGTATACTCGAACACACATGACGACGAATTACTCAAACAACACACTCGCACAAAATACAGAAACCACAAAAAAAAAAAACACATAACTCAAAAAAACAAAAAAAAAAAAAAAAAATTTAAATGCAAACTTCAATTTCCGACAGAGGCAGCAAAAGTTCCAAAGTTGCTTCGGTTCGTTTCGGGGAGTTATTAAAAGTGCACAAGGAAATGCATATAAAAGAAACAAACACAAAGTTTGTTATGTTGCGCAGGCGCAGCCCCAAAGAAACGCCCTCAAAAATGGGTAGAGGGAGGGGCATACTACACAAAATGTTATTGACCCGCTGCATGGATCCGTTAGCGAGCCACAGCCCTGGCCAGGAATTCTTATTAAGATCAATCAGCTAAATGTCGGTTTTATGCTCAATGCTCATGATTCACACGCGCAAAAAGCACCAAAATCGAAAAGGGAACCGACAACAAACAAAAACAAAAACAACAACAAGAAAAAAACAAGAAAAAAAATAAAGAAAATAACCCGAAAATATGGAAAGAATGCAGACGAGTGCATATCCTTACTAAAAGTATTTGTTGCTTATTTTTTAAACCTTTATTCCGAGAGTGATACTTAAGAAAATTTTTAGATTTTTTTTCCTCATAAAGATTTATATAATATGAAAAAATGTTTAGGCTTAAGAGCTTACTTAGATATTAACAATTTTACTTGAATCCAGGTCGGCTAAATACATATTTAAAATGAACAAAAAGTTATTCGATTTAAGAGTTAACTTTGAGATTAAGAAAATAATAAATAATAATATTATTCGCCTCATAAAAGTTTATTTAATATCCCAAATAATAAAATCGAAATAATTTTTTAATTTTCTATTATTATTATTACAATTTGAAGCGACTCCTTTAATGCCCTAACACATATCCAAAAGATGCGCAACAAATTTTTTATATTTATTTTTTTATTTTTTTTGTTGGCAATCCTTTTACATTGTTGGCGGCGAGTTTTTATGCTGAGAAATTGAGTTTTACTTGCTTAATTAGTCATGGCAACGAGCCAACACTTTAGGAGGAGTTGACTGTATTATATACATATGTGGTTAGTATATTACATATATATATATATGTATTTGAATATGTATAGCTTGTGTATTTATAACTTCATGAAGCAATTCCATCAGCTTTATCAGAATTGACACACATTGTAGGCGAGCTGATAAGATGACTGCGCAGCTTCTGTTCCCGAGCAGAGCTCTCTCTCTCTCCTTATCTCTTTGTCTCTCTCTCTCTCTCTCTCTCTCTCTCTTTATCTCTCAATGCCTCTCTCTCTGTTCTTATCTATGTTTCTCGCTATTTCTTGCTATTGAAACTAGGCTGGATATATGCTGATTAAAACATGGTTTCTCTCTTTGGAGTTGCGCTTCTGATCAATGTTGAATGGAAAACGTATATTTTACAGTTACATATATTCGGAAATAACGTTAACGTGTACATGCTTCAAACAAACAAAACTCCCAAAGATAAGCCCAGCGATGTTGTCAATACAACAAACATAATTTTTTTTTTTTTAGGCATATCTATATCATTATTTGCTCGACGTTTGTTTACAAGCGCTGAAACAGTTACACAAACAAAGCAGATACAAAAAAAAGAAGAAGAAAAACTTACAGATACAGTTGCTGATGGAGAAGGAGGCAGTGTTGGAGTTGCATGCCCCCCCTCTCTCGTCACTAGCTGTTGAATCGAAATCCAATCTAAATAGAGTTTAGACTCATCAATTATACGCGTATTACTATCAGCAAGCGAGTGCGTCTATATATATTTATGTTTTGTTTTTTTCCAATAATTGTTACAAAAGTTCAATGCACACTTCGAGGTGAATGCGTTTTAAAAAATAACAATAACAACAACAACAATAACAACAACAAGCAATTGCAATCGTCGATCCGCAATCGTGTTTAACTCGTTTATGGCTCTGACATGTCACGTAATTGACTCTGCCTAGTAGCATGAAGTATGTAGCATATAGTTTGTAGCATGTATGCAGCAGTTGAAAGCGATTGCACTTTTGCCAATAAATTAATGATGGCTAAATTGTAAGCACTCCTCGGACTTAGCAGTCGTCCAATGTGCCAATGCCTTGCACTCAATTCAATTCATTTTGATCATTCATTAATGCATTCAAATATATATATTCGGTCCGTCCATCCATTCAAACCGACTGTCGACTGTCTATCTGCATTCTGGTCGGCCTTGCGCTCAATATGTAATTGATATACAAGTACTTATTAATATATGTATATGCATATGTATGTGTGCATACATATATATATATATATATATATATATGCATTTGCATTCATTTAGATGGATAAAATGTATAAGCAATTTATACAATTTGTTTATTCAAATTCATAAAGACTTAATGTGAAGGAAAATATAATTTCTGTAATCAGAACTTTTCTTTGAACTTAAAATAAATATATAGAATTGTTAAGGGTGAATTTCCTATTTCCAACTTTAATTGCATCATTAAAATAGTAATTCAACTATAATAAAAAAAGTTTCCTTCGGGTTTCCTTTCGAAAATCGGTTGTTTTGAGCAAGTTGCGTCAGTGGATAGTTTGAGTCAGTCAATCAATCAGTAAGTCACTCAATCAGTCAATCCAGCACGTCTGTTCTTTTTTGTTGTTGAATTTATTAAGTTTCACAGATTAAGCACTAAATAAGTATTTTTATTTCTATAATTTCGATTTCTAGAATTAAACTTAAGACGTTTTATTTTGAAACTTCAAATTTGAATCATTTTTAGACGCCCTTTTCACTCAAATTTGAACTAATTACGTTTGGGAATTTAGATTAATGGGCAGTTTGCAACTTTGTAGCATGGGTTCATCATTCTTAGCAGCAACATTTGAGCTCGGTGTGGCATTCATCATCAAAAGCTCATCAGGCTACTAGTCTTGAAAAAGATTTGAAGCAGTTAAAGCTGAAATATCTTAATGATCTCTTTTGCCAAAACAAATGGAAATCGTTCAGCATATTAGAGATGACGTCAGTATTTAAAGCAAAAGCTGCACAATGCACACGGCAAGCTTTCCATTGCGCAAAGCTTACTGTCACAATTAGGACAATTAAAAAGCTGTTGCCTCTGCACAAACAGCTGTGAATAATATTAACCAAATGGGGAGAAGAGATTGCCTTAGAACTCCCCCGCCCACTAACAATAACAGCGCCGAGAGCTTTAACAGAGCGGCAACAGCGGCGTGCTCGCTGTTAAGCTTTTGACAAACAGACCAAGCGAGTCAAATGCAAAGAGCGTCAAGAGCTCCAACAACTGCGCAGCTGACTCGTCGACGACGACGCCGGCAG
Source organism: Drosophila paracracens (assembly GCA_035044025.1). Taxonomy (NCBI): domain Eukaryota; kingdom Metazoa; phylum Arthropoda; class Insecta; order Diptera; family Drosophilidae; genus Drosophila; species Drosophila paracracens. The sequence continues at coordinate 11,506,183 of JAWNMN010000192.1, read as the reverse complement.
CAGCAGCTGTTGTTTGGGGCCCAAGCGTAAAAAGTGCTTTTTTCGAGCATTTCAGTTTGGACTTGCCTTTGACCGCGTGCGGACGGCGACGCCAGCGAGTTGTTGTGTTTGCTCGGCTTGAACTGACTCTCTGTGCATGTGTGAGTGTGTGCGTGCGTGTGTGCGTGTATGCGTGTGTGTGTCTCCTTCCCCCCACTACGTTTTTAGCGCCACTATATGTGCGAGTGTGTGTGTGTGTGTGTGGGGTAGCCGCAGCGGCAGATAGTCAGCGAACAGCGACGTCGACAGCGACGTCAACAGCAACGACGACAGCGTTAATACTTATGTACACTTGCTGTGTGTTTTTATTTATATGCGGCGCTGTTGCGGCTTCGTCTGCTGTGTTTTGTATATTTTGTGCGTTGTATCTGTTGCTTATATATTTTTCGTTATTTGTTTGTTTGTTTGTGAGTGCGTCGTCGTCGTCAAAACAACAATGTAGGTCGTGCATATTTAGTATATGCAAATAAAACAATGTATTGAAACTGCCTACTACCAAATGTTACTACACTTTGCGCCGTATCTACTACTATTTTCTAACAAATACAAAACACACACACACACACGCAATCGCGCACAGAAACAGAGAGGGACAGCAGCGACGCCGACGGCTACGATAACAGCAACAGTGGCGTCGCCACCCCCTCGAGCAGCGGCAGAGAGTGCGCCGAAAAAAAACAAAATTCACTCTCGCTGCGCTGCTTGCGGCGCTGCTTGCTCTCTTTTTTTTAGGCGCTCGGCAGAGTTTTGGCAGCGTTCTAATTGCGTGCGCGTCGCTGTCGCTGTTAGCAGCGACGTCGCTGTTATCTGTTTTGCTGTTGTTAGCTGTTGGCCGATCGTGTGTATCTTAAAGATACACACCAACACCAACACCAATACTAATAAAACACATAACAGCAGCGGCAGCGCCGCATTCGTGTGTATCTTCTTGTTGTCTGTTTGTCGTATAAATTGAGCCGCACTTTGCCTATTCTCGAGTTTTTGCCGCTCAGTCGTCGTCGTTGTAACTGCACGCGCTGCGCTGCGAACGCGTCGCGTTTTTTCAATTCCCCCAAAACAAATCGAAAAAAAAATATTTAAAAAACACTGAAATACGCTAAATAAAAACAAATCTAAATCACACTTTGATTCTATTTAATACAAAAAAAATAGCAAAAACACGCAATATTTGCTTGTGTATGTGGAAGATACAAGTGCAACACTGACGCGCCTCACAAAACACCAAATAAAAAAATAAAAGAATCAACACAAAATACAAACACACAAACACACAACACACGCACACACAATATTTTCAAAGCGAAAATTGTTCTATTTTTAAAACGAAATACAAAATTCGACGTGGTTCGAGGAGCGCAGAACTGAGAGTTTCTTCATAAATACATAAATATTTGAGCATTCATTAAAAATTGTGTTTTCAAATTTAACCAGAAAAATGCAATTCGAATTTGCTTTATGAATAGCGATTCAAAGTGAAATAAGAAAATTACATATAATTTATATATATATATATATCCATCTGTATAATTCAATTTTCAATTGGCTGCGTGCGTGTTTATTTTTTGTTTTCGTACCTCAAAACCACAGCATTTAATTGTTGCCCCGTCCATTATGTGTGCAATTACTAAATAAATAATAATCAAACCAAAAAAAAAATTAATTTTGTGTGAATTAAAACAACAACAACAACAACAGCGCGAGGGAGTGAGAGAAAGAGACAGCGAGAGAGAAAGATCGAGAGAGAGAGAGAGAGAGGGAGAGAGATAGAGGGAGGCAGCAAAATTACACGCATAAATTTATATATATATATATATATATTGCGTAGCAAAGTTCTGAATGAAAAATACGAGGCATACGGGCGGACAGTACAACTGGCGATAAATGTAAGTACAGCTGATAAATTATATATATACATATATACAGATACATATATTTACAGATAAAATGTTTATATTCCGCTTCTCAAGCGCAGTCCAAGAAACTGAAATAAACTAAAACTGGTTTAGTGACCAGAACGGATGAGCATGAATTAAAATTATAAATAAAAGAATCTTGCAAAAGTTATATAGTCTCAAATGTTATATCTAGCTTCGAGAAAAATCGTAAAGATTTAAGTTAAAAAAACGTCCATCAAATTGCCAACTATTTGAATAGTTTTTGAGTATTTATTTTTTAAAATGCGCGAAGAACTCTTGAGAAGCTGCAAGTGAAAAGTTCTTCTTCTTGGGCAATCGGCACTGGCAATGGAAACTTTTGAGGCGCCAGAGAAAGTGAAACATGTAATTTGTTTGTGGTGTGTGCAACGCAGATGCAGATGCCGCTGGCCTAAAAACAAATTATACGTATTGAGTGAAATCGTAATGAGTTAAGAAATTTCTTAAATGCGCAACTGTCCCTTTTACATACGCACAGCACAAAATAATGATAAGAGCAATACAAAAACAACACACACACACACACACACACATTCACGCACACACACAGAATTCGAAAAGCAAACCAAAGCAGATACAGAACATGAAATAAATTCCGTTTTCGTTTTCTGTTTTTTTTTTGGTTTATTTTGCCTCATTTTTTTGTGTAATTACATGCCGGGCACAGGCAGCTAAAAAGAGGCAGCATGTAAAAGGCAAAATAAATACGCAAAGCTAAAGATACAGTCACAGATACTGCAGATACATATATCAACAGTCAAATACATATATAGCTATATATGTATACTCGATATACTGCACTTTTCACTCATTACACCAAAAAACCAGCAAACCCAAAACCCAAATGAAGATCGCCACAAAAATGCATAAATAAATGTGTTTAAACAAAAAAATTAACCAAAATCTATAAAGATTTCGTTTAATTAATGTAAATGTTTAAATTGCATCTGTCTCGGATATGCACAAATCGTTTAGGCCATGTTTATCTGTTGCGGGCCAGCTGAGTTTCTTACGAGTTTCACTTTTAAGCAATTTACCAAAAAACAAGGTTTTTTTTTTTTTTTTTTTTGATTTTGTTTAAAAGAAAGCCAGAGATTAAAAGCTTATAAATTGGTTCTTGGCAGCAGCACAAATATGACCCATATTGGGGGCATTATCATTCATTTGCCATACAGATAAAAATTACAATTGATCCAAATGAGTTATGAAGTGGAACATTTTCGAACAAAAAACCAAAAAAAAAAACGACAACAAATTGTCAAAAAAAAAAAAAAATGTTTCAAGTGGCTTTCTTTGCCACATTCGCAGAGAAAGTAAATGCCTTCAATTGTACAAATAAATAAATAAACCAATTGTATTGAATTATATATTATATATATATATGTATATTGCATACAAATTTGGCACATTATTTTTAATGATAACTTGTCATAGAGAAATTTTCAAATATATCAATATTCCAGTGTGCTTTAAGCTCTTAACACATTCCAGTCAAGCATTTGCCTGGAATATTCAATGACGCCTCAGCATTTCCTTTTCATACGAAACTGGAATTTATTTATTCTTATTTTGTTTTTGTTTTTTTTTTTTGCCCATAACTAATAGCGTCAAGCGTTCTAAGCCAAAACAGCGCAAGAGCGAAACAAAACAACGAAAATAGAAATAATAACAACAACAACAACAACAACAACAACAATAGTGTATCTAAGTTCCACCTGTAATAAAGTCGCAGAAAAGAGCAGCCAAACTGAAGCCGAGCAGCAGGCACAGAAATCAAGAATTGAGAACCCGAAATCTAAAAACACAAAAACAAAAACAAAAAAAAAAAACCAGATTTACTACTAATTTAAATTCTTGGCATACAAAAAAAAATTCTAAAAAGAAACAAAAACTGCCAAAAAAACAAAAAATAAAACAGAAAAAAACAGAAAAAAACAGAAAAAAAAAGAAAAAACAGAAAAAAGTGAACAACAAAAGAAGAAAAAAAAAATTAAAATTAAGTTTGGAAACGCAGCCAAATGGCTTTATTGGCAAAATATTGACTGGCCCATGGTGTATGCCTCTCTCTCTCTCTCTCTCTCTCGCTCTATGTGCTCTCTCCCTCTGTCTTCCTCTCTCTCACTCTCTCTCTATCTCTCTCACTCTTGTTTTTCTGTTTGTCTATCTCCTTCCAGCTAGCAGAGTGCGTGGACAGGCGCTTCCTTTCTATTTGTCAGCGCTAATAAATTTCAAAAGTACTCGACATTATATATGTACATACATGTATATAAAATACATACATATATGTATCTTTTGTCTAAAATCTATTTTCATTATTTACAAATACATAATTCTAAAAGTTAAATAAATATAGAAGATGAACTAAATCTTTTCCGCTTGGTTTTTTTGATGTTGCTGAAAAATTTGCATGTTTTTCTTAATTGGTTTTTTGTTTTTGTCGGCCAAGTTAACTGCTCGTACGGAGCACGTGCAATCGAAATTCTGTTGGAATTATAAAATAAACTGAATTGTGCATGGTATCGTGGTAATATGTTAATTTGTGAATTCAAAAAACATCAAATCAAGCACTCAATTTAAAATGCGGCATTAATTATGCATTTATTTAAAAACGTATCAAGAGCCGCGAGCTATGACCAAATTTTATCATCAGTGTTAATCGTATCGTATGAAGCATACATACATATATACATATATACATGTACATATATGTAAATATATATTTATAAAACAGATGTATGCGAAAACCTCAATTTCATTTGAAAACTGAAAGTTGGCCTAAAAACATGGTTCCAATTGGTATCTTTTTTGGTTTTTGTTTGTTTGTAAGTTTGATAGCTTAAGCCATGCACTTGGAGTTGGCTTAGATAGTGTTCATGTTGTTGGGCGTGTGGATTGAGAGAGGCGAAAAACACTTGAGTTGAGCAAAGTAAAGATATAACAGTGGTTAAAAGATATGCTCTTAAGATATGCTCAAAAGATCAAAGAAATAAAATACATTTTTAGATGTCCGATCGAGACTGAAAATGAGTTACGATTTACTTATAATTTTGAAATAAAATTAGTTTAAAACCCAGAAAAAACCCAATCAGCCTAAAAATAAAAAAATACTCCTAGTAAATTATGAAAATGTATGCGAAAAAGTTGTTCCTGAAATAAATCCATGGAAGCTATGGGTTTTTTTTGGCTTACTTGTTTTCATAAATGGAATTTGAACTCCGTTTTTGAAAGTGTTGAGATAATAAATAAATTATGTTGGGATGAATGAGGTCAACTCCATTTTAAAGATGCTGAAGAATAAGGAATGGTGTTGAATATGTGGGAAAGTCCATAACAAATAGGTTTGTAGATGGTAACAAATTATATAGTTAAAATATATGTAGATATACTGAAATATAAATAAACTATATCAATCGTCTAACTAACTTTTTAACTGGAAGATATTTTAGATTCTGCAGAGTATTCTAGAACTTTAGTTTAGCACAGCATCATTTTTGAATACTTGCGTATATTATATATTTAATTAAGTGTGAGTGCATTGGTGATAAGAACCTATTCGGGGACTTACGTGCTCTGAAAAAGTCCCTCTTGTAGGTCACACTCGCTGCTGATAAAGATATGGGGAGACAAGTGAATCCCATTGCTATCTGCCTTGGGCTATAAAATCGCCAGATCCCACTCAAGCCAGCCACAGTTGAATTTGACAAATCAAAGTATTCACATCTCCAGTTAAAGATGTCTTCCAGCAAGTGTGTTAGTGTGCTCATCCTGGTCAGCTGTCTGGCTGCTCTCGCTGCTGCCAGTGTCAGTGTTATTCCGGAGGCAGAAGCTGGTGATTCCCCAATAAGTCATCTGCGCCCGAGGCGTTCGCCGCAACATGGCTCTGTGGTGTTGGAGGCCGGCAAGGATCGGCATGGTAGCCAGGCGAACTTGCAGTACAATCACAATTTGTATACCAGTCGCGATGGACGTGGCAGCATTGACGCCTACGCCAATGCCCAACGCGATTTCCATAACAATCGCAACGATTTCGGCGGTGGCATACAGGGAAAATGGCGTTTCTAAATAAATGATCGATTGTAGTATTACTTACCAAATAAAGTGAAAATTGTAAGCAAAAGTTTCAATTTTGAGAATTTATCCAATGGATCAGATCCAATGCTGCGCCGAGTGTTTGCCCAAGAGATTAAATAGTCGGCACTTGAATTAGCATTCCCAGGAGTTGTCTGTGGCAGAGTTGATTTGATATGCGATAAACAATTGCGGACCTTTAACTACGCAGCATCCGCCGCCACAAGATACCGAGTACAACAACAACAACAATAATATGTAAACGAGGCTGCGTGTAAAAATCAACAACATCAGTTGTTGTTGCTGTTGTTGTTGCTGTTGCGTGCTATAAGTGATTTCAAAATGAGCCACAAGCGGAGAGCAACCTAAAGTCACTCTTTCACCCTCCCGCCCAACACATGCCCCGGCTCCACTTGTTTAGCCTCTGTATCTGTATCTTGTTTTGCGTGCGTCGCGTCTTTAGCAAGTGATTTCAATTTAATTGACAGTCCTTGAACTTGACTTAAACGCCAACCACACAACACAAACAACTACAACAACGACAACAACTACAACAACTACAACAACTATAGCAACAGCAACAGCAGCCAGCATTTCAATATGCCCCACATCGCCCTCTCCATCTCGCCATCTCACCATCTCACCATCTCTCAGCCTAGCAGAAATCTCTTTATAGTCTTGAGGGAGAACTCTCTGGCAAATGTCAAAATTTTAATTTCTCAATCGCTCTCATTTTGCTTCTCTACTGTGGCATCTGTTTTTGCTGTGGCGATTCTACGCTCCATACAAGCAAGAGTGCTCTAGTCGAGAGAGCTCGACTTGGCGATGCCCTGTACCCAATAGGAATCAAGTATGATCAATGTGATGAAATGAAACTAAACTTGATCTACGTATGATCTACGAAAAGTTAGGTCCTCTAGTCTCTAAGATCGGACTTGGCTATATCGACTCGGCTGTTGCTGCTGATCAAGAGTGTATATACTTTATAGTGTTGGAGTTGCTTCCCGCTGCACAACATCATCATGCCCATTTGATGAAGTTTCAGTGGATCAAAAAAAACCGAGTGCTAAAGAAAAGATTAACAAAATGTTATTTGTGCATGCGTTAATCGATATTTTTTTATATTTTTGGTTTCTCTGTCATTTGTCAATTTATACGTAGTATTTCAACAACTTGGCGTGTTTTTTTTTATACCCTACTCCACAGAGAGTTAATTAGACTAAGTGTGGATTTTGTTTTTAACAGAAGAGTATTTGTAGTTGAGGATATGATTTTAACTTTTCTTATCCATTTATTTCCAAAATATGCATTTCTTATATTTATATTAAATTTATTGCAATTTCAGCTCTGAATTTGTATAAACTATTTAATTTATTAGTTTTAAGTTCAAAGCAGATGATTTAATTTACGGTCGCATTAAATTTTTGGTTTTGTCATTTTCGTGTTTTGTTGACGAACTTGAAAAATAAATAATAAAAAACGGAATAAATAAGAGAGCTGTATATAAAGAGAGATAGAGAAAAAGAGTGAGGGAGAGAGAGAGAGAGAGAGGGGCAAGGCATGGCTGCTGCTTTATTTCATTATTATTAATCTGTTTTTTTATATTTGTCGTCATATTTTTGGCAAAACAAATCTTGAGAGCAAATTGTACAGACTTGAGCAGACAGACATCTAGACATATAGACACGTATGATTGTAGCATATATCATTTATTTTGAAAGCATGCGTACGCCACGCATTATTCAACGACTTGAATCGGCCAAATAGATGCTTATATATACTTATATATATATACATATATGTGAATAAGTATCTAACACGCGGCCATTTCATTGAGTGCGCGTCAATGAATGTGTGTGTGTGGTGTGTGTGTGTGTGTTGTGTGTGTGTGTATCTTTCGATATGAATGGTTAGCAAGAAACGGCTGCTCAACTTGCCTCTTTGTGGCCCGCTACAGTTTGAGCAGGCTTATAAAAATATTCAATTATGACTCGGCAACTTGGCAACACGTGTCAGTTTTTCAATGCTTTCAGTTTTCTATTTCTATTTCTATTTCTTATTGATTTTGTTTGCTTGATACTTTTTCGCTTGTTTGGATGCCCGAAGAAAAATACGTATACTTGAAGCGCACAGGTATATTGTTGTGCCTGTGTGTGTGTGTGTGTGCTTGTGTGTGTGAGTATACTCCCCGTGGGCTCATAGTATACAAAGCGCACGGCGCAAGAAGATAAATAGCCACAGGTGACAAAACGATATTCAAATGCATAACTTGATATTCAATAGATAAGCTGATCCAGAGCTCGAATAATAAAAGTAAATGAAACCTACACAGCAACAACAACACACACACACACTCACACACACAAATACACACACATATAGGTGTACAATTTTCGAGCGAGTTGAAGAAAAACTTTCACCCGCAAATGATCCATGGACACAAAAGGCCGAAAGACTTTCGCATTCAAATCGATGAAGCCAGAAGCCAGAAGCCAAAATGCGTTAAAGTACGCACATCTAATTACAGCACTTGAAAAAAAACTAGAGTGTGTTTCAAATCAAATCTGATTAGAAATCGGTTCTCGTCCGATCACCCACGTTGGACAGGGCATTTTACTTTCACGATAATCGAAACGAAATTCAAGTTCAGGGCAGAGATATTGTAGATATTGCCAAAGGCAGTTTTTTATAATTTCTGCATTCGAAACAACAGTTAGCAGGCCTCCAAAGCTTTATGCCTATCACACATGTCGTATACTTGTTGACGTTGCTATCAACCACATCGATAAGTAAAAAGCTCTTCAAATTCTGAGATTGCCCGTTTATCTGAAAGTGCGTGTGTCTGTTTGTGTGTTTGTGTGTTTTTCTGCATAGAAAGTGCGTGCTTTAGGTGGGCGGTGGGAGGTGACAGAGATACGCAAGATTGTGGCGCCTATATATAATAGACAAAATAAAAATAAAAAAAATACAATATTTTGATTTCTATTTGTGTGTCAATGAACTCGCTTGAACTAAATTCGTTTTTTATGATTCTTAGTTTTATTAGCTTTTGTGTTATTTCCCTTTTAATTTTTTGTTTTATTTTTTTGTATTTTTGTGCGTGCGTTATCTCAAATACAAAAATGTTGCGTAGGCCGCCGGACTTGAATGCGTTTAGAAAAGAAAAGTTATGGCAATTCCGCCTCTATATGAAGAGTGCTTATAAGCCCATCAATTTTTATGATAACTGATAGATTATGAGACGAAACGATCACACATAAATGGAAGCAATAAATGCGACATTTAAATATAATATAATATATACAATTTATATATATATAATTATATTTTAAACTAGATTTATAATGTTTGATAGATAAGTAACTAAAAGAAAAGATTTATAATTTGAAATAGGTGGTCATAAATAAGTATCTTAAAGATGATTTAATATACAAAAATATATACAACACATACATATATATATATATATATGTGTATATATAAATAATTCTTTAATTAGTGGCAGCTTCTTTTGCATTTTCTTATTATTTATGTTAAAGATCTTTGGACTATATTTCTATATATGCTGATAAGGGCGGGAAATAACGAGCCATTACAAGTTTCCAACTCTTTGTTCAGAATCTCTGAACCAGAGAGATAAGACATGATTACGTATATATAGTCCAGGCTGGACTATATAAAATCGGTATGTCGTGCTCAAGTCAGCTACAGTTGAGTTTAGCGAAACAAAGTATTCACGCGTCCAGTTTTAAGATGACATCCAAAAAGTGCCTTATTTTGCTGCTCCTGGTCTGCTGCCTGGCTGCATTGGTTGCTGCCACTGTTATTCCGGGTGATGATCCACTGTTCAGCAAACTTCACCCACAGCGTCCACACACTGTTCTCTGTCCTTATAACCGTGGGCGACTTGAAGGTTGTTTTTAAAATGGCAAGCAAATTGCAGCTTGGACTTGGAAATGCTGGTGGCATTTTAATATTTGCATAATAAAGATTGTTAAATGGAAAAATAACTGCAGTTTCTATTTTACAACAGTAAATTTAAGCAAAATGTTTTTTAATTTCCAACTCTAAGAATTGTAAATAGTTTATTTATTTCAAGTATGTCAATGGAAAATCTGATGTTTGTGTTCGTAGCTCATCTAATGAGTCGAACTCTGATAAGAAACTCGAGATGCATGTGGAAAAGAAGCATAAATTTATGACAAATAATATAAAACACAAAATTCTTACAGAATAGGATCGATGCAAATTTTGTCAGCTGTTCAGTTATGAGAAATAATTTTCCTAACTCCGGTAGGGTAAGAGAGTAATGTATGTATGTATGATGTGGGCATGTATGTAAGTACTCGCATATGTTGGGACATGTCAATAAAATGCAGTGGCTATTTACTTAGAGTAGTTGCCAACAACAACAGCAACAAAAACAACAAAAAACACACATGGTAAAAAAAGGGGAAGCTACAACAAACATAAAAAGTGCATTTTCTGTGACAAGGCGCCGTTTTAATGCTCTATAGTTAAATGAATGGCAGGGTATAATAAATAAATACATATTTATATTGTTTCCCCCGCTTCTTCTTCTTCTTCTTGATCAATCCAACAATCTGGCAACCCAGTCATTTCCGGTGAATGAAAACTTAGCTCAAAGTTAAGCTGATAATCTGAGTCTTGAAAGATATTTTGAATATAAATAAATGTGTATGATTTGAATACTTGCCAAGTTCATAAGATACCTGATAGGCTCGAAAAGTGGCAGGCACAAAGTGTGTGTGTGTGTGTGTGTGTGTGTGAGTGTGTGTACGAAGAAGTACTAAAAGTCATGAGTCTTTTGGGTTCAATGCACTCTTCACTACTCTTCGCTGCTGGCGTTGTGTAACCAATAAAAATTGATTCTGTTGCGTGCGGGCGACGCTTAAAGGGGCGACAGACACTGCAACAACAATAACAACAACAATACACTGTGAGAAAGTCGTTATGATAGCTGACTTCTGTTTGGTGTTGCATTCGTGACGCATTCGCATTTTATCGCCTGTTTCGGTCAGTGTGCACTGTGAGAACTCATCTAGCAAGAAGCAATGAACACGCCTCTCTCCGCGGTTCCCTCCACCATTTGATCGCATGACTAACTGTAATTACTTTCGTTTTCCATTTGCTCAATGGACAAAATTGCCAACTGTTCATTCAAGAATTTCAGAATTTTCAATTTATTTCGCTGCTCTTTCTTGTAGCCGCCAAAAATTCCGTTCATTATTACAATATAAATATAGAAATAAATTTGTATATTTTTTTTTGGGAAAGTATGCCCAAGAAAGGTGGGAGAGGAAGGTGGTAAAAGGGGGTGTAATACCCACGAAAAAGAGGCAGCTGCATAGAAAATTACTTTCCATTTTCATTTAACAATAAGCAATCAATTGCAAAAGCAACAACAACAACAACAGCAACAACAACAGCTGCAACAGCAACAAATGCAACAAGCAAGGCAGCAAGTTCAAAGCAAAGCTAACGATCTATTAGAAGAAAGTAAAAACAACTAAGAAAACACAATGAAAAGACAAAAGAGACGCCTCCTACACAAGCCAGTTGGGGCAGCTGTCAGCTGATGCCAATCAGACAGACAAACAGACAAAGAGCGAGAGAAAGACAGAGAGAGAGAGAGAGAGAGAGAGCGAGAGAGTGTGAGTCCGAGAGAGAGGGAGAGCATGAATGGGAAAATCCGTATGGCTGTTAACTGGTTTTCATTTTCGGCTTGGAAAAACCAAACGCTCGTTTGCCATTTTTAGTGGCAAAAAAAGCGACTGCATCATAATGAAAGTGAAATGCATTGCGCAGATGGCAGCCGATGGCAGTTACCAGATACAGATACAGATACAAATACACAAGCAGTGCCAAGATACAAATGCGACAAAGAGAAAGAGCGAGACGGAGACGAGAGAGAGAGAGAGATAGAGAGAGAGATAGAGAGGGAGGGAGAGGCGAGGAGTGTAGTGGCAAGTAAGTCAAGTGCAGTTGGCATTTGTTGCAGCATGAAATGGCACAGACACGCACTTCACACACACACACACACATAGCTACACTTGCAACTTGAACTGTTTATGGTCAGAAACTTGTGTGGAATGCAAAGCGCTGGCGCGTCATCGACAGACTTATTTGGCATTTAACGTTAATTGGCAAGAAAAGCGTTGCCAGTCATCATTTGCATACACACACACACACACACATACATTGATGAATTATGTCAACTTCACTTACATATACACATATACATATACATATACATACATATATGTATATGTACTTATGTCGTGCATAACCACTTCAATGTCAGATCAGCATTGAAGGCCGCTGCTGCCGCTGCTGCCGCTGCTGCCGCTGCTGCTGCTGCTGCTGTGACTGAAGTTTTCTCTGCACTTGAAGTTTTATCTGCTTCTTGCAAGTCATACACACACACAAACACACACATACACACACGCATACACACTTATGTATTAATCGATATATGTATGAGTGCAGCTCTGTGTTATTAATTCAATAACTTGGTACTCCAACTTGACATTGGGTCTCGGGCGTTGCGGTAGGGCCAAAGTCGATAAGCTTTAATCATTTGATAGATTGTTGCAAAGGGAGCTTCTGTCCTTGAAGTCCTTGGTTAGATAGAAAGAACAAGTGCAGACCACAGTCTAAAAAAATGTATCTAAAACAAGAAAAAAACAAAATTGTAGATACATTTTTGAATCTCATGTAAACATCTAAATTTTACTGTACATTTAAGTAAGTAAAAGTAATCGACAAATTTGTCCAATGTACGCTCTATATGCTATATAGATATATCATTCCCCATTAAAGCTGATCATCAGGACAAACCTTCAATATCATTTACAAATGTATAACAACTTCGATAACGATTGCTGCAAAGCGCATTCCGTTTCATCATTAGGTGGCAACGCTGTAAGGATATTTATCGATTGTTCACTGCCAGCCGAGTCTCAACTGCATTTGAAACAATTTCGAATTCCAAGCAGAGCAACTGGATTAAATGTTGTCGCACCTTTCCAAAATGAAGACATTTCTCTGGGCATTTCGTGTGCGCCTCATTTTGATCAATAAATTAACCTCTATTTGTAAGCCAAGCGAATAATGTGCATAACTCTTGAGGCAAACAACAACAACAATGCAACATCAACTCGCAACATATATTTGTTTGTTTTTTTGTTTGTCGGTTTCATTTCACTGATTTTGAAAGTGAACGCTTGTGCGCAGGCGGAATCGGAATCGGAATCACGACTCGGCGCAGATATTGTGGGCCTGCACAGTGTGGCAAAAGCAAATGCAAATGCCATGAGAAATGCAAAAATTGCATGCTTGTCATTGAAACACCAAAGCCATTGTCGTGATTTGTTATTATCATTTGCACACAATATTGTTGTTGTTGTCGCGTGTCTGCAACATTGATGCACTCCTGATAAGACACTGAATGCGATTATCAAAACGCAATGGAGAATGAATGGCACACGAAAACAAAAACAAAAACCAGCCAAAACAAGTTGTAACTTGACCCACCTTGTTGCTACAGTTGTTGTTGTTGTTGTTGTTGTTGTTGTAGTTGTTGCAGTTGTTGCTGTTGTTGAATCAACTCCGGCGTGGGTGAAATCCAAGGAGATGCATACATTTTTTGGCGTCGTCTTGCTGCTGTTTTTACTTTTCCAACGCGCCTACAAATGATTTATAATATATTTTTTTTTTTCGGTTTTTCCATTTTTTTGCAGTTATATTTTTTTCTCTACCCTGTACAAATTGTATATATAAGTTGTATAAAAAGTTAAAATTGGCTACAACTGTTTTATTGAATGAGCTCTCAACTTAGTAACTATAATAATAATAATAATATAATAATTATATTTAATAATACATTTAACTGTTGCTTATTTGATTGCGATGTAGAATCATGGACAGATTAGTTTTTAAGGCATGCCACATAAGTGGAAGCAATATATAACTTATTTTTATACATACTAAAATGCAACATTTTCATATGATAAAAAATTCTCTAATTGGCATCAGCATCTTTTTCATTTTCTTATATTGTACACATTTGTACTCCATGAATATATATTTATATATGTAGATTCCTTGAAAATTTGCTGATAAGGGGCTGTTCTATATAGATTTCCAACCATTTTTACACAATCTCTGAGCAGACGGATACGACACATGAGTCCAGGCTGGACTATAAATTGATATGTCGTGCCACAGTTGAAACTAGCGAAACAAAGTATTCCAGTTGAAGATGTCATCCAAAAAGTGCCTCAACCTGGTCAGCTGCCTGGCTTGCAAGCAAACTTGAAGAACCATCACAGTTTTTGGACTTTCAAAATTGCAGCATTATCATATTAGCATAATAAAGATTTTTATAAGGAAAACTAACTGTAGTATATATATATATATATATATATATATAGTGCAAAAGAGTTTTTAATTTCTAACTCTTCGAAATATAAATTGTTTATTACTTTCAAGTATTTAATTGTAAAATCTGCTGATTACATTCAGAGGTCATGAAACGAGACGAACTCTGATAAGAAATTGAGTGATGCATAAAAAATAGAATACATACATACATATACATATATATATATAAAATATATGCTATGAGTTATATGATAGATAAGACACAAAAGTCTCCTTCTATTGTGCGCAGCAAGAACTCATTTACAGAATCAATTGTGTGAAATTTATTCATTCTATCTGTGCTCGCCACTTAGTAACTATCAATAAAAACAATGGGAAAACCAGAACTCTTAGAGTTACAGTTACAGGGTATGTTACAGTCGCATACCCAATTGCAGCAATGACAGTTTTATTTCATTTGTTTGTTTTTTGGCGCAGATACAGATACAATTTTGGCTTTGGCTTGCATATCTCTTGAGTTACATATTTGTAGCGTCTGCGTCTGCCGGATCGACAACGACTACGACAACAGCAACAACAGCAGCAACAGCAACAATAACGACGACGACGACATAGTCTCGAAGTCCGTTTGCTCTGCGTAGGCAGCTGCATCAGGTTGACCCAGTTTTCGCTTTTCATTTTATTAATTTTTTTTTTTTTTGGTTTTTGTTTTTTATTTTTGTGAAAATTATACGAAATGCAATTTTAAGTAGACTAGTTTTGATGCTTGTGCATTAATTTATAAGCTCTTGCTCGTAAATCGCTCAATCAATTTAACACACATTTTGTGGCACCCCACCCCCCACCTCCTTTTGGGGCACTTATTTAATTCAATTGAATGCAAGACGTAACAGAACAGAAAATTCCTACTAAACTAGTTTTGTGACTGGCCTTTGAGTGATGGCTTCTTGGTTTATTCGTTGGGTTTTTGCTTGACAACGCAATGTGCATGCTGCACATTGTTGCACTACACATGCTACATTGCTACATTGTATGCAACCGCAAATTAGTAACACAATGCCGCAAATCAAGCGCCACAAAAACACGCTCAAGTGCTGTAAACAGTGCACTAAAATCCATGAAAGTGTTTTACATTTTGATTATATGCATTGTTTAACGATTATTTATGCGCACTTGCGCTGCGCTGCACACACAACAACACAAACAACACAAACAGCAACAAAAGTTGCGGACTTTGTGGCGTATACGTGATATGTGTTGAGAGCATTCAAATGTATATTGCGCATACGCCTCGTGGAAACTTTGTTGGCAATCGCCTGTGTGTGTAATTTGAAGTGATTTATTGTATGGGATCATCAGCGTTGATGGCATACAAATTACATCTACATAAATTATAGATGCAGTCGAAAAAAAATAAAAATATATATATTCGTATATATGTATATATATATAGAAATTATTCATGTGTAGTTAAAGAAAGTCTGTTGAAGGTGTATTAAAGTCTTTTTCTTTGTGAGCTTAGTTGAATATTTAATATTTTTAATAAATTTACACTTATATCGAAATAAAATCGACAAATCCCATTAATCTTTAATATGGCGCAAGTATTTTACTTCTAGTATAAAATTGCTTTCAAGGCGTGCAATTAGGCTTTCCTTTAAATACAGCCACACACTACTTACACACACATGCACACACTCACACACACACATACAGTCACCCACACAGAAAACGTTAAACAGCAGAAAATTGTTTAAAGTACTTTTTTGATTTGCATTTTACAATAAATAAACAACAGACAGCACTTGAAAATACAAATTGGCTGTGGCAATCTGGTGGGTTCGTCTCATGCCACACACATTCAATCAAACAGATACACACACACACACACACTCACAAGCGCATCCAAGGTAGGCTCGTCAATAAGCAGCCAAAGTCAATGCACTTTTCACACACACACACACATACACGCACACACAACTGCATTGGGAGAGCGAGCCTGTTGTCTGTCCATTTGCGTGTTTAAGTTTTGCAATATTTTCATTTTCATTTTGAATTTTAATTTCATTTTCATTTCGCTGCGCGCCGCTCTCTCAACGTTAACGCTGACGTCCACTGCGACGCCGGCGTCACGCTGCGCTGCGCTGCTTTTTGCTGTGCAGCTGCTGCACTTTACTGATCAATTTCACTTTCACTAATTATGTCATAATCAAACCAAAACGCTAAGCACTCAATGCACTGCAAAAAACGACTAATTAGCTTATCGCTTACAGCCCCAAACCCCATCTACTGCTTGTCTAGACAATTGTTTGGAATTCAAATATATTTTTGGAACTGCGCAATATTCTTTATGTTGTCTGTGCAATGTAATGCGGCACTCCCTCAAGAGAGAGGGAGATGGGTAAAGAGAGAGAGGGAGATAGGTGAAGAGAGGACAAGAGCGAAAGCTTTTTATTTTAGCTGTAAGGGTTGCAAATTTTGTAGGGCGTTTGCCAAACTTGATTGCATCGTTAGCTTTTCGGCGCACTATTTATTTTGTTGTCGTAGGTTCTTCATAGCTGAGAGATTTACGCAAACAAACATACATAAATATATAGATAGACAAAACTTGAAATATAAGTCTAAATTGATGGTGCATAAAATGAAAATTAATTAAATTTAGGAAAATATTCCAACATTTGAACAGCAGCAAAATCTACTACTATTTATGTTATGGCAATGTTACTGCCCAAAAAGTGCAGCAGAAAGTGCAAGTTGGCGACTGCGCTACTCTCAGCGACTGTAGACTGTAATGGAGCTTTTTTCTTATATTCCTTATGCTCACGCTCTCTTTGGACTCTCAGACTCTGGCTCTCGCTATCTCTCGCTCGCCCTCTCTCTCTCTCTCTCTCTTTCGCTCTGTCTAAATTATTGAAATTGCACAAAGAAAAGTGAATCGTTGTTGAGCGGGAAGCTCAGTCACAGCAGATGCTTTTGCATTTGTATGCGTGCGTTGTGCGCTGTGCGGCGATTGTGTAAGTTTTTACATTGGGACAACAGCAACAACAACAGCGGCAGCAGAGTCTGCGGCTGAAACTGAAATTGAGACTGAGATTAAATCAAAAACTTGTTTTATGCTGCTAGCTGCTGTTGTTGTAGATGTTATTGTTGATGCAACGCTTGGCAACACTGGAATGGGTCGACTGTTGTTGTGCACGCTAGCGCTGTAGTGGGGGCGGTGCATCAAAGGGGCAGGGGTGGGGTAGATGTGCGTTGAGGCCACCCCTAGCAACGATTTACGGCCAGAGTAATTAGAGCAGTTGACGTTGCCGTTGACGTTATCGCTGGCGTCGACAGCGGCAGCGCTGCAGCTTTAACTGCATATTAAGCTTTGGCAGCGAGTGCAGCGTTGCATTTGCGTGTGTGCCTCTCATTATGTGCATGTGTGTGTGTGAGTGAGTGAGTGAGCTTGTGTGCGAGTTTATGTGTGTGTATGTGTGTGTTTTTGTGTGTGACTGACCTATCTCAATGCAATGCGACTTGAGCTGTTGCTTTTGTTACACACACACACACACAAACACACACAGACAAACACCAGAGAGAGACTGAAACGGAGACGGGCAGACAGTTGCGCTCATTTATCTTTTATTTTTATAAGTTGATTGTTGTTGTTGTTGCTGTTGCTGCTGCTGCGGCTGCGACTGCTGCCGCTGCTGTCGTCATTTGTAGTTGTTGCTGCTGCCCGTTCACATCGATTTTAGTTGTTGTTGTTGCTGTTGCTGTTATTGTAGACAGCATTTGCATTCATTGTACACTTTGCCCCCTTGTAATGCGTTTTTTATTGCATATTATATTTTGTTGGAATAAGAAAAAGCAAGCAAAAAAAAAAACATTGTTTAAATGCTCGTTCATAAATTGTTTTCACACGCAATGCAGGCGATGAACTTGTTTTGCCGATCAGCTCAAGTTGCTGTTGTGGTTGTTGTTGTTGTGGTTGTTGTTGTTCTGATTCTGGTTGTCGTTATTTTTATGGTTGTTAATCACTTTTGTTAAGAGGCAGCTTAACGTGCAGTTTGTAATGCTTCTGTTTCTGTACTTTTTCTTTTATGTCGCAAGCATGTGGCATGTTAATTACCATAGAAGCAGTTGCGTTGCAAGCACTTAATTGAGAATAGAAAGAGAGAATACACACAAATATATGTTCGAAAACCCTTTAGGGAAAGTAGTTTTTAATTATACATGTAAATAGATAATTATATATTTTTAAACATTTTTTTATATAGTTTTTTAATTTTATCGCTGCAATGAACATGCCAGGAATGATTATACTTTAATGAGCCAGACAATAAATGACAATTTTATTTAATAAAATTATTTATTGTTATGACAGCTAAATATTCAATAAAATATAATGGACATAGGCGACATTTCAGAGTCTATTATCTGTTCTCGAGATTTACGTTCGAAATAAAGCTTAACTTAAATTAAGATTGAATTTGGGTACTTAATTAATAATTCTTCTTCTTATATTGCAGTTACCAATCCTCAGCTACAAATGCCAACTTCAACTAAAGTAAACAATAAGTGAGTAAATTGACTTTTAAAGTAAACAATAAGCCCAACACATATCCGCATACAGGGCCCAGCCTTAAATAAACACTTTATTTAAAATGTAACGCCGAAAAGAATCCACTTGACGCTTGGTCAAAATTCACCAAAAAAAAAGAGTCACAATACAACAACAACAACAACAAGAACAATAAAAACAATGAACAAAAATAAACCGAAAACAAAATTATCAACTCACGCACACCGAAAATTATGCACAGAATTTTAAACAATTGGAAATATTGTTAAAGAGAGCGACAGACAGACAGAGAGAGATAGAGAGAGGGGCATATAGAGTGGCGGGGGAAGAGGCGGCAGCCAAAATGTGCGACGCAAAAACTGCTAAGTACTTTCATAAATAAATAACGATGAATAAGAGACGTCAAACCGAACCACGACTAGAGATCAGTCCAATCCAGACCCAAGTAGAGCCCCAAGTAGAGCCCCAAGCCATGCCCATTCACCATGCCCCTGGGCAACCACTTGACACTTTAAGTGTAGTTCTTAGATACGAATGAATTTCATAGTTCGCTGCTTATTATGCAAATGACTAAGCGAACTACACAAATGCGTATCTCAGTGTGTGTGTGTGTGTGTGTGTATCTATGTACTTATATCTAATTAGGCGTTAATTGCTAAAATCAATGCACATCATCATCAACTACAGATTTACGGGCATTATGCTAAATTAGTCGCAGCTGCCAAAAAAGAGAGGAAAAAATGTGTAAAAATGCTTGGAAAAAGCTTGAAAGATGCAACAATTTATAAGACTTCAATTAGCGTTATAACGGTACTGTGGCCTGAACATTTAAGACAAGTTAACACCTCAACGCACCTTGCTGTTGGCAGGTTCTCTCTTTTGCCCAGGACTTACACACACGCACACACACTCAGATACCGCAAAAGCCGCTTAAATCAGCAGCTCAATCAATCAGACGAAAGGTTCTGCTTAAATTAAGAATATTTTTTATAAATGGCAGCCGCAACGCTTCTCTGGCATTGACGTTGACAACGATGACTCCTTTTCGGCCCAGCACAGTGGTTCAATATTGTCAAATAAAATATATAAAAAAAATAAATACAAATTTAAAATATTTAATAACGAATTTTATATTGGAAGACCTTAGAAAAATATTTAACAACAGTATTTAACAGTCACTGCCGAGCTCAAAACCCAAATAACATAATTTGATTTAAAAAATTTAATTATATGTGGATATGCTTAAGCAAAGTACGCAGATTCTTAAAGGCTCTGAATATATTGAGATTATATTGAAAAAATCAGAAATCTGCTCGATATTGAGTTAAGAGTCGAACAACTTGATAAACAGTACAGTTTGCTTATTATATACAATAAATGATGATAATAATATATAGATATTCAATATTTTTGATTCGAATCAAACATTCATTACAATCGTTTCTGTACCTTGCCACACTGTGGCACAGAAATGACAAATGTAAATTGTGTCGTGCAAGAAAAAGCAATCGCTTGAATTTATTTTATTTTGTTTGGTTTTATTTGTATTTTTTGGTTGTCGGCAATATGCTTAAATAAATTTGAACATCTTTTTTTTCGGCTGCCACAATGCACGTCAGCGCCATGTTTCTGATCTGTGTGGCAGATACTAAAAATTCGAATGGGAACGTTGCAGGTAGCGGAGTATACGGGGGTGGGTGGGGCAGGGGTGGGGGGCACAAGTAGCCGCTGCTCCCGACTTAATGCAGTCCGCTTAAAATGCATTTTTGATTGCATTTCATTAGGTTCACTTCTTCTTCTTCTTCTTCGTATTTTTCTTATTTTTTGTATCTTTTTTTTTTATTTTTTTTGGCTGTCGCTTCGCTTCTTGCGCGCATTTCAAAAATTTATGCACACTTCGCTGCCATTTTGAGGTTGTTAATTTTTGTTGCTGTTTTTGTATTTTTTTGTTTTTTGTTTTTTTGTTTTTGGCTTTCGTTTTGGTTTTTCGACTGCGCTGCTGTTCTTTTGCTTCATTTCTTACCTTTTTGGCATTTTTAACAAGCGCCGTCAAAAAGGAAGTTTGTTTTTTCTCATTTTTTCATGGATATTTTTTTTCTGTTTTTTTTTTGTATTTTTTGTATTTTTTTGTTGAAAGTGCGCATAAAGAAAAGCAACTGCGGCGGCAACAAAATAAATAAAATATATACACTTAAAGCCATGTGCAAAAAACTGTTCAACATTGTGTGTATCTTATGGATATGAGTTCGCCACTGCATACACTTTGTGCAGGGGCATGGCACGTGTGGCATTCAGTTGGGCAACATGTTCTATAATGCTAAATATAAATGTATAATATTTGATTAATATTTATAGCAATATATATTTTAAATATTGCCAAGCAAATTAGATTTGCAGAATATTTTTATTTGGTTGTTATTTTCCTTATTGTCTTATATCCTTGAAGAGAGTATTCTAATTTTGTCGAGCAGTTTCTAATGCATTGAAGGAGATATCTCCGATAAGTTATATATAGTCTTTCTCAGCGAGGGCTTTTTGATCATAGTTTTGCCCCTAAATCAATCCTACATTTAAAGTTGAAAACGTGATTTTGAGTCGGATGACAAGTAAAAATTATAGCCTGAAAATCCATATATCCATATATGGGCATAGGTCGAAACTTCAAAATGCCATAACTTCGCCAAAACTCAACTCAGATTAAAAAGCGAGGGCTTTTTGATCATAGTTTTGACCCTAAATCAATTCTACATTTAAAGTTGAAAACGTGATTTTGAGTCGGAAGACAAGTAAAAATTCTGGCCTGAAAATCCGTATATCCATATATGGGCATAGGTCGAAACTTCAAAATGCCATAACTTCGTCAAAACTCAACTCAGATTAAAAAGCGAGGGCTTTTTGATCATAGTTTTGCCCCTAAATCAATCGTACATTTAAAGTTGAAAACGTGATTTTGAGTCGGAAGACAAGTAAAAATTATAGCCTGAAAATCCATATATCCATATATGGGCATAGGTCGAAACTTCAAAATGCCATAACTTCGTCAAAACTCAACTCAGATTAAAAAGCGAGGGCTTTTTGATCATAGTTTTGCCCCTAAATCAATCGTACATTTAAAGTTGAAAACGTGATTTTGAGTCGGAAGACAAGTAAAAATTATAGCCTGAAAATCGAAGCATCGATCCTGTCAGCTAGAGTATGCAAACTTCGGTGTGCTTCAAATACGCTTTATATATTGTTGTCGAATTCTTGTTGCCGCACCTTTTGTCGCCGTGCCATGAATCATGTATACATATGTAAATACATTTCGCCGGCCATATAAACATGCGTGTTCCACTTTAAAAACCAAATGTGCATATATGTACATGCGTACATGTATTTGCATACGTAAGGTACGTACATATGTAAGTCTGCTGGTAATCGTCATCGTAATCGCAATCGCAATCGCACTTTTGCAATATAATTTCTTATAATCCGTAGTTGCTGTTTTTGGGTCTCCCATAACCGCCCCTTTTCCATGTTTTTGGCCATAATAGGATTACGAAAAAATACAAAAAAAACAACAACAAATAAATGCAATGAATCACACCTAAAAAGAAATAACAAAATAAACAAAAATGAGTATTAAAAACGAAGCTCAGATAATTTTGACACTTTCAGCTTGAAAAGGCAGCTTCAATTAGTTTGCTATACATATTAATACAATATTTATATATATATATATAAATGTATATAATGTGTGGTTTTAATCTATATGTAAATGTGGTAAACAAATTTGTATAACGTTTTTTTGTGTCTGACTGTCTAAAAATTTGTTTATATCGCAATCGAATAAATCGCTGAACTTTTTTTTGTTGTGTTTTTGGATTGGTTTTAATTTCGGTTTTCAGTGTGAAGGTCAAAGTCAAGGCGACAAGTCAAGAAAAATAAATTGAAAATAAAAGCAACAAAAAACTGCTGATTTCGATTGCATGAGCTGTGAATGTGAATGAGAATGGGAATGTAAGCTTAGCAAGAAACCCCAGTTTGCCTAGTACTCGATGACTATACCCAAACTTTGACTGTCAGCTGGGCAAATATCATTCACTAATCAAGTGCATTCAAGTCATACAAGTTGCTTGTAGAATATATGCATATATATATAGTCTATCAATAACAAGGTTCGAATTTCAAAATATGAATGAATTAGTCACACTGACGATTACACACTCTAGATCGACTTTTCATGTTGTTCCAGAATATATATAAGTATAAGTATAAGTAAGTACTTAATGCATTTCCCGATTCATTTTTAACAACCTCTAAAAAGGGTTTAACAAACTGACTTAAGCAAGATATCATTCAAATGGTAGCCGAGTCTCAGCTTGCACTGGGTTCATTTGAGATAATATTTCAGTAATATATATATAGATATATACATATTTATAACGGTTTTAAGGGCATTAGGAGGTTTTATGTACCCAATTGATTTTTCTCTATAAAAAATCTAGCTTTACTAAATCACATTATCTCGCCGATCGGATGTAATAAACAATTCGTAGCGTGAGCTGTGTGACAAGTTGGGCCCATACGATCTGGTATGGGTGTAGCTTGTCATGGCAAATAGACCAAGCTCTGCGAAACGTTAAGAAACTTATAAATTTTGGTTGACCACACAACCTGCAATAGTTTCCAAATTCGAGTCGATTTGCTCACCTTTTTTGTGATCGTTTTATAAACGAATCAAGTTTTCATTATAATTTCGAATGGTTTCCGATTCTTCATTATTTATTGGCAAGCACCTCCATAAAATGCGATAATTATCGATAAGCTAATATGGTCGCAGTGTGACGTCACAGTTCGGGCTTCACTTCCATAAATTTTGGACAGTCTTTCTTGGTGATCTCCAATTTAGATTTGCTATATTTCTCTGTTTTTTATATGGCAGATAGTGTTGTGAGTTGGGGTTAGTAATTACTTAAATTATAATTTTAGAGCTGACTTGGCTAACTTCTTGGCTAATAAATGGCCACATAAAGCAAAAGTTTTGCAGACAAGTTCTAAATTATTTCTATGCTAAAAGTGAAATGTGGCCAAACCACTTTTTTTTTGCAGCCAGCTCATTATGAAGATGGTCACATGACTCCAACTCCGACTCCAGCTCCAGCTCTATCGTTATGATCTTCATCTTCATCATGATCATGATGATTGTCAGCAATTGCTGTTGTGGTTATTTTCTGATGCTAGTCTGCAATTTACTTTCAATGCTGCGGCTTCTAGGCATTGTTGTTGTGGCTTTCTTCTGTGGCTTTTGCACTTGTTGCTGCTGCGGCTGCTGCTGTCAGCGTCTAGTCAACGCTTGTTGCACGTTGCCTGTGTGTCTGGTTTGTTGCATGTTGGCATGCAGCAGCAGGCAACTGGGTATGCAATTTGCAATAGTTGCGCTTGCGCAATTCAAATGCATACACAGATACACACACACACACACACACACATACATGCACACATACATACACGTACACCTGAGCCAAACAAGATCGCGTAATAACTTAGTCAGCCACAACAAAAAACAACAACAAACAGCAGCAGTTACGACTTGGCCAAGACGGAAGACGGAAGATGTGGCAACCAGGCCGAAAAACCGGAAAAACGACACGCATTGAGAGTTACTCGGCCCCACCCCGTCCAACCCCCTTCAACTTATTCTAGGCATTGATCGCTTTTGGTTTTTCGTCAATATTTATGACCGTAACTCAAAAACTGTGTGTGTGTGGCTCAATTGAAATGGAAACCTCTCTTTGGGGCATCTTAATTGCATTTATTATGATTGACACCGAGAAACTAGCAGAAACCGCATCCAGCCATGGAACAAGTGTCATTTTTATGTAAGCAAAACAAATTGAACAACAATTAACAATCTATTAAACCAAATTTAAAACAATATCAATAGACAAACAAACACACATACATATATATATATATACATATAAATAAATAGATATAAAGATATATATATATGGGAAGAAGAAGGAAATGTGCAACTGTTTGGCCAGTGGTGGGTTCAATGTGCTTTACCTGTCCTCTGCTGTGGTCAGGTACTTAGGCCAGCAGCGCATTCTCTAAACTCCACAGAGAACTGGTAACTGAGCAGCTAACCACCAAGGCAACAAACCAACAAACAAACCAGCAAACAAACCAACCAACCAACTGAGCAACCACGCAGACAGTCAGCCCTTCTGCCAACTGGCATTCAAATCTTCTGCTTCTGGCTGCTTTGCATATTTACCATTTGCCATTTGCCATTTACCATTTACCATTTGGCAGACTGTGCATTGAAAAGACAAACGAATGGGGCATCTGGCATCGGGAAATGTTTGCTATCAAGTGTAATCAACAAATTATACGGATAGCTCCAGTTATAATCAGCTTAAGTCTGTACTCAACTTTCCCTATTTTTAGGCAAATTTCCCTTCGTTTAGTTCCCTTAGTCTTCTAACGATTTGACTTTCTTTATTACCCAACACTGGCAATATATTTTTAACAATTTTATTTTTTACTAGGCAAGATTTGTTATATATTATTAAATAAATATATATTTTTTATTTCGTCTTTTCATTTTGTATATTTTTTTTTAATAATTGTCTTTGATTTACACCTTTTTCAGACATTGTGTATGGTTTTCAGTCTGCATTAAAAATTAAATATATATTTTTTATATTAATTTAATTATTTAATCTAACATTTTTTACAATTTTTGTTTAGTCCACATTAAATAAATAAATAAATCATTTGTGCAGCATGATTTATTGTACGTTCAACTTGTGTATTAGAAACAGTTTTTATTTGGAATTCTCTAACGGTTTTATATAATTAATCAACTCATATGTCAAGCCAGATTCGATGCTGATTAACAGCTTCATTCAAGTGAACTTCGTGCAACAAAGTTTGCAGTTCATTTTGATTGCTTCTTCTTATCTCTCCTGCAAAAAATGAATAAAAAACAAAATGAGTAATTAGAAATTTTGCGCATTTCATGTGGAATTTGTTGAAACTCAAACAAATTGCGTGCAATGCGCAATACTTTTTAAGAACAAGCGAAAATGAACATAAATGAACTACTTGCCTGATACCCTGTAATGCATATTTGCAATTGAGCTCTTGTAAATTAGTTCGCACTAAGCTGTAGATAGGCAGAGATAAGTTTATATACATGTGTAGCCGCTATCTTTCAATATATAGATATATGGTTATATATAGGTTATCTAATTTGATATTTATTATTGCATTTCTGCACAACTAGCTGCCATCTCTTTCGCACATTAACGCCACAAAGTTTCACTTTCATTATCAGTGAGTTTGCTCAATAAATTTGATAAGATTCGCGACTGCAGCAACTGCGTTTGCAACTAAACCTGGAAAAGGGGGGCTACGACAGGGGAAGTAGAATGGGTCTATGAAAAGTGAAATTTTTATTGTGTCATAGCTTTTTATATATATATACATATATAGTACTAATACTACAATGCTAAATGGCATGAAAGTGGCGCAATAAAAAAATTCAGACTCTAAACAACACATGCAAAAAGAAGAAACAGAAAAAATCACATGAAACACCCCAAAAAAAATATAATGAGTGCAAAATTGCGAGTATTTTGGCTGACATTGAAATTGCTGACAGCAACAACAACAACAAAAACAACAACAAAAACAACACAACATAATAAAAGCAAGCTACAGATACGAAATGTTTGGGATTTGCACAAACTGTTTTAATATTTGCTTTGGCTTTTCTATATATATACATATATATATATACATATATAGATGTATATAATGAGCATTATGTGCAGTCTGGAGAGCACACTCCATTTAATATGAGATCATCGTTAGCATATGCAAATCCCATGCACAAATATAATATAGTCTGAGTCTATTTCAAGATAAGTGATCTAATCTCTAGGACTTCAAATCAGTCTATTAGACTTGCTTAGAGTAGCCAGACCAATATCAAGTTGTGAGAATTAATATATAGCCATCGATAAACAATTCAAACAGTTTTTTGGGATACGATATAATATCGGTCTCTAGTAAGATAAAGCATCGCATCTTAGCAATCTTTTGCTAACTGAAAAACTTCTCAATATTGCCAAAAAGTTACTTGGTTTTTTTTTATTATTTTTATTTATTTATAGAACGCAACATCTAATCAATTAACCTTGAAAACTTATCAATTTAGTCAAAAAAAAAAAAAAAAAACAGATTGCCAAAAAAATGCTTGCAACAATTTTTTATTATTTTTTTTTTTGGTGATAGGTGCTGTGCAAAACTTGTACCTAGTATTTTATATGTGCATATATGTAACTGTATCTGTCTCTGTTGACTGCGTTTTGTTGACGCTCTGCACATACATATGTGGGTATGTGTGTGCTTAAGTTTGTGTGTGTTTGTATGCATGAACTGATAAGCCGCTGTCCGCTGCTGCTGCTGCTGCCTTTTAGTATTTGCTTTTTTTAATTGGTCTTTTTGTGCTACAATTTTTGTTTTGTGCTGCGCTTTTTGCAGTCTGCGTTTCAATTTTTTCGCTTAGTTTGATTTTGCTTTCCCTTGGAGAAACTCGCATCGCTTCTTCGGATCTAACACACAATAAGGATTTCAGAATGAACTCTGCCCTCTAAATAGATAAAATATAATATATATAATTTAATACGCACATAACTCAATTAAATCATCTAGTATATATATAAAGTATATACTTGTTACCAAATATTTTGTTGCCTATCCCAAAGGCGTATTTTTTGTGCCAACTTTATGCGAAAGTGGAATTTGAAGTGATAAAATTATATCAGTTGTGATATACAAAGGTGCATAAATATTAATACTACTTTTATCCAGAGACTGGCAAAAAAATCCAAATCTTTGTAATCATTATTTGAACTTTAGACAAATTCTGCATTTAAAGTTGGAAACGCAATTGAATGGAATCTTTCCAAACTCATAACTTGGTCAAAACTTAACCGATTTTCAAAAACCATAACTTTTTGACAATAATTTGACCTCTAGATTAATCCTACATTCAAAGTTGAAAAACAATGGTGACTTGAAATCCAACCAAATCATGTTTTGAACATTTTGAAATACATGCTAATTTCTTGCGTTACCTTTATCATTTTTCTTAGATAACACTGCCATATTGCAACAAAGAAGTAACTGACTAGAACAACAATAACGACAACAACACCAACACCAACAAGAACAACAACAACAACCAAAACTACCTCGTTTGCTGGCCAAGCACAACAAATAATCAAACACACACACACACGTACACACACACACTCGCTTACGCACACTGTGTAATTAAAAAAGTGATTGCTGCCGAAGAATAAAAAACACACACAAAATCAAAAGCGCAAATTAGAAACAAAAGGCATTTTCCAATGTAGCTCAAACAAACGAAAAATGGAACAACAAATTTCCAAGCAGCAATAAAAACCAAGAAGAAGAAGAAGCAGAAGAAGAAGAAGCGGGGGCAAGAGAAGAAGAAGCAGAACTAACGGTAAGCAGCCACAATTTCAGAGCAGGAGCAACAGGAGCCGAGCAGGAGTCAAGCGGTCACATATTACGTATACGCCACATTGTGCAGCATAATGAAAAGCCTAAGCGATGTCGAGGCGCCACAAGCGCCCCTCACAGAACAAACAACAACAACAACAGCAACAACAAATGGCCAACAGAAGCAGCAACAGCAACAACAGCAGCAGCAGCAACAACAGCAGCAACAGAAGCCTAGCAATGGACATGCCCATGGCAATGGCAATGGCAATGGCTATCATCAGAATGGAGGCGGTCGTCGGGATTCGACGCAGGCTTTCACGCCGCTGCTCGCCCAGCACAATAGCACAAATGGGGGCGAGGGGGCGGGTGAGGCGCTGGTGGGCACACCCACAACACTGTACGAGAGCACGCCGAGCAACAACAACGAATGGAAGGCATCGGAGGACATCAACAATCTGAAGAACGGGCTGCTCAGCAATAACAATGGCCACAATGGCCACAACACTCACAACGGACACAGTCTGCGTGAAAAGTATGCACACGAACAGGCGCCACTAACTGGCGGCTATAAGTTGCCGCCACGTGGCAGTGAATCCGAGGAATCCGATTTCGATTCGGATTTAATTGGCGGCGGTGGTGGCGGCGGCGGCATTGGCATCGATGATGGTGGCTCCAATTGTGGCCTGTTTGGGTGTCGACCTCGCTGGGCGCGTCGCTTTGCGTCGACGCATGTGTTCATGGTGGTGTTCCTGCTGGCGTACATCCTCCAAGGCATGTACATGACGTATTTCGTGTCTGTGATCACCACCATCGAGAAACTCTTCCAGATCAAGTCGAAGACAACCGGCTTTCTGCTCAGCGCCAGCGAAATGGGTCAGATTAGCACAGCGATGCTACTCACCTATTTTGCGGGTCGAGGACATCGTCCACGTTGGATTGCCTGCGGCATGGTCTTGTTCTCGATTGCAGCATTTGCCTGCGCCCTGCCGCACTTCATCTTCGGCGAGCAGTTGATGCAATCGAGTGTGTTTCTGCAGCCAACGTCGACGTCTGTGTCATCGATGTGGAGCAATGCCACAAATCCGAATCTCTGCCAGCTGGGGGGCAATGGCACACTGGCGGGCAGCGAGTGCAACGAGCAGCGTCAACTGGAGCAGGCATCACACACCAAGATCACGGTCATTGTGCTCTGCATCTTCTTTGGCAGTCTGCTCAGCTCGGGCATTGGCCAGACGGCAGTGGCCACCCTGGGCATACCCTACATCGATGACAATGTGGGCAGCAAACAGTCGCCCATGTATATGGCGGTGACCATTGGCATGCGCATCCTGGGACCAGCCTCCGGTTTCATTGTGGGCAGCTTTTGCACACGCTGGTATGTGAACTTTACCAATCCTGGCTTCGATGCCAGCGATCCACGCTGGATTGGCGCCTGGTGGCTTGGACCCGTGGCCATTGGCAGCCTCATGCTGCTCGCCTCCATTGCCATGTTCTCGTTCCCCAAGCAGCTGCGCGGCAAGCAGCAGACACAGGCTGCGGCAGCAGCAGCGGCAGCGGCGGCAGCCAATCCAGCGCCAGACAAGGAGGAGAAGCCCAAGCTAAAGGGTAAGCCTGCTCTAGAAAATACTGAAGGATCAATTTAAGATTCAGTTTTGATTAAGTAACGGCAGCTGGAATTGTGGAAAGCATTTTTATATGAACTTAAAATCACACTTTAGATTTCCCAAAGACTGTGCGACGTCAGCTGAGCAATGATATACTCATGTTCCGGACGGCATCGTGTGTCTTTCATCTGCTGCCGATTGCCGGCTTGTATACGTTTCTGCCCAAGTATCTGGAGACACAGTTCCGGCTGGCCACGTACGATGCGAACATGATAGCCGCCTTCTGCGGCATCCTCGTCATGGGCATTGGCATTGTAATCTCAGGTCTATTCATATTGAAGCGAAAGCCGACGGCACGTGGAGTCGCCGCCTGGATTGCATTTACGGCGCTCGTCTATTCCGCCGGCATGATCATACTCATGTTCATTGGCTGCAGCACCAACGATTTTGCCGGCTACAAGGCAGGCGATGCCAACAGGTGTGTGTTTGTCTTGAGTCCTTGATAAACCAATGATCAATATATTTTGTTCATCTCTTTCGATTCCAGTCCCGCCATGATAGAGCCCGCGTGCAGCACCGCACTCAACTGTACCTGTGATAAGGAGAATTTCGCGCCCATCTGCGGCACCGATGGCAAAATGTACATCTCGGCCTGCCATGCCGGCTGCAGCAGCTCCATGCTGCGTGCCAGCGACAATCGCACACTCTACTCCGACTGTGTTTGCATTCCAAATGGTATGTCATATATATATAATATATAATATATATAAATATAATATTATAAGTCATCATATGAAGTAATTTTTTGATAAGTCAAATCATTCCTCAATTTAAATCGTCGGGAAACCTCTTAACTGTGATAAGCTCAACTAACTCCGCAGGTTCCAAGATTTGTCTATCCTTTCTTTGTTTTATGCCTCAGATAGAGATCTATTTCGCTGGACATCTTAACGTTTTTTTACTTTCCTATTATTATTAAATAAATACTCCAACATTTATTTATTATATTCTTTATTTTACTTTTGATTTAATTTTAAATTTTAATTTAATTTCTTCCTTTTAATTTTATATCATTTAAATTGTCACATTAATTTGTAAAATAAATACATTATTTTTTGAGATATTCCTTTAAGGATTTGGGCATATCCATACCAATGCCATATATACATATATATATATCATATCATATATTTTAATCAACGTTTTTCATATATATTTTCTTCTAATTTCAGTTGCTGAAGCTGTCAATGGTTACTGTGATAATAACTGCAAGAACTTCATCTACTTTATATTGATTTTTGCCATTTGCGTATTTATGCATTCCACCTCCGAGGTGGGCAGCATGCTGCTCGTCATGCGCTGCACACATCCTAAAGGTAACCTGGAATCCCCATCTTCCCATTAAATGTACCCCAACTAAAATGCAATCTTCTTATCAAATAGATAAGGCCATGGCAATGGGTGTCATACAGTCGGCCATTGGCCTATTTGGTAATGTTCCTTGTCCGATCATCTATGGCGCTGTGGTGGACTCGGCCTGCCTCATCTGGAAGTCAGTGTGTGGCAAGCATGGCGCCTGTTCGCTCTACGATGCGGACACTTTCAGGCAATACTTTTTGGGTAGGTTCTTCAAACCATTTCCAATTACATCATCTATAATAAGAACTTCCCCGCTTTTCGCAGGCATTACGGCTGGCATAATGTTTCTAGCGTTTCTCATGGATCTGGTCGTGTGGCAGAAGGCGCATCGCATTGACATTGCCCCAGATCAGCCGGATGGATCAGGGGCAACGGGTGCGCCTGCCACCCGCCTGGATGTCTCCGAATCCAAGCAGCCCATAGCACCGCCACCGGATACGACGGTCTAAGCGCAAAAAAGTAATAGAAAAAAAACTACTTCGATGCAAAACAAGTACAGAAAAAATACACACATTGCAAGATTTCCAATAAATGTTTACCTTAATTGTTAATTAGTTATCATTTTGTCTAGTTGTTTAGCCTAGTGCAAGAGTTATGTATTTAGTTAAGTGGCAATTTTTGGACTCAACGCGATGAGCCCGATGAGAACAAAACCTCATTTAAAATTATAATGCGCTCATACATAAAATATATATACATACATATATGCAATTGTATGTCAATGTGTACTCTTCGTGTAAATCTCAACGTTATAGCATTATAGAAATCTGTCTATCAACATCCTGTGTAGCGTTACATAATACAGTAATTTTACAATAAATTTACATATGCGACCATAATATACAAGTATACAAAACAAAACAAAAAAAATACAAACAAAACAACTATATGTAAAACGGCAAAAACATTTATTATATACACAATATGAAATCTATATATATATATATATATATATATATATATATGTGTGTTTTTATGTATGTATAAACATTATATGTGTATATGTATGTACATTTAATATATAATTGCAACCTATCTGTGGTAGTTAAATTTTAGTTAAAATTCAAAATAAATGTATAAGTTTGTCATATAAATCAATACGAAAAGAAATTAATGGAAATATAAATTATGTTTAAAGCGTAATGGATGTTTTATTATTTTTTAATGAATGAAATGAATACACGATAAGAGTTGGCACAAACTATGAGCTCATCTGAAGCTATTTATGTTATCCGTTTATTTGAATTGGGCGTATTCTGAATAAAAAGAGAACATTCACTCAGTGATTATATAATTTGTGCTCACACAGGAATAGTAAACAATTTACAAAGGACTTCCACACAACATCTTTAAAAAGAACAACTGACAAACTGGCTGGTCTTCGAATTAAAATGAACCGACTCGTTTTCGATATCGAAATCTATCGATAACATTTACTGTTTGCAGATCAATAAGCATTAACAGAACACAGCTCTGTTAAGCGAGAAAGCTTTATTTGCTGAGAGTGCAGCGAAGAGCTTTTCTTTTAGATAATAAATTGTTTACAAACAATCAATAAGTTATTAACACGAGACAGATACGGCTACCACTCGAGTTTGCAAGCGTAGCATTGGTATAATGAGCATACCACTGAAGCACTTCAAGAAAGGTGAGTCAGCTAAAATGTCACCTTTAACAACTATCACATTGGGAACACATTCCACCTTGATAAAAAACCAGTTAGAGGGAATTTCACAACTAACTTCATACGTCATCAACAGGTACGGCAAAGCCGGAATTGCCCGAGGATGGCGTCTTGCGCTTCTACCTGATGCGCTTCTGTCCGTACTCGGAGCGCGCCTCATTGGTGCTGGCCGCCAAGCAGATACCCCATCACAAAATCTACATTGATCTCAGCGAGAAACCCGATTGGTATACCGACTACAGTCCACTGGGCAAGGTGCCGGCCATTCAACTGACAACCGTCGAAGGCCAGCCGGCTCTGGTGGAATCGCTCGTCATCGCCGAGTATCTGGATGAGCAGTATCCAGGTCGGCAGCTATATCCCGCAGATCCCCTACAAAAGGCTCAGGATAAGATACTTATTGAGCGTTTAGCTCCAGCTGCCAGCGCTGTTTATCCATTGCTATATACCAAAGATCCCCCAGCTGAGGCTTTATCCAACTTTGAGCAAGCCTTGGATGTCTTTGAGCAGGAGCTTGGCAAACGGGGCACACCCTATTTTGGTGGCAAGCACATTGGCATGGTGGATTACATGATCTGGCCGTGGTTCGAGCGTTTTCCCGCTCTCAAACTGGTGCTGGCCGAGAAATACGAGCTGGACAAAGATCGCTATGCGAAATTGTTAGAGTGGAACGAGCTGGTGGCTCAGGATGAGGCCATCAAGCAAACGGCGTTGGACAGCCAGATGCATGCTAAATTCATAGCAACTCGCAAGGAGGGAACACCCAACTATGACGTGGCCTTTGAAGACTTGTAAAAGACGTGGATTGTAGTTACTGTTGCTGAGAATCTTGCTCGAATTATGCAGAATTGTACTTAAATAATTCTCAATTGAAAACTGTAAACTGTAAGGTCAGCAAATAAGTTTCTTGAATGTTTGCGGATTAAGGATAAGGCACTTTATTTATCGTAATAATTTAGTGAAATAATAAGTGGAATACCCCTACTCCGCATCAGGCATCCTTCACCAGCAGATTGTAGTTGGGCTTGCCTGCGCTGCGTGTGCGCAGAAATTCCGCTTGAACTTCGGCCTCCATGTAGAATGCCATCACGGCCGGATCACGTTTCATTCGTGCCAGCCACTGCGTCTATATATAGTCATAATATATAGTCATGAGTCCCGACTAGTAGATACCCTGTCTAAGCACTCACCAGTTGTGGAAAACGCTCCGCATCGTAATTGTAATCCTCGCCCCGTTGCAGCTTGAGCAGCTCCAGTCGCTCGCACCATGGCCAGATCATGTAGTCCAATATGCCCGTCTGTTCGCCGCCAAAGAATTGTGTGGCACGCCTATTCAGCTCATGCTCGTAGATGTCCAGCCCCGACCAGAAGGGCTCCAACTCACCGCCATCGGATGCCTTGAAGAATGCGCCGAGCACGGCACCAAACCGTTCGATGAGCAGCTTCTCCTGCACCTTCTTGAGCGGATCACGTGGGTAGAGCGGACGCAGTGGATACTGCTCGTCCAGATACTCACAGATGAGCAGCGATTCGGTTAGCACCGGCGGACCCGGCTCTCGCACCAGTTCCAATGCCGGCACCTTGCCCTGCGGATTCTTGTCAAGCAGCCACTCTGGTTTCTCTGTGAGATTTATGTAAATGCTGTGATAGGGTATCTGTTTGGCATCCAGCACAAGATGCACTCGCTGAGCGAAGGGGCAGAAGCGCATGGAGTACAGCCGCAGTATCCCATCCTCGGGCACATCCGGCGTCGGGGAGCCTGCCAAGACAGAGAGAGAGAGAGAGATTGCTTGAGAGGATCAGGGCAACTGCTGCTGATTGCTGCTTGCCTTTAGCCAAGTGCCTGCCGCTGCTCATGATGTGTGCGAATCAACTGGTGACCAGATCAGCTCCAACTCGCCACTATATAAAGTGACTGATTCGAGCGCCCTTCGCTTGTGGGTGTGGATTACTCGACTGAACTTGGTGGCCATGTATCAACGATAACCTTTGCGGCGTGTGGCATACATTCTAGTGGTAGATACATACAGTGAAACCTGCCTAAATGCAGCTAGCAGAATTTAAATGTTCATTAGATGTCTGTCTTAATTTATAGAAACTGATTTCGTTTAAATTTCTTATTTTTGAAAAGACTTGTTAATAAAAAATGTTTTAAAACAATTAAAAATGATTTGAAAACAATTAAAAATGATTTAACTACAAATATAATATAACTACAAATACAATATAATAAAATTTGGCACATATTTAATTAATTTCTACTGATAACGACCGACACAGAAAGGTGCAAAAAATAATATTTATTAAATGAAATAAAGATAACAGCAAAAAAAATTTAAAAGTTAATTAACTGGAACTTCAGCATAAAAATTCCCAGTTTGGTATTATAGAATATAAAGAAAAGTATTAGGAATTCCTAATTCTTTCCATCCCAAAGCCAAAATCGAAAAAACGGCATGAATAATTGCAAAACTGATTTAATCAAAGTTTGAGTTCACATTTTAATACTTTGTATAAAAAATACACATTATTTAATTGAACAGATAATCAAGAATTTCTTAATTAAAAACAGTGATTAACTGGCACTCAGGCAAGTAGATCGTAGTTTGGATTGCCGGCTTGACGGGTCGTAAAGAATTCCACTTGATCTTCCGGCTTGACGAAGAACGATTTCACCACCTCATCCTGGAGTAGGAGCTCGATCCAAGCGTTCAGCTTGACAAAGCGCTTCACATCGTACTTTTCCTTGAGGACGTGCTTCAGAACTGGCAGACGCTCGAACCAGGGCCAAATCATGTAGTCCACAAAGCCCGGCTTCGAGCCACCAAAATATGGTGTACCACGCCTGGCCAGCTCCGACTCAAATATATCGATGGCTGTCCAGAGATCATTGACATCCCCAGCATTAGTCAAAGTCTTATAAAAAGCAATCGTGACAGCACTGAAGCGCTCCACCAATATCTTATCCTGGGCACGCTGCAACGGATCCTTGGGCAAGAGTGGACTCTGCGGATACTTCTCATCCAGATACTCGACAACAATCAGCGATTCGATGAGCGACGGCTCACCCTTCTCGGCGACCAACTGCAGCGCAGGCACCTTCAGCAGCGGACTCACATCCACCAGCCATTCGGGTTTCTCAGTGAGATTGACGTAGATAGTGTGGTGTGGCACCTTCTTGGCATTCAGTGTCAAATGAGCTCGCTGCGCAAATGGACAGAAGCGCATGGAATAAAGGCGTGGCAAGCCATCATCCGGCAACGCCGGCTTGCTAGAACCTGAAAGCACATTATCATAACATGATATTGCAAATTTAAACAACGGCTACACAATCAGTATGTGATAATGAAATTGCTGAATAACTGGAAACTTGTTTTTTTTTTCAAGGTCTTAACATAATTTTGACAGCGATTTTATAACCTACCTTTGCCCAAATGTTTGCCAGAGCTCATAATTAATGCTTGAAGTTGAATACGTGCAAAAATATGCGTTTTGCAAATCAATTTAAATACCACTTTCTTCGTACAAGAAATGTCAACAGACTGGCGCGAATGACGAACAGATACTAACAGGGTTCGTTCTCTGTAAACGTGAAAGCTTCGAAAGCTCAAGCTTTTGCACACTCTTTAGTGTTGACGCTCTCGGAGAGCTTATTTAAAAACGAAATCTTGTGTTGTTTATTATGCGGTTAAAACGCTTCTCTTTTTTTTTTACTACATATTCGCATTTTAGTTGTGTGTGTGTGTGTGTATTTGGTTGTTTATGAATACACGCATACACACACACACACTTACGCATACGATTACTTATTTGGTTAAGAATCACGAATCACGCTGACTTGTAAATATATATTTAGTACATATATATTTGTTTGTATATATTGGGGAAATTGTTCTTTACAACTTTTTGACTTTAATTGAATTGTCAACTACTAAGTACACACATTTAGATAAGTAGTTTGTTTTTGATTTGTTTTTAGTTTTTTGCTTTCTTGCTTTTCTTCGGCGGCCATAAAAAAAATTAACTTATCCTATTTACAAAAAGGCGTAAAATCACTCTTGCAAACCAAACAAGTAATATAAATATATAAAAAAAAATATAAATACAAATGCAGCGGCAAATGCTAAATACAAAATATATTCGAAACACTATACAAATAAAAAATCGATTAATAAATTACAAAATAAATAAAACACCGCCACACTTCATATTATAAAAAAAGCATTCATTTGACATACAAATTTGACAACTTCTTCCGCAGCTTACAGATAATACGATTCATCAAAATGAGTTATAAATATTTATATATATCATCGATTTATCACTAATCAAAATGTTTTCCAGATTATTACATTTAATATATGCTTAGTTTGTAAATTGTTCAATTCTTGAATCGTTTTTTAATTGCGCCTTGTTGTTCGCGAGTGGGGGGATTAAATTTAAAAACTACATAGATTTAAAAATACTACCGAGTTAAATTGTTAATCGTATGTTTTTTTTTCCTTTTTGCTTTGCATCGTTGCCTGACGATCCCGATTCTAAGTTTCGTTTACAGTTTCGTTTTGGTTTTGTTTTGGTTTTTTTTATGTTTTTTTTTTTTTTAGTTTTAGTTTGTTGCTTTATAAAATATGCTTGTATTTGCTGCATTTTGATCACGGTTCTTGCTGTTTCGTATAAATATTTTTCATCTTCTTTTTTTCCATATATATATATATATATATTTTTTTTTTTAATTTTGATTACTGGAACGACTTGATTTTTTTTGAAAAAAATGTTCATCTTATTGCTTCTCTCACTCGTGGCCTGACTAATGGTGGTCTTGTTGTTGTTCTTGCTGTTAATGGTGTTCTACTTTGAGTTGTTTGTTCCACTGTCCAAAGTGGATTCATGCCTGCGATGAGCTGGCGACCACCGCCAGGCCCGGCGACGCTGCTGCACCATTCCCATTATTGGAGCTGCTTCGACTGCTGAGTAGACTCTGTCCCCCCTGCCGGCTGGAATTCATGTACCTTCTGTGGCTGGCAGTGTCTTGCATTTGGCTGACGGATGCCGTTGAAGAGCTATTGTTGTTGCTGTGAACAAGTGAACAGAGGTTCAGCATATGCTCGATTAGGTTTGGGCAGCGACTTTAGGACACACACCCCTTCTGTTCGCCATCCTTTTTGCTATTGAACATGGCCAGTTCGATTTCCGTGTGCTGACTGTTCATGTGACGCACCCACTCCGCGGGCGTTTCAAAGGAGCTGCAACAAAATACCACAACTTAAATATTTATCCAACTAGTGAGGGGAAGGTTAGCAGGTTGAACTTACGTGGAGCAGAGATCACAGAGTAACGTCACATGATCCATATTGTTTTCCTGTTGCTGTGAATGCGAATGAGGAGGGATGGTTGGATGAGTTAGGGTCTTGGCCAATACAGCGGTTGCTCCAACGGCACTCACCGACACTCTGCGTCGCTTCTTTGGCACATAGGTCTTCAGCGCTCTCAACGCCAGATTGCTGCTCGTTGTTGCATTGATGCTATTGCTGGTGCTGCTGCTGCCAGTGCCACTGCTGCCACTGGCCGGCTCGGCAGCATGGGTGCCCAAATGGCGAACCAGCATTTTGGTATCTTCAAACGATTTCTGACAAATCTCGCAAACGAGCAGCTTGAAGTTGTTGTAGTCGCGTAACGTGTGCTCCTCGGACTCATCCGGCGGTGTGGCACTCGCCTCCAGCTTAACGGTGTTCATCTTAAAGTCCAGCGGCTGTTTGGGCGACAACGGCGCCTCCTGACTGTGCTCGTGATGGTTGTCGTTGGGCATCGATGATGTGGGATTGTTCGACCAATCTGTCGGCTCCTGTTTGATGGTCAGAAAGCTGTGTGGATGCGGCGGCGGTGTGACCAAACGAGGCGCCACTGACACCTCATACGACTTGACCACATGCTCATAGTGCGGCCCATCAAAGTACTCGTGAGCAGGAGCTGAAAAGATCAACGGTTTATATACGATTGTTGTCTGTTATAATCAATGAGTTTACCTCGCTCACAGGAACGTTCGCGGTGCAGTCGTCGCTCATAGACCAGCCCCACATCCTCGCGATCCCGTTCACATAGTGGATCCTCTCGATCCCGATCATATTCCGAGCGGCGCAGCGTTGAATCCGCTGACTCGTTTGAGGGTGCAGCCAGCGGGCAACTGTTGCAGCCAACTTCTGTGCAGATGGACATCGTAGGTGGTGCTGGTGGTGGTGGTGGTTGTGGCTGTGGTTGGGATTGGGTTGCGACAGTGCTCGCTGCGGTTGACTGTGGTAGACTCTCGACTTGTGTGGCTGCGGCATAGCAGCACTTATCCTCCGGATCGATGGCCACCTCCTTGTTAACGGAAATGCCATGCAATTTGCTGCTGCTCGCCACACTCAGCAGTCCCGTATGGCTGGCTATCTTGGGTGACTTCACAATCACCGGACTATCTTTTGGCATTACGGAAGCGCCCAAGCCGCGAAACTGCTGCTGTTGATGATGATGCAGATGTTGTTGTTGTTGTTGTTGATGCGAATGCGGAAGCGAAAGTAGAGTATGATCGAGAGTATAACGAGCTGATCCGTTGCTGCTGTTGCTACTCCCAGGCTTATTACTGTACAGATCAGCGGGGAGTTGTGTGGACATCGGTGGCGGTGGCGCCAACGATGATCGTGCGCCATTTGAGACATACAGTGCACTCGGCTCACGTTGATGATGCTGCTGCAGGTGATGGCCATGGGAGGAGCTTGTGGCGCCACCACTTGAAGTGCTGGTGCGACAAAGACCGCGTATCTTTAGTATCTCGCCGCCACGCAACACCTCGTTGAGAATGTCATTGGAGACGGTCGCCTCGCCACTATACATATACTGAACGAGTATCTGTATGGCACGATGACTCAGATCTGGCGGAAGCACAATGTAGAGGACGCCGTTGGGCGCCTGTATTGGCGCCGTTTCGAACATGGTGGCAAAGAACTGGCTGCAGGAGCTCAATATAAATTTGTGCGCCGATATGCCCACAGTGGGTATATCTGAATTAATGCCATTATTGCTATACGAACTGTAAAGCATAACGTCTGCAAATTTCTCATTCCTTAGAGAGAGAGGGAGAGAGAGAGTGTGGAAGTGAGTTAAGTTATAGATTCGCTGCAAGTCTCTATTGCTGTTGTTTACTTACTTGTAGAGCGTGGCAATCGAAGTGTTCAAATAAGACACATGCGAATCCCACTTTAGGTGATAGTTTTCGGCAGCCATCTCTGCGACCGCTTAGCGTTAGTTCAACGCCTCGAATGCTGCAACTGGCGTCAACTAACTCCTTCTGCGTGCTAGGGCATGGAAAACAAAATCAATAATAAAATCGATAAGTGGCGCGCAAACATTTAAACATCTACCCGGTGAACGTTGCGCAACACTGCGCACGCACATACCTATCTATTGCCTAACTATCGGTATATCGAATAGTGTCTTATGTTTTTGCACACAGTATGCAAAAGTGTTTTCTTTATTTTTATTTTAATAATGTCCACAAGTCCAGAATTTGATATACGCCTCATTGAGATGGTGCGTGCCAATCCCAGCCTGTACGAAAAGGATCTGCGTCAAGCACCCTACTGCACACACAGGAAGCGGAAAACGGAACTCTGGTGCAGCATTGCAACATCACTAAAAACCGACGGTAAAATGGAAACTATAAAATTAAAATCTTCCTTTTATCTGTTAACAACTATTCGCAGTCAGTGCATGCATAACACGCTGGAATTATTTGAGAGAAAAACTGCGAAAGGAGCAGCTCAAGCCTAATTCAGACTGGAGTCTATTGCCAAAACTACACTTTATTCGACAGCCTAAACACGGAAGCAGCAGCAGCAATCATCACAAGGAGCACCAACAACAGACGCAGACAGTGAATCCCGTCGATTGGTGCGCCCTCAGTCCTGGACAGCTAATTGAACACACCGTGGAGGACGATATACTGCAGGAGGCAATGGATGAGCAGCATATGACAGCAACAATTGTTATTCCACCTGCAACAACAACCACATCAACAACAACAGCAAGTTCAACTGGCGATGACCCCATGAAGCGAATTGAGGCTTTGCTGCAAGGCTTGGGCGTTAATCGCTCCAAGGCAGAGAAGAAAATCCTTGCTTATTTGTGCAAATGCAATTTGCGTGCGCTCAACGAGGAGCAAATCGATGATATATTTATTTAAGCCAAAATGTCAAACAAATAGAAAAAAACGCACTGATTAATTTTAATATATATGTCATGTGTAATGGATTTTTGGGTTGGTCGCAAAAATCGAAGTCGGAAGCCAAAAAACCAACTCCTCCTATGACGCAGTTAGTTGAAGGCGCCTCTTGTTGTTGCTGTTGGTCAAAGAGTGCGCGCGCAAGCAATAACATGTCCAATAACGATGTCTGGGAACTGGGTGGGTGGCATTTGGGTGTTTCGGGGTTAGACGAGACGCCAAACAAGGCATTTAGTTTATTAATTTGTATGACTCCTGCCCTATGCCGTCGCCATTATAGACAGAAAACCAATGCCCACCCCTATCGACCCGTTATCAGCCCCCGCTACTCAACACTACTACTCTGCCAGTTAATATGAGCTACTACTAATACTACTACTACTATTGCTGTTGCTACTGCTGCTGCATACTCCATGCCCTGAAGCCGCCACCTTTCTATAGTTGATGTGGTAGGTAGTAGTAGCTGTAGAGCGCATTAACACCACATTATCGATTGATTTTGGGCAAAAAGCACGCACAAAAATCGATAAGCATGCAAAGGCAATGCAAATTAATATAGCATGAACAGTTCAAAATGTTAAACGATTCATTAGCTGCACAAATTAACCACAATGTATTTATTAACTTTCGTCTTATTTTTTTTGTTTATTGCTAATAAAGGTTTTCAAAAAAATACGCGCCTAAATCTCAAATGCATTTGTATGTGTGGGTGTGTATTAAATATATATATATATGTATATATATATATGGGTATATGATTCACCTTTGATTTCCTTTTTGGTTCGTTCAATTTTTTGTAACGGTTGAATCCGAATTTTGGCAAGATGCTTTTCTGTTATCTTCGCGTTGTATTTGTTATTGTTATTCCTGGTTTTACAACATTTGTATGTAGGCACAAACGCACACACGCACGTACAACGATAACTGTTAACTGCGCAGCGCGTCCAAAGCTCTCGCTTGTCAGCGAGCTAATGGCCACGGAATAGGACTTCAAACCTGGTCCTGGCTACCAAAAGAGCGCCGCACACAAAGGGCCAGAGAGAGCCGTGAGAGAGAGAGGGCGCGTGTGCACTCACGTGCGCATTGTTATTGTTGTGGTTGATTTGAAGTTACAGTCACACACACACACACACTTGCATTCAGAAGGGGAACGTAAATTGATTTTCTTTTATCGATTTTTTATTGCTGGCAGTTATTTTCAAATTGGCTGCGACTGCGCCTCCGCCTCGTCAGCAATTGTTTGACTTTCTTGCGAGAATTTCTTATTAATTTGCTCGTCTGCAATTGTTGCACTTTCTTGTGGCAATTTCTTATCAATTTGCTCGTTTGCAATTGTTGCACTTTCTTGTTGCAATTTCTTGATAATTTCCTCCTTTTCCAGCTGCATTTGAGTGGCTGTCGACGTATCCTGTTTGAACAACTCTCGCAGAAACATTGTCGCATAAACGGCTGTGGGCAGCGTAAACTCTAAAAGTAATGCCGTATAGTAGCCCGATTCTGACTCAGCTGGCTCTGGGGTGATTTCAATGTTTTGCAACTGCTCCCAATCGGAGGCAATCAGAGTGTCTTCGGGTGTTCGATAGCGCCGGAAACTCCATGTCAAATCGCTGGTTTCTATAAGCAATTTACGATAGGCACCACCCAAAGCATAGGTTTTCTCCTTGTGCCGCAGCAGCTCCGACGTTAAGCCCACCTCGGCGAGCATTTCCTTATACCAAGCGGCGCACTCGTTGCTTGGATATGTTATATCGTAGCCTGGTAGGGGCATCACCACATCCGATAGCTTGTATTTATTGCTTGCGATATCCTCGGAAGTTAATGGCCTC
This sequence comes from Drosophila paracracens, assembly GCA_035044025.1. Lineage (NCBI taxonomy): Eukaryota > Metazoa > Arthropoda > Insecta > Diptera > Drosophilidae > Drosophila > Drosophila paracracens. The sequence goes on along the minus strand of JAWNMN010000192.1, from coordinate 11,462,848 downwards.
ACTTTGCGTTTAAATATTGATTCCTCTTCCAGCACATGCCCGTCGTCATCACCATCCAACTCCTCATCCGCAATTTCTTCGACAGGCACTGACTCCTCTGATATGTTGTCACCCTCGACATAGACCAAGTCACCTGGAATCAATTTCAAGCCAAACACTTTGATGCGTCGCGATGCAATTCGATTAAAGATCAGGCTCTGATAGGCATGCGGATAGAGCAGGAGCATATTCCTTGGTATGCGACGCAGAGCAGCTACATAGTCCTTCTCGCCATAGGTGGCCAGCCCATCCAACAGTTTCTTCTCAATGAATTTATTGTTATGAAACTTGGCAGCAGCGGTTGCCGAATCGCGATTCTTCCACCACTCTTCACGGATTGCGCGCATAAATTCAACATCATTGTCACGTGGCTTTAAGATCAGCTCACAGGCCAACTTGTAGTCACTTTTGAGAAGTGCCACTCCCACTTCATAGGTAGGCACACTAGCACTGTTGCCAAAACGCTGTAAGCCATAATAGTTTATAAAGCCGCGCTCCTTCAGCGACTGCAATGCTAACTCGATGTGTTCCCGCTGCGCCGTAATATGACGCAATGCAATGCGAAAACGATTCCCGCGCAGATCGCCCAGTTTCAGTGTGGTGGGCGAGAAGCTAAAGTTACCTATGTAAACGTTGTTCATGGCACGCACAGCTTTTGCAATTGCCTCGGGAGTGCGTCGCTTGATGCTGAAGCGCTGCGTGGTCTTGGCCCGTTTATCCTTGGTGCCGCAGTAATTCACCTGAGATGCACGCAGTCTAATGGGAAATATTTGTTATTCGATATTTGTTAGATTATTGCTTTACAGGCTTACACTAAGCGATGGGCTAATGTGGCGGCCGCTTCGCTGGTATCCATATTCATTTTATGCAACAGAAAGGTGACATAATCATGGGGGAAACTCCAGCGATTGTCAGCTGTGTGAGAAGTAATTTTTTGGGGATTAGATATAGTCTTACAGGCATGCTTGATAAAATATTGTATTAAAATTACTTACAGCGACCCATCTTGGGCTTAAGGATGCGTATAATTTTCTTCTCCTCGCCATTAGAATCAGGCACTTGTTGTTCGGTCTGGTCAAGTGTTTTGGAGACCAATTTTCCCTTGTACAGCTGCTTGATTAGATGATGCAGTTGCGTGCGCTGCTCCTTATTTAGACTTGTTACATTGACATCCACATTTTGTTCACTTTTGGGATCATATTTGGCTGTGGATAAATCGGCAATTTGTTGCCACACATTTTCGTCGATTACCGTCGTTAGTTTCTCACGCCATTCGTCCAGTTGCGACTGTTCCACAGCTACAAATAAAAAAAAAAATTAGATTATTATTCTTTTAGTTAGTGGTAGCAACAAACGTTCAATTTCCACTTTAGGCACTTTGGTGTCGTTCAACTGCAACACGTGCCCCTCGGTGTCGATTTCATTCACATGGAAATCGGAGAAACGGGATTTTAGAATGCCCGTAAAACCGGCTATGTCAGCGTTGGTGAATTCCGTAATTCCCACTTGATGCTCAAGTAGTGTGCACTTCTGTTGTGGCCCTCTGTAATCAAAGCCGGTGATAAGAATAAGAAACATGGATTTCAGCACTTAAAATTCACCTGTTGCGTGGTTGTTTGGGGCCGTCGCCATTGTTACGCTTTTGGTGCTCCTTCTTTTGTTCACGCCAGTTGTGTTTGTTGTATGGTTTGGATTGGAAATTCCGACGTCCTCGTCCTCCGCGGTCTTTGCCCATATTTATTCAACGAATTTTCCGGACCAACTTTAGTTTTTCTTGTTCTTCAACGCTATCGATATATCTTTAATCCACGTTTTAATCACTTGCCATTCACATGCAAACGTAGCGACATATCGATGTACTGTCATCGATAGTTTAGTAAATAGAACAACGATGGCTTTGTTGCAAAACTTAGTTATAAAATAAAAAAAGAATTACGCATAATAAAAAAACAAACGCGTTGCTTAAATTAAACTCAAAAAGTGCAATTAAAATTGTGATAAACGAAAGAAGAATATGCTGCCGCAACTAAGTGCTGATGAGAACATCCCGCAGGTGGGGCGCAAGGTTTACATAAATCCAAATTTTCATGGCCAAATGGCGAGTGCGTTGCAGCTGCAAGGTCGACAACAAAATGCAAATACCCAAATCCACTCGTGGGATCGTCCAGCAATACACATAAATCCGCATTTTCTACAACGCCAGCACGAATTGCAGCTGCAACAACAACGAGAAATCGACCATCAGCTGCAACGGCTACAGCAACAACAGCAGCAACAACATGTTGCGTATTATCAGCAAACGGAAGCGACAATGACGCCGCCACCAGCTGCCAAAATCATCAGCAAAGCCAGCACTTGCTTGGTGCGCAAGCAACCCATCAAGACCAAAGCGACTCCCACGCCCACGATATGTGTCCAGCCGCCTCTAGTTAGTATATCCAAGCGGAAGCTCGTGCGACAAGCTGCCAGCCAAGTAAATGCAACAACAGCAACAACTGCAGTAGCCACTCCTGCAAAACGCACCAAATACAAACTGGTGCGTGCCATCTCACTGAACACCAACAGTGGCACACCGCTGGTGAAGAAACGAAGAACGCGTGACTTTGTTGCACGCTATGCATTGAGACGCACCAATGAACCCATCACTGGCAAGAAATTAAAGTAAGCTTCGTTGCAAGCCTCGTTGCAAGCACTATCCAAATTCCAATCCACTAAGCCTCTCTTTAACCTTTCAGCTTAAGATCGCAGATGTTGAAGCCGAGCGTTAACAAATGCCTGAGTATGGTCAGCATACATGGTGTTATGTACAAGAAGACGGCCAAAAATAAGCTAACCAAACTGGACGAAAGTCGTGCATCCAAAACAACAGCTCAACCCGAGGCAGCAAGTTCCAATGGTCGCACATTGTTCGTGCGCGGCACCAAGTTCGTGCTGGATCCGTCGGGCTGTCGCTTGACACGCATCCCAGCGCAGAGTCCACAGATGAGTCTGCGTCGTCGCATCGATATTGGTGGCCTGACTTACGTGTCCTCGTCGAAGGCACAGAATGTTTTTATACGCACCACGAATCATGTGTCGCTAGCACATCTCATCACGGCCAAGCAGCGAAGCATGCAGTTGCTGAATCGTTCGCTGGTGAAGACAAACATGCCGTGCGCCATCTTTCAGCGGTTGGGCAAGTGTGCGGCACACGGTCGTGGCAAATGTCGGCGTTTGCACGACAAACGCCAAGTTGCCATCTGTCCAAGGTTTGTGTAGCTTCTCCGTTTCAGCTAGTTTTTAACCAATCATTTGTTTTCAGCTTTTTGCGCGGTGAGTGCACCAAGGCGGATTGTCTGCTGTCGCACAATGTGACGCTGGAGAAGATGCCTGTGTGTCGTTACTATTTGCGTGGTGTTTGCGTGCGCGAGGATTGCCCCTACCTCCACAAGAAACTGAGTCGAAAGGCGGAGATATGCATTGATTTTCTACGCGGTTATTGTGCACGAGCCGCTGATGTATGTTGTATGCCGATAATTGGCAATGATTCTTATTAACTCCTCTCACATTTCAAGTGCAATATGCGCCATGAGTTTCTGTGCCCACAATTTGCGCGTAGCGGCAAATGTGACCTGACCAACTGCCTCTACTGCAAACAAATGAAGAAGCTGGCAGTTAAACGGAAACCCAAACCTAAAACCAAAATCCCCCACAAGGTGCAAAGTCCAGTTGAGGAGATGCCCAGCAGTTCACGCTATTTCAAGTGCGAAGGTGATAAGTGTCTGCCGGAAGAGCTAGAGCATGCCCAGGACGTTGAAGAACTACTAGACGAAGAGGAAGATGCTGCAATTGGTGGCAGCAGCAGCAGCAATCTGCGCCAGCGACCCAAACTGGGTGCTTTGCCTGCATTTATACCACTGGGCGAGAAGTGATCGTGATCCATGCGACGGACTTGGACAAACGTTTCAGGTACAAATTAATTTCCTTAGGTTTGTAGTTAAAATTTGGCTTAAGTTTTAATTCCCTTAGTAATTAGGTTCAAAGTAATTCAAATAAAGTTCTCGCTATATTCAACAAAAAAGAAAAAAAAAACAATTTGAATTTGGCATTTAACCAAAAAAATAAAAGTCTATTCTTATTTAAGAAGAATTACACTCTTAATAAAAGTAAGTTATAAATCTAGAGCTAAAATGAATGATCCTCATCCTCTTGCTCCTGCTCCCCGTCCTCGTCCACACTATCTTCGTCTTGCACATTGCCGTACAATTCGATTTTGCTGTCGAGAAAACGAAAGTCTTTCAGAATGTGCAACTTGTTGCTGAAGCCAGCAATCGACATGAATTTGAAGGGGTTCATTTGCCACACGGACGAATAGCTGGACGTGTGCTCGACGGGAATGTTCGCCTGCAGACTACCATTGAGCGTATAGAATTGCACATGATTGTATTCGCCGCCAATGAGCACCGAATCATCGACAAAATCGCACATATGCACGGGACCGGGAAAATCAAAGGCACGTGTGAATTCCACGGTACGCAGATGCCAAATTGCTGGACGTGGCCCACCGCCGCATATTAGCCAATCATCGTTGACAGAGACGGCCCCAATCCATTTGCCCCAATCCGGACGCAGCAGTTGTGGATTCTTGTACGGCTCCAAGATCGAAAGGGGTTCCTTTTGTTTGTCGCTCCAGAACTGCACAGTACCATCCTCACCACTCGAGTAGAGGCGTCCATCCACCTGGCCGACAACGCAGTGAATATAGTCCGTGTGGCCTCGATACTCCCGTGCGATGCGCCCATCCTCGAGGTCTATTTGATAGGCGATGCCATCGCCACAGCCAGCATATAGGGTGTCCGTTTCGCTGCATACCCAAAGAGAGTTGACATCGGGTACTTCAACTGCATCCACTGGCATGGGAATTTTGATTTCCCACGCTCGCTTTGGGCTCAACATTTGCTCCTCCTCGTTCCAGGGCAAACCATAGATGATGCCAATGGCGCCAACGATTAAAAAGTCGCGATGGAATGTCAGACAATTGATGTCCACATCGGAGCCCTGTTTGAATACCTGCAGTTTGCTCGGCGGTTCCTCTGTGCATTTATCCAGTTCCTTTAGACTAAAATGGATTCGTTGTTCTTCTTAATCAAATCAAAAACCGGTCAACAAAAAATTCTTTTACCTGAGTACGAAAATATCGCCAAACAGATTGCCCGCGAAGAGGTACTTCTTTGACGTTGATATGGCTTGAGCCAGAACATTGTTATAAGCACGTTTCAGATCTCTTTCTTTCATTTTTTATTTATAAATATCCCACAATGCAAACAAATAAAACGCGTTGTTTACGCCGAAAAGTTTAACATTTTCTACGATGTTATTAGCAGCGCGCACTGAACGACAGCTGTTCCATAACATAGTTTTTTCAGTACCGATAGCTCGATACTTTCATCAGTGTGGCAACTTCTCTTCATCTCCGTTATGTTGAGAACTTAACTCAAATGCAAATAATTCGAATTAAAAATTCATCATTGATTGCAATAAATTGTTTGCAAGTCACCGCCCCTAAATAATTACCGAATTACCCTTAAAAAATAATGTTGGCAATCAATGACTTACAGCACAGTTAGGAATTTGAGCCATAAATTTGCAAATCCAGTTTCGAAAAAGGCGTTTCTGCTATAGCCAAAGTTCAGTGACATGCGAAACATGTGCAAAGGTGAGCTGCTTAATATACTGGCAAAATCAACTCGATGAAGTTTGTTCATCTAATTGTATGCTTTGTGTTGTAAACAAGACATTAACGCTAATAATTTAAGACCCACCCAAATCTAAAATTTTTTTATAATCACAATTTGCCATATCTGTGTGCAATTATTGATCGCGCATTTAATTAGATTATTTGTTTTTGTTTTCTAATTAATAGCTTTATCGTTTATTGTATCTGTTCTAATTTAAATGTAAATTTTCAACAACATATTATATATCGATCGCTTTTGGGCGGCGCCAAATTGTCGTTTTATTAAATCAACAATAACAAAAGTGTACACATAAATGCCACACGAGCCGCAAGCGTTAGAATCTTTGTTTACTAGCGCAAAATTTAAAACTAAATGCTGTTTTCCAAACTTAACCCATTGCCAAACGGATATCAAGTTTTTTAAGTTTTTTATTTTAATAAGGGTCTGAATAAAGTCGCTGTGACAAGTTGGGAACTTGACTTATAATACGAATATAAAATTGACTGAACGCTAATTTATTTTAATGATTAGTTTTAACAACTTTCTTCTAACGAAAATTGATATCTTGATAAACAATGTTTTTATTTTAATATTGTGTTTTATTTTTTCTTGGAAATACCAGTCAAAAGACAATAACTGCAGCCGTCTGGCGCCAATCAATTTCTTTGGCCTCGTGGCAACGAACATAATTTTTGACTAATGATAAACGTGTCTGAATCTGATGATCATAAGTTAAATAATTTGCTTTTGCCACACTCAAACAAAAGCGGTTCGTCACGGGTGTTTATTACTGACGATTGGCCCAGTATTTTAGTGTCATGGGAATTCCCAAGCGATTCAGATATCTTCCCCAACTTCTTGGCGGTTCTTTCTTCTTTCTTTTTTTGCTTATTAACTTTGAACAAAATTAGTATTTGATTTAGGTTTGGTGCTCTCGAGCATAAAATGAAACCAATCCAACCGGATTTGGTTTGCCAACAACGTATTTAAGCATTTAAGCCACTCTCTTTGGGTTTTTGACAAGGGGAATGAATGAAGAGGGGTTAGCAGAGCAGACCCGAATTGCTGTCACTGTATTTTGGCTACTGGTTCTACGCGTCACTCAGCCGCTTAACATTTCCATTTGATTTTGAATGTTTCGAATCGCTGTTGAGGCTGACGTCAACGTTCGATTTGTTATGGTCATTTTTTGTGGGCGGGTCTCATCAAAGCCAATTAAATGCAGTCTTTGAGGCGAGGGGTTAATGCACCTCCAATGTCGGTAGGTGGTTCCACATCAGTTGATCTACATTAAACTCTCGGCATTTCCAAATTAATCGGTCGTCAAGGCCAAGCACTTTCTCCGACAAGGTAAACAACATTTTGGCGCCAGTCTTAAACTGATTAGCTCAGTTGTTGACAAAAACCAAAAAAAAAAAAAAAAAAAACAAAGAAATAAATAACAAAAACCGAACGCAAAATTTCGGTCGGGTGTTTCCCTCGTAAGCTATTTACATGTTTTTGCATAACATTTAAATCAAATTTCAAATAAATCTTCGTGGCTTCTGGCTGAGGAATTTGTGCGAACAATTACCCTTAAGTCGAGTAGGCCATTAATAAAAGCAGTTAAATAAAAAATTTGATTTAAATCGGCTTAAATGGAAATTTTATTGCACCTCGATCAACCAGTTCGATCGCAAAAGTGAATAATGAGCGCAAATCAAGAGCTATATACTTAAATATTTTTTATGATGTGCCGAAAACTAATTGATGTCTGCCTTATCTCGTTCTCCGTTCTCCATTCTCCATTCTCAAATTTCTAAAGAACGGGAAATTAAATCCCAAATTCTTCATTCTCTGCCTATAAACTATGCACAGTTTTGCATATTTCCTGTTCTACTCTTACGATTGTATAATCCGCAAATAAATGAAATGATCACTAACCTGTTGTAAAAAAAAATGTTCAATTTTCACACTTAATGCCCCATTGAGTTTATGGCATTACTGTTAACTGTTCAGTTTTAGCCATATGTGTGAATTGATGCTAAGAGTCCTATAGAGTATATACATTTTTTAATAATTAGCAAAGCCATATTTAACATTTATCAAAAAAAAAAAAGTACATTTTTCGTATCTTTCCTGGCCGTTACACTTGTTTTTATTGCGGTTATTTGTTTTTCTTTTTTTTTCGTATATTTAGTACATTTAATTAATGCGGCAGACGTCGACTCACGTCTCATCAGCAACATTCCAACTTGGCGCCAAATCAATTAACTGCCATTTCGATTTGAATTTGGATGTGTTGATTTTGCTTTTGTTTTCTTTTATTGCGTAGCTAAGCGAAAAACTAGTAAACTTGCCGAAAATAAAAGCAAAAACATTTCTTGACTCAGCCTCTTAAAAAGTATAACTTCATTTGCATAGTTATTCGCTTAGATATTTACAACAAAAACCATAAACAAAAATATTGATTCATCTTTTGATACTAGTTAGATTCACAAGAAAGTTGTGCCCCAAAAATTAACAACTTTGGAGTTAAGGCGTAAATTAATAATTAAAAAACGCTAAATACGATGGCGCCACAAAAAAGATTTAATAAATACATTAATCGGATTCCCCGTTTTTTTTTTTTTTTTTTTTGCAATTTAAAAATGCGCAAAAGAAGCCACTTTCCAAAAAAATTAATAAATATGGAAAAATATCTATGGAAAACAAATAAACTGTCATATTCTAAGTTATTTAAACGATATGCATAATTAAAAACGTATTTGTGACTAAGCCAAAACCTAAAAAAATTCTCCGGCAACATGGCACCGGTAAGACCAGTTCCCCTTTGTGTATTCCTAACTCTTCGCGATCTTATTATCAAAAAAATATATACATATTTCCATGGAATTTAGCTCATTTTTATGGCCCTTATGGGACATCCGAAATATGCATATTAAAGTTGAATAAAAGAATAAATCGCACATATTGCCAATTACACAGAAGCAGGAATCCAGGCAAGAGAGCCAGAGATTGGGAGTTGTTGTTTGTTTGATACGATGAAATCGACTTTAAAACGAGAATTCTTACGACTTGTTTGCTGTCAAAATAACAGGCTACCGCTAAAGTCGACATCGTCATCCGCTCAGCATCCAACAACAAACACGATGACGCAGAGCTTTTGAGACTGAGACCGAGTCCAAGTCTGGCGACTGGCTGCGATCTCTCAGCTCAGCTCAGCACAGATAGATAACCGGCAAAATATACAAAAAAAAAAACATCTCGTTGTTGTTCCGACGACGTATAAAATATCACGACATCATCAGAATGGATTTAAACTGAAGCGAACGTTTGAGGCGTGCAGAAGCAAAAATACAAATCGCAAAGCATATTTTATATTGATTTTAAAAAGAGAATTGTGAATGATACTTGAAACAAGTGCAAGTGACAACAGCAACAATAACAACAACAATAGCAACAATAACAACAAAATGCATATAAGCAAACAAACATTGAGTTTCAGTGTTGTGGGCTTCATTCTACTGGTCGTGCTGTGTCGGATCGGATCGAGTGCTGGCTATGCCATTGGTCAGGCCAAGTTTGGAAATATCGAGAATTTCCCCTATCAGGTGATGCTCATTGGTAAGCAGTTGTGGCGCAAACGCATCCTCTGCGGCGGCACATTGCTGGACCGACGTTGGATCCTCACAGCCGGCCACTGCACCATGGGCGTCACCCATTTCGATGTCTATCTGGGCACACGGAGTGTTGAGGCCACCGAGCAATTGGGTGGTTTGGCTTTGCGATCCAATAAGTTTATTGTACATGAACGTTTCAATCGGGAGACGGCAGCGAATGATATTGCGCTGGTCAAGCTGCCCATGGATATTGCATTCACGTCGAGAATTCGTCCGGCGGCGTTGCCGATTCGTCATCGGATGGAACAGTTTACGGGCATGAGTGTGGTGGCCAGTGGTTGGGGCGCCATGGTCGAGATGACGAATTCGGATGCGATGCAGTATACCGAACTGAAGGTGATCTCAAATACCGAATGCAACGAGGAGTACGATGTGATCACAGCCGGTGTCATGTGCGCCAAGGGTCTTAAGGATGAGACGGTCTGCACTGGTGACTCGGGTGGTCCACTTGTTCTCAAGGGCACCCAGATCCTTGTGGGCATCACGAGCTTTGGACCCGCCGATGGCGATGCTGGCGGTGGCTGTGAGCGCACCACTATTCCTGGTGGATTCACCCGTGTCACACACTATCTGGACTGGATCGAGAGCAAGATTGGCAGCCAGCAACGTCATCAACAACAACAGCATCATCCACAGCATCCACAGCATCATCAGCATCACGTTTATCGCGATGACAATCTCATTTAAACTAAGTATTTAGTGATCTTAACTTTGACTGAAACAACATCGTCTAGCTTTACAATTTATATTTGTGATATTTGTAGATACTCTTCTCCATTAGCTAATTTCCCAAAATTATTCATGAATTTGTTGCTAGTTTGTAACTATTTAAATATATCTATTATTTATTCTAATTGTAAGTGGATAAAAAAAAATGTTCAACCTCCACATCTTGTGAGGTGTCCAAAACAAATAGAAAGCAAACAACAAAACGTTTGCAAACAAATAAAAAATCAAAAAAGAGTTGAAAAGATTTTTAACAAAACAAAAACCAAAAAAAAACCAGCCCGAACTTCTTTTTCTGCTTGTTTTTTGCAGCTGTTTTTTATTTTAGTCATGCTGGTTTTTAGATATCGGAATTCCCGCGAGATTAGCGAGATACAAAAAAAAACTTTTACGTTAATTTTCACCAATTTAACGTTTTGTTTCTTTGCTTTACATAATGTTTGATAATTTGATATGGCAAGGGGAAGGGGGGGATTGACAGTATTTTACATAAAGCTGAAATATTGACTTTACACTTGAGATCTTCAGCGAGAACTTCAAAACCCACTCCAGTTTTGGCCACTTCATCAGATGACGCAGTTCCGTAATAAAAGATTCCAAATGATTCCATTCTCTTCTTTCAAACAACCACAAAATGAACTGGAGACTGGCAATAAGATGACTTTCAATTTTATATTTCTTTTTTATTGGTTTGTTCTTGTTCTGTCATAAATTATGTCACTCGAAAACTAATGCATTGCAACGGGATTTATTTAATGACAGAAATTCCAAAAAATATATATCGTTTTATATAGAGCAGCAATTTGTCGATTTGAAACTGACCAGTTACCAAAGAGAGTAAAGTAATTATATTAATTTTATACCTTTGCTTAAATATTGTTGATCATGTTTGAACCATCAGTTGAAAATTAAGATTTGATCATGTCAAAATTGCAATAGCTCTGAAAATCCTGAAACTAAACTAAACTATATAATTATAGCATACTAAAACAAGCCCCCTACTAAATACTAGATTTCAAATAAACTGGTTATTTTCACTAATTTGTTGACTGTTTCCTAAAAAGCACGTGGCGTCTACTTAAGTCAAGGTAATTGAATGTGATCTTTTCTATTTGAAATGACCTTGAGTTTCTCTATTAAAACTTACATTTAATTAACAACTTTGTTAACTAAATAACAAATCGTGATTGTTAAGATTTGCATTTTTTGCCAACAAGTTCAATTAAAGCAAATTTGTTATATAAAACGATTTGGAGAACACAGCTGGAGAGTAATTAAAATAGTTAATAATAGTTAGTAAGCCTTTAAATATTGTAGTATTCGTATTCAGAATCAGCTTTATTGTCGCATATATAAATAACTTAGAATTTGAGAAGGGTTCTTTTTTCCTTTGGTGTTTGGTATTTGTTGCTTGTTGCATGTATAATTTATATTTAGTTAAAGCACTTGAGTGAAACGTGCTCACAACATGTCTTCAGATAAAATTGAAGCTAAAGCTCGTAATCATTAGATAACAATCGATATTCGACTAATTTATACTAAAATATTTGGTGTTAAGCCTTCATTTGTGTAAAATGTTTGTGCAGTTGGTTGCTTAAAAGAGTGCTCTATATCAAATTGAGGTTTGGTTACGTTTCCTTAGCACGCTTTGGCAGATCTTGCCTTCTTTGCCATGAGGCAATCAATGGCTGTAATTACTTCCATAAAGATAATATCGACATCACGCTCAGCATTGATCTGTAATACACAAATAAAGAGACAGTTAGCAATGTTATATATACATATATGTATATATAGGTATGTATATACCGTTAGCGTTTTCTCAGAGTACAGTTCCAGAATGGCGCTGGTATTTTGCTTGAATGTGTTCAAACGGGACCGAATTGTCGCCTCATTGTCATCGGCACGTTTCACCGCAGCAGCAGCAGCACGCGCCATGATCCGCTTCACCATCGTATCCTCGGCGCACTCAAAATAGATGACCAAATCGGCTGGCGCAATCTGTTCCTCAAAGGCAACGCCCTGGTTCTTCTCGCGCGGATAGCCATCGATAAGGAAACCATTGGAGTTGCCCTGCGCCCGACTAATGGCCGCACTCAGCAGCGACAGCACTTCCGCATTGGGCACCAGACCGCCACTGGTCATGGTCTCCTGCAGCTGGCGACCCTTATCCGAGCCGGAGGCAACCTATACACAATTTAGAGGAGAGAACACGTTTAAACTAATTTCTTATTATTTTATTTGATTATTATTACCACTCACCTCATCGCGCAACAAATCGCCGCTGCTCAGATGCGTAAATCCGTATTTCTCTACAATTTTGGCGCATTGTGTGCCCTTGCCACAGCCCGGTCCGCCCAAAATCCAGATAATCGGAATTTCAGACTGTAAAATAGCAGATAGCCATAGCAAAAAAATGGAAGGATTAGTAGTGCAAAGAATAGCTAAAGAACAACAACTACAATTAGCCAAGTTAGTCGATTACGAAAGCCTTAGTCGAGTTAGGAGAGCAGAGGTTTAATAAATATTCTTTTTATTGATTTCATTATGATTTTTTTGTGCATTCTTTTTAGGGTATTTTTTTTTGCAGCCGCCACAGTGCATGCCAGAGACATCGAATTGTATATATACTACAATAGTGTATATTATGCCCAAAGGACTCGCCTGGATGGGCTTACTTACAGCGGCTTGTGCCTTACGCAGTTGCTCCGCTTTCTCTTGTTTCTCTTGGGCCTCCCTCTTCATGGCCATTTGGTGACACATAAATAACTAGTACACAAATGGAATGTGAATAGAGGCATAGTGGCAATACTTAGAATTTTTGAATAGGATTAAGGTAATCAAAAGCTTCAGCAACTTATTGACTACATATTTCAATAAGTCAATCATTTATGACTAGGAATTTTTGTATCGAAAAACAAACAATTGCGAAAATTGGGAAGAACATATACCTATCTATACTTATACTTCTTTTCCGCAAATCATACATTTTAGTACAAAAATGAAATATATCTCCTATACTTAACTAGGGTGGTTTTTAAGAAAGGGGAAATCACATTTCATAAGTTTAATATTTTTTGTGGAAAATTTAACTGCACTTAAGTATTTTGTTACCGAATTTTATACGGGCCACTGACCCCCCTCAATTTCCCTGCCCCTCCCTTACACACTGTGTACGCCCTTGATAGTTAATATGTAGTTATTAGTTTTGTTGGAATTTCGCCAAAAAGAAAAGCTAAAATCGAATCCAAACGAAATGTTTGCCGCCAACTTTAGTATACACAATTAGTACAGCCTTCAAAATACGCAATATATACACGATATAGTATATATAGTCAAAAGTTGGGTACATATAAAATCTTAGTAAGCAATTGTGTGTGTGTTCATAATGTGTAAGTTGCCCAGTGGCATTGATCTTGAACGCATTCAATTATGTACTCGAGTGTTTCGGTTTTTTTTCTTTCTTTTTTTTGGTGGAAGTGAGAAGGGGTCTTCGATTTAGATCAATTATTTATTTTATCTATTTCACATCAGTTAACGCCTCATCAATTAGTTGAAGCACTTGTTGTGCTTTCCATTTGCTGGAAAACTTTTGTTCGAATTGTATAAACAATTGTAGTGAATATGGTGGCTGCCTTTAATACAGGCCCATAATGATATGAATTTGCGGTGTGTGTAGGCGTTCTTTATTTTTTCACTCTATTTGTTTGCGTATATTATTGCTATGTCTATATATATTTCGATTATATATATGTGTGTATGTGAGCCCACCTCCTCCCTGGTGTCGTTTCGCATGTTCCGCATTGTCGCACCTAACGAACAATTCTTTCAGAAATGTTAAAACAAAAATAAAATACAGCAAAGTGGCAAATCACATAGATTGAATGAAATACGTGTGGATTTGATAATGTACAGGTTGTTTTCTTTTTTTAAATAAATTTCCAACACTTGCGCATAAATTGGCACGAGTTATTTATTGAAATTTTCTCATCATTTTGAAAGCATTGTGCGTGAAAGAAATTATGTTTTTTCAAGAGCATATCATTTACGTAAGTTGATTCAGTGACCTATGAATGACATTTGCTAGGATACGTGTACCTTTCAAATATGAATCAAAGTTTTCCATTCCACAGCTGTTAAAGTTCCCAAAAAAAACCAAAAGCGCTTAAAAATTCACACGCATACACACGCACACACAAGGCACTTATAAAACCAAAACGGAACTAGAGGAATTTTTATTAAACCCGACGATCATATAATTAATTTAATTTAATTTTTGGTGCAGGAATTCCATGCGTCGCGACATTGTGTCGTCGTCGCCGTAGCCTAAACAATATTTAACTAACAAACAAAAAATCAAGCATACATATTATGATGACTGACTAGTTCGGCTGGAGATAAACTCACACGCACGCACACACACAACTAAACGGCGACTTGCTAATGAATCAAGACCCGCCAGAAATTCCTGTGTCGCCAGCTTCAACCTGTTCGTCCGTCCAATATATATGCAAATTTTTAAACTTTGACGTCAAAATATAGCCCGGCTTGGAATGTGAAATTTTGGTTATTTTGTTGTTGCTGTTATTGAGTTGTTCAGTTATTTTGTTTGCTATTGTTATTGTTTTTGTTGTGGGAATTTCACAGGCAAACCGTACACCGGTTACCGGTTTGCCTTTAATTTATATCAGCTGATGACAAGCAAAAACACAATAAATAAAAACAAAAAAACAACGTCTCGTTTGTAAGTTTGTTTTTGCTTGTAAAAGGCAGCATGCTTGGCAAAAGAAATTGCATCAAGGTCAAGTGGATAGGAATGCAGCTGCAACGAGCTTTTCAGAGCCATTCAAATCCGAAGGTCAGTCGAGCTGACTCGAGGATTGCCCTACTCTAATCTCTCAACTAATCGTCTTGATTCACACGTACCAGTCCAATTTAAATGCATAGTGAAAGCTATAAATTGCTTCAAAATAAATAAAACTAGTACACACGCACGCACACACACACACACCACACACTCACTCACCATGATGATGTATATTATGTATATACGATTCTGCGGTAGTGGGCCTGATTGTAAGCAAATCGCGTCAGGTTTGTAGTTGATGGCTGTAAGCTTTAACTGTTTGTTTTCAATATTAACAGTTTTATTGCTTTTACAATAATTAGCGGCAGACACTTTTCCGTAGTGGCGATTTTCCACCCTTAATGCAGCGTGTGTCGAGAGCGACTGAATGCAAAGCTTTTGCCTATTGGCTAACGGTTTCAAAAAGCTATTGCCGCGCAGCTTTGCGGAAGCTTTATTTACTTGTCGTTTCTGTGTGCTTATAAATACAAATTTCTGAAAAAAAAAATATAAAATGTTGGGGCAACATTTTGATTGTTGTTTCTATGTTGTTGCGTTTCAGGCTAGTCTTTACGGCATATAGATATAAAGATACATGTATATATACAAATGCAGCATTAGCATCACCAATGATCCCCAACGATGTAAGTTATTTTATAACCGTTATGCAGGCAAGTAACCAAAGATCTATTGAAAAATATTGAGATTGATAAACTTTGTAAAGTAAATCTAACCTTATAAAAATGTTATTTACATATTTTATAAAGATTTGCTTGAAGTATGACAAATTTTGATTTTATTTTCAGCACGGGCTGCCTTACCACATCCGCGCTGCCTTTATACGTACATTGTATAATTATTATACGCAAATCATACAATTATCGCGCATTTTATGCGCCCGTGCATATAAATTAACAGAAATTAAATGTACAATTTATTGGGCCATTTGGGCAATCATCAGCTGATATAATACAGAAATGCTTGAATTTGTTTTGATTCGCTAACGGAAATGACGAGCAGAGGCGCCGCATGTGTTGACTGTTGGCACCAACACTGAAGAAGCTCATCGTGTGTTGGAAACGGTTCATCAGTCGGCAGTATTACAACACTAAAACTGGGCAACTTTGGCGCACTGCGCCTGAAGCCTTCGTTGTGCAAATGCAAATCAAAGCTAATCTTGAAATTACGCAATTCTTTGTTTCTTTCGTTGTCATCGTCAGTCAATTGCAGCTGGATGATATCCAATTTTTCAAAGATCTCTTGAAATTTCTTATAGCTAGGTTCAGCTTTTAGATGATTTATAAGGCTTTTGCTGGGTTTTTCGTGACAGGGTCTTTTACTCTGCTCGTGTGGCTCTGATTGTGCTTTGCGTTTGCGTGTCTCAAATTTGAAATCCAAACTGTTATCATCCTCGAGTGTCGTCGTCTGATGGCTCATAATTTGCTGCTTGACCTCAGACATGCCGTTCTTGGTTGCATTATAAAATGGCGAGTCTTTTATGTGTGGAGGCACTGGCTTATTGCTCAGCGCCTCATCCAGTAAAGCCCAAATGCAATGCTCACTTGTTATCACAGCAGCAGTTGATGTTGATGTTGGTGTGTTTGCTTGATGCTTGACAACAATGTATCCAGCGCGTGAGAGTGTTGAGTAAACCAGATAGTTGTTAAACTTCTCGCTGGCTGCCTCACCCAGGAGCAACACATAAGCCTGCTCCACGGAGACAATCATTTCGCAGTACTCCAACTGCAAGCGATTCTACAAGAGCAACAATTAAATATAATAATAAACAGATATATCACAAGTATTGCATATTGAGTACACACCAATTCGAGCAGAAATAAGGCCTCGTAATATTCTAAATAGAGTTTACCATGTTTGCTATAGCCAAAACTTTCAAATTTACCATCTTTGCGCAGGACCTCAGCAGCCTGTTGATCCTCGTGCCATTGCGCTACGGCACGTCCTGCCTGACGCTCAATACGCCGTGCTGACAATTGTCGACGTAAATTGGCTGCAATATTAAATATTTTATTTTCCCTATTGCCAAACATTTGACATTCTTACCATAGGCATTGTTTAGCTCCTCTTCCTCAGCTGAAGTGCCTTCAATGCTGGTTCGCTTCAGACCGACCACAGGCGTTTCAACTTCAGCATGTCGTTCCACAATGAGGTCCGTAGCACTACAATTGGCCTTGTTACATAAAAAGTCCTTCGCTTATTCACAACGCACCTTAAAAACTCTCTTTTCGATGTAATTTCAATCGAGTTCGCGTCGTCCATTTTGCAAGTATCACTAACAGCTGTTAACCGCAGCGTTGCCAGACCAATTGCAAATTACCACGCTCGAGCGGAACAAGTTCGCTGTGGAACCACTAACCAGTTCGCTTGAATTAGCTGCCGTTGCAATAACTATAAATTAAGGTAATTTTTCATTGAAAATTGTATATTTAAAGTCTACTAAATATTTATTTGGGTTGGTTAGTCGATGCAAACCACAACTGCTGCCTGCTGACACTAATTGAAACTTGTGCATAAGACTACATTAAACGGAAGTGTTTTGCTTACATGCACGTTTTTATTTTTATATGTTTTCCGTGATTTGCCATACAAAAGTCTCTCATTTGGTAATAATAAGCAGACGATTGCGACATTACTACCGCAACATGGACTGCACGGAACTGTTGCCACCTGCCTCGGTGCGTGGCATGAATGTGCTGCAGCGCGCTGAGTTTCAAAAACGTGTCCAAATTCCGAGACTTCGAGTGCCCGAATCGCAGGTGCAGCGAGTGATTCCATTGCTGAAGAAGATGCTGCTTAAAATGGAGCATCTGCAGCCGGTGCGTGCAGTGCCGAATGCACGTGAAATACTCTTACACCCATTGCCCGTGAAAAGCTGGCAATCGCTGCCCGTTAAGGAGCTTGAGGAGCAGCATGTGACGGAGGCAAATTTCTGTCATGATGAACTCGAGTTGAGCTACGAGAACTGGACCGCAAATGAGATACTCAAAAGTGTGCTGCCAGCGGATGAGGAGGGACTCACCTCCTTCTCACGCATTGGACACATTGTACATCTGAATCTGCGCGATCATTTGCTGCCCTATAAACAACTCATAGGCGAAGTGCTCCGCGATAAGTTGCCCAATTGTCGCACTGTGGTTAACAAGGCGGCCAGCATTGATAACACCTATCGCAACTTTCAGCTGGAGCTGATATGCGGCGATGCCGAGTATCAGGTGGAGACCAAGGAGAACGGTATACCCTTTGAGTTTGATTTCTCGAAAGTCTATTGGAATCCACGTCTGTCCACCGAACACGAACGCATTGTCAAACTCCTGCAGACCGGCGATGTTCTCTATGATGTTTTTGCTGGCGTCGGTCCATTTAGTGTGCCCGCGGCCAAGAAGCGCTGTCAAGTGCTGGCCAACGATCTGAATCCCGTTAGCTATCACTGGCTGCAGCACAATGCCAAACGGAACAAGTGTTTAGCCCACATCAAAATGTTCAACAAGGATGGACGCGAGTTCATACGCACAGAGCTGCGTGAGGATTTACTGCAGCGCTGGAAATCGCCTTCAGATAATGCATATAGCATTCATATTACGATGAATCTACCAGCGCTAGCTGTTGAATTTCTGGATGCATTTCGAGATCTATATACAGAGGAGGAGCTGCCCAAGGATCTGAACTATCCGACAGTGCATGTCTACTCCTTTGCCAAGGGCGAGGACACAAAGACGCTGGTGCAGCAGCTCGTCGAGCGCAATCTGGGTGCAACGTTGGATGATGCGTTGCTGCAGGGCATCAGTTTTGTGCGTAATGTGGCGCCCAACAAGGACATGTACAGGGTGTCCTTTAGACTGAACCGTGAGCTATTGACGACGCCTAAACAGACAACGCGCAAGCGTCCTTGTTCTGAAGAGGAGGATGTCTTGGCAGAAGCAGCAGCAACAAAAGTGAAATGCATTTGACCAAGTTAACAAATAAAGAGTCGATTATAATATAAATGTCCGAATGTGTTAGAATGTCTGAAGAACTGAAGAATTTATCTGTATGTAAAGGGAACAAACATCTTTCACATCTAAAATGGATTCACCTCAAGATTATATCCAAATTAATTATTTTAAATGATTCCAAATTTAATTCAAATAGATGATTTGACGCATTTTCCCAGAGATATCAGCGTTAGAAAAAAGTAATTTTAATCCATCCATCTTAAGCCATGTCAAACTATGGTTTCATCTCTAGACTGATTCTGATTTAATTTTTTTTTAAATACTCGTATGTATCCAAATTTACTCAAAAAAGTATTAGACACTTGTATCCTTCCGCCTCTTACAATTACCATTTAAAGTGGGTGCAGGTTTCTTTATTTGTATTTACAGCAACAAAATGGGTCGCAACAAGGCCAATAACAAGAAGGGAGCGGGAGCAGCTGCGAGCACCGGAGCTGGAGTCGCCAAAGCATCAGCCAAGCCGGCACTCAATAAATCCAAAAAATCCAAGAATGTGTTCAAAGTGAACACCAACAAGGGCACGAAGAAGCCCAAAGAAGTGCAGGGCAAACTGAAACAGGTGAGCCAAGTCAAGAATCCTCCAAATCGTAAGTCAAAATAATGGCAATCGTTTGATTTTGCAGCTGAAGGAGAAAGTAAAGGCCAAGCAGGAGAAGTTGGATGCAACGCTGAAGGATCTGCATAAGGATATGGTCGTCAAGAAGCCAAAGCCAACAGTGACGCCCATAAGGAACAGCAGAAAGCCACCGGCCGATGCCACCAAGGTGACCGATACTCTGGACAAGCTCAAGTTCTGAGAAGCAACTGGGGCCAAATGAATACAATCTGTTAATTCTGATAGTTCAAAGGTTATACAAATATATATTAGATATGTTGACAACAAACACAAAAAAGATAAAAGCACTAGACGACAATGTCGATGACAGCCGGAACTGTAGGCGAGGGCGTGGTTGTAGTGGTGGTAGTGGTAGTGGTAGTGGTCACAGCATTCCAGCCGAAAAGATTGCGCACCAGGGTATCTAGTTGGGCCGTGTCAATGCCCTCCGCCTGCAACTGGTTGAGCACCGTTTGAGTGCCGGGCAGGGCCAGCCAACGTTCGTAGACGACCTGAAGAGCCTGCACTTTTGTCCAGAACTGGGCAAAGATGCCATTCAACTGCACCTTAGCCTGAATGGTGGTACCAATGGCGTAAGTTGGGAAGTACACCTCTAGTTCGTTAAGGAATCCCTGCCAGCCGAAAACACTGCCCGACAGATAGGGATATTGATTGAGCAGAGTTACGACCATCTCCAACTCCTCGACCTCGAATGTGCCCCCGGATGTCAACAGCTGCTGGCTAACCCATTGACGTAGGATAATCACTTCCGGTTGGGAGAGTAGACGCCAGCGTGCCATGAATCCTGCATTGCTGTTCATGATGCGCACAAACGCCTGGAACTGGCCGTCGTTGATCAGATAGCGTATAAACAATTGGTTTATTGGTCTGAACTGCACCAGGGCAAAGATATCCGTAAGTTCCTGTCCCAAATCCATTGGTGGTGGAACGACTTCTACAGCTGCTCCACTGCCAGGCGGAATGAGAGCGGCGCTCAGGCCACAACCAATGCAGAGCAGCAACAAACAGGCGTATGTGGCACTCATGTCGGAGACGATGTGGGAGTTGTGATCTGTAGCAATAGAAGCATCTGGTTTTATGCACAAATCTGGCCAACTTCTGGCCTATTTGCCTATTAGATTAGATTATTAGTGATTTTGCCGCAGCAGCCGTATGTTGACTTTTCAACTTACGTCTGTATCCAATGCGATAAGAAATTGGCCAACTGTTCGAACTATCTAAAGTTCTGCAATTTTAATCTTGTGACCGGAACTAACTAAACGGACGGATGAGTGATTTGTTTTTGTGTGCTTTATTCCCAAAGTAAATTACCAAAAATCCAGTGGACCGACAATGAACGTCAAACGAACACAATTTGATAATAATAATAATAATAATAATAGTAATAATAATAATAGTAATATTACCGCAACACACAACGAAGGGGTGCTTAAGTTAAGTAAGTTATTCATTCTTATAGTCGACCGATTCCCAGCAGACAGAGCCATGAATGGAGCTATATACAGACTTATCTTGGAACAGTTACTATTTTAGTATACCTATTTTAGTATTAATATAGAAATAGAGCTAGAGAGCTCAAGAAACATTGATTTATTCTTTGATAAGGATTATTCATTCAGAATAATATGAAGAACTTAAGCTTTTCATAAATTAATGGATTATAATTATATGATCTAAGCAAGAAAGAGAGTTCTCAACACCCAAACAAAAAAGAATATTACTGATGGGATCTGCAAATGATCATTCGATAAACGAATTATCCATTAAAAGTTCTCCAGACTTGGAACAGAAAATGGAAAGACTTAATAACATTTTTATAACGAAGAGAGATTATAGCAGCAGGAAGTCTCAAGTCCCTAGCAAAAAGAAATTATTATTATAAATAGTTCTCAAGTTTAGAACAGAAAATTAAATGAATTGATTGTTATAACAAATTTAGCTAAGCAGACCTCCAGAAAAATATCTCTAAGACCATCTATCAGACAAAGTGCTCCACTTCACTTAGTTCACCATACATAATATCTGTGGAATCGGTTAGCTATATGCCTTTTAGCAAGATTACGTATACGTCTGGGGGTATTTGCATTAAAGAAAGTTCGTTTCCAGGCCGAACTTGTGTGACTTAAGCTTAAAATACAAGTCGATACAGTGATAAGAGCTAACTTAACCGATAAACTGATAAACGCATGACGTCAAACTGTGGGATTCCCTCCTAGGCACCATCCTGACCCTTGCGTCGCAGCCAGCTGGGCATATAGCCACGCAATGCCTCGCCCAGCTGGCGATAGATCATGAGCGCCAGTATGGGCAGAACGAGGCGTGCATCCTTGAACAGATAGACATAGCAGGCCACCAGGAAGAGCACCAGATCCGTCGAGTAGCTAAGTGCAGAGCGCACCTTCTCATGGGCCTGCTCCTCGGAACGCGATTGCAGCAGCGCCAACGTTGCCACCTTCTCGAGCATCTCACGATCGAGGGCGGAAATGGAGGCGCTTTCCAGGGCGAGGACATTGGAGGGGGGTCGGGTCAGCGAGGTATCACGGGAACGTGTGCTCGAGGGCACTCGCCGTTTGATGACACGTTTCACTTTGACCAGCCGGGTGCGTCCGCGTGCATCTGGACGCGCCTCGACCATCTCGCTCATTACACTCTCCGTGGTCGCATCCGAATCCTGTTTGTGCTTTGTCTTTGGTGGCGGCACAATCAACACCGTGGGATACACCGGCTCCTCATCCTCCACCTGCAGCTCCTGCTCCTGCTCCTGCTGGGGTGTCTTGTGCATGGCATGACTACTGGCCACATCGCGCACATGGACTAGCTGCTCCCGTTCCGAGATGGACAAGCGACGCTCGCGACTCACAACTGGCGGTGTCAAAAGCTGTTGTTCCTGATCCTGTTCGCGTCGATGCTGATGCTCCGCGGCAGCATTCTCATCGTCCTCGTCATCTTTGGTGCTGTTGCCCATGCGCTTCAGTTCATCGGGATCGAGATAGAGCGGCTTGTGGTATTTGTGGGTGCTGCTCACCTGACGCACCAGATCACTGTAGTGATTGACAGCTGCGTGCGCTTCATCCTCCATCAGTCGCTCCTCCTGCTTGCGACGCAGCTCCTCCTCCTCCTTGAGCTTACGTTTCGCCTCCAGATCGGCTGCAATTGCCGCCGCATTGGTCTTCTCCAGCGGATTGGATAACTCCGCATTGGCCTCGGTGTTCTTTTCGGTGGCGCTGCGTTTATCCCGACTGAAAAAGGACTTGATGCCCTTGGCCAGATCCTGTTTCAGACTAGAGCTTGGCGCTGCAACCGGAACGGATGCCGGGCTGCTGGGAACGCTTGCCTGGATGCCATTGCTATTGCCATTGCCATTGCCAAAGTCAGGATTACTAATAGCTGGACTGCTGGGCTGGGTTGGGCTGGCAGATTGCTCCACATGTTCGTTGGACGAACGCTTCAAGATGGGCTTGGGCACAAAATCCGGACTGGCTAGCGGCATTGGTCGATTGAGCACAACGGCTGCCTGCTCCGGTGTCGGAGCACGATATGGTGTAAAAGTGCCGCCACCCATGTGGCGCGGATGATATGTTTCCAGGTCGCGGGGACTGGGCGAACGTGTGCGCGCCAACAGCTCCATTTTGAACTTCTCAATGGAGTCCTGATCCGTACTGGCTGTGCTCTCCGTATAGTCGGAGCCCATATCGTAGCCACTCTGCTGCTGTTGCAGCTGATCCTCATCCAGATTCTCATCCATTTCCTCGCTGTCTTCGGCTGTGCTCTCCGTGCGATCCTCCTCCTCCACATCCTCCTCCTCCCGACTGTCGCCGCCACGGAGCATCAGAGTCGTGCTGGCGCGTGTTAGATTCTTTAGATCCACCATGTTGACATTCTCCCGGGAATCCCATTTGCGCCCCATGTGCGGCACCATGTCCGCCGACTGGCGGCGTAACTCGCTCCTCCGCTCGAAAGATGCCCTTTCAGCCTCCGTCATGGATCCGAGACGTTTACGCATGTTGCTTGCTGGCGGCACGTTGGTTGCGGCTGCGGCAGATGCCTTCTCCTTGGCCTTCGATGCCTTGGATGCCTGTTCCAGTTCGACGGCCTCATAGAAACGTGCCATGGCCCGCTCGTATAGCAGCTCCGTGGAGCTGACGGATCGACGCAACGGGAAGGTCGTGTGCAAATTGGTAAACTCCAGAAAGGCCAGATCCGGTGCCGATATGGATATCGGTGGCGGCTGTATGGCGTCCTCCAGTTCCAGCTCGAAGGAATCTTGCTCTTTGAAAGAGAGGGAGAAAAGGATATGTTAATTGGAAATTTGGGATCACCGGGAATTGCACAAATTGTGATGATGAAATTCCTTTAAATAGCTATTCAAACAACATCCTTAACAGAGCGGGGAGGTTAAAAGTCAAGCGATATAGCAATAATAATTCTGATACGAAAAGTTTATGAATTTCAAACACAATATTTTGAATTTAAAATTTAATAAAGTTTTCGAAATGTATATATTTAGAACAGATAATTTAAGAAAAAATGTGAAATTTTTTAATTTACAATACCATATTTTGATTTAAGTGACTTTTCAAGACAAATTTCGAAATAAATATACATATATTCGAAAGCTATAAAAACACATGATAAATGGAAAAATCTTAAATTCATGAACATTTTGAATGAAGTAATTTTTGATGATCATTTTAATAAAGTTTACGAAATGTGTAAATTCAAAAAACTATAAAAACAGATGAAAAAAAAAAAAAATTTATGAATTTAAGATAAATTTAATACAGTTTTCGAAAATGCTATAAAAACAGATGATAAAGGAAATCAGAACTTAATATATAGTGCATTAAATATGAATTTCCGATATGATATTTCTGAACAATTCCAATTTTCCCAGCGACCTGGTTATTGGAGGACAGCACTTACTATCTTTATCCTTGACTTTGCTGTTCTTGTCGAAGACCACCAGCATGAACTCATTGCTGGTGTGGACCTCGTCATGTTTGTCCGCTGCTGGCTTCTGGAAGCGCCTCTTCGACACTGGCGTCGTTGGCTGCTCCAATGGAGGTGTTGGTGGCGTCTCTGGTACGATTGGTTCTGGCACAGTGGGTTCTGGCTCGGGTGCACTGATCTCAATGCTGGGCAATTTCTCAGCAATGCTGGCACTGGTCGCAATGGCAATGGCCAAAGCAGGCACATTCTTGGCTGGACTCAGAGCATGCGAGGAAAACCGACGCACATTCTGATTGACGCCCAGTTGGACGGGCTCCGCGCTGCGTTGCAGAGCCGGCGTCGTCTTAATGGGACTCTTGCGCAGATTCTGTGGCGGCGGAGGAGGAACACGCTCCAATTTTGCTTGCGGTGGCTTCGGCAGTGGTTGTGGTGACTTCGATGGAGACTTATCCTTGGGCTTGGGATTGAAGAGCTTCAGAGGCAAAATTCCGGTGGGAGATTTCGTTGGCTTCTCCTGCTGCTTATCCAACAGGGCCGTTGTGGTGATCACCGTCAGATTTAGCTTAGGATTGGAGCCGGGTCGACTGCCAGCTTGAGCCACTGCTGCAGAGTCGGCGCTGCTCAGCGACGGGCTCTTGCGCACATTCATCTTGAGCGCCTGATCCGAGGTGCCATAGGCCATCTCATGGCGCAGCTCCTCGCTGTCCACCAGCTGTGGCTTCGGCTTGCGTGCACCCCGTGGCGATTGCTTCGGTGAGGCGGACATGCTCGTCCCCGCATCTGCATGCGGACGTGGCGGCGATAATGTCTTGCGACGTGGTGGTACCGGTTTCGATTTGTCCCCATTTCCATTGCTGCTGCGCTCATCGCCAGCGATTTTGGTGGCCGACTTGGGCTTGGTAATGCCACGCTTGGGATCCGGTATGAAGAGCAGCTCCGACTCCTGCGACGGCTCACTCAGTCCATAGGGGTTCTCGGCCTTGACGCGAAACTTGTACTCGGATCCCTCGATCAGGTCGTGGAGTGTGGTGCTCAAGGCACGCGTCGTTGCCGCCTTCAGCCAGACATTCCACCCAATTCGAAAGTATTCCACAATATAGTTGCCAATCTTGCAGCCACCGTCATCGAGTGGAGCTGTCCACGACAGTGTGGCTGACTTGCCAAAGGACATGTTCAGACGTGGAATACCGGGTGCATTAGGCCTGGCCGTGACAGTGACCAGAAACGAGGTGATATCTTCGCCCAGTCTATTCCAGGCACGGACCATGTACTCGCCTCGATCCGCACGCTGCACATTGTCGATCTTCAGCAGCGAATTCTTATCTGTGTTGATCACCTCAAAGCGACCGCCCGGCGAGATGACTTCACCCTCATGCAGCCAGGTGATGGCGGGCGGTGGCTGACCAGCCACGCCCACCTTGAGACGCACCACCTCCTCCGCCTCGACGATGAGGCCGTCCTCGTAGGTACGTGGCAGGCGTATTTTGGGCGGTGCCTGCACCTGGAGTCGACTCTTGGTCACCACATGACCGGCTCGATTGGTCGCAGAGCATTTGATCTCACCCTCATCGGTCAGAGCCACCTGATGAATGATCAGCACACTGACATCGTTCTCGTTGACGATCTTGGTGCGACGACTGCTGAATATCTCGTAGCCATCCTTGTACCAGCTAATCTCTGGTGGCGGTTCACCCAAAATGCGCACACGAAACTCGATGCGTTCATCCTCGACGGCATTCATGTCCAGCAGTTCCTCAGCGAAACGCGGCACACTTATCGCATTCCTTTGCAGCGTCACCGTCAACGGATCGGACAGCTCGCTGGCATCGGAGCGTCCAACAATGTTCTCCGCAAAACAGCGAAACTCGTAACGCCAACCCGGTTCCAGTCCGCTAATTTGAATCTCACAGCTTGAGATTGGTGTGGGCGTGGCACGCACCCAATGGGGCGAACCGACGCGTCGCTGCTCGACCGTATAACCGGTGATGGGAGAGCCACCGTCCAGCAGCGGGCGTTCCCAGCGCAAGTTAACCACATCGGGCTGTTGCTCAGAGAGCGCCAGTGGCGTCAGAATCGGTCGGCCCGGCGGAGAGGGTCGTTCTAAAATATAGAAAGAAAGAACAAATCTCAGGTAAATAATGCACTCAATATTCAAAAGAAAAAACTCTCGCGTTTGCGCTTTTGAAAAAGAGAGTCTTCTAATCGAAAGTGAATTGACCAACGACTACAAGTTACCATATATTAATAATATTTAGTATTTAATATTTAAACTACGCGCTTCAACTGGCCAAATAAACAAGGTAAGCTTAAAATCGTTACCTTTCGATTATTTACAACCGTGGTGAGCTATCGAAAATATGATATAAACAGAGTGCGTTTATGATATCGGCTTAATATTTATAGATTATTAATTTTCTACCTCAAGAGCTTTAGAATATATCTTGATTGAAAGGAATGAACTGCGTGCGACAACTTTACACAAATACACAAATATTTCCACATAAGCACGGCTCATATTCACGATGTTTAAAAAGGTAAGCTTAAAATGTTTACTTATCGATTGAGAACATGGTGAATTATCAAAAATATGAATTCAGCTGGCCTTGCTTATGCAGATTTCTACCTGTAGATCTTACAAACATAACCACCTCATAATTTCATCCTATTTATAAATTTTAAAATGCATACAGGGTATAGAAGCATTACTTTAGCTGTCTTGAGATTTTAGGCCAAAAAAATACAGAAAAAGATTCAAAAAATCGGGTAAAGCGGACGCCGTCACGTCAATGGTCGGCTATACGGCAACCACTTGAGTGTGCGAGTGTCTAAAAATAGCAAAAATTCTAGCGCTCCCACCAAACTATGTGGCCTATGTATGCACGCTCTCACATCCAATTAGATATCTTTTCTTTTTGGGTGAATATATTTTCAAAATGTTCAAGTTTTCTAATGCGATTTTATGGAATTTTGAATGTGGGCATTTTGCGCAAAACTTGCCTGCAGATTTCCAATGCACATTCTTTTTCGGCCGTCCACTGTGTGCGGTCTGCAGCTTGCCCGGTTGATTGCCCATTTCGAATACTAAATATTTAACCTATTTTGCAATTAGTTGTGCATATATAGAAGTCTCTATATATAGGCTGACCGTCCTTAACTTCACGCACTCGCGTCGTTACAATTCGTTTTCAAAATACGGTTTCGATTGCGTTTTCAACATGTAATTACTACTCAATTTAATAGTGTAAATTTCGGAATTTATAGTGGCGAACCGCAATCGTTGCCATTTTTACGGAGCGTTAAATAATCCGTTCGTCAGTACAACCAGGCATTCCACACGCACAATAAGCTTTGGGCGCTAAGAAATGTCAACGGCAACTAAGGCACAGAGTTGCCGGTACTATGAAATATTGCAACAGCTGCGAGCCTATCGATCCACTAACATTGTTTTGGTTCGATTAGTAATCGGAAGGGAAGCCATACTAATAGAATATAACAGTACTGATAACTGTTGTTTTCATTTGTTGATTGCTTGCATTCCGCGTTCAGTTTATTGTAATTGACTTTGCAACAGTGTTTTACTCGAGCGATATTTAAGTTATATCGATATTCGGCTATTGTGACCCCGCTTATCGATATGAGAAACACATCGCTAGCTGTTTATTTCTTACATCCCCAAACTTTACAACAAGCGCAACGCAGGTGTTTCTCCGAAAATAAAACGACAGAAAATAGCTTGTTTATGTTAAGCAACTAAATTTAAACCAAAAATCGCAAGGCACACAAGAAGTATACAAACTTCCCGTGTTTTCTCTTTCTTTTGCTTGTAATCTGTGTGTGTGTGTGTCTATGCGCGCTTATGTGAATTTCTGTGCATATGTGTGCGTGTGCGTAAGGTGTAATGATTTGGAGGCTGTGAAACTGTCGCTGCGGCAATTCAATTAGAAACAAAGACCAAGTTGACGTTGCTGTTGCCAGTGCAGTTTGATTGACGATCGCGTCAGCTGCAGCTGCAGCAGCGGCGTCGCCAAATAAGCACACGCACGCACACACACACACACAACAGACTCAGCGAAAACGCAGCAACAGCAGGAAAAACAACAATAACAATGGCTGGCACGGCAACCGCAACACCAATGGAAATTGACGAATTTATAAATGGAGCGCTCGTCTCTTGGGTGAGTTTGAGAGTGAAACATGCTCAGACATGCTCACCAAACTGAACAACGAACAACAGCAACGTGATTGGCATATCAAAATATTTAAAGTGTTTCAATTTCCATACATAACACACACGTACATATGTGTACTCACACACACAGTCACATTTACTCACGTTTCCGCAGCGCAGCCCCCCAAGGTCATTGTAACTGTGGCTATGCTTGTCACTTCAACTACTGCTGCTGCTACCGTTTACGACCCAGCAACAACAACAACAACTCTTTTTATGCTGTCATTAGCAGCGGCTGTTGTTCGTCGGTCGCCTTTTGTTCGCCAATTGCCAAGAACTGAGAGTTTTGCTCAACCGGCTTTTTTTATACCCTGTACAATTCAAACTCTTGAAAGTGGGCATATTTCTTAGCGTTACTTATTCTAGTAGGTGGATATATTGATCAGCAGAGCTATATATTTGTTTCCGTTAACAAAAAAGTTTATTAAAAAAATTTGTGTAAAATAGGAGAAGAAATTTTTAGCGTTGCAAAACTGTAATCCACACACAATGTTTATTTCCAAATAAAAAATTGTACATTTTTTTAGGAACAAAGTTATTCGTGAGAGAAAAAATGATTTTATTTGTAAAGAAAATAGTATACTTATTAGGGCCGTAGTGGCGAGAAAATTAATTAGTTAATTTTTTGGCAATCAGCAGTGGTTTTTGTTTTTTCAGATTCCACAAACGAAATATATTGTATTACATTTTTTAAATGTCATCGCTTAGTCGGGCATACCCTTAATAGAACACTCTTACCTGTTGCGCTGGTTGTGCTTTGTGCCGCAGAAGTTCAGTGCACCATTTAAAAAGGAAATGTTGCTAATTAAGTTGGCAATTGTCGCTTGGTAGTTGTAGTTGTTTTTTAGTCATCCCATTGCAGTTAGTGATCGGTGCCAACGCATCATTTGTTGTTTCGCTTTCAGTTGGAGTCATGTCTGCCACGTGCCGAGCTGCTTGCTGGTTACACCTCGCTGCTGGATGGTCTCATAATACACAGTGTTTGGCTCCAGATCGATCCGGAGCCGCAGAACAATCCCAGCGAGCTGCTCACCGATCTCAGCGGCAATTCGCTGAGCATTGCTCGTGCCAAAAACTTTGAGTGTATTGTGCGCAATTTGAAATCCCTGTTCGAGGAGGAACTGGGCCAGACGATACTAGTGCTACCGGATGCATACCAGCTGGGCTATTATCCAGAGAGCAAGCATGGCTTGGAGCAGATGAAAACACTGCTTACCCTGTTATTGGGTGCAGCTGTTCAGTGTCCCAATAAGGAGCTGTTCATTGCCCGGATCAAGGAACTGGATCTGGAGACGCAACATGGCATTGTGGCGCTGATTAAACAGGTAACGGATAGCCATAGTCTGGTGCTCACTGAGGACTCCATCGAGCGTCTGTCCGCCGAGAATATGTACGGCCACATTATGCGACTGACCAAGGAACGCGATCACATGTACTTAAAGTGGATCGAGACGGTGTGCGTGGAACCCGAACTAAATGCCAGCGATGGCAACGAATGCGGCACGGGCTGTGTCACTGTGCCACGCTCACCCTCCAGCGGAACGGCCACATCAACGCCCTCATCATCCTCAAATTCGGAGAGCAATCATTTGGCCGTCGAGTGCGCGGATTTGCGTTCCAAAAATCGAAAACTGCGACAGGAACTGTAAGTGCCCCAATCTCAATCTCATCAAATTGCAAATCTCTAATTATTAATTGCAGTGAGGAGAAATCGGAGAATTTGCTGGAGCTGCGCGAGGAGCTGGATGACAAAAAGCAGCGCTTCGACAAGCTACGCCAGGAGGTGTGTTCTTCTATATCTTCTTTTATTAAATATCTTTCACTAAATAAAAATTTATATGAATAGAGCCAGGATTGGTTTACCGAGGCCAAGCGTGCGTCTGCCTATCGGGATGAGGTGGACATTTTGCGTGAGCGTGCCGAACGCGCCGATCGCTTAGAGATCGAGGTGCAGAAGTATCGTGAGAAGCTCGGCGATTCCGACTTTTACAAATCTCGTGTGGAGGAGCTGCGCGAGGATAATCGCGTTCTACTCGAATCCAAGTAAAGTGCAGCAGCACAGAAATCTCAATGATTAAAATGTACTAACTAATCTCTATTTATCTTACCCAACAGAGAAATGCTGGAGGAGCAACTGCAGCGTTCGCGCAAACGTTCGGAACATGCCATCACCTTGGAATCGGAGATTATTAAATACAAACAGAAGCTCAATGATATGGCGCTTGAGCGTGATGTAGATCGTTCCAAGCTGGAGGAGCTGCTCGAGGAGAATGCACAGCTGCAGCTGGTGGCAAAGAATTTAAATTCCACACAAGAGATTGATAAATCCTTTTCGGACAATGAGGATGATTGCAATTCGGGGGACAACAGCTTATCCGAGCAGCTGACAAACAATGCACAAACGCGTGCTCTCAAACTGGAGCTGGAGAACCGACGACTAACTGCTGCACTGGAGCAATTGAAGGAGAGCAGCTTTCATGAGTCCACCAGCAAAATGCTCGAGCTAGAAAAAGAGAAGAAGAAATTGTCGCTGAAAATCGAACAAATGCAGGAGAACATACAAAGATTGACGCAACAGAATGTTGAATTGGAGCGCGTATTCAAGAACGCACTCGATGAGAACAAGAAGCTGCAGGATGCCGTCGACAATCGCCAGAAGAGCTACGATCGCCAGAGTCTCGAGCGGGAGGCGGATCGCCAGAAGCTCTCCGATGCCGAGGAGCATGTGGAAACACTCAACAAGGAGAAGCAACGCATTCAAACTCTCAACGAGAGCATTCAACGCAGAGCCGATGATTTGGAACGTCTTGCGGAGAGCAAAACGAAGGAGCTGGAACAGTATGCCGAGAAAACCCAACAATACGAGGTGACCAAACAAAAGCTCTACGAGATTGAGGCCAAGGTCTGCACGTATG
This sequence comes from Drosophila paracracens, assembly GCA_035044025.1. Lineage (NCBI taxonomy): Eukaryota > Metazoa > Arthropoda > Insecta > Diptera > Drosophilidae > Drosophila > Drosophila paracracens. The sequence goes on along the minus strand of JAWNMN010000192.1, from coordinate 11,431,136 downwards.
AGCGTGAGAATGCCAGCCTGCTAAAGGAGGTCTCCAAACTGAAAGAGAGTAGTGAACAGAAATCTGTGCAGCTGGACGAGGGCATCAATCGGCTGGACAACCAAGCTAAGGAGTTGATGCGCCTCGTCAAGGTGCAGGAGGAGGCAGAGCAAGTGCAGCAAAAGTTTGTCGAACTTGAGAAACAGAATCAAGAGCTTAGCTCACAGCGTAACATTGATCGAGAAATGATAAGCATGTTGCGCAATGATCTGGTCAACGGCACCCTAGTCTCCAAGAAGGTGCGTCACAATCTCGAGAAGCTCGGGCTCGATGTCAACGATGACGAACCGGTTGAACTGAATGTGGAGCATGTCGTGGAGAAACTGGTACGCAATCCGGAGACCTTCAAGACAGTGCGTGAAATAATGCTGAGCGTTAATCGCGAACAGCAGCAACAGGAGACGGGCGTCAAATCGGACATGTGTGTCCTGTGTCATCGCCAGGAGATCTTCACAGTCGAAAAGAACATCGAATTGTCAGCCGGAGCGCATCAGGAGTTACGCTTCGAGCACAAGTTGCGTCTGAGTCCAGAATTGACGCGGCTCCAGGAGAGTAATACTCAGCTGCAGACGGAGAATGCACGGCTCAGTGTGGATGTGGTTGCGTTGGGCTCACAGATCACATCGCTAAACACACAGCATGTAGCGCTGCAGTTGGCCAACTCCCAGTTGGCCGCCGAGAAGGATACGCTACTGAAGGACATCGATGCGTTGCAACAGGAGCACAAACATGCGCTGCAGGATCAGGTGACACTGCAGTGTCTCCATGATCAACTCTCTGCTGAGTATGAATCGCTCAACAAGGACAAGGAACAGTTGAAGGGAGCCGTGCGTGATTTGCGCCAGGAGACGCGAGATGCCCGAGAGACAATCGGGACGCAGGAGCAACGCATCGAAGAGTTGACCACACAGACAAACAGCATGAAGACCTGCCACGAAGATCTTGCCATACTCCGTACCGAGCACTCAAAGCTGACCGATGATTTTCGCAATCTCTTTGCAACGAGCGATCGCTTCAAGAACGAGTACAAGAACATCCAGGAACAGTACAAAATGATACGCATGGAGCACAGCAGCCTCAAATTGCAGAACACCGAATTAACCGGTGAGCTGAATGCCAAGCAGGATCAGGTGCGTCTGCTCCAAATCGAGTACTCAAAAGTGCAGCAGCGCTGCGAGGTGAGTTTCTCTATTACACTCTGTTGTTTGCCACGAATAATGCATCATTTTGCACCCCACCCAGATGCTGATACAGAACAACGCCGACTTGGATTCGGAGCGCAAAGCGCTAATGGATAATGTGTCGCAGTTGTTGTCACAGTATCAGGAACTATTGGCCATTTCGCTGGAGGATAAAAAGCATTTCCATGAGGAGGAAAAGAACTATACGGAACGGGTGCACAGCCTGAAGCGTCAGAAGGAAAAGCTCGAGGAGAAGATCATGGAGCACTATAAAAAATCAGAGACCACAGTGCAAAAGAAGTATGTGCTACATATATATATATATATATATATATATATTGTATTTATCATACTTAAACTTAATAATAATATTCCACAGAAAACCATTTGCCAGCAGCCTCGTGCGACGCGTCAAGAAGGCCAGCTCCGATCTGATGAACAAAGTGCCCAGTCGGGTGAGGAAGGGATCCACAACATTGATTGAACAATTGTATAGCTCTAATATATATTTGTCATTTACAGAATCGTCGCTCTTGGGTGGATGATGCGCGCACGAGCTCACAGTTTGTCATCGGCTCCGAGTCGGGTGGCAATGAGTCGGACAATAGCACGGAGGAGCCGCTTTCCATTGCATCCGATACGCATCTGCTGCAGCGGAATATGCCATTGCGTCAAAGTTTGCAACGGTAAACGAAGACTTATATTTATAAATATATTTAATATATATTTGTGGCGACACTTAAAGTGTTGTGCGATGCCATTAAATTGGTGATAAAAAGCGTCTTAAGTTTCTTAAGAAGTGGTTTTATCCTCTCGAAATAAACCTCATTTATCCCAGTCCTGCAAAGACAATCGGTCTTTGGCATATGCGAAATGTCCATTGAAAACGGACAGAATCAATATCAACAGTCGATAGTTCTGTCCGTCCGTTCGGATCAGAGACTATTGGATTATTAGTTCTCATAAACCACGCGCGGTTCAAGTTTATTTCAATTTATGTCTATGTTTCGTAAATATCGGTACATATTATTCTCCGATAGCAAAGCTACCATTTTAAAATAAGAGACTTCCTAATGTAACATGCATTAATTTATTTTTAATCAAATGCTCAAATTTCATCAAGATCGGCTCAGAAATACCCAGGTTATAGTTGAAAATATGTTATCAAATCGAACTCAATATCAACAAAAATGTAAAGAGAAATTTTGGCCATAAAACTGGAATATATTCAACAACTGGGTATCGTAGTCGAGTTCATTCGACTTTGTTAGTGATTATTATTATTCTTACTTGTTTTTTCTTATTGGTGATATAAGTGATGTACTTAGTTTGGTTTATGGTTCTCATTCTTGTTCTTCTATTTACATGTATATACACAACAAAAACATCAACAACTTTACACACACACACCCACACACACACTGTATATGTAATATATATATATATATATATATATATATATATATGCACTACATAGAGATTTACTGGATAGCTCGATACAACGCGGTGGCACGGTGCGAAGTAGCCTGCAGGCACAGAAACGTACGGATTTGAGTAACTCACGTAGAAATAGCGTGCACGGGTATGCGCTTTTAAATGTTTAACACTACTCAATAAACCTATAAAAACAATATATACATATATATAAAAAAACATAGTTTAATCCCTTACCCAACTCCTCGAAATCCCAACAATTGCAATTTGTCATTTAAATGTTTTGTGGAAATATTTTTTATATTTTGTTCTCCAACTGATAACCCTCTGTTTGCAGCAGCCTGGAAGCGCCTGATGTAACTGGCAGCAGTTTAACTCTGGGCACCGCTGGCTCCCGTCGCACCGTCTATTTGATCGATGAGCATCAGAAGCTGCCCGATGGCTCCTCAGCCGCTCAACAATCGCAACAGCCGCCGGCAACTTCAACGCCAACGCCCAGCAACAACAACAACAATAATGCAGCAGCAGCAGCAGCAACAACAGCAGGATCAGGAGTCGGAGCTGAGCCGCAAACACCACAGAAGAACGATAGTCCGGCGACATTTCTCATGTATAATCGTATAAACACAACCATTGGCGGCACATCCACCACCAACGAGGAGAATCCGTTGCTGCAGGCCAGCGGCAGCGGCAGTGTCGGAAGCGGAAGCGTCAATCCAGATGATAAAGCAGTGCGCAAACGCAACGAGGACAAGAGCAATAGCATTTGGTATGAATACGGATGCGTTTAGTGCTTGGGTGCGCCTACAGAAATATAACAGAAATACACTTAAATGCATTTGCTGATGACGAAGTATTATTTCGTTTTAGAATGTAACGAATTTATGCCTTTAGTGCTTCTTAAATGCTATGATTTGCCTTAAGATGCAGACACACACAAAGCGTTTGCAATTTTATACGAGTAGCGTTAACATATATACATGTTTATATATTTAGTTATAGTTTAGATAGTAGTTATACAATTTTTATAGTTGGATTAATGTAATGTAACTAAACGAAGACTATACGGCAACTGTGCGAATTCATAACTACCTAGCAGTATATATCTATCCACACATATACCCATGTACTTATATATATATACATATATGTATATGTCTGTGTATACAAATACCGAAATGTATGTCAAATTACGTCCACAAGATAACGCTGCCTTAAACAGCAGAAGCAACAGATCAAAAGTTATTATATTGTATTGTATTTATAGGCATTTTACACTTAAACTCGAATATATTCCTACACATTGTATACTATACTATACCATACTATACAGCTTACTACAGCTAACGAATGCGCCTTCAATTTGTGAATATATACATATATTTTTTAAGACTAATCGTAATCGCTATGCAACCATAATTCTTTTATTTATTGACGAAAGCCTAATGCAATAAAAACCAGAGAAAAATAAATATAAAATAGCTTTACTTAACTGCAAAAGTTGAAGAACCTTTTACCTCTATATAAAAATAACTTTCTGTATCCAGCATTTTAGTTTAAATTTTAAACGGACCGCACTCGTTTCAAATGCTTTTCTATCTGACTAAATCCTTGGTAAGTAAACAAGTCGCTCCTGGAGAAACTGAAAAACTGGAATGCTTTGAGGAATTGTGCACAAAATTATCCAACTTGCAAAACGCCCCAGGCAACTGGATAGGCCTTGGCGGGAATTGCCTACCCAGTAGCTGGATGGATGGTGAAAACTGTCAAGGCCAGAACATTGTACGTGAATTATAATACTATATGCGAATACTTCTCTGTCTTATGTTTTATAATAAATACAATTTTTAAATTTATAACTTCTGCTGCAAACCTTATTCTGTGTTCTGGATCGTATTCCCATATCTAAAATTATGGGAAATTAATTTATTTTTAAATACACTCATATTTTCTTGTATATATATATATATGTATATAGATATTGGATAAGGATTATTCGCCTTTATCGCTCTTGTACAACGAAAATATATTTATGTTAACGATATCAACTTTCTGATTGATTTATTTTCAAATAATAATACAACGTAATAGGCAAAACTTAACAGCTGTTAAGATTGGCACCTCAAATAGATTATGTTGCCAACTGAAGTATCATGCAGAGAGAGAGAGAGAAAAAGAGCGCTGTTAACTGACTTTAATTAATAATATACACTACGCTATTTATATTACGCCGCGCAAGACGCCAAATTCAAACAAAGTAATGGTTAATGCTGCTGCTGCTGATAAAGAATAAAGCACACTTAATCATCTCAGCAGTCGTCGGGTCGTTCAGTCTCGCAGACACTCGTCTGGGAATTGAAATATTCGTTGGTGTTGCATTTGAAGAGCAAGCCAAGATATTCGTTAGATAGTTTGTAACACTCTATATGACTGAAAAAGCGTTCAATAAAATATTAGTAAATATAACTTTTTGCAAAAGACTATTACAATCGGATACTCACTCTTTGCAGGTTGGATCAATCTCAACCCGGAAATAGCCTACTTGTTGTAGATTCGCACAAAATGCATCTGCATATATGTTGGTTAAACAGGATGGCTGCAATAAATCGATGTTTAACTCAAAAAACTGCAAACTTTAACGAGTCTTAGAATCTTACATTAGAAGTTTCGTTTGGTGTACAAAAATCACCACCATCAACATTGCAGAAATAGCCAGGTGGACATTGTCTGACCGCAGTAGGATCGACATTTCCCAGATTAAAGCACATTCCATAGCTGTATTCATCAACGCAGGCATAAACACCATCAGTGAGTGAACAATCGGAGCAGGAATTGCCACTCACAATTCCAAGGAATGGGAGTAGCACTGCTAGCTAAGTGTTACATATATAATATATTATATTTTTAAATTAAAGTCGATGACATTCTCACTGTTAGCTGGAGTAGATGTGGCCACATGTTAAAGTCTTCCTTTGGTATGTCTGCTCAATTGGGAGGGCACAATAGCTTTGAGGCCAGCTAGATTTCCACTCCGCATTTTAACAATGTGGCAATTATACTTTATAAGATTATTTGCTTATTATGCTCATAAATAAATCAAAGATAAGCTTGCCAAAATATTATATGTTGTATATTTGAAATTGATGATAAAAAAAAAAAAGAGAAAGAATAGTTTAGTTTAGTTTTCTGAGAACCCATTAATAAAGATAACTTGCACTGTACATAAATAAGATTGATTCATATTAAAGTGATGTTATATATATATAATGATTCATGCTTATAGCATTTGGTGCTCCACATCATCCTTGGCATCAGTCACGATCTCCAACAAGCTGCGCGTTATTGGAGGAATTCGATCATTGGTGGAATGGCCCGTCATTGGAGGGATTTATCTACTATTGTCTAAAAATTATAAAAGCTATAATGATCCGACAATGATTTTGACTCCATACAACAACAAGCATAATATCGGCCAATATCAAGCTGATAACCCGAATTTTATTTATTGATATAATTGAAACCAATAAACTAAAATTATAAACTAAGCAGCACTAACACGCATTTCTCGATAAGATAATATGTTTATTACACATAATACTGGTACATAAAAAGTAAAACATTTGCAAAAAGTATTCTAGTAGAAAAAGTGAACGGATCACAATTAGACCAAGATGTGGTTAAGGCTGCTTATTTCGCTGGTAACTAGACCAACTGACTGACCAAAAATTCAGATAACTAACTATTTTAAAAATTGTATTTAATATCAGCTACTAGCTGCATATTTGGACGCCAATTGCGACGTGTGTCAGACTGGGAAGACAGCCTGTCATAGCGAGAATACCTTCTCGATATGCATTAATGGTGGGTTAATATTGAAAGTACGCCGATACTGTATAATAATGCTAACATCAAAATAATTGGGTTTTAGGTGAACCGACTTACGATGTCATAGAATGTCCAACTGATTACATTTGTACCGGCGATACATACGCATGTTACCAACAGGATCTCCATCAACCCATCTGCATACCCGACGAGAATATGCCAAACACAACTCCAGTGACAACCACAACTCCAGTGACAACCACAACTCCAGTGACAACCACAACTCCAGTGACAATCACAACTCCAGTGACAACCACAACTCCAGTGACAACCACAACTCCAGTGACAATCACAACTCCAGTGACAACCACAACTCCAGTGACAACCACAACTCCAGTGACAACCACAACTCCAGTGACAACCACAACTCCAGTGACAACCACAACTCCAGCGCCAACTGGTCCCCTAGATCCTAGCGAATTTTGTCATATAATGGCTGTAAGTGGGAATTATAACAACTATAATGATCCGAGCTGCAAGACGTAAGTACTTAATCAATGTTCGCCTCCAAGTTTTTTAAGACAACATTTTATTTTTTAGCTACATAAATTGTTTCCAAATGGGAGATGCAGGGATTTGGTTTGGAATTGTCGATACCTGTTCTAAAAGAAAACCGTATTTCAATAGAGAGTGTCAAGCCGAGCTACCACAGAATTGTGTTGATCCTTAATATTATTAATGTTGTTGAATGTGTTCTTCCGTCTGCTGGTACATATTATGATTTTTAATTGATTAAAATAAATAAGAACAATAAACTTAAGCCGTAACTAATAATATATTTAACACAAATAAAGCATGTTCATAAAACTATCTTAGTTGACAAAAAAAAAAAGGAATGCTTATATAAAGTTGCCTTTATCTTATTAACATCTTCAGTTATAGGAGATATCTCTGAATGAGGTTGGGACTGTACATTGACTTTACTTGAAATATCTGTTTATGACTTGTCAAGGCTGATAGCAAGTGCTCAAATATAATGCCGATGATGCACAATCATTTTTTGAGCAATTTAACATAATTGCTGCTCTGATATAGTTCACAGTTCTAAAGTTACGAGCCGATCAATACTTGTAATTATATTTTACCCTAAATTGTGCAATATGCATATTGTCTGCTTAGTGATGTAATTAAGATGAAAGCCACCTACTGCCCCACATTTCAGAAATATATGATTAATTTGTCACTTTTTTTGGCTTTATTTAAAATGATAATTAATTTACTTAACAATACATTACAAATATAATATTGAAAAGAAATTTTGTTCGAATGAAAATTGTTAGTCCTGATTCACATTTTAGTTGGTATGAATTGAATCACAGCATTTGCATTATTATTATTATTTTAATATGTGTTTATGTTTATAGCATTTGATCCTCGGCATTATTATCATCATCGGGAGCAGGCGTTGTCTCCAGCCAGGTGCGCGTCATTCGCAACGAGGGCAACCGGAAACGCCACTCGTCGCAGCAGTGCGCGTATACGTTTTCGCCCAGCTGCAGCAACTCCATGGCAAAGTCCCGTTCATCCTGCTTCCAGGCACGCTCCGCACCGCCAAACATTTCCATGCGCACAAGCGCAGCCATTGTTGGACCCAAATACTTTTTAATACTATTATAAAGCTGTGGCTTGCTGGAGGATGAGCTATTTAGGTGGCTCTTGCGCGCCTCCAATTTAATTACTGATTGCTTTAATTCCCCATTCTCCGCTGTAAGCCGATCAAAGTTCGTCTTTAACTCTTCATATTCATGCTGCAGATCTTCATAGTTCTTTTCCGCAGGTAGCGTCGGCATAATTGTATCAATTATCGATGCATGCTCTGCTTTGTGCACATCGCTTGCAGTCAAATCAATTGGCTTCGTGCTTAGCTCCATTTTGACCGCTGGCAAATTATTGTCAATCATAGAAGCAGCCATATTTTGTATTGCATCATGCTCTTTTTTTCTTTTGCTTGCATTCAGGAGCAAGGGCTTCGGCGTCGCGCCTCTTTTCACTGCATACTTCCGGCTAAAGAGTGCGTCCTGCGTGAAACCGAGCGGACACTCGAAATTATCGGGTGCTATCAGGTGCAATAATTTTGGAACGGACAACTTGACCATTGTCGCTTCGCCATTCTCATCGAGATGCTCCATGTCCCACGCGAGTTCCTTGCTGACGCGCACCAGGGTTGGTGTCTGCCTTGGAATGAGGCGATCCAGTTTGTAGTTCATGAAGCACTCGTAGCGAAAGTGTCGAGCACATACGGCTCGATTTGTCAGCTTCTCGCGTGCTATATTTAAAATGTCAGCGTTGCCGCAATTCTTGAGCCAGGCTTTCAACAGATCTGGATCACGAACTGGTAATTTGAAAAAGTGCATTTTCGGATTACGCTGCGATGAGACATGACAATCTCGGAAAATGCATCGAGTGCCGCCCATTTTCTAATCTATTTCTCTTCTTTATAATTTCAAAACACAAAATAAGCAACAACCCATCGACGACGCCAACTATAGCGCTAAAATACACAAATAAACAAAGCCGGGCACACTTGTGCGCAGATTGGTCACTCTAAATGCCAAAAAAATACGAAAAAAAATACTAAATCAACTCACAGTAAGTATTTAACATGACAAATTATTAAAAAATATATGCATTTTTGCCAACTTATAATTTATGAATCTGTTAGCTTCTCTGCAATTACATAATCTATGTATTTTAAAATACGTACATTACAATCCTCAAAATACCCCATAAAACAATTATAAATATATAAATAACTATAGATATAAATATATTTTGATGTAAGTATTTGTAAATTATTAATGACCTTATAGCTTCTAGAACATTATAAGTTCAACCTTTACAGCACTGTCAGTGGACGCGGTGCAACACTGAGTTGACAACCGGAAGAGGTAGCCCTGGGGACTAGAAGGCTCTAGAAGCCTCTAGAAGTTTCGTAGCATTTGTGCGCACCCTCTATAAAAGCAGCAGCAAGCCATTGCCGGCTTGTCAGTATAGGAAAAAATTTCGTGCGGAGAGTGTCATTGAGGACAAAAAACAAAGCGAAAAAGTGAATTTCATTTTCTGCCCAAGAAAATTATTGTTTCTAAAGTTTATTCTGTGAACAAAAGAAATTATACAAGGTAAGCGCATATATATATAAAAATATACTATATATATAATAAAGATTGATTTATTGAGAACTGAGAAGACAGTGCATTAAAAAGAAGTTGCCAAATTTAGTGGTGTGTAAGCGTGTGTGTGTAAAGGAAACGCTCTTGACACAATTCCCTGTTATATCGATTGTAGAAGCTTCTAGTAATTACTGCCTAACTCTAATTGCAAATGTTTAATTCTTAATTTCAACAATTTAGTTACATTTTCATTGATGAATGAGCAATTCTTAAATTAAGAGTATTCGGTTGAGTCACGCTCGCATTTTATGCCGGCTAATAAAAATTGTTGGCGAAATTTCTGGAATATATAGAATATACCAGTTAATTGGCATGAATTTACCGCTGACATAAATCAAAATTTGGCAGAACATACACATACATAAATACATATGTATATAATATGTTAATTTGTGCAAAAGCTTGCATTGCACGACCTGCTTGCTGCTGGTTTGGGCTCATTCTCTCTCGCGCATGCAAAAAAAATGTGCTCAGAATGTGCTAGTCGATTTTTTTTTTCCATCCCTGTTCTAGAAAATTCATGTCTTACAATTGCATTTTTATATAGTGCGGAGTTATGCCGATTGATTTTTTTCTAGACATGATTGATGGTGACAATGTGTTTTCTGGGCAACATTTTTGTATTTTTAAGTTAGTTATGCATACATATATACATATCCATAAATGTCCAGTGATGTACATGCATGCATAGTTAGGCAGTGTTTACGTACATACATATTTAACAGTGCGCACATGAATGCAGAGTTAACTGTGTGTACAAACATACATAGTTAAAATTGCGAAGATACATGGTCCACATAGTCCATTTAACAGTGTTTACATCATTTGTGACAAATACACAGCCATGCACAAGAGAATGAGTGAGAACGAGTAAGCAGCACATGCAAAGATTCTTATCACAGAGAGAGGGTTAAAGCAAATGGCGTAATGAAAGCGAGCGCAAAATACTCTCTCTCGTTCTCTATATCTGTTTATGAATTGGAATTGGAAAAGCAAAACAACAACAACAAATTCATGCATTCCATAAATTCTGTTATTTTGCAGATGCCAGAAGAAGCCGAGACTTTCGCATTCCAGGCTGAGATTGCTCAGCTGATGTCATTGATCATCAATACATTCTACTCAAACAAGGAGATCTTTTTGCGTGAGTTGATTTCGAATGCGTCCGATGCCCTCGACAAGATCCGCTATGAATCGCTGACGGATCCCAGCAAACTTGACTCCGGCAAGGAGCTGTACATCAAGCTCATCCCCAATAAGACTGCTGGAACATTGACCATCATCGATACTGGCATCGGTATGACCAAATCCGATTTGGTCAATAACTTGGGCACCATTGCCAAGTCGGGCACCAAGGCGTTCATGGAGGCGTTGCAGGCTGGCGCCGACATTTCCATGATTGGTCAATTTGGTGTCGGTTTCTATTCGGCCTATTTGGTGGCTGATCGCGTCACGGTCACCTCCAAGAACAACGATGATGAACAGTATATCTGGGAATCTTCTGCCGGTGGCTCGTTCACTGTTCGTGCCGATAACTCGGAACCATTGGGCCGTGGCACAAAAATTGTGCTGTACATCAAGGAGGATCAGACCGATTACCTCGAGGAGAGCAAGATTAAGGAGATCGTGAACAAGCACTCGCAGTTCATTGGTTATCCCATCAAGTTGCTGGTGGAGAAGGAACGCGAGAAGGAGGTCAGCGACGATGAGGCCGAGGATGAGAAGAAGGAGGGTGAAGAGAAGAAGGAAATGGACACCGATGAGCCCAAGATCGAGGATTTGGGCGAGGATAACGACGCTGTCACAAAGAAGAAGAAAACCATCAAGGAGAAATACACCGAAGATGAGGAACTTAACAAGACGAAGCCCATCTGGACACGCAATCCCGATGATATCTCTCAGGAGGAATACGGAGAGTTCTACAAGTCGTTGACCAACGACTGGGAGGATCATTTGGCCGTCAAGCATTTCTCCGTCGAGGGTCAACTGGAGTTCCGTGCTTTGTTATTCATTCCCCGACGCACACCATTCGATCTCTTTGAGAACCAGAAGAAGCGCAACAACATCAAGTTGTATGTGCGTCGCGTCTTTATCATGGACAACTGTGAGGATCTCATTCCCGAATACTTGAACTTCATCAAGGGTGTTGTTGACTCCGAGGATCTGCCCCTGAACATCTCTCGTGAGATGTTGCAGCAGAACAAGGTGCTCAAGGTCATCCGTAAGAATCTAGTCAAGAAGACCATGGAGCTGATTGAAGAGCTCACCGAAGACAAGGAGAACTACAAGAAGTTCTACGATCAGTTCAGCAAGAACCTCAAGCTGGGCGTCCACGAGGATAGCAACAATCGCGCTAAGCTCGCCGATTTCTTGCGCTTCCACACCTCCGCCTCTGGCGATGATTACTGCTCTTTGGCCGACTATGTGTCGCGCATGAAGGAGAACCAGAAGCACATCTATTTCATCACCGGTGAGACCAAGGATCAGGTCAGCAACTCGTCGTTTGTGGAGCGTGTCAAGGCACGTGGCTTTGAGGTCGTCTACATGACCGAACCCATCGACGAGTATGTCATCCAGCATCTGAAGGAGTACAAGGGCAAACAGCTGGTGTCCGTCACCAAGGAGGGTCTCGAACTGCCCGAGGATGAGGCTGAGAAGAAGAAACGCGAAGAGGACAAGGCCAAATTCGAGAGCCTCTGCAAACTGATGAAATCCATTCTCGACAACAAAGTCGAAAAGGTTGTCGTATCCAATCGTCTGGTGGATTCACCCTGCTGCATTGTCACCTCGCAGTTTGGCTGGTCCGCCAACATGGAGCGCATCATGAAGGCCCAGGCGTTGCGTGACACCTCCACCATGGGTTACATGGCCGGCAAGAAGCATCTGGAGATCAATCCGGATCATCCGATTGTGGAGACACTGCGCCAGAAGGCCGATGCCGATAAGAACGATAAGGCCGTCAAGGATCTGGTCATCCTGCTGTTCGAGACATCGCTGCTCTCGTCGGGCTTCTCCCTGGACAGCCCACAGGTGCATGCCAGTCGCATTTATCGCATGATCAAGCTGGGCCTTGGCATCGATGAGGATGAGCCAATGACCACCGAGGATGCTCAGAGTGCTGGCGATGCTCCTTCTCTTGTCGAGGACACTGAGGATGCTTCCCACATGGAGGAGGTCGATTAAGTACACAACCCACCACCACCACCCTTCTCAGCTCGTACCATTCACCCACATCATCACCCAGCACTCTCCAGCTACTCAAATTACATAGAAAACGTTGAAACATATTTTATAAAACAACAAAAAATGCCGCTTCTTATGTTATGTTTAACAGAATTGAGCTCTGTAAAATGTTTCAGTTTACATTTGTAATTTGTGTTAACATTTTGCCGCGTTATAGGCGACAATAATACGCTTAAAACTCACCATGTTAGTTTCATCATATATATTTTGAGCAGTTGTCGTTTATAAGAAAGTTCCAATTTAGAATCCAAGTAAATTATGGTATTTGCAAAAACAAAACAAAAACTAAGACTACATATGCGCTAGCTATATAAAAATACATATGTAATAAGTTTGGATGATCGGATGATAAACATATATCTAATAAACAAACAAGATGTGTTTAAAAATCAATAAATAGTGCATTTTTTATTTGCCAGGTTAAATTTCATTATGATTCACATTCTTTGCGCAGCAACTGTTCGATAGCTTCCACGGTGGAGACGCCTTTGCTGACGAGTATCAGTTTGTTTCTGGAACGGGAGCCTTTGTCCAAGGACACATCGCTTTTGCGCAGCCCTAGCACTTTGGACAGGAATTTCACCAGTTCAGCATTGGCTTCGCCATCGCTGGGCGGGGCGGCAATCTGAACACCGACACCTTCCAGTCCGATGTCAGTGATGCCATTTTGTTTGGCGCCGGGCTTGGCCAGTATTTTAATGACAACATTTCCGCTCTTGTCCAGTGTGACCGGCGTGTTGGCTGCAGCCGGTGTAACTGTCGGATTGTCAGCAGCTGCCGCTATTCTTGATTTTCCCTTGTTTTTCGACATGATTTGTATGTAGGCTGATGTTGAAATGCTGCGCATAAGTGTGCTAGTTTTACAAATCAAAATCTTATTAGTGAAACATTCATTAACTGTAACATTCGTTTACATTCACAACTACAAAGCGATCAGCTGCTTGCACTGTTTATCGGTTTTTTGCAACATCTTTTTGGTAAGAATCGATATTTATTTGTATAGAACTTGCATCACTAAATTTTATTCGGTCTCCTCCCTGCTGGATTTCACCATTTGAATTTTATATGCGTTTAGCATAAGAAAAATAAAGCACGCTTCGTGTAAAAGCAAGCATTTAATTGTTACTTAAGATGGCACAGGACATGCCAACTTTCAAGTGCGTTCTGGTCGGCGATGGCGGAACCGGCAAAACGACTTTCGTCAAACGCCACTTGTCCGGCGAATTCGAAAAGAAATATGTGGCTACACTGGGAGTCGAGGTGCATCCATTGGTGTTTCACACCAATCGCGGCCCAATACGTTTCAATGTGTGGGACACAGCCGGGCAGGAGAAATTCGGTGGTCTGCGCGATGGCTATTATATTCAGGGCCAATCAGCTATCATTATGTTCGATGTAACGTCACGGGTCACATACAAAAATGTGCCAAATTGGCATCGAGACTTGGTGCGCGTTTGCGTCAATATTCCGATTGTCCTATGTGGCAACAAAGTCGATATAAAGGATCGCAAGGTGAAAGCAAAAACAATTGTGTTTCATCGCAAAACAAATTTACAGTATTATGATATTTCGGCGAAATCGAATTATAATTTCGAGAAACCGTTCCTTTGGCTAGCTCGCAAAATGGTGGGTGATGCGCATTTGGAGTTTGTTGCAACGCCGGCGTTGCTGCCTCCGGATGTAAAAATGGACAAAGACTGGCAGCTGCAAATCGAACGTGACTTGCAAGAGGCTCAGGCGACCGCTTTGCCCGACGACGATGAGGATCTCTAAGATTTAAAAAAAATATATAAACAAGAAATGGGATCTACAGGGTGAATACGTCAACTAATAGGGTGAAAAAGCTAATTGTTATCCTGTCAGAAGCAAAAACCGCCGCGCCAGTAAATAATATAAGTAACACACGTACATTTAAATGTATATTCGATTTAATCAAACACATTCAGCAACAAAATACTCTTAGAGTAAATAAAGCTCTAAAAACAACTAAGCAGCAATTTTATTTTAAGAAACTAAAAATGAACGGTTCAAATTGGAACGTGTAACGTCCATCTTTGAGATGCTGCCTACCAGGGCTGCATTGTAACTTTAAGAAACAAAATATGCATATGTTAATGAAGTATTCCAGGGTATATTAATTTCCTTTGTATATAGTAGCTTGTAGAACTTAAAGAAAAAAACCAATATTATTTGTAGGTAAAAAATTATATATATTCATCAGTGTGTTTACTCATAGTTTTTTTCTAATCGTCCTCGTATCCGAAAACAATGCTTTAACATTTATGCACATTTTCGATTGCTGCCAAAGCATTTAAAAATGCGTTTCAACTATAAGTTTTCTTGTGCTTGTGCCTCAAAAGCGCAGATCGGCAAAATAAGTAATTTGTTTTTGAGCGCGGAGCGGTTCGCAGGAATGCTTTAACAATATAGGCGCACATATTATTATGTTCGGTTCTTGTAAGCTTAATAATTAATAAAAAATACAAATAGATGGACTTATATTCTGCATATCGTATATCGAAATGCAGGCATGCAATTCAGTGATCTCTGGAAAGCCATGTTGTCGTGGAGCTGGTATCAGTTACGAGGGTTCATTTTTTTTGGGAAAAGACGTTAGACCTGTGGTTCGTGTGTGTGTAAATGTGTTTTTCTTATACAACTTTAAATTTTGATTTTGTTTTGAAGTTTACGCAGCCCGAATCGATTGGATTATTTGGAAAATCGCAGATCCGCACACAACAAAAATGAACAACGCCAGTAGCCAGGGCCCAACCGGATATTGTCCTTCTTTCGCTTTCTGCAAAAAGAAAATTTAAAAAAAAACATTCTTAAGAAACGGCAAGTAACATTAATTGGAAAGAGCATTGGAGATCAACAGTTAAACTGTAGTTCTGGAAGCAGCGATAACATTCATGTCAACTCACACATACACACTTACAAACATACACACAGGCAGCAACAACAACAGTAAAATCAATGACGGCGTGGCACTTTTCGCTGTTATTGGTTTTGTTTCTTGTTGACGCGTGGAAGTGCCGTTATCTGCTTATACGCAGTAACAAATTTACATACATATAATCATGCCAAAATTTAATTTTTTTTAGCACCTACCGAGGATTTGGGTACATTGCCACGCATCGTCACATATTTGCTGGCCTTTTCGTTGGCGACGCGCATTCTCTGTGGTGGAGCCATTTTGTGTTGTTGGAGTTGGTTGTGTTGTTAGTACAGGATGTACTAAAAATATTTAGAAAATAAAAAATACAGCTTGTAAATACGTCTTAAAATTTTACGCACATCGTAAGCCGAGCCGTTTTACCTGCGTTCAGCCCGAAAATAACAAAATGAATGTGAAAGCAGCACGCAGCACGACACGTATAAAGAAGCCGAAGACAGCCTGACTGACAGTTCGTGTGTGCTTGTGTTTGACAGCTAGCTATCGGCATGGTTGCATGCCTATTCGTTGATGACGATCACGATGACGATAACGCGCTTACGTACAACAGCCACAGCTGATTGCTAACTGCATTTTCTGGGGCGCCGTTTATTTACATCCTGAATCGTACATATTTGCAGCAATTTTTGACGACAACAGAGCAACGCAGACATATTCGGGCGCCGAGAGCAACGAGAACGCTATATCCTCTCGCAGTGATTTACCAGCAACAAATAAGAGACTTGTGTGTGTGTGAGAGAGTGCAAGTTGTGTCCGCAGTGTTTGGGGGAGGGAATTGACATAATTTTGACACACACAAAATTATGACGATTGATGGCACCACTCTGCCGTCAGAGCTGCTCGTGATACCACAACCGCTGATTGGTTTTTGTGGTCTGGACATCGCACGCCAGAGTGTCCACAAATCAATTTGGGATGCATTCAGCGGCACTCTGCAACGCAAGCCAGCGGATCGGGATAGAGATCGGTCGGCTGTGCAATACAAACTACTGCCGCCGAACTATGAGTTCCCGGTGGCGAAGCCGAAGCGTGCCTCCTACGAATGGTACCATCCAAAGGGTATATTGAAGCGCAACTGGATGCTTAAGCATCTGCATGTATTGCCATCGGTTGTTGTCCTGTTCCAGGACATTGAGTGGAACGACAGCCAGTGGACAGAGAAACAGGTGCAATGCGCGGCCATTTTGCAGGCGCTAAAAAATGCTCTGCAGGAGCGTTATACACGTCTGTGCTTGGTGCTGCTGCAGAAGGCGGCACCACTGCCTCCCGGCGAGGATATGCTGGCCGCTGAGCGTGCGGCAAGTTTGACAGCGGCCTGTGGAATAACTAGCAAAATGCTGTTCATATTGCCGCACACGGAGCATCTGATGGGATATACACTTCGCTTGGAATCGGCCTTCTTCGACATGACCCAATCCTACTACGCGCTCATGTCCAAGCGCATTCGAGCCCATCGCGACCAGCTGTCGGCGGCACACACAACTCTCAAAATACGCCATCAATTCAAGCTGGGCTTCGTCGCCGAAATGCGACAGGAATTTAGTCCAGCACAAAAGTAAGTAAAATTCAATTTAAGCTAAAGAAAAATTAATTAATTTTTTTTTGGGTAGACACTACTATCAGGCCTATGGCAACTTGGATGAGCTGCGCATCACTGATGCCAATTGCATGGAGATAAAAACAATTGCAGGCTTCCTCAATTACAAGATGTGTCGGCTCATGTTTAAGCTGAAAACGCCCAGGGATTCCATAAATCAATTCATTATACACATTGAAAAGTACAAAAGTTGTGTGGGCTTCAAGGATTTGGCATTCGAGCATTACGCCTGGCTAAGTACGCAGTAAGCGACAATTTACATTGAATAACTAAAGACCATTGATACTCTTGTCAGAAAATGTTTGATATTTTATATGAATATATATATATTAACAAGTCTATAAATGGCACGGGGATTTAGGTCTTTGGTTCTTTCTCAATATTAATCTAATTGTTTATTTTAGGCATTCTGTTTTTGCGGAGCTCTTCTGTGAGGCGATCAAGAATGGTTTGCCCGCTCTGCAGACTCAGCATCCGGGCATTTATTATCAGAAGGCCGCCGAGTATGTGATCAGGCGGCGTGAGTCCGCTCAGCAAGCCAGCGAAACTCTCCTTACGGACGTAGCTCCGGGTCAGACGCCATCAAATTTGTACACCGAATTCTTTGGCATACGGGCATTGAAGACGGGCGATCCTGTGACCGAGCAGCAGGCAAATGTGCAGCTGTGCGAGGTGGAGCGCAATTTTAATCACTCGGCGGCAATTATTGCGCTGCTGAGTCAGGCGATGGCTCAATTTAAGATCTACAAGTGTTTAAGATTCCGCAAGAAACTTGCCATCGACATGGCCGAGGAGTATCTCCAAAGTGGCGATCACGCCAAGGCACTCACGTGAGCAACTTATCAGTTATCGAATGTCGATTGTAATTAAACTACTTCGCATTTTACAGTCTTTACTCGCTAATGCTACCCGATTATCGTCAGGAGAAATGGTCGACCATATTTAGTGATGTTCTCCTGAAGACGCTTCGCTGTGCGTTGCTCTCTGCCTCCGTCACGGATTACATTGCTTGCAGCATTGAGGCGCTCTCGCTGCGACATCATGGTGAGC
The DNA here is from genome assembly GCA_035044025.1 of Drosophila paracracens. NCBI lineage: Eukaryota > Metazoa > Arthropoda > Insecta > Diptera > Drosophilidae > Drosophila > Drosophila paracracens. The sequence continues at coordinate 11,412,581 of JAWNMN010000192.1, read as the reverse complement.
AAAAGGAGCGTGTTTTGCTACTGGAGAATCTATGGCAGGTGTTTCAGAGTGTACCGCCACTGCCACAAACGCAATTGACGCCTGAGGTTCATGCACTGTGGAGCAATTCGTTGGCCAGCGTCAAATCACCAATTCAAATCGATTTAGATAAGGTCAGCGATGTGCTCGAGCTGTGCGCCACATTCCAACAGATTCAACTGAACAACAACGATGTGCTCCAGGTGCAACTCATAGTGCGGTGAGTTTGAAATTCAAATGCCTAATAATTGATATGCACTAATTGCCCAATTCTTTCAGCGTTATCACCGATGTGCCGCTACGCATACGCAGCTTTCATGTGTTGCTCGCCGATGCGAGCAATCCGCAGAATACAAGCTACAAGCTGGAGGCACTCAAATATTTGTGCTTCTCCGATCTACTGCATCTGCGTGCTGCCCAGCAGCAACAGCAGCAGGCACAACAGTTGGAGTACAAGACCTATGAGAAGAATATGAGGCTTGAGCCAGGCTGTTACTATCAACTTTTGTGCAGCACGGAGGCGCATCAGTTCAATGAGAATACCCAGTTGCGCATTGTGCGCCTGGAGGCGCTCATGGGCACCGATCAAGTGGGTGCATTGCTCACATGCAGCGCCAACTATGCACGCCAGCCGTTCCGGCATCACACGCGCACTCGCGATCTGGACGATAATCTGACAATCAATCCGATTTGCTATATTGCGCCCACGTAGGTCAAAACGCTTCGTACCGGAAGCTATCAAGATGTTTATTGCATGCTGGGTTGGCTTCATTTAACGCTCCGTTGAACTTTTCATTTATTGCAGCTTCCATTTGAGCACGCAAACGAACCTTGGCCATGTGACGATAATGAACGATGATCCAACTGCAACAACAATGCTGGTCAATGAATACTATCCGGTGGTGACCACAATTAGCAATCCGTATAATGTCTATCTACAGAATGTTTGTGTGCACATTAGCGTTCCTCTCGAGCTGCGCAATAGTGGTAAGTGGCCTGGGGCAATTATTGTATCTCACAACTATTTTAATATGTGGAAAGAAAACCCCAACATTTCTAGTAATAAGTTTCTCTCATTATCAAGTCCGTATTCTTTATTTGATCGTAAGAATCTTCAAAAGTGAGCCCAATTCTGTTCGATGTCTTTCTTAGCTCTCGGTCAGCAGCGCTGCTGGGCACACTTCTTAATATCGATTAACACAGTTACTTAACATAATTAAATGTATGGTCACATGCAAACACAACATTGATTAGTTAACATTATGACGGTTATATTTGAATGAGCTATCAGTAAGGACTCGTTTTGATATCATTTTACTATACAACTAAGCTGTTTTCCCTTCAAAATTCTTGCAAAGTACTTCTGTTACTTCTTTTAGACTGCATCCCAAATTATTTCGTTCTTATCCTTATTAAGAATTCCAATTCATTTGCGTTTATTGTTCTACAAGGCTAAAGCCTTATCGATAAAACTTCTCACAGTTTTGACACTTGTATAAACACCGGGATAATTGCGCCGGCCACAGCCCAAACCCCAAGAGACAATGCCACACAGTTGATTCTGATAGACAGCCGGTCCGCCCGAGTCGCCCTCGCAGGCATCCCTGACACCCGGACCGCCGGCACAGAACATGGTGCTGCTAATCGATCCAAGCAGCTTGTACTGATTAACGCAGTTCTTGCGGGTAATTAGCGCCACTTCAACGCTACGCACTTGTTGTGAGACACGTTTGCTTTTCTCTGTGGTCTTGCCCCAGCCGGAGACCCTAATCAGATTGCCCGACTCCCAACTGGAGTTACACAGCGGAATTGTTGCAATATTCGGACCCACTAGCGGCGACTGCAACTTCAGCACTGCCACGTCCGAGTGCAGGGTGCGTGTACTGTAGGCCTTGGGCGTATATACCTTTGCCACATTGCGCCGCACACCGGCTGTGTCATCCGTTAGCCGTGTGGCACCACCAACCACCTGCAATCGGCTGGCAGACACACCCTTCACACAGTGGGCGGCCGTCACGACATGGGTGGGCGTGATCAGTGTGCCGCCACAAATGAAGTTGCCACTGAAGCGCAAATTGATTAAATAGGGCACTGCGCTAATATCCACAGGTGTGCCGCCAAGAATACGTGCATTCACCGCCTCGTTGGTGCCGGCCTTGCTGTTGGCTATGCGTAGCAGGAGGAGGAGGAGGAGCATAGGCAGCACCAGCAGTGACGACGCAGTTTGCATTGGTTATCAGTCAAAACAATAGACGTCGTTGTTGTTGCCGCACATGGCGTCAAATATTTGCTCCAAAGCCCTGCTGTTGCCTGACGCGTTTCCTAGCCGTGCCACTTGCCACTTGTGCAAACAGAACAGTTACCAACAATGTTTAAACCACAACCACAACTGGTTCCAGCACCGAGTTGGCTCGCGCGTTTGTTTGCACGGCTTTTATAAGCGCCCCCTTTATGATGAGGAAATATAATTGTTACATCGTCATACATACGAAATGGGGAAAGAGAGAGGGTATAATGATTTTTTGACAAAGCATGTAACAGGCAGAAACTATATGTGTGAAGTATATATATTCTTGATGTGGAACAACAGCAGCGTTGACATAGCAAAGTTCGTCGACAAGAGCTGGGCACTTTAAATTTGAAATATGAGTTCTTGTATAGCAAGAGGCGCTCAAGTTATCGATAACTACCTCAGTTTCGCAAATATCGATTTTCGAAAGCAATTTTAATGCCACAATTTTAAAGGGGCTTCTAATAAAGCTAAAAAAGAGTTGGTTCAGTTGGGTTCAGGGTATATCGTAGTCGAGCACACTTCGGCTAAAAAGTTCTTACTTGTTTTAGTGTTCAAATAATAATAGTTATTTTTAATCTATATCATTTGGTGTGCAGTTAAATCGAGAGCCAAAGTCACAGCCAGACAATAGATAACTAAATATAACTGAGTCCGTTTATTTAATTGTTTATGACCTTGATGTCATTAAAACTTTCATCATTTTCACTTTACGGGCATAAATTGTGGGATTAACTCCAACATAGCCAAATCGATCATCCAGCATTGATACCTAAATTAGCTTTACAGCTGCACAAAAGTCAATGACTCGTGGAATAAATATATGTAAATACTAATTGGTTATTGCTTTTACGCTGAGTAATTATTTTAATGACACAAAAATCAGATCTAAATAATTGAGTAATCATTGATGACACAAATTATATATATTTCCCATCAAGTTATTATAATGATTGTAACTGTTATAAGGAATTGATGGAGTCAACTTAAATAGACATTATCAAATAGAATATGAAGCATCGCTTTAGCTCCGCAGCTTTCTCAGTGTTTGATCAATAAAATTTCGCACACGATTGCTGGCCACATTGGTGTAGACACCCGGATAGGCAGCACGGGCGCAACCGAAACCCCACGAGACAATGCCACACACTTCGCCACGATAGACGAGCGGACCGCCCGAGTCACCGGAACAGGAGTCCCTGATGCCCCGCACTGCGGCACACAGCATCGAATCGCTGATCTGTGCCTGGCCAGCGTACGCCAGTTGACATTCCCGTTGGGCCACCACTCGCACCAGTGTTGTGCGCACCTGAGCCGCCGGTTCGCGACTCTCCTCACTCTTGACACCCCAGCCACTGATTCGCACATACGCATTACTGCCGGGTGCAGTGCGGCAGAGCGGAATTGTCGCCACTTGGCCGGCGGAGAGGGGAACCCGCGACGTTAGCTGCAATATGGCCACATCCATGTCAAAGTTAACCGGGTTGTAGCTGGGAGCTATGTGAAATTGAGCCACATTTTGGACGACTGGTAACGCTGCCTCCAATCGACTGGCGCCCGCATGGACAGTGTAATCCTTGGCCTCTGCCCCATAGACACAATGTGCGGCACTTAGCACACAGCTGGGCGAGATCAGTGATCCGCCGCAGATGAAGCTGCCACCCTGACGCAAGTATACCAAATATGGCACCTGTTTAATGCTCGTCTCCTGGCCACCAACTATGCGTTGTCCAGCGGCGGCTTGGAGGACAGAGAGCAGAGCATAACACAACCATAACCAGATCATGGCGTGTCCAGACTGAGATAACACCCCATGCAGCATTTTGTAGTTCCAATTTTGTATAGCCATTAACTGAACAACAACAACAACAACAACAATCTCTGCAATTATATGCAACTAACTATTTCAATGGATTTCACCTCGAAAAAATAATTATTTACTGTGTGAATTGCACAATAACACAAATATAGCGAGGAAAAGAAAGAGTTGCACTAAAATGGAAGCTAAAATTCTTGATTGAAATCAATGTTGAATGCCACAAAGAAAAAAAAACAACTTTATTATCGATCGATAGATTGCAGAAAGAAGTGGCGAACAGAGGGGGTCCCTAACAGGGCCAGAAGAGTTTTGTGGTATTGGAAGAGTCACGCTTGCAACTTAGGAACGAAGAAAGGCGTAGAGCTGGGCGGAGGCACCTGGTCTCAGATAAGCCGGTTATAAAATATGAAAATCAAAGAAAAGACTTTGATAACTTACCTGGAAAGAGATTCCAGGACATCGTAGCGAAATATGGGCATAGAAATCCTCAACCCGGCGATGATTCTTGCATTCGTGCAGGAATAAAGATTGATGGAAGAGCTATAGGCTGAGAAGGGGCACAATAGATTTAACTGTTCGCAGTGCAATAATAATAATAATCGAAAGACACATTGAAGCATTGAAAATATTATTTATTAATTCAACTCTAAACTGGAGCAGTAAACGCATTCAACAGCAGCTTGGAAGCTTACAGGTTAATCCACATGCCTTAGCAATGCTGCTCGATGAAGTCTTTTAGGAACCACGTCATCGATGCACTGCTGAGACGGGTGTAGACGCCCGGATAGCCACTGCCACAGCCAAATCCCCAGGACACAATGCCAACTGTGCGTCCGTTATAAAGAATGGGACCACCCGAGTCTCCCTGACACGCATCGGTGGCATTTGCGCCCAAGGCGCACAACATGTTCGATGTGATGTCGCCAAATGAACTCATGATTTTGGCACATTCTCGTTGCGGCACCAGACTGACCTTGGCTGTCTGCAGGCATTGATTCCAGTTTGGTTCATATCGACTTTTCGTATTGCCCCAACCCATTACCGTTAGATTGGCATATTCGGGCAGCTCGTTGTAGTCAATGGGCAGGGTAGTCGCATTGCCGGCTATATCGAAGGGTTGTCGCAGCTTAATCACCGCAATATCCGAGTCCAGACCGCATTGCGGGCAGTATTGTGGAGATACCGATGCATACCAGGCTTGGCGAACATGAGCCTCTGAACTGGAATCGCCCAGGCACTGTTGCTGGGCATGCACAAAGATATCCTCGACATGCCCGTATCGCCTCTCCAGGCAGTGGGCCGCCGTTAGCACACAGCTGGGCGAGATGAGTGCGCCGCCGCAACGGAATACCTGGTGACGTCGCAGATTCACCACGAATGCATAATCACCAACTGGCGACGTATTGCCACCAAAGATTTTGCCCAAAAGATCGCTGGGCATGGCGCTGACGTGAACCACCTGAAACAGTGCCAGCCACGGCATCAGTTTTAACCACATTTTTGACGGAAGAACGCCGGAAATTATGGTCTCTTTTATACTTACAGATAGATCGTCAACATTCCCCAGCTAATTGAGTGCAGATAAGCGTAATTTTCAACTAACTAGTTTACTAATACGGCGAACAGTAAACTATGCTATGGAGATGGGGTATACAGTAGCTTAGGAATACACTGCCATGATGTCCATGAACCATTGTCTTATCACTGGCACACTGGTGTAGACACCAGGTTCGCGGGTGGCGCAATCATTGCCAAAGGACACAATGCCGATGAGTTCGCCGCGATAGACCATCGGACCCCCGGAATCACCAGCGCAAGAATCCCGTCGAAACGGCTTTCCCGCACACACCATGGAACGTGTAATCTGATGATTGCCACTGTATACCGCACGACAGACTTGATTTGACCAAAAGGGCAACGAGACGCTGTGCACCACACGAGCCGTTTCCATTGAATCGCTACGTGTGGCGCCCCAGCCGGAGACTTGGACCAGACTACGAGGCGGAGGCAGCTGGGAGGCCAATCGAATAGTTGCCACATTTGAGCCGACCATGTTTCGATTGAGATACAATGCGGCCACATCCATATGCAGTGTTTTTATTCGGAACTGGCGTGGCACGGCCACGAAGGTCACAAATCGCTGAATGGCATTTCGACCCGCCTGCTTGGAAGTGCCACCATAGACGCGAAGACTGTTAGTCTGCACGTTGTGGACGCAATGCGCCGCTGAGATTACCCAACGTGGGGTTATCAAGGATCCACCACAGAGTTCATCATTTGTCAACACTTGCACCAGATACCTGAGATGGCTAATATTCGCCACGTGGCCACCAATAATGCGAGGCTCTGCCATAATCTCCTGGCTGCCAATCAACCGAAAAACGCTGAACTGGAGTAGAAGTGCCAAGAGCTGTTGTGGTTGCAGCATGTTTGGAATCAGGAAAAACTAATGGGTTTGAGGAAGTCGGACAAGTGCTTTTATACCTTTGCCTCGGATATCAGCAAATCTGAGCTGTAAAGCGAATCAACATTTGCACAATTGTTTCCAATGGATAGTTTTCCGGCGGGTTCTCTAATAACTAATATTAGCTTTTTGGTTGACACTTTAAGAGAATGGTTCTAATTAAAGAAGTCTTTAAGCTCGAAGAGATACTCGGAAGTAGAATAGATGGAAATAATCTTGATTCTGCTAAGAGCTTAGAAATTCGACATAATTTTGAAAATATCTGTCTAAAAATCAAAAGTTTTCAATAATTTACGAAAAATTTGCCATTTAGTGCAATCTTTTCCAATTCTTACAAGTTTTCTTTATAATTGAGTTCTGAAAACAGGAGAACTTTCTAGTTTTCTGGGTACTTTTCACTTTTGCGAAAGATATTTACTCATCAGTCAACGATTTGTCAGAAACTGGAGAACAAAAAATTCCCTGTTTGGAATAGTTTATAATAAGTATTAAGCTCTGCGTCATAATAACATATCCTTTATTTATTCAAGTAAGTTAGTTAGTTCCTATGGTCCTTGTGATCCATGGCCGTAGTCTCGCCACGTTGGTGTAGACACCGGGAAAATTGTTTCTAGCGCAGCCAATACCGTGGGACACGATGCCCACGACAGTACCGTTGAGGTACAGTCCGCCGCCAGAGTCACCATAGCATGTATCCTTATTACGGGCGCTGGCACAGAACATATACTTGGTGGTTGGTGACGTGCTCCGATAGGCTTTCCGGCACCGCTGCTGACTTCTCACGAAGAGCTGCACCGTTCGCATATATTTGACAGAACTGCCGCTCTCTTTAGTGGAGCCCCAACCACCGGTGTTTACCTTTGAGCCCGCCTTTGGTAGATTTCGAGCGACTGGCACCGCCTGAATATTTACGCCCGACATTGGTGAACTGAGCCTCAGCAGTGCCGCATCCCGGTTCATATTGCGCCTATTAAATTTGGGTGCCACTTGGATCGAACTAACGGAGCGTCGCACACCATCTGCGCCGTTCTGTGTCGCTGTGCCACCGATCACAGTGAAATCGCCAGCAGTGGCGCCCTCCACGCAATGTGCTGCCGTCAACACCCAACTTGGAGCGACTAGTGTTCCTCCACAGACGCCTCCGGTTTGGAGCACCTGCACCAGTTGTGGCATCGAGGCTATCGACACCGTTGATCCACCATTTATGCGTGGCTCCTTGCCACCAATAATACGAGCGGTTACTTGTTTCTTGCTCGATTGATTAGCTCCCCGGTTGCGTCGTTGATTCAACTGATTACTGTTCTTGTTCAATGTCCTGGGTCTTTGATTGTTCACCCTATTGCCATTGCGTTTGCGATTGCCGGTCATAACTCGTGCCTGGGGTTGTGCACGTGTCACTGCTGCTTTTCGTTTTACTGGTGCGACTCGATTCACCCGCCTGCCAATCGCCCTGCGTGGCCGGAGTCTATTACTTCGGGGAACAGCAACTCCATTACGTCCACTTCGCCGATTATTCCGGCGTTGCGCATCAGCCAATTCACCGAGCAGCAGTGCGAGAAGAAGGACCAAACACACCCAAATTAAACGCATCTCGATAATGAACTGTCTGTGCGAATTAACCGGAATACCGCTTTTATGCAATCCAAATTGCAAAAAAAAAAAAAAAAAACCTGTTGTTATGATAAATGTGGCAACTGTACAAATATTTGTCTATCAAAAGAGCCAGGTTTTTGAGAGGCTCGTGAATAGACCAAATGTTGGGTCTTATGACGTACTGTGCTACGCTTAACTACGAACTTAATCAGGGCTGACTGGCAAGGGTTCCGAGGAATGAAGAGCCAGTTATGAAAACAGATAGACAGAAGAAGACTTCGCTTCTAACATGGGAAATATCTAGTCTTGATCCAAATCAGGGAAATCTTGAAGACTAGTTTATTCCATTTGATATTCCGACAACTCCTTGCAGTATAATGATCTCCGAATTCTCAGAGATCACAGAGTCATAAACACTAAATGCGCCGCATGTGTAAATAAAAAGGAACATCGAACTTAGAATCATTTTTATTGACCTTGACTTTAGTATTTGCAATTTGAATAAATTGCGATGGAGTAAGAATTATTTACTTAAAAAGGTTATTGTTCAGTACACACAGCAGCTTAAGTAAACTTAACTTTTTTCACTCAACTCCGTCAGCTACACGCAAAAAAAAGAAAGAGCTATTACTCTACACTCAAGTAAATTCACACATTTAAATATTCATATTATAAATTTATATTTATCAATTGACGAATCAGTTAATTGACAAACTATTTGCTACGATTTGCGTGTATCAATTCAGAGCTGTATGTACAGGGTATCTCCTCACCGAACACTCGAATCTTTTTGACTTTAATACTCATTGGCTTAACTCTAATCCAAGACGCTAAACGAGATTGGTCAGTAGCAATATCTGTCCATATTGAAGGTTATCCATTCGTACAGATGCGCCACACTGGTGTAGACCCCCGGACTATCCGCACGGGCACAACGATTCGCCCTGCCCCAGGAGACAATGCCCACCAGTTGACCATCGGCGTTGACGGCCGGTCCCCCGGAGTCCGCATCGCAGGCATCCTTGTCTCCAGCTACAGAAGCGCAATACATGCTGTCTGTTAGATTCCGATAGCCAGCGTACAGCTGCTGGCATTCCTGGTGCGGCAGAACCATCACCTGGACGCTGTGCAGTTGATTGGGCAGCCGCATCGAATGCTCGTCCGTCAATCCCCAGCCGGAGATGCGGACATAGCTGCCGGCTCGCGGTGGTTGCCTGGCCACGCGTATGGTTGCGATCTGTGGTCCCTGCAACGGATTCTCCAGTTGCAGCAGCGCCACATCGTTATCCAGTGTGGTGTGATTATAGCCCCGCGGCAGGAGTACACGCTGCACTTGGCGGCCATTGCGTCTATCCCTCAAAAAGGTGACACCACCACGCACCACATAATCCGTCGGCTTTTGGCGCTCCTCTTCTGGCAAGCAATGGGCGGCGGTGAGGACACAACGCGGCGTCACCAAAGATCCCCCGCACTGAAGTTGACCGCGTCGTCGAATATTCACTATATGTGGCTGACTATTCACCTCGATGCGCTCGCCGCCAACAACGCGTGGCATCCGCATACGCAAACGATGCATCTCCTCATCCCACTGAAGGGACAAACAGCTGCTCAGTAAAAGTAAAAGTGGCACTAGCTGTGAACCGGAACGCATCTTGACCTGATCGTAGCTGTGAATCAACTGTCGCGCGCGACGTAACTGCATCCACTATTTATGTGTGTGGAAGGTCATCTGTATTACTAACCTTACCCAACCAACAACTGGGGCTCCTAATATTTGTATATCTGTATTACACTTATAGCAGCCAGCACAGAAAACATCTGCTGCAAACCACACTGTTTACATTGACAGCATTGAACTTGGCCAGAATCCACAAAATCCACAAGTTGCTACATGTAACGCTGTACAGAATCCACAAGTTGCTGCTTGTAACGGTTAAAGACTGTTCCCATTAAAGTGCTCTCTTTGCGTAAATGTACACAAAATGTACTCAAAAGTGAACCGATTTCTAAAAGCAATACTTATTTGATTATGTTTATCTATTTATTTAGACTGCATTTAATTTTTGAGATCGTTCGAAATTTCCTAGTGCTTTTGCTTCGTCATTATTTAATATAATACGTTTATTTTTTTATTTTACGTTTTAGAATTGCGTTTTTTAATAATAGAAAATATTTCTAAAAAAAATTTTTCCCGAATGCTATTTTTGTTTAATTGAGCTGAATATTTCATCTAAATTATATAAATATTATAATTTACAGTTTTTCTCACCACTGACGTTTCTGCCGGTCGGCAAAAGTTGCACGCTCAAATCCAGATCGATGTGGGTGAACTGTCCGCCCATGGGAGCAATACGGCTACCTACTACATCTTCAGCTTGGTGGAGACAGAGATCAAATTGCAGCAACGGCTCAGCTACACGTTAGATGTGGATCGTAGTGTCGGAGGAGGAGGCATCGCTGCCAATGTGGGTCCCAGCACAACGCCGAACAGTGCGGAGACAACGCCGGAGCATGTGAAAACTGCTGTGAGCAGCAGCAACCTGGCGGCAATATCGCCCGTGCAGATCGAGTACCTGGACGAGACGAGGCTGCGCAAGTCGCGTGAGGACATCCTCACCGTGCGCTGTTCCGGCGACTTTAGGTTCAGCGCACGATTCTACACCCTGAACCGACGGCCACTGAGCCAGGCGTATCGTGGCGAGAACTTTCTGCTACGCGCCAATACGGAGGTGCTGGCCGTCGATGAGGTTGAGATACTCGATAGCTTCTTCATATGTGTAAGTTGAGTCTGCACTAATTCCTGTTTGATTCCTAATGATGCCTGCTTCTTTCGCAACAGGATCACAATTTAGTGCAATCGAACTACAGTTTTAAGCGCAAGAAGTATACGAACAAGTACAGAGCCGGGGATCAGCTGGAGAGTGTCATTGTTCTGCGCACTAATGCCTCTTTGCAGGATTGGACGACCGCCCGGGATCTGGAGCGTTCCAAGTCCGAGGAGAGTGTCCCGAGTAAATTCATAAGTCGACAGCAAAAGACACAGCATCCAACGGGCGGTGACTCTGGCGATGCACCGCAGCAGCCGCCGCCAAGTGCAGCGATGAGTAAAAGTATATTGCCCAAGATACCCACAACGATGACCATCATCAACAATAATCTGACTCAGCTGCAACTGAGCAACTCAATGCATTCCGACGATGGTAAACTGAGCATTACGGGTCCTGATGATGGGGCCGCTGTGTTGCCGGCCACTGGCCCGGATGCGCCCAAGAGCATGCGTGTCATATTCAATAAGGCACTGGATGCAGTGCAGGTCACTGGTCATTGTCGTGGCTTCATCAAAGGCGTTTACACGCTGGACGCTGTGGCATCGGCATCGGCACCGTTGAACCCGCCCAGATTTGGCATATTTTGTATACGCTGGCGACGCGCCGGCGGCAAGGAGGAGAACGAATCCAAGTTTATTATTAGTGGCCTTGATATAGCAGAGCCGCCGTTAAACATCTACTGTACCATCGAGGAGAAGATGTTCGTTAAAATGCCGATGGCCTTTAAGGTGGTACTCAAGAATCCCACAATGCATGTGCTGCATCTGATTGCCACGTTGGCCATCAGCAAATCGGATAACTTTATTTGCTCCGGCCATAAGCAGGTGATTGATTGATTGACTGTCTATGATTGATTGTTTAGATAATGACCAGTTGTTTTCTTTTAGCTGGATGTATCCATAATGGCCTATGATGAGAAGGAGCTGGTCTACAATTTGTACCCGCTGCAAGTGGGCTGGCAGGAGTTGCCAGTGCTGACTCTGGAGTACAATACGAAAGCCGATCCCCAGAAGAATGATAGCCAGAATGCGCTGCTCGATGAGCTGGTGCAGAGAGCGCTGCCCAAACGCGTCTTTGTGCTGGTGAGTCGAATCCCAGAACGAATCCGGAGTATCCCTCTTAACTAAATTTCGTTTGTGTTTGTTTCTCTTTTAGCCGCCATTGAAGCAGCTGACCAAGTAATTGTGTTATGTGAAAAACAGTGTTGAGCAATTCAAGTTCATAGTTAATTTAAGTGTTTTAAAGTCTTAATATATCAAAATTGTGGAATGTAAAAACAAATTCAACAGCTTCTCTAATTCTACATATATCCTCAATCTTTTTATTTGCTAAAAGTTAAACAAAAGCAGAATTTTGCAATAACAATATATTATGATGTTAAGCAGACAGATAGACGGACAGGCAGACCAACACACACATGCATAAATATACTAGTTATGTTTATACTGTTTATAGCGTAATACTTGAGTGTGTGTGTGTGTGTGTTTGTTGTGTTTGTTTGCGTGTGATTGTATTGTAGTTGGTAACCATTGAGAAGTGCTCGACGATCTTCTTGTTAAAATGTGTTTCTGGGCAAGATTCGAACCGTTGAACAGGAGCATAAAAAACATATGCATATGCAAATACTTATATATGGAGACATAAATAAATATAATTTAAATTACAGCATTCAGTTTTAATCCGATCTTTTGCCGCTCGATGGAAATTTAAAAACGCCGCCGCCTTTTCTTTGGTTGCGGTTCTCGTTCTGCGAATAAGGATAGAGATTTACATTTATAAAAAGAGATTTTTTTTGGATATTATTCGGCTCACCAGCAATCGATTGCCAAAGAGCATTTTGGCCTTATCCTCCTCTTGGGGCGTGGCACGCTCCCCAGCTGACAACACCGGCTGTCGTCGATGGATTTGCAGCTTCTGTTTGATGGCCTGTGAGAGGATGACACGCCGGCTCACAGACTTCATGGCCAGGAGCAGATCGAGCCAGGTCCAGGTGACATTGTGATATTCTAGCGTTGGTATGACCAGCGAGTAATCTGTAATGTCCTCCAGATTCTTCTCTTTGTTGCCCTTATAGCTAACGCGCACCGGCACCTCGGGTATTTTGATGTAGATGAACAGTTTGTTCTTCTCGGCGCGTTCCTTCATCTTTTCCACGTCGTCCTTCTCAATTTTCACATAGAACTCGGAATCCTTGGCGCTCTTCTTGCTCTTGGCCGCACGCTTAGACGACGATGACGACGACGATGATGATTTCAATTGTAAATTCGTTGAAGATGCTGAACTGGTCGATGCATTGTCGTCCAGTTCTTCACTAATCTCCGTTTCGGTTGCGTCGCGATCCGGAAAGCAGAACTTCAACATGGTACTGTAGAACTTCTTAGTGATCGCGATTGTTATTGGCGCCACATTGATCTCAAAGTGATCCTTTACAGAAATTCCACCCACCGGCGGCTTCTCGCGACAGAAGATGCGCAACACCCGCTTATGCGTGTCGACGGGCATATCCTTCTGGATCTCCGTGGCAAGTAGGACATCGCGATAGATCTCGTGTGGCAGCAGATTCTCCATGCGTATATTGCCTAGCTCCAGCAAATGCTCCACAGAATCATCGCTCTTGGACTTTTTGGTGTAGAGAAATGCGCTCAGCACCAAATCAGCGATACCAATTTGTCCATCCGTCTCCGTGAGTCGCCACTGGGCGCGCTTAAAACAGATCTCATTGGCACGCACCATGGTCACCGACTTATCGGAACGTACATTGGATATCTTGCTGAGCTGAGACAGTTGAGTCTCCTTGTAGCAGAGCAGCATCATGTCCAGTTCCTCGCTGTATGTGTTCAGCTCCTCTTTGCTCTCGCGGATCTGCTGCTGAACTCTCTCGAAATCCACACGAAGTTCGAGCGTATCTCCCTCCTCGATGCGCTCCTTGCTGATCAGATGGATGTCCTTCTCCAGCGAGCGTATCTTCATCAGCAGACTACGTATAACTGTCTGCTTTTGCTGGATGGGTCGCTTCTGATCCTCCGTGGAGTGCAGTTGCAGCTGAAAGCGCATTCTGGCCAATTTCTCGGCTGCCTGCTTCCGTTGCGGTTCCACATAGAGCAGCAGATTGTTCACAATATCGAGGATCATGGCGTACTGCAGTGAATTGGTGCACACGTCCAGATCGTGATGCATCAGGGTGAACGCATCGACGGGATCGTCATTCTTTTCCCACGGCGAGAGCGTTTCCTCGGATGGTGGTGGTGGCACCTCTACAATGCTGTTGGGATCGATTGCGTCACCATAGCTTACATAGAAGAATTCGCATTTACATTTGGAGACGATGCGCTGCAGTTGCACCGGCTGTGCCTGGCCAGAATTATCACGGAGTATGGCGCCGACAGTTTCGGAGACTACGCCACCCACACTGCGTCCACTGCCCACCAGATGCGATATATCCTCGGGCAGATGATTATTAATCACTGTCTCATCCTTATCCTGTATATTGTCCACTGTCAGCCACATGATCTCCTTCTCCAGCAGCGAATCATTGTCGCCGGCACTGACCGTCGCATAGTACTGCATGCACTCGAGCAAACCCTTCCATGTCGTCTTCGAAATGAGTGAACGATCCCGCCAAACGGGTCGATGCTCCCGCTGAAGTATTTCCGCCTTGGCCGCACTAATGATGACGTAGCCCGACGTCTCACAGCCCTTGAGCAGCACCTGCGAGTTGACTAGACTAATTGACCAGTTCTCATGTATGATATCCTGCACGGAGCACGCTTGCAGTCCCTGCAACTGCAGCTCCCTGGACTGTGTGCTATGATCATCGCTATACACATTGAACTTGTGATCCGCCTCAGCGATGAGTTGCTGCAGCATGGCCGTGGCATGTATTTGACCAGGTGCCTTCTTCATCGACGCGTTCGCATTGGCAACTGCAAAGGGAAGGGAATAAAATATGCTTGATTTTCCATTTGCCTATTACAGGGTATCCACTTACTTGGCAACACCTCACTGCTGGTGCTAGATAGTGTTATGGTGCTATCGCTGCGCTTGTGCTTCAGCATTGCCGAGTTGGCTGCCTCCTTGCGATAGCTTTTCACCGCCTCCGTGGAGAGATTGTTCTTCAGCTTCTGGGACTTCATGAAGGAGTCGAACAGGGCGAAGGCCACATCTCGATTGCTCTTTGTCCAGGCACCTTTCAGATCGTAGACGACTAGCTTGTGAGTAGGCGTTGTACACTTGGCCTTCGCATCCTCCTCCGCATTGCTAGCCGTTGAGGTAATTAGCGCCTCCCTGCCATAAGAGACCTTGGCCACACTTAGGAAATAGAAGCGCACAATTTTGAATGCATCTGATGCGCTGGCCAAGTTCTCGGAGCTACTATCGAGTTTCTCTGTGACTATGCTCTTTAGCCAGATCTCCGCATCGTTGACCTCACAGTTCATGTACACCGTTGACCAATCCGCCCGGGGTCTGTGGATCAGGCCATCTTCAATGGCATTCAGCGTTAGGCAGTACTCGGAGCTGAAGGAGACACGTCGTCCGTTCAGCTGGAAACCCTTGTGCAGGGCATGCGACATCCAGTAGAGCACCTGAAACTTGTGCAGCGACATCTGCAGATTGGCCTTCTTGTAGTGCCTGCTCAGTTGCTTCTTGCGCGGACGCACATTGTTGAACACAGGTCCACGGCGTGTAGGTCGCGTCACACCCGACAGGATGAGCTTGAGACTCTCGAACCAACGCAACGTGCTGCCGTACAGCACCAGGCTGGGTATGTCCAGCTCCATCTCCTCGCCAACCTTGGGCTTCGTCTCGAACGAGACCCAAACGTTGAGATTGACGGAGCGAAAGGCGCGAAAGGAATCGTGCACCTGATTGCTAGAGTATTCGGGCAGCTTATCAGGCGCACAGGGCATCACGGCATGATGATCATTCGGATTGGCCAAGCAGACCCAATTCAACTTAAATGTCAGCTTCAGATTGGGGAAGTGCAGCAGTCGACAATCATCGTAGCGGGATGCTGTTCGCACAGTTACCTACAAAATATATATATATATATAATCAAAGAACTAATGAATCGCATCTGGACAGTCTCACATTGAGTTCACCCTTGAACATAATCTTAGCATTTGTCCAGACAATGCCGCAATTGTTCCATGTCAGCTCCATTTCCTCTGTGGTGTTGTACGGATCCAGCGAAGCGTGCAACAGCACCGTAAACTGCTTGGCAATCAGGGTTAAGCGTCCGTGCAGCAACAGACGCATCTTGTCCCAGAACGGCAGCGACGGACTGGGATCCTTCGAGGGAGCTGAGATCTTCTCAAAGCTCAGATTACACTGGGCCATAACGGGCTCCCAGCAGGGTCCGAACGCATAGCTGCAGCTCTCCAGCTCGCAATCGAAATCATGATAGAACTTAATCGTTGGCATGCTGCGCTGCACCACATCCGTCTGGAAGGGCTCACCCACCTCGACGAAGACATCACGCTTGGCGCGCTTCGATGGCATTTGCTCGGCACCGCATAGATTGCCGTAGAGTCGCATGCTCTTCACGTAGAACATCGGTTGCGGGAAGTCTCTGTGGGTTATTAGAAAGGAATTATGTTTAGAAGAGCCAAATATTTAAGTGTCTTGTTTACCGCAACATAAACTTCCATTCGGAGCAGCTAATGTTGACGCCTCGACACCAGAGCGTCGTGAATTGCAGTCCCTCCTCCGGCCAGGGGCTCTCCGAGTCGATTTCGCGCATGGTGCGCGTCACATTCTCGTAGCCATGGATGGAGGTATCCGCCATGGCCAAGATCTCCACATCGGTCATGATCCAGGCGAGTAAACGCGTGCGCACCGGACCACTCTCGTGAATCTTCTTCGAGCGCTGTATGTAGATCTCTGAGTTCTTCTTGACCAGATTCGCGTAGAGGCTCTCAATGGTGCCAGCGGGCACCAGGAGTCGTTCCGAGCACAGCTCGGCAATTTTCTTGTCGAAGAGCGTCTTGCGCTTCAGACTCTCCAGATATTCGTCCACGAGCAATACATAATTATCGCGCAGTTTCACCTCGAACGGATCATCGCTAATCTCCAGCAGAAACTCCTTGATTTTGATCACTAAATCACTAGGCAAGGGTGAATGCACTGTAAACGGTTTCTTCTTGTAGTTGTGCACCAATTTAAGCCACTTGAAGTGCGTGACGCACTCATTATTGATTGCATCATAGAAGTCGTGATCGTAGGGAAAGATGGCCTTAAACGACCCAATCGTTGTCACCCACACCTTGTTCGAGGGCAGCACAAAGCCCGGGAAGTTGAGTCGTTCGTGGCTGAGGGTCTCAAGGTGCGCCAATGATTGCATATCCAGTTCCTTAACTGTAAAGATGTGCTGATCATCGATCTTGACGAACACATTCTCCGCATAGATAATGATGCGCTCCTTGCGGCTAAAAAAAAGATTCTCCACAAAGATCTGTATCGAGTGTCGCTCCGACAATTTCAGTTCACAGATCGTGCTACGCTCCGCGGACAACTCAATGATGAGGGAACGTTTGGGCGTCTGTGTTTCCTGGTGTTTGCTAGGTACATTTGGTGGCACTGCCACCTCCGTTTTGAGGTCCTGCATTTCACGAACTAGGGTCAACAGATGCATATGCAGATTGGAGTTCCACATGGCCTCCGTATTTCCGGGTATATAAATGGAGAGCTTTCCGGGCTGACTCTCCGTCTCTGGCTGATGCTCGAGCCGAATCATCTTGCAGTTAGCAAACACATCTTCGAAGTCCGTTAGACACAGAGAGGAGGCAGTCATCGAACGCATAATGGCCATTTGGAACTCCTCCAGCTTGAGCATGGCCAAATTGTGAGCACGCGTCAGATTAATTTCAGAGAAACTGAGCAGCATGTAAACATTGTGATGATTCACAAAATACGCCGTAATATCCTTAACCTTGACGGAAACACGCAGAGCGGTGCTCTGCTGCTCAACGGAGCTGGAGGAGCTGCCACCGCTGGAGCGACGCTGTGATTGCTTGGCACGCTTAGTGCCCAGGCCACCATACTGCTTGATGCACCACATCGACTTGACAATGAACTCAGCCAGTTGCATGCTGTACTCGGTGCGGAACGTGTGTATGGAGATGTCCAGCTTGGTGGTGTTCGCATAGGAGCACAGCTTGACCAGACTGACTCCGAGGAAGAATGGTGAGCCCGGTGAATGGGTCTTCTTAAGGTTATTGGTATCGTTATTGGAGTTGCCCAAATTGGACCACAATGTCTCCACCATTAATTCCATGCTCCACTGCCGCTTATTCAGCAGCAAATTGAGAAACTTGTTGCGATACAGAGAACTGCGTTTCTCCTCAATCTGCTCGAGCAGAAATCGTGTGTGGCTGACGCTCATCGCGATATGTTCATCCTCCAGTTTCATGAGTAGCGAAACATTCCACAACTCGGCACAGCCTTTGACCACAATGCGCTCCATAATCCACTCCAGAATGCCGCCATCACGACGCTGCTTAGCTGGCGAGCCCGACTGTGTCACTGCCTCCAAGCCCAAATGATCCGGCAATGACATTTGCTTGTGGCCCAGCTGCAGCAGCTGATGATTGCTTGTGGCACGCTGGCGTGCCAGGAAATTGTTATTGACAAAATCATAGATCTCACTGTGATTGTAGATAATTTGGAATGTCTTCAGCTTGACATACAGATTGAATATGTCCTTCTCCAGCTGCAGGTGACGTGTAGGAATTAATGGTGTGGTTTATATTAATCAATATTTGTTCAACTTACCACCGAGTCAATGGTGAACTGTTCCACAAAGAGCAGCTTCTCGTATTTGGTATCAATGTCCAAATGCTGAAATACCAGCTTGGCCAGCATAGAAGGCAGCAGCGTCTTCTCATCCACAATCTTGGAATTGAATTTACCCGTTATCTAAATAAAGAATAAAATCATTAATAAAAGGCTAATACATGCTACATTCTCAGTTAGTTTGCTTACGGTAAACAGCTGCAGCTTGGCACTAAAATCGTTCTGTGAGTTCTCCTTGACTGCCGAGAAAGTTGCTGCTTTAATGCTGAAGTTAAAGTTCTTTGGTATAATGGGTGCCAGTTTCTCATAGTTGTCATTATCGTAACTGCTGGATACGGGCGCCAAAGCCTTCTGTAAGCGTTTCGACTGCTGGCCAGGATTGGTGCGTTGCTTGGCTTCGCTGAGGAACTCGTACAAGCCACCATGTATAACAGACTTGCAATTATTTATGACCAGGCTGAGCGTCTATAGATGAAAATGAGCAGCCTTAATATTTAGAGACAACCAGATTCAGCAGCCACAACTTACATCCATGGAGAGTGGACCGTGGGCAAAGAGCGATGCATCCAGGGCCACATCGAAGCTCACTTCGCCCAGACAGGGGCGTATTTTATTTAAATTCTCCAGCGACTGACGTCGTGCATTGCAATGCCGCAACATTTTGGCCTGGGCCTCCAACAACGCCGCATTGACGAGCAGAACGCGTGCATTTTGGACAATGCTGCCGTCCAGATGCAGTTCCTTCGCGGTGGCGTGTATGAACCAGCCGGGATCGAAGTCATTGTTCATCAGCACCACGGATATGTTGTTCACATGCACGGCCATAAACTGGGCAAATGTAATGATACTAGCCGGCACTTTGGTCTGCCGGAAATCCGGCACACTCCTGGCCTCGGACTTCCGTTTGCGCGGCTCATAGGAGCAACTATCACTGATGTCATCCTGGCGATGGCTATGTATATCCTTATTGATGCGTATGTCTCGTATGTAAATGGACACTAGCTTCGTCACTTCAGTGGTGAAGAAACGACTTCGCAAGCAGACCTCCTCAATTTGCTAAATGAGATAGAGAAAGAGAATGTGAAGAAATTGTGAATATACGGGGGCAATAAATTACGGGTCAATTAATGTGCACTCACGACAGAGAAGCCGCTTTTGCTGATGTGGACATTCTTGAGCGATAAATACGGCAATGAAATGCGTCCGATACGCACTTTGACCCGAAACCGCTTAATCAGATACCAGCTAATGCCCGTTGGCAATATCCTAATTGGAAGATAAGACGGGCACCGAAGTGATTAATTTTCATGCAGCCTCAACGAAAAAATTTTTGTGACCGGTGCGGCTGCACTTACCAGTAAATGAAGAGGAAAATTAGTAAGATAAATATCAGCAACTGCAACATGTTTACGACTTATTTGACACGCCCATAATATTTATTTCATTATCTGATTAGAATTTATATGTATATGAATTTTGAAAGGAAAAAAACAAGTACTTTCTCTGCTCTTCTGCTTTTAGCGTCTGTTGCTTGAGCTGGTCGAGTCCCAATAAACAGCTGTTTGTGTTTATGTCACTTTGTGTGCGACCATCTTTTGCATAACTGTGATTTTTTGGCACATTACAAAAGTATCGATAACAAATCATCGGTGAGACATGGCATCGATACATTAGTCCGACTCGCAATTACTTTCCGGCTTGTTTATGGCTATACAAATTTAGAAATAACAACATTAATTGTAGTTATTGATAAGTAATCATGTCGTTTCACTTAAGCACAAAGGAGCGCTTGCTCTTGCTAATCGACGACATTGAAATGATCTCCAAGGAACTTATAGAACAAGCGCACCAGAAAATCTCCAGCACCGAACTGAGTGAATTGCTCGATTTGCTTGTTTCCAAGGATGAGGAGTTTAGAAAAATGTTGGAATTGGCCGAGGAGCAGGCCAAAGTTGAAGAGGCAATGGATAATCTGCGCGCCAAAGTGGAGATTCACGTATGTACTGTTTAAGTAGCCTGGTAAAAGTGTAATTGTTATACTTAATTTACGTTTAGGATCGGGAAATTCAGAAGCTACAGAAATCACTCAAAGATGCGGAACTCATACTCTCCACAGCCATATTTCAGGCACGCCAGAAGCTGGCCAGCATTAACCAGGCCAATAAACGTCCCGTTTCGTCAGAGGAACTCATCAAATACGCACATCGCATTAGTTCTGCAAATGCAGTCAGCGCTCCACTGACTTGGTGTATTGGCGATCTCAGGCGACCATATCCCACTGACATTGAGATGCGCAACGGGCTACTGGGGAAATCTGAACAGAACATTAATGGGGGAATTGTGACACATCAGAATAGCACCATTCAGTCGGATGCCCAGCGAAATTTGAGCGGTGCAGGTGGTCCTGGGGGAGGTGGCGGCGGCGGCAGCGGGGAGGTGCCAAATGCATTCCAAAACCAATTCAGCTGGAATCTGGGCGATCTGCATATGATGGGTGCGTCGGGTAACTCGGTGGCCCTGGAGACACGCAAGGAATCTTCAGCACAGGATGATGTGGAAGTCATGTCCACTGACAGCTCAAGTTCCAGCTCGAGTGACTCGCAATAGATGTGTTGGCACTTAATATATAAGCACATAATTTATAGTATAGCTAATAAGTCAATCTAATATATATGCACATTTATAATAAAATATGATTTGGTATTCATTTAAAAATTGTCCTGCCGCGATAACGATAACAACGTTCAATTTTAGCAACGTTATCGGCCATAAGAAAAAAAATCGATGCGCAAGTGGAATGGCAATTGCTTTGCTGACATCGCCACTCACACAGAAAAAGTTCGACTAATTTTAGTTTTTTAATGCAAAACGAATAGGCCATAAATTTCGCGTTTAGATCCAATATATAATTCGCCATACTGGAATAAAAAAGAAAAAACAGTCGATTTGTAATGTGTGCGTGTGTGTGTGTGCGGGAAAGCTAATGAAAAGGCCTTGAAAAATTGTTACGAAAATTGACTGACGTACGGAGTTCTGAGGTACCGTGCCAATAGAAGAAGAGAAGCCTCGACAGCGCAATATTAGAAGTGGTGGTCAGGGAGCAGCAGCAGCGTCAGCACACCCCGCATTTAAGTTACACACACACACAACACTGTTTTTTATTTTATTTTTTAAATTTATTTTCATTTGATTTTGTGGAAAATTGCACCGCGTGCGGAGTACATGCAGCATGATCCCCATTGCATGTGTTTAGTTTGTGAAGTGTGTGTGTGTGTGTTGCGTGAAGCATAGCTAAAAAGGCAACCAGAAAACTGACGAAACCGGATCGGAAGAACAGTTTGACAGCACCGATTGTAACTAGCTCACTCCACTCGTGGCGTCGTGGCGGAATCCCAGTTACGGCCAAAAAGTTTTGACATAAATCTCAAAAATAATGATACAAGAGCCCGTGCAGGTAAATCGATAGACCCATAGTAACCCCTTTCATATTTATTATCATTACTTGTTATTCCCAATCCTTATAGGCCGCCATATGGCACTGCCTCAATCACTACGATCATAAGGATGCTGTTTTTCTGGCGGAACGCCTCTGCTCAGAAGGTGAGTGATGCAAAAAGAAAAAT
Organism: Drosophila paracracens; assembly: GCA_035044025.1. Taxonomy (NCBI): domain Eukaryota; kingdom Metazoa; phylum Arthropoda; class Insecta; order Diptera; family Drosophilidae; genus Drosophila; species Drosophila paracracens. Next base: position 11,390,155 of record JAWNMN010000192.1, on the reverse strand, counting down.
ATAAATGAAAACAACCTTGACATCAAACGTTTGTTTCAGTGGAAAGCGACGAGACAATATTTTTGCTGGCCACCAGCTATTATCGTTCAAGTCAATTGCATCAGGCATATTGGCTGCTGTCGGAGAAGTCACGTCGCTCGCCCCAATGCCGCTTCTTGCAGGCCAAATGCGCCTACGAGCTGAAGAAATTGGCGGAAGCAGAGAGTGCACTCGTTTCAAATGGATTTGCCGACAATAAACACTTTGATGAAATGCAGCGAGAATTCGGCGAACTCGCTTGCTTCGCCTTTCAGCTTATGGCGAAGATATGTGTGCGTACGGAACGCCAGAAGCTAGCGGTGAGCGCGTTACGTCGCGCCCTCAAACTGAATCCGTTTATGTGGCATGCGTTCGCCGATCTGTGCCTGCTGGGTCAGGATACGGATACAGCGTCAATATTCCAAATTCAAAACACTGATGTGTTCAACACCTGCCAGGGCAGCAGCGCCAATGCCAATTCCATGGTGTTGTTCGGCGGCAATGCAGCTAACGACCAGCAGCAACAGCAACTCGAAAATCTGCTGCTCAACAACTTAAGCAATAACTCCAATTTTATATTAAGCACGCCAGTCGAACAGCAGCATCAGCAACAACAGCAGCTGCAGCAAAACAACAACAGCAGCATTGTCACACTACAGAATTTAATAACGCCAAACAACAACATCAACAATAACATCAGCAACAACAACAACAATAATCTCAACAGCTCCATTACAATGCTGCGTGGCGGAGTACAACAACAGCATCAGCAGAACAACACCAATGCGAATTCCAGCATGATGCCGCTGGAGGACACACCCATGGGTTATGCAACGCAGGTGCATGATGCAAATAATGGGACACCTTTTCGCAAGCAATTCAAATATTTGTCAACAATATCACCATTAACGCCCAGCTTTGGCATTATGCCGCTGACTAGTCCCTGCGATGGCGGCTCAGCCGTACTACAGGCCAATTTAAGCATGTCTGGATATTCGCCCCAAATGCTCGTCGAGGTCAATCAGGAGCCAAAGATCATTGGCAAAAAGTTAAAAACCCATGTTGGGGGCCTGATCAATCGTCAGGAGAAAACGAAACCCGCTGTGTTCACGCAGACTGGCAACATAACGCCTCGCACCCCCAACAATTTGGGTGTGAATGCACCACCAAATCCCAATGCCGCAGTGCGTCGCAGTTCCCGTTTGTTCAGCAATTCGGCATACTCTGTGAAGGAGAACAACAAATCGCCGAACATAACGAATAACAATAAGTTTGTCCAGCCACGTTCACCGCCACGTAAAACCAAATCGTCTCGCATGACCAAAATCTGTTTGAGCAATGAGCTAATTGATGAGAAGACCCATCATCATCTCGCCGAGAAGCTTAGTGAAAAGCAGTCGCGCAAAGAGAAGGAGAAGGTCGAAACAATCACATCGGCCGCCACAGCGGGCATCAATCAATCGGCAATCAACAATCGCAGCACCGAGGATGCCAAGGTACTGCTCAACAACAGCCTCAACAATGCGCAAACGCTGGCCCATCAGCTGCTGACCATGAAGAAGCAATCGGCGGACGGTCTAATGCTGCTACTTCGGGATCTGGCCGAGGGCTATAAGCTACTCTCGACGTTTCAGTGCAAGACGGCCATTAAGTTGTTGGAGACGACGATACCAAAGCATCACTTGAACTCCAGTTGGGTGCAATCGTTGATTGGGATGTGCCTGTACGAGCTGCGCGACTACGAAAATGCCGTTCTTATTTTCAAGCGAATACACGAGACGGAGCCCAGTCGCTTGGACTACATGGAGATCTATTCCACGTCGCTGTGGCACTTGCAAAAGGAAGTGGCCCTTTCGGCGCTCGCACAGGACCTCATCGGGCAGGATAAACGCAATCCGGTCACGTGGTGTGTGGCCGGCAATTGTTTCTCGCTGCACAAGGAGCACGAGACGGCCATCAAGTTCTTCAAGCGCGCCGTCCAAGTCGATCCAGACTTTGTATATAGCTACACACTGCTTGGTCATGAGCTGGTACTTACAGAGGAGTTCGACAAGGCGATGGACTATTTTCGATCGGCGGTTGTGCGGGATCCGCGGCATTATAATGCCTGGTTTGGCATTGGCACAATCTACTCCAAGCAGGAGAAATATGAGCTGGCCGAGCTGCACTATGTGAAGGCGCTGAAAATCAATCCTCAGAACTCGGTCATTCTGGTGCACATTGGGGCGATGCAGTTCTTTATGCAGAAGAAGGACTTGGCTCTCCAAACACTTAATACGGCAGCTTCGTTAGATCCAAAAAATCCGTTGGCGCGCTTTCATCGCGGCTCCATATATTTCTCCCTGGGCAAGTATCAGGAGGCACTGCGCGAACTGGAGGAGCTCAAGGAGATTGTGCCAAAGGAGTCGGTTGTGTTTTATCTAATTGGCAAAATACACAAGACACTGGGCAACATGGATCTGGCCCTGATGCATTTCAGCTGGGCCACCGATCTGGATCCCAAGGGCGCAAATAATCAAATCAAAGATGCCTTCGATTCAATGGCGCATCCCAGCTGCTGTCCGGGCAGTGACAATGCATTGGATGTCGACTTTGATCCAACCTCGGAGCGTTCCGATGACTCAACGCAGGCGCAGCAGGATGCTAGCTACGACAGCGACTACTAAACTAATCGGTCTCCAAGTCTGAGCGCTTGTATATAATTACATAATTAATACATATTGAATGAGAAAAAAAACCAATTATGAATTATATTATATATTAGATAACTTTTAGTCTTAGGTTATTTATAACAAAGATTAAGATTGAAGATGGTTTAAACAACAACAACAACAACAATTCTCTCTGTCTCTGTTCACTCTGAATGTCAAAGGCAACAACAAAGAAAAACAAACAATTTTCATTATATACCATTTACCAACTAAATTATACAAAATTCAAATGATCACTAAAATTTAAAAACAAAACAAAAAATGATTGAAAGATATAAAGATGAACTCTACTAAGTACAGTAGTGCATTGGCACAGCCCAGTAAATAGCTAAAAATCAATTCCATACCGAGTTGAATCCATGGCACAATCCTTACAATCGAAGTGTTTAGTAGATCGGCTTCAACTCGGGACACCACTTGGCTGTGCCACTGCTCTGCACATGATAAACAACAACAACAAGAACAGTAAATTATACAAATTAACCTAAAGTTTGAAAAGAGACTGCTCTAAGATTTGTGATTTGATTGTGTTTATATTCTTGGGCGCCCAATTTATTCTTCGCCGGAAGACTGCACGCTGAACACCTCGCAACAGTCCTGCGTTAATTGCTGCAGTTGCTCAAGCGTCAAACGCTGTGTCAGCTCTACGAGCACGCGCAGCCGTCTCAAGTCCACTTCCAGCAGCGATGCCAAAATGGGCAGATGAAATGCATGCACTCGATACACGCGAGGCAATTCAATGTTTAGAAGCGTTCGTATTTTTGTGGTACCAAACACTTCGGCCAGGGATTCACTTAACGATGGTGTTGTGGACAGCAAAGATTCAGCATCCAGCGACAAGTGGGAATACTCCTCGTTACAGCCAGGCAGCGTTGTTACATCCGGTATTGGGTCCTGGGTAGCAGCTGCCAAGCTCTCACGTCGCAATTCACTGGGAATGATGGTGCCGGTTATATATTCGGGTTCCGGTGGCAACTGATGGATGAAATGTGCCGGATAGCGTTCCGGCAGTAAAGTTTGTGTCACATTCATACACTGATAAGAATATGTTTGAGTGATATTGTTGGGTTCATTAAAGCTGGGCTTGCTTTGTGGGGGAGGAGCTGGTATGATGATGTTGGTGGGAGACAAATCAGACGCCTTTGGCAATGTAGATGGCTCCAGCTTGACACTGTGGTGGGGATTCAATGCGTTTAGCGATTTTTTTGGCAGTGGCTCAGAATGCACTATATTTTCACTCCTTTTAGGCTTTCGCCCACGCTTCTTGTACACTTTTGGCATTGGTTCAGAATGTACTATTTTGGAATTACGTCGATGTTTTTTCCCACTCCTTGGAGCTCTTTTAACAGGCTTGCAGCAATCTTTTGGATTTGGTTTAGGCGGCAACTGAGCCAACTGACTGTATTCCGCATCAATTTCGTCAAACAATTGAGGTGAGATGGCTTTGGCAGCTCGAGCTATGGCCATTTTGTTGACTTCTTCTGAAAGTGCCTTGTCCGATTGCTCCCTTTCACGCAAACGCTGGGAACGGCGCGGTTGCGAGCCCCACATATCCTCAGAACAATATGTAGGCGCTGGACTAACTGGGGTAGATATTTGTTGCGTATCCATCGCTTAAGCAGTAAGATCTCGTAAAATGTACAAAGCTGCCGTTATACTTTAGAAGAAAGTGTGGAGTCTGGTCGATTAGTCGATAATGTGAGCACTATTTATCGATTAGAAGAACGAAGCGGTTTTTGAGAAAAAATTTTTTATGGGACTAATTCACGCAAAGATCGAAAATACTTACAAACAATTCATATTAAATTCAAAAAAATCTTTACTTTTTTTTATGGGAATCAAAAATATTGATTTGATTGTTTATTTTTACAAAGAACCGCCAAACACAACACATAACATAGCAGTCAGCTTGCGTACGTACATAGCAGCAAGTAGTCTGGCACCACAGAATTTTTTTCTTTTATAGTTTGTTTTCACCCATCATTCGCAGAGCCTGAGAGCAATTTATTTGATAATATAGTTGTAATACAATATAGATAGGAAAACATGAACAAAATGATGCACATTTTAGATTTACCAGACACTATGCTAATGGATATATTGGAACTGCTCAGCTACGATGAAGTAGCTCGCAAGCGTGAGGTGAGTAATTAAAAAATGTATACCCATGACAAATTAACTCGGGGGCGCTTCAATGATTTTCTACCACATTCTAGGTATGCGCTCGCTTCAACTACATATGCCAACAGGTGCTGAACACGGGCTTCAACAAAGTGGTGACGGAGCATGCCAAGCATTTTAGACGAATCAAAGCACTGCTGCCACGTCGCGAATCGGAGAGGCGGTAAACTAGAAATATCTAATTGTGGAAAGATATTTTTAAAGATTACTCCTGGTTTTGCAGGAATCACCCGCTGGCTCGTCACTCCGACGTCCTAACGTCCATTGAGACGCGCATCTCAATGCTGACAATGACTTACTCAAAATTTATAGATTCCAATCTATGCTGTTTCATACCGGGACGTGTGCTGGACGAGATAAGCGCCATATTGAAACTGGTCGGCATATCAGCGAAACAGTTGCGTCCACACGAGGTATTGCAGGAATTGCGCGACATTTCCTCCATGGCTATCGAACATTTCGACGAAAAGATAGCTGTCAACTTTAAGCCGGTTATCAAAATAAATGACGCAGCCAGCAGCTCACGCGTCGTTGTCTGCGGCGCCCTTGGCGATATCAGCTTCAGTGGAGTTAAGGTCTCACCGCTGGACAGGGCACGACAGCGACCGCCACAGACCGAATACAATGAGTTCGTGACCTACGTTAATCAGAATAACGAGGAATATATGCAGCAATGCGATTGCTATCGCCTGAACCGACATGTGCATCGCCAGTGGCACACACAAAAGATGCTCTGTTCGAAGGTGCGTGTCCTTGAGTGGTCACGGAAGGCACAGGACCGTCGCCTGCAGGATGCACTGAGCAGCATTACCGAACTGGTCGCACAGGTGTCCGAGCTGAAGCGTCAGCTCGAGGTCAAGCCATCCACCAGTGTGATGAGTTCGGGCGCAGTTAAACGCACCACAGTCGGCACCGATTGCATTCAGCCCAGCAAGAAACCAAAGGCTCAGTGAGAGAGATGCCTTATGCAAGCTATATATATATATATATATACACTCGATTGTACATAGCATGGCCGTGGATCAAGATCAATGCTTCGAATTATTAATTTGTATAGATTTACGTTTCAATTAGGTTAAGTTCATCATCTCTTCATGAATAAAATAAAGATATATATCTGTATAGTGCTGTAACCATAATATACAAACAAATTAAGAGTGCATTATGTATATTTCGAGTTAAGATTTATTGTTGCACTTTGTTATTATTTAAAGATTGTATTACAACTATATAAATACATAGAACATCTTAATTAAAGTTCTCATTCAAAACCATTCTCTTTTTGTTTTTGTGGTTGTGGTTTTGGTTTGTTGAAAATTGTGAGCTTATGCGCTTACTATATATAGCACTGGTGCAGATATATTAAAAAATACATTACATGGAACTGGAACATTTAAAAAATGTAACACTATTATTATTATCGGATCTGCAGAACGCAAGATTTGCCAGGCGAATAGGAAAATTTTTGTTTGCGTTTAGTTAGCATTTAGTTTCACATGGCTCTGTGGCCAGCTTCTATTGTATTGTGTTGCTGTCTAAGATTATTTTGTTTGCCGTTAGTTGTCTACATGATGCCTATTGATAATTGTTAATCGTATATATAAATATACATGTATATATATATATATATATTGTATAAAAAGGTAGTAGAAATTGCCACTTGTTAGCAGTGTATAAATCTTTGTATTAACTGAGGCGAGCGCATTATTCTCTTGACTTAATCGAAGGCTAACTTATCACTAAGTTTAGTTTAGTTTTGTTTTTCTTTTACATATATAATCAATAACACACAAGATATATATACTCAGTAATAACAAAAGAAAATGGAAAACAAAAATCATTGCAAACGCGTTACATCTTAACCATATTAGATTCTAAACATATATATACACACACATGCGCACATGTCATATATATATATATATATATATCATATATATATATATATATATAATGTATTTATAAAAGTTCTTTATAAACTAGTCAAATTGCAAGCATTGCCACGTTCAAAATAAACCTACACATTTATGTATATACTATCATTTATAAATACATCTATGCATATATGTTGCTGTATGTACAAAGATCGTCGTCTGTCAGATCGTTCAACTAATCGGTATCTTTATCTTTAAAAAATTTAAGCCGGCTTAGTAGCGATACCGTCGTCGATGCTACTTTTTCTTAACGGCCGCCTTGTGATGCATCTGATTAATCTTCTCCTGCAACTGGCGGATCAGCTGCTGCACATCGTCCACATTGTAGGCGTAGACAAGTTTGCACATTTTCGGTTGCACGTTGCCACTGTTGATATTCTTCAGAGCATGCTGCAGGCAGTAGATGTTGCCATCCTCGGTGCGCACCATCGATATGTACAGATTGGCACGGCACAGATCGCATTCGCTATCGATGGATTTGTGCGGCGGCTGCTGTTGCTTCTTCGACCCCTTTTGTCCCTTCTCGGCCTGCACCTTTTCGCTGGCTGTGACGCCCGCGGCCTGCAAGAGATTAAGATTTGATTAGGATTAACCATTCCTCGACAGGTCAGTTTCTTTTATACTCACTCTAAGCTGTTCACGTGCCGCCGATTCCTTCTCGCAGACATCGTTCAGCATGGGCAGCATCTGATGCAAAGTGTCCGAATTTACGCGCTGATCATAGCCCAAAGCAAAGAGCAGCTGCTCCAGCGAGAACATGGCCGGCTCACAACTCTCATGGATGTCCTGCAATAGTAATTAGTTTAGTTTGAGCAAGTCAATGTCAAATTGAAGCAGTCGAAGACTCACCCTGAAGTCATCCTTGGCCAGATCGAGCCAAGAGTTGGTGGCAAAGTAAACGCTTTCGGAGACCACATAGCCTGTGGCCAGACTGGAGGTGTAGGCGCGCGGAAAGACAACGATAAACTCGCCCGGTTTCTGCTCGATGCGGCACAGCGAGACACCTCGATCGGTGAGCATGTGCGGCGGCACCATCACCGTATCACAGGGCAACCAAATGGTCTTGTTCTGGCAGTGCGTCGGAATCAGAGACGTGAGTGCCGCTCGGAAGTTGGCACTCTGATCGTCGGGAATGCCGTACCAGAGCTTGGAGGCGCCCGTATGCAAATACTCGATCCAGGATAGACCGTGCGGATCCCGATACCAACAACAGGCGGAGAAGAGCATGCCCACATGCAGTGTGGGCACTGTAACGCCCATAACAGGTCCCAGCGAGCGCAGCACCGAGCCCACATTATTTGTGAGCACCTTCAGGTTCCACGGGTGACGCGCATAATTCGAACCCTTGCCCTTGGGGCCCGGACTGGGGAAACCATAGCCCCAGCCGGAACTATCAATGGAGCCCGAATGCACACACACATGACTATCGCGAACGGCGACATGCCGCCAGAATTCCGCCTCGACCTCGTTAACGGTGGGATCGGTGCTCTTGAACCACAGCGCCATTGTGTTGCGGGCAATCCGATAGAATTGACTGAGCGGCATGCTACGACCCTTGACAATGCACTCCATGGAAACACCGTCGAGTTCCTCCTCCGATTCATCATCCTCATCGGTGGATAGATCATCCTCCACATTGGACACACTTTCCGTTGAATTGACAAAACGATCCGCATTGCGACGGGCGCGTGCCTCCCGCTTCGCCCAATCCGCCTCGACCTCGTCGAAGAGTTTTTGGCGTTCAGCCGGGGAGAGGGTGTCGTAGGGCAACAAGTACTTGCAGTAGATGTCATCCAGTTTGGTGACCCGGTCCTGGGCGAGCTTTGGTATGCACATCTCTTCGGCGACACGTGCCCATTTCTTCTTCTCGATGACCTCCTTGAGGCCGCCGAGCTCCTGCACGGTGTGATAGAGACGCGGCAAGTCCACCTCCATGCCACCGATCCAGGGGGCATGATTCATCACAATGCTCTGCGTGGCCAAATACTTTTTGATGGCACTCAATTCCTTGGCGCTGGGGCCCCAGCGATGCAGCATCTTGTGCACATACTGATTGTACGCCGTGAAACGCATCTCATCCGAAATCCGACACTCCGGCTTAAAGCTGGCGGGCGGTATTATCTTACAGATGCCAAATCTCGCAGCGATTGGTGTGATGCGCTCAATAAACTCAATGGGATCGGCAAACTCCTTTTCGGTGGGCTTAAAAATAGGCGCCTCGACCATTTGTGTGGGATCATCGTGTCTGGGGAATGCCGTATTGTTGGCCATCTTAATGGGAGTATCATCTTTGTACTTTTTGGCCAGCGCATTCGAGGCGGCCATCGCAGCAGCTGCTGCAGCTGTTGCAGCCGTACGGGATTTGGCAGAGCCAGAGAAGAGTGATGAATTGGAATTGACGCGGACTAGATTGCCGGAGGCAGTTGTTGTTGCTGCTCCCGTTGCTGTTGCCACAGCTGCTGCAGCTGCTGCTGAGGTGCTGGCTTTTAAGCTGTTGCTATTATTGCTGGGCGTCATTGGCTCATTGGTGTTTGTGTTGGCCGCATTGAGCAGCGTTTTCACCAGCTGCTCATTGTCGGGCAGCGGCTTCGCTGAGTTCGTATCCATTTGCGCCTTGGTCACGAGCGTCGCTTGCATCACCACCTTTTGATTGGGCCCATCGGGTCCCTCGCGTCCCAGTTTGACGGCAACGCCTTGAATGCCACCATCGCCACTGCTGGCGCCTTGCAGTAAGGGTATGTAAAAGGTGGCACCCTCTGCATCCGAATCTCCACCAGCACTGGTTGCAGTTGCTCCTGCTGCGGTTGCTGTCTTTTTCTGCAGCTGCTGCTGTTGTTGTTCCTTTTGCTGCTCCTTCTGCTGTTGTTGTTGCTCCTTCTGTTGCTCCTTTTGCTGTTGCTGCTCCTCTTTTTGCTGCTCTTTTTGCAGTTGCTCCTTTTGCTGCTGTTGCTTTTGCTGCTGTTGCTTTTGCTGCTGTTGCTTTTGCTGCTGTTGTTTTTGCTGCTGTTGCTTTTGCTGCTGTTGCTTTAGCTGCTGTTGCTGTTGTTTCTTGCGCGCTGCTGCAGCTGCTGCCTTGGGCTTCTCCAGCTTATCCGTTGGGCTGAGCGTTAGTTGCACGGCTGTTGCTGCCGCTGTGGCAGCCGCACGCTTTTTAGTTGGCGAACGTTCGCTTAACGCTGGTGGCGGCGTTGCAGTTTTGGTTGCTGTTGCTTCGACTTCAAGATTGCGGCGACGATTTGTCGCCTTGTTGCCGGCAGCAGCTGCAGCAGCAACACTTGCTGTTGCTGCTGTTTTCTTTACATTCGCCGTTGTTGTTGTTCTCTCCTCTTCCTTGCCAAAGGCATAAACTGATGTTTTGGTTGGCAACTTTTGCTGCTGCTGCTGCTGCTTCTTGTTGTTGTTGTCCAGTTTGGCTTTGCTTGGACTGCTCTGATAGATGGGCGTTCGTTTGGCTGACATTGTTGTTGTTGTCAGTGTTGTTGTCGTTGCCATTGCCGAAGTGGGCGTATTGCTGCTGCTGTTGGTGGGCGTTGGCGTCGACAGCTTTGTGGCAGCCGCAAGACGTTTGTTGGCAGCAGCTGCTGCTCCACCACCTCGCTTATTGTTGCTGCCAGCTGCAGCAGCAGCTGTTGCTTTGACCGCATTCTTCGGCTTCCTTTTATCACTGCTGCTGTTGGCGACTGCTGCGGCAGCCGAGATCTCCTTTTTCTGGGTGAGATTCACGGGCGTCACACACTTATCAAAGTCCATGGTATCCGATTCTGTGTCCATATCACGCAGATTGGCTGCTGCTGCTGCTGCAGCTGCTGCTGTTGCCGCCGCCGCTGCGCTGACGAGGACCGGTGTCGCTTTCAGGGATGGCCCCTTGGCGGACCAGGCACTCTCACTTTTGCCGAGCTCGCCGCGCGTATTCTTCGAGGAGCTGCTGAAGCTTGTGCTCTCCTTATCGTCACGCGTCGGACCCGGCGGCGTTTGTGACTGTTGCGGCCTCAAACTGTCGTCGTACTCATCATCGAGATCATCCTGTATCTCATCGGGATTCGAGCTGCACTCGATGAGCCACTTTTGGATCTGTTCATGTGTCATATTCACCTTGGCCTTGCGACGCTCCTTGCCCGACAACTGATCGCCAAAGTAGGCCTCTGTGGGCACAACAGGTCCCAGCACCGGTTTGTGTATCGATCCACATTTTCCGAGCGTACATTTGGTATTATCCGGCCCGGAACTTTGTGCCAGACTCACGCTGGCAATGCCAAAGATCTTGCCCGACTCCTCCTTGCTGGGCATAAGTGTTGCCTGCGCCAAAATGCTACCAATCTCATCTTTCAACGGATCCGAATTGTTATTGGTGCTTGTCGTTGGCGTCATTGTCAACGCTGGCGATTGTTGTTGTGGATGTGGCTGTTGCTGCTGTTGTTGTTGCTGCAGCTGCTGTTGTTGCGACTGCTGCTGTTGTTGTTGCTGTGATTGTTGTTGCTGTTGTGCTGCCGCTGCTGCTGATGTGGATGCCACAGCTGGCGGCGTTGCAGTTATGGTCAAACTAAGACTTTGACTAACGGCAGTCGTTGCTTTTGTTGCAACAGTTGCAGAGGCCGTAGATGTAACAGGAGCATGCGTGGTGGGCGTGGTCAGTGTGCTCAGCGTTGGTCTTGCAATTGTTGGCGCCGTAAAATTGCTGGCGCTCGTATTGCTAATTGTCACCGCATTATTATTGTTATTGACACGCGGCAAAATGCTCGCGCGATCATATTTGGGCGTTAGAAAGTTGGGATTGATTTTGGGACACTGATACGCCTCAATGGGTGGCGGATAAATAGTGGGCGCCGTTTGATATTTGAGTGGTGTCGACGTCTGCTGGGCTGTGCTTGTTGCCCCCGCTGTCGCTGCCAGTAACTGTTGCTGTTGCGGATGCGGAGTCTTATTGCCAATGGCAACAGCCGCACCTGCAGCGGCACAAAACGTCGGCGGACGCACATACGGGGATTGATAGTGTGGCGATGCCTGCGGCAAATACGATGTGCTCTTCCCAAAGCCAACGGCACCCACGCCCATGCCAATTGTTCCGCTGCCGGGCAACGCATATGTGGCAGGCACATTCAATATCTTCGAGGTAGGCACGGGTGATTTCTTTTCCATGGCTTTTAGTGTGGCTGCTGCGGATGCATAGCTCGGTGGTGATATGGTAAATGGACTGGGTTTTGTCGTCAGCGGCAACATGGTTAATGGCGTTATGGGCGTGGCTGTTGCAACGCCCAGTTGTGGTGGCTTTAAAGTAACTGCTGATGCTGGTGCAGTTGTTGTTGTTGTTGCTGCTGCTGCTGTAGTTGTTGCTGCTGTTGCTGTAGTGGTTGCTGCTACTGTAGTTGTTGCTGTAGTTGTTGCTGCTGTTGCTGTAGTCGTTGCTGCTGCCGCAGTTGGTGTAGTTTTGGCTGCAACTGTTGCTGCAGCTGCTGCAGTTGTTGCTGTCGTTGTTTGAGTCACAGTTGTTGCTGCTGTTTCCGTTTTGCTACTGCTGTTGCTGGCTTTAGCTGTGTTTGTTATTGCTGCTGCAACTGTTGTTGTTGTGGTTGTTGCTCCTGCTGCTGTTGTTGATGCTGCAACTGTTGCTGCTGCTGCTGCAGCTGCTGTTGCTGTTGGCACTTTAATTGCCAGCGGCTCATCATCCGAGTCACTGAAACTCTTTTCGAGCTTGCGCTTCGTTTCGTTTAGCTCCTCGTTGATTAAAAAATCCTCCTCGGCATCGGAGTCGACTTTTTGTTGTTGCTGCTGCTGCTGTTGTTGTTCTTGTTGGTTTTTTTGTTGCTGTTCGGACTTTGCTTTAGCCAGCGCCAGTGCGCCTTTCTTCACCAGCATGCCCTCTATTTGAGGCTTGACTGTGCCTGCAGCTGCTGCTGCTGTTGCTGTTGCTGAACTTGTTGCCCCCGCTGCAGTTGTGGCACCTTTTGCCTGCTTGGGCGGTCGACCGCGTCGTGGAGCAGGTGGAGGTGGTGGCGGCGCTGCTGCTGGCGTTTCAGTTGCTGGTTCAATTGCAGCAGCAGCAGCAGCTGATCCTATTGCTCCTGCTACTTCTGCTGCTTCTGTTGTTGCTGCTGTTGTTGTCGTCGTTGTTGCTACTGCTGCTGTTGTTGCTGCTGGTTTGCTTGCCAGTTTGCCTGCCGCATTCTTCTTAATCTCCTTCTCCATTTTCTCCATCTGCTTGACATTGGGTATATCGGGAAAGCTGCTCAGCGACAGATCATCGTCCTCGTCATCCGCCAGCTGCAACTTATGCCCAATGATGCCCATGTAGATGGCAGCCGCTTCTTTCGTCTTACGCGACGGACGCTGACTGCGCTGCTGCTGCGGACTTGGACTTCGCGAGCGTTGCTGTAATTTTAGCTGTGCCGCCAGACGACGCACGGGACGTGCATTATTGTTGTTTGTTGGCTTTTTGGGCGAGGGTGGACATAAATCGGACTCCTCGGCATCCACCCCCTGCTCGTCGTTTTCCGGCTCGGCGGCTTTCTTTTTTAATGGCTTGCCACGCTTTGTTTTTGACGGCTCTTCAGGCGGAGTAGCTGCTACAGCTGCCTTTTCCTTTTCCTCCAGCCGCTGCTGCTTTTTTGCCGATCCGCCGGCGGCTGATTTGCGACCGCGGGCATTTGCCGTTCCAGCTGCTGCTGCAGTTGCTGCCGCCCCTCCTCCCGCTCCCACTGCCGCCTTTTTGCCGCCCTTTTTTAGCTTGATGGCCTTGGCCAGGGGCTGCTCATCATCGGAGCTGAAATCGAAGACATTGAGACCCTTTTGTTGCTCCGCTGCCGCAGCAGCTGTCGCTGTGGTGACACCATTCTCTAGCTTGGCCGCATCTTTGGCATAAATGCTCGAGTTGATTTTCTCCTTGATGTGCTGCTGCTGCTTGGGCTCGACTGCTGCTGCTGATGCCGTTGACTGCTTCTGCAGCTGCAGCTGCTCCTGCTTAAGCTGCTCCTTTTCCTTGTTCTTTTTTTGTTCCTTGAGCTCCTGCTCCTCATCGTGCTTCTCCTCCACTTCTGACGGCTCTTGCTTCGGCGGCACCTTGACTGGCTCAAAAAAAGCACGCTGTCGCGTCATGCGTCCCGATGATTCAGGGGAGGGGATAAAAATGGGTGATTCACGCTGTTGACGCAAACGCTTCACGGGCGCCTTCTCCTTCTCTTTGCTGGCCCTGTTCTCGTTGACTGCAACAGGTGAGTCTGCTGTCGCTGCCACAACAGATTTTCTGCCACGACCACGTCTGGTATTTGATTGCAATATCTCCGACTTGGAGAGCGTCTCATCGGCGACGGCGGCGGCACCACCATTACGCGAGCTGGCATCATGCGCCGAAAAGAATTCATCCTCCTCATCATCCTCCGCCTCCTCCTCGACATGGACTGCGTCAGCGTTACTCTGCTGCTGCTGCGCCGGCTGTTGCTGCTGCTGCTGCTGATCCGGTTCATCATCTTTTTCCTTGTAGCCGGCGCGATTTGAGCGTCGCTTTAAAGTCTCCTGACGTCGTCCGCCGCGTCGATTGCCCTCGGCAACAACCTCGGCACGCTTACGCACTGCTCCAGCCAGCAGCAGAGGCTGGGGCTGAGATTGAGAGGGCGGAGGAGGCGTGGGCGTCGCTGCTGCTTCAATTTTATCACTAGCTGTTTTAGTCGTTGTTGGCATCTGCTCTATGCCTGGTTTTTTGGCTGGTCGGCCACGTTTCTTTTTGCTGCTGCTGCTGTTGTTCTTCTTGTTGTTGGTGGTGGTGTTGTTGTTGTTCACAGCATCTCTGCTGGGCGGAAGAGCACCTGCATCATTGGCCTTGGGCTTGCCCTGAAAACTGCGAAAGCAGAGAAACGTTAGAAAATCCTGCGGCATTGGGCGCTGATTCGGCAATATCTCAATAGGCGGCTGTTGCTGCTGCAGGCTGTCTGCTGTCGATGTGCTTGGTCCAGCAGACGATGAGGAGCCCGATGCAGTTCCTACAGCTGCTGCCGCCGCTGCTGCTGCAACGCTGGCAATGTTGAATGCACCACCGCCGGCTGAATTGGGCGCACTCTGGCCTTGGGCGAATTTACGCTGTGCCTGCACCTTCGTTCTGCAATCGGCAGAGGCATGGAAATGGGACACAGAGAGAATAAAAAAGTGTGAGTGAGTTTTAATTGGAATAACAAATGCAATTTGATACAAATTACGCTCTAAATCAAAAACAACAAACAACAATAGCAGTGCATAGCACACACACACGCTCACACCTGCTCTACACCCTAAGCGCAAATGCAAATCAGCCCTTTGCCTGTACAACAACAACAAAAACTACAGCGCCACGACGCTTGTTTAACAGTGCTGTCCACTTTTGGCTTTAAACAGCTAAAATTACTCATTTTTGAAAGCCGGTTTAAGCTTGTTTATCTTATGCTTCTGCTACACTTATCATTTTTCTAAGCAAAACAAAGGCTCCACTTTGACACAAATTAAATTAATTTGTGTTTATTTTTTATTTCATTTTACTGCCACAAAATTGGCAAAACTTTTTCTTATACAATATACCGCACCTCATTTCACGTGTGGGAGGAGGAGAGGGGGGAGCGCTAATGCTGTTCGCAAATTTTTAACAGTGGCAACCTTAAAGTCGCTGCTCTGCTTTGCTTTGCTCTGCGTCGTCATCGCACACACAAATATTACATATATGATCAACAATAGATAGGTATATGGGATAGGGAGGGAGGGGTGTTGGGTGGTTAAATGGGCTCACCTTTTAGGCATCTCGGGTGATGACTCCACAGCCAGTGTTGCTGCTGCTGCCGCCGCCGACGCCGCGGACGATGACGTTGGCGGCGTATCTGTTTCCTTACGGCGACGCTTGTTGTCTTTTGAGACAACCATTTTGTTGCGAATTTTTCGCGCCTCTTTTTCCCCAATATTTCGCTGCAACTCTCGCACTGAGACGAGAGAACGCGCTCCTCAATACACGCACACACACACACAGAGTTTATTAAAAACAACGCTCGAATTTGTTTTTATCCGTCGTTCTCGGCATTTACATAAACGTACGCAGCAATTGCCAATTTTCCACTGACACTACAAACACTGATTTTGTTGCTGGTGCCTGCACAAAGTTGATATCATATTTTCGCGTCATATTTTCATTGCTTCTCCTACACGTAGGGCGCGTACAAATACTACACTAAATTATAGATTATTGTCTCGTATTTATTGTTATAGTACACATAAGAATTTTACATTTCACATGCAGCAGAAATATTTAATTTTTTTATATGAGATTTTTCATTCTGTTTCTACATAATTTTTTTCCCCACCGCTTTGCTTTGTGTCCGCCATGACATTAGAGATGTACAAATTTATCGGTACATCGTTAAATATGCAAAGCATTGACAATCGGAATGCGGTTGGATTTGCTGAGCAATATATTGAATAATTGAATGCAGTAACTTGTAGTAATTGTGATATTTATTAGCTCGAAGAGTAATATAATTGATAATAAGCATTAATATTTTTCCACAAGGCCAACTACATTGATCGTGTTGCATATCGATAATATTGTCGGACAACATCGGAACAATTGCACGCATTGAAATATCGTTTCGTCTAAGGTATCGCGTTTAGCGTTTCATTGTAACATCTCTATCATTAATCGTATAGCTTGTGAGTTGACAAAAAAAGTTTTTATTAGTGTAAATTTTTGCAAATTAATCAAGCGATTTTAAGCTGCGCGCAATGAGTGAAGGAGCAGGCAATTGGTGTCTCATAGAGAGCGATCCGGGCGTTTTCACGGAGCTGATACGCGAATTTGGTAAGATGATGTGCCTCGCGCGCTTTTTTAAGAGGACGCGGATGCCAAAGCCGGCATCGAATTATCCTCAAGGATCAATAAAAAACTGCATTTGCTCGGGCAGGTTGCGACGGTGCCCAGGTGGAGGAGATCTGGAGCCTGGACAACGAATCGTTCAAGGATCTGGAGCCCATACATGGCCTCATATTCCTTTTCAAGTGGGTGCAGGAGGATGAGCCCGCTGGCAAAGTGGTGCTGGATCGGGATCACATCTTCTTTGCCAAGCAGGTGATCAACAATGCGTGTGCAACGCAAGCCATTCTCAGTCTGTTGCTCAATCTGAATCACGAGGACATCAAGCTGGGCGACACACTTACCAATTTCAAAGAGTTCTGCCAGTGCTTCGATCCCTACAACAAGGGGCTGACGCTGAGCAATGCTTCCCAGATTCGAACGGTGCACAATTCGTTTGCCCGCCAAACACTCTTCGAGCTGGACATGAAGAACCAAAACAAGGACGAGGATGTCTATCATTTTGTTGGCTATATGCCCATCGCTGGGCGTCTCTATGAGCTGGATGGTTTGCGTGAGGGACCCATTGATCTGGGAGAGATCAAGCCGGAACAAAATTGGATCGATGTGGTGCGACCGATCATTGAGAAGCGCATGCAACGCTACAGTGATGGTGAAATCCATTTCAATTTAATGGCGCTGATCTCGGACAGGCAACGCATCTACGAGCAGCAAATTGACAAGCTACTGAATCCGGCAGCCGATGCCATGGACACAGCCGATGATCGTCAGACTGAAATCAATAGCCTGCGCTCCTACATACAGTATGAAATCGAGAAGAAAAAACGATACAAGGCACATATACAACTAAAAATATTATATATAAATTTATCCATTTTAATCGCCTCTCCTTTGCAGGTGGAGAATGTGCGACGCAAACACAACTATTTGCCATTTATTGTGGAGCTGCTAAAAATGCTGGGCGAGACCGGACAACTGTTGCCCATATATGAGAAGGCTAAGCAGCGAGCGCTGGAGCGCGAGCAGAAATTGAGCAAAAAGGAATCCAATTAGAATGCATTTAACATTAAACATTCGATTTTCTGTCAAAAAAAAATAGCATATACACTAAAGTGCAATTCTAAATTGCTGCCAATGTGTGAAGAATATGAAAGAACATTATTCTTATTGCTAAATTTAAGTAATTCGAAACTTTTTTTGGCAAGGAGTTAGTTAAGTCGACCCGCCCCTTAAAAAATATAAACTGCCTTTTAATGTACTTTACTTCTTTTGTACTTCTCATGCCCCTCTAAATCGCTGCAAGTTAATAACCGTAAACTATATCCATAATAGTAAAAGAAAAACAAAAAATGATTTTTGAAAATAAAAACGTTTCCGTAAAGTTAAAAAAAAAATGCGAATTTTCTTTTGGCGTTTTAGTATATAATATATTTGTTGTTTACGTTATTAATATTTATATATATATATATATATATATGAATTTACAGTTGCTATGCTTGGTATTTGATTCATTGCGTTTCCGTTTATAATAATATATTTTATGTATATTGTTTGTTGTTGTATATATAAGTATTGTATATAGGAATAATTGTTTTGTTAATCTTTTATGTTTGTTTGCTATACTGATTCTTCTCAGTGTATTTTTTGGTATTTTCTTTGTGTGCGTGTGTGTGTGTCGCTAATGTAAATGTAAACTTTTTCTCAACTTACAAACTATATGCTACATAGTTGATGTGTATATGCATATTAGGGAACTTTCTTGGGAGGTCTTTGATTTAGTTTTTGAATTTTGGTGTTGCGCTTAAGATCTAGCTTAACTCTATATATATATTGTATATATATAACTTGCTTGCTTGCTTAACTTTTTTGGAAAACAAATGGAGACTGAAATTTTGGAAACCGAAGCATGAGCTACAAATATATTATTAAATCCTTGTTGTTCTGGACAACTACACAAAATATATATATGTATTGTAACGTTAGATATCTAATAGATTAAACTGCATTCTTTTTGGTTTAGTTTTAGTGTTGCTAATTGGAATTTCATTCTCATTACAATAACGTTACGTCGTTACGTTACGTAATTTTATTTAAATTTGTTACACTAATTTTCTCTAATTTCTCGTATTTGTGTTTTCATTTATAATTTAGCACTTAGTTTTCAATTAATTACTTAGCATCATTTTGCTTAACAAATTTTCCCATTTTTCGTATAATTTTGTTTTTGTTTCTCTTTTTTTATGTTTTGAAGACACAACAGTTACTGGTCCAGTTCCAGGAAGTATATGTAATATGTATGTGTTTGCATATGTGTGCGTGTGTATTTCTTGTTGTGTTGTGCAAACGCCAGCGCAGGCGCCAATGTGAGCTTTTACCGTTGCACATAACTGTATTGCGGCAGATCACTGCAAACGTCGCTCGGCTGCGTCGCTGCTGTTAAAGCGGCAAAGGCGTGTTGTGGGCGTGGCACTTGGGCATGTTGCTGCGATTGTTGTGCTGAATCGTAAGCTGTTAAATCGACACTAGTTGCTGTATGAAAGGGAAAATATAAAAAGCTTAAGTGTTAATTCGGCTATGTGGCAGCGCCATTGAATTTAAATTTACAACTGTCAAAACTTAACCGATTTTCAAAAGCAATACATTTTTAATAATTTGTAATGAATTTAATTTTAAATATATATGAAAAACTAACATAGTTTACCCGATGCATTCAGGCGATTATATAGATTCTTGCGCTTCTTCTTCAGTAGTACATCCAAATTATAGTTATCCGAGCCAGATCTGAAAAGTAAAGGGAATATTAAAGATTAAAAGATTTAAAGAGATTGTTTAGTTTACTCACTTGTCCGGTCGTCCGTTCCCTAAGAGCTCCTTGAATGCAACATAGATCTTGTTTAGCGTCAGATTGGATAGCCCCTGGCCCAGATATTGTACAAATTTAAGTTGCTCACATTTGGATAGAGCGCTCTCGTGGAAGTCCAAAAAGGGTCGATGATCGGATATCTGATATTCCTATTGCACAAAAAAAAAACAGAAAGAAACGAAAAAAAAAGTGTGGAATTAATTAAAAAACAACTGCTCTTCAATTAAGGAACGGCAAAGAGTTTTGTTCTATGCTCTACGAGGAGAAATGATGATGCAATTTTGAACTAGATATGAATAATGTCAATTGTGTATATCTATTTATTTAATGGCCAATTCAAGAACAAAGCTCCGCTGCACGCAACACAATCGCCTCCTGTTTCTTTTTGAGGTTGAGAGCAGACAAACACGGCGTCGATACACAATTTGCTCACATTGCAAAACTTGATGAAGTTCTCGATGAGTATGCACTTTTCATAATTGCTCAGACATTGCTGGCTACTACTCTGTATACCGAACTGTTTCAATAGCTCCTGCTTCTTGGGCGGCAGCCGTGAGATGTGCGTACAAACGCCGTCTTCGATGCGATGCGTTTCGTGCACATTAAAATTCTCATAGATGATCAACTGTTCCAGCGAACGTGGCGGCGGACCTAATGGCAGCGCTGTCAATGCTGGCAGCGACGAGGGTGGCGGTAACAGTGCTGGCAGCGACGTTGACGCCGCCGTCACACAGCCATACCGTGTGTCCATTGGTTGCTGAGCCGTTGCATAGCTGTTAACTGTATTGAGGCTGTTGTTGCTGCTGCTGCTGTTGGTACTGTTGCTGCTGTTACTGTTAACGCTGCTGCTGCTGTTATTGTTAATGGTGTTGCTGTTGTTGTTGCTATTATTGCTGCTGCTGCTGCTGCTGTTATTGCTGGTAAACTCGAGCGTGCCGTCATTCGCGGCTGCCATATTCTTGAGGTCTACAAGAGAGATTTGCATTTGTTTACAGAGAGAGACAAAGAGAAAGAGAGGGAGAGAGAAAGAGCAGGCTTAGCCTAGCACAAATGCAGAGAGAACAGGCAAATTGTAAATATGTCGAAAGTACTCGTAAAATACTCAATAAAAGAAGGCAACCCTTTTGTTGTGTTTGCTATGTATATATATACATCTATATGTATGTATATATATATATGTATATTTGTTCTCTTTATATGTTTGTTGTATATATAGTTAGGATTGGTTTTGCACATACATATATCATTTGTTTCTTGGATTACTAAAATATATGGTCATATATATCCGTTAATATATATATATATATATATATATTGATTTTATTATTACTTTTAATAGTTGCGCATTAGCTGAATTTACGATAATAATTATAATAATGATGGTGTTGACAGTTTACATGTGTATACGTGTGGGTGTGTGTAATTGTAATAATCTCTTTTCAAGGAATAACATTGCATAGTTTCAGGGCGTGATGATCATCGTCCAACAATTTAGTCGTTTAACATAATACATATAAGAAATTTGGCAAAAAGCTTGTAAAATTAGACTACAAACGAAACATATCCGCTAAGTGTAAAACAGAAGGGCACACAAAGACAAAATGATAAAAATATTAAGCCAAATTACGATTTACAAACAAATCAAAAAGATAGTTTCAAATTTTATAAGCTAAAAATAGTTGAGTTGGGGGCCATTTTGTTTTTTGTTGTTGTATAGTTTACTGCTACGATTGTCAACAGGTGGCGCCACTGCCGCCATATTTGGCGCCACGCCGACGCCAGTCTCACATATTGGGCGGCGGCAGCTGTTGCGGCTGTGCTGGTGATGGTGGCGCCACCTGTTGGCCATAGCCCAATGCGGCTGCCATATGTGCGTGCGGATGCGGATGTGGATGAGAGTGAGGATGCGGATGTGAGTGCGGATGTTGATGAGGATGCTGATGTGGATGCGGAGGTGGCAGGCCATAGTGTGTGTGATGCGGATGTGCGTAGGCAGCAAAATGATGCGGATGTTGTTGCGCATGTGGATGCGAATGCGGATGTTGCTGCGGATGCGTATAGTGATGCGGATGCTGCGGTCCATGATGCGGATGAGAATGAGGATGTGCCTGCTGCTGTTGATGATGCGGATGAGGATGTTGCGGATGTTGCTGCTGCTGCTGAGTCATGGGCGTGCCACGCGAGGGGGTTGATGGTTGCTGTTGCAGATGCATCAAGTGTGGAGTGTGTGGCGGCGGATGTGGCGTTGTTGGTGTTGCTGCCACTGCAGCTGGTGTTGTGGGCGTTCCGGGGCGTTGTGGCAGAGGCGTGACGCCAGTGGGAGTCATTGTGCGTACTGCAACTAAAGCTGGCTGCGACGGCGACTGCGCTGCTTGCTGCGTGTGTAAATGTGTGCTGCTGTTGCCTGTTGCATGTGTAGTAGTGTTGCTGTTGTTGTTGCTGTTATTATTGTTGTGGGGTGGCAACGCTGTTGCTGTTACTGTTGTTGTTGCTGTTACTGGTGTTGGCGATGCGGGAGCAGATTCGCAAAGCTCTTGTGTCTGTTTAACAGGAGTGGTTGTTGTTGTGTTGTTGGTCTTGTTACTGTTGTTGTTGTTGTTATTGTTGTTGTTATTTTCGCCTAGTGATTTAAAGCGTATGCATGTAAAAAGAAGTAGAAGAAGAACACAAACAAATTGAAGTCAAAAATTAAAATAGTTTTTTTTTTTTGCACAGTGCAAAAATAGGCAGCCAATTTTTAAGTTCACAGATATATATATATATATATGTATATATATATTTATTTACTTTTTTTCGTTTCGAGAGAGCGAATATAAAGTGCATGTGGCAAATAAAATATGTAGAGCAAAAATGAGAAATTAAGAATGCAAAATGTTAAATACAGAAGAGAAAAAATCATAAAAGAAAAAGTTTTTTTTTGTGGGCACTGTTTTCTTTTTGTGTATATAATATATATTTATAAAATGTAGCACAATTCTCGCTTTTAAGCTATTTTGGCGTCACATTTTCGTGTGTCTATTTTCGCTTTTTTTTTTTTTTTTGCCTGTTTATAAGATATATAACCATTTTTTTTTTTTGCTCGTTGCTGCATTTGCACTATACATAATAATTTGTTGGGAAATTGGAATTTTTAGAACTTACCGGCTGTTGTATTGGCCAGGAAGCGCTTGGTCTTATCGAGTATATAAGGCAGATTGTAGCCATCCTTGGTATAGCTGTAAAAGGTAAGTTGATATATGACGTTGTGTATGATATGTGATGTGTATAGTCTTCAGTTACTCACATTTCTGTGCGTTTGGTGCAAAACAGATTCTTAAAATTGCTATAAATGCAAAAGAGAGTGAAAGTTGGCAATCCCTGGCCCAAATAGCGCGCAAATTTTATTTGCTCGGGTTTGTTGAGGCCACACTGATTTAAGGACAGCCACGGCCGATGATCCTTGATGTCGTATTCCTGTATATATTGAAAAAAAATGTTATATTAAAACAACTGATCAAGTGATCGATAACAACTGCAATTAACATAAGCTTAACATGTAATGTTCAGTTAGACCATTATGAGTATGAAACTTAAAGGAGACAGACAGAACACTGTTTAATTGTTCAAATAAAGAAACTTGCAAATAGAAAGACATTCGTGAAATTATTCTGTTAAAATACTAAAGAATAAGCCGCCTAAAAATTTAAACTACCATCTAAAATTACATTCTGTGCAAAATTTTACGCTGAAAAGTATGCTATGCTAAAGAAGTAAAGTTTCCAGTTTTTATGGCAGAATATAAAAGTGGGAGACAAGTTTCCTTATAAGTATATATATTCAGAAACCCATTCAACGTAAATTACAATTTATGTATTTGGGACTCTTTGGTAAACCCTTAAAATTTGTAAGGCTATAATAACGCTGACGTCAAACTCATTTCCTACATATTCTATATACATATATATTAGTTATTACTACATATGCATATACATACAAATATATTTACATAGCTACACCCGTTACTTCTTCTATGTATGATGGCAACCCCACCAGCCACAACCCCGAGAGAAACTCACACTCGCACACATTCACAGGGCGGATGCAAAAGTTTGCCCACTACTAATCAAAACTTATAATTCGTGTACAACGCAAAGTTTAAAACGAAAATTGTACAAAAGCCAAAAACTTGCAGACCCCAAAATGCAAACACAATCATTGAAAGGACTACTGCGCCTAATAGCATGCCACAAACACACATACACACACAATGTATATTTTATAGTGTAAAAATATAAAATAAAGCAAAAAGCCGAGTGTAGGCAAAGCCAGCAAAAAAGCAAACCCAAATAGAAAAGCAAACAACATTTTCAATGAAGCCATTTTCAACAATGAAGACAAGGTGCAGAGGGGGGATGGGAGGGAGCTGTGGGGACTAAAAAGGGTTGTCGCATGTCCGTGTGTCTATGTATGAGTGTGTGTGTTTAAAATAGGCGCAGCAGCTTGATGGACGTCTGTATATGTGTGTGTGTGTGCTTGAGAGAGAGAGAGAGAGAGTCAACAACAAGCGTCGCCGACAGCGTTCGTCGTTCGTTTTGGAGTCGTTCGTTTTGGAGTCGTTCGTTCGTCGACGTCGTCGTCGTCGTTGACGTTAAAACTTATCAACATCCTCATAATCAGCGCGACGCCAACGTTGCCACCCAAAAGCATCAGACCGACCAACTAACTGTATCCCAGCCAGGCAGGCAGGCAGCCACCTTCTAAGCATACACATGGCAACGCTGTCAAAACTGGCAAATGTTTGTGTGTATGTAAATGTGTGTATGCATGTACTTATAAATGTACATATGTGTGTATATGCATGTGTGTGTGTATGTTATGCATGTGTGCATACATTTTGGGTTTTGATTATGTTAAAAATCAATAGAGCAAAAAGGAGTGACGACGCCCCGCCAAACCAATAGGAGGAAGGACCGTCCAAATTTTCTAGTCAAAATAGGCTTAAAGCTTGTCTTCGCCTTTATGTGTGTGTGAGAGAGAGATGGAGAGAGAGCTCACTCGAGAAAGCAATTCAACGCCTTTATAATGATGACAAGCCCCTTTCAGAGGTGTTACCTGTAAAGGGGACAACAGCAGCACAGCAGCGCTAGCGTCTCATTAACAGTACAGTTAGCTAGAGAGATAGAGAGAGAGAAAGAGAAGTGAGCTTTTGCCTGTCAAGCCAAGTGTTGCTACTGCTGATTGTTTTGGCTGCTGCTGGAGGAGTGGCGAACGGGGCACTTTTGTGTGTTTACATTCCCATAGCCGCTTAACTGTTTCATAGCAAAAAAGAAGTGGAAAAATAAATGGCAATGTGTTGCGGCATTGTGTTCTTGTTTTTCCTTTTTATTGTTGTTTTGCTTTGTTGTCGTTTTTTCATTCTTCTTTTTTTTCAACTTATTGGCAGCACGCAGACGTGTTTGTGCTTGTGCGTGCCTGTGCGTGACGTATCCTGCTCTGTGTTTGTGTGTGTTGCCTGCGGTTGTTGTCTGTGGTGTGATGTGTTGTGGTCTGTGTGTGTGTGCGGTATGTTGTTGTTGTTTTTATTGAGACAAGTGTGAATTGTTTTTCTTTCTGTTTCTGTTGTGCTGCTTGTGCGTGCAACAACAACAGTGACGACAACAGTTGTTAGTGTTGCCATCGTTTGGCAATGATTTTTTGATTTTTGAGGGTTGCGTGTGTGCCAGTCCCAGTTTCCGTGTTTGTTCGAGTGTGTTTTTTTTATGTGCATGTGTAACTGTAACTGGCAGGGAGGGGGGTAACAATTTTCACACTTTCACTCTTTGTGTTTAACAGGTTTTTAACAGCAATTTGAGCTGTGAGCGCAGCACGTGTGAAAAAAGGGGTGAAATATACTCATTAATTATTAGGCTAATGCGCGTTGGTTAACTTGTAAACCTAACCTTACAATTTCGACGCTAATTATTCTTTATGTAAATAAATATTACAATATGTACATATATGTATGTATAGGTATTATACATTTTTGGCAACAATCTGCATTTAGTCATACTCTTGTAAAATCCCCTCTCGCGCGTTATACAACACTAATTTAATGCGGCAAAAACGATGCATAAAAGCTAAATATTTGATGTGTGCATATGTATGTATGTGTATATATAGAATATATATAGTCATCATATATATTTGGCAAGTACAGTTATTCGTATGTATATATTTACATGAGTATATAATTTAAAATTATAATCAATGTGTGCATGTGTTTTCGGTGTGAGCGCGCGTAAATTGTGCGAAGCCGAGACATTGTACCTGCAAGTACCCCTCCTACAGCCTTTCACTCCTAAATTCCCAAAACATCCTCTTCCCCCTCTCATTCAAAGTTAAGCTGTCCCTCACACACACAAACACACAAACTCACACATATTGGCAATGTTATTGCATGTGTGTGTATATTGGCGACTGCGGCTGCTGCATGCGCATTTAGTAGCCTTCAACGATGCCGCTAGGGGGCGCACCATTACACACCGAAACATATACATACAAATACATGCATACATATACATATTCACACACACAAACGAAAGGACATACGAAGGCAGCAGGCAGCAGAGCTCAATGGACAACAGTCGGACAAACGCCCCAAGTAACTTGATGATTGTATGTATGAGAGAGAGAATGTGTGTGAGAGAGGAAGAGAGTAAGAGAGGAGGGGGCATATACAATTACTCAATAGCACCCGCTTGAGCTTTTTGGGGGTTGCCAGAGTCGTCACATACCACCACACATAACTACACATACATACATGTGCAGAAAACTTTGTAGTTTGAGCAGCAGCCGCTAGTAAGTAAGCAGCCAGCAAGTAAAAGGAGTGAGAAAGTGTGTATGAGAGAGTGAGAGAGAGCGCGCAACAATTTTAAGCTAAACTGGAAAGAGGGATCAGAGAAGAGAGAGAGTAGAGCAGAGCTAGGCATCTTCAAACTAAAATGTTGTAATAGCGGCCGAAGGGCAGAGAAAGCAGACAAGTTGAAATAAGGTTAGGCTCTTGTTGTTGTTGTTGTAGCTGTTGTAGTTGCTGCTGCGACGACGACTGTGTTCCTGTGTATTATGCCATCAATGCCGTTTCATATAACATACATAGTTTGAGTGTGCATGTGTGTGTGTGTGTGTGGGTTGGGTGGCTGCTGCTGCTGCTTCGACCAAATCTAGTTGTACATGTGTGTGTGTGCGTTCCGATAAAGCTGAGCGTAATGAGCATGTGTTGGTTGTGTGGTGGTGGTGGGAGAGATTTGAAGGAGGGTTGCCAGCCTTTGCGTGGTGTTGAAAAGGCGCCAAATGAGTGCGGATGTATGTGTGTGTGTGTGAAGGTATTTGTATATATGCATAAATGTGTGTATGCTTGTAGGTGTTTAGAACTCACACACCCACACACACATACACATGCACAGCAGTAATACATTGGTGCCACACATGATTACAGTTGTTGTATTTGTATTTGTATGTTGAATTTGTGGTTGCGGCTTGTGTTGCTCTTCTGCCGACGCTGACGTCCTCTGCTGCTGTTATTACAATTTATAATGACATTCGTTGTGTGACAGTGTGTGTGTGTGGGCGGCATATAATAGAGTGAGAAATGCGCTTGTGTAAAGGATATGAACGGTGTATCCGCGTTATGAATATACACATACACACACATATATATATTTATATATACTTTAGCATATATATATATATAAATGTCACAGATATATTTAAATATGGCAGCCATGTACTCGTTAACGAAAATCAACTGCTATTCAACTGCTTACAATATGTAACAATTGAGATTGCTCAACACTAATCAAATTGAGGAATATATAAATATATATATATAGCAGAAGTTTACAACACACACATGCATTATAGTCATCGACTGCTTATCTGCTCATTCCAGTTTGTATAATTACAGTTAGAATTCCATTACATTTTGTATATTCCAGGTTCGTATTCCCCACACAAATAATAAAAGGAAACTCACCTCACAGAATCGAATGAAATTGTCAACAACAATCGATTTGTCCGTCAATGTCATTTGGCCAGTAAAACGGACACCGAGCTGCTTGAGCGTGTCTTTCTTCTTTGAGGGTAGCTTGTTCATGTGCTGGAAGATGCCCTCCTCTACCTTGTGCGACGGATGCACCTCAAAGTTCTCCTTGATCACAAAGCTGCCCAACAATTTGGGCGCACCCCCTCCGCCGCCACTCCCCATTGAGCCAGATGAGCAAGTAGCGCCGCCACCAAGAAGTCCACCAAATTCACCACACTGCTCCTCGGATGAGGTATTCGAATTGGAAGCATTCAGATGTGAGCTGGGAAAGGCGAGCAATTCCAGCGATGATTCATTCGAATTCGAACCATTCGAACCGTTCGAAGTGCTCGTCAAGTGCTGCAATTCGAACATTGTCTGCTTCGAATCGTGATCGAAAACGGCTTCCAGCGTCGCAGAGCTCGCTTCCAGGCTATTGGAAGACCGGGAAACGGACGAAAGCAGTGCGGCAACTTTGCGCGAAGCCGAACGCGATTTTTGCGCAACACTCGTCGAATCCAGATCGAGGAGACCAATGCTGCCGACGCCGCTCGATCCACCACCACCACCAGCACCACCCAATGGGGAGGCGGGCAGCGGCGATGCCGGAGTCGGCGTTACTCTGCCCGCTGCTGCTGCGACGCCAGCAGCTGTTAACAGTTTGCTGCTGCTGTTTTTCTCTGCTGCACCGGACGCTGCGGCTGCGCTGTCGACGGCATCGCCGCTGCTGCTGCTATTGCTGCTACTGTGCGGCGTAAAATCCGTGGAGTGACGCAGATATTTGATAAACTCAAAGGAACCATCGAAATGCTGAGCGGCGGCGGCGGCAGCAGCAGCAGCGGCCGCTGCAGCGGCAGATGCGGGCGCATGTCCGTTTGGCGTTGCCACCGCTGTGGGCCAGCGATTGTTTGGCGGCATTGGCAACGCTGTCGCTGTCGACGTTTCGACAGCTTCACAGCTGCGCAGCGACTGCAGCTGTGACGACGTCGGCGTCGCTATCGTCTCATAGCACAAATCTGCGCTGCCAACGCCATTTGTATATGAATACTGCTGTTGTTGTTGTTGTTGCTGCTGCAGTTGCTGTTGTTGTTGCTGCTGCTGCTGTTGCGTTGACTGAGCAGCAAACACTTGAAATTCCTCGAAATTTGTGCATTTCAGTTCGCCATTGCTCAAGTACTTGGAAAACTCTGAAGGATCGTTCAAGGAGTTGAGGAAGAATGAGCTAAAATTGCTCGATATGCAGGACATTTTTTTTTGTTGTTGCTAATACTGTATATATATATAGATATATATATATATTTATTTATATTATAGCTTATAAATTTATGTATAAGTGTTTAATATTATGCATTGATTTATTGTGAGTTTAAAGCTGCTCCTTTTTTCCTTTGCTTAGTTATTAATTATAGTAGTAGTTGTTGTTGTTGAAAATTATGGCACATTGAATGTTGTTTCAGTTTTATTTACTGCTCCTGCTGCTGTTTATTCTTGCTTATTTTTCGTCGTTTTACTTCTTTTGCTTTTCGCTTTTGATTTGCGCCGCCCAACTGTTAATAATTTACACACACACACATGTACAGCTGCATATTTGCGCTGCTGTTTCGAAATTTTACTTTTAGTTTTCCGTTTCCAGCATTTTTCGTGCATTCATATTTTATTACAATTTTCCCCCCACATCTCACACACTCACAAACAGAAAAACATTACTTGCACATGTGTGTGAGTGTAAGTGTGTGTATATAAATTTTTCTTCTTATTATAGCAAAAGCAAAGTGTAATTTATTATTCTTATAGCTCGCTGCGCTCTCTCTCTCACTCGCTCTCTCTCGCTCTTGCTGCCTTTCGCTCCTTGAGACAGCGACGCGGCCTTTTCACCGTATGTGGTCGCTGCTTACTGTTGTTGTTTTTGTAGCACTGTCTTGGCTAGCATGTGCACATGTGTATGTGTGTGTGTTGGTGTACGTTCAATTGCCTGCCCCTTCTCCACACACACACTCTTTCAAAACTATCGCCAGCTCTTTCACACGCACACAGCATGCACTCTGCTCGCTTCTCTGCCGCGTCGACTGCCCTGCAAATATAGGCGGCGATTTCAAACTGGTCTCGGGGCCCGTGTCTTATTATTATTATTTTTATTATAATAATTATTTTTGGCTTTTTCTTTATTATTTCCTTGCACTATTTCACTTTTTCGTCATATAACATATAAATATATTTATATATATATATATATATATATATATAATTTACACAGACACAAACACAGTTATTAGCGGCGAGGTGCGGTTTAGTTTATATTTCGTTTGCCTTTCAAAACAAATGCCGCCCATATGTTGTTGGTGTTGCCTAGCGGAAAATCTTGTGTTTTGTATTTTGCAGCCGCCGGCCGTGTTCAAGCAGCGCAATGGGACGTAACCGTACCGCACTCGAATGAGAACTGAGCCGAAAAAGCGAAAGACGTGAGCGCAAAAACTGAGCGCGCCAGTTAATCTGTGTGCATTACTCGCTCTTTTCCCACACACACACACACGCTCGCTCTCACTCTCTCTTTTGGTGAGCGCAAGTCACACGTATGTGTAATGTACGTGTGTCGGTTTGTGCGTGTGTGTGTAGCGTGCGCTCCTTGTAGTTGTAATCAAAATCAGTTGTTCGTTGTTGTTGTTGTTGTTGTTGTTGTAGCTGTGCCTCTGCGACTAGGAAACGTGTATTTCTTCCTGTGACAGGCTGCTTTTGCTCTTTTTAACCCTTCCATATAAACCTGATTTAATCTTTGATTATTATGCCTGTGCCGTTGTTGTTGTTGGCCGCTGCTGCTGCTCTTGAGGATTATGGTTGCCTTTCCTTTGCTATTTTCAAAAATTCCACTAAATTATCCGTTTGTGTTTATGTGCGCCGCATTCGTATGTGTGCAGGTAAAACAGTTCATTTGCCTAGAGTTGCCACATTGCCTCTAGGTTTAGCGAGACCACCTGGAATGCCAAAAAAAAGAAAATGAGAAAAAAAAAACCATAAGTTATATCTTTTAAGATATTTTTCTTTTACGACCCGTTACGCACACTGCCTGCAGTTTCGGCATTAAACATAAACGAGCAGGTAGGCTACAAATTTCGTTACAAGGCCATCATAAAAATCATAAGGCCTGAGTGCATTTTAATGCACGTCGACAACTCTGGCCAAGTCACTAAATAGGATAAGCACCCACCTACACATCTCCCCCTCCCCCTCGGACAAAGTAAGAGCCCGCAAAAAAAAAACGTAAGCCGAGGCGACTTTTAGCACAATTTATGGCCATTTAAAATGTTGTGGAAAAAATTTTTGATAGTTGTTTTATGCACATACTTATTAAATATGCAAATGTGGTGGATATTTCGTATATATCAAGCAGATTTTGCCTTTTGTTCAATAAATATAATTGCCATTGCAAACGCTTTTAATTATAAATAGAGCGCGGCAGGGAAGTCATCAATTAGAGGCAGCAAGCAACAAATAAACGTACACATTTGGTTATTATAATTACCTATTTGGCTGGCGATGGTGTTTTCAGTTTTTTTTTTTGGCAGAAATTCTTGTTTAAATTTTTAACGTGCTTTCATTTTAAATTTATTGGTCACAAACACTTATAATACATATATACTCGATGTTACAACACTCGCGCCACTTTACATATTTTTCATATGTATGTGGGTAATTTTTCAATTAATCTTAATTATAAACTTAATTAGGAAATCAATGAACGAACGCGAACGGAATAAAACAGACACAATTGGGGAAAAGTCGCTGTGAAGCTCTGTTGCCATCGACCAACCAACAAGTGCGAGCGAGCGAGCAAATGCATAACTAGAACGGTGCGGCAACAAAAACAATGACAACAATTCTCAAGTGCGCTGCGCATTCAATTCAAAAACATCAGCGTTTCATGCCCCCAGTCGGTTTACTGTTCGAATAACATTATTTGTTGTTGTACAAAAGAGGAACGGATAACCAAACAGATGCGTAACATAACAGCGAATGTTATTATGGTATAAAAGTTTACAGTGTGGCAACGCCACAGCTTACTCGCTCAATTAATTTTGGAAGCCAAAAGCAATTGTTGCCATAATTAATTAATAACATAAAAATAAAGAGTATCTTGTTTTCAAAATATATTATCGCAAGAGCGCTTCAGGTGCGTACGAGCAGATGTTCACATACATACATACTTGTGTTCTTTTATTTGAAAACAAGTTACAGCTGATTTGATATCGATAATAACCATCGATTTGTTTATACCTATCGAGCGCAAAACGTGCACGGATTGCAAATAAAAACAAACCTGCAACCAAAATGAAATTTGTTATAAAAAGTATTAGTAAAAACTCTGGTCGCCTGGGTCAACTACGAATTGGAAAGGAGAGCAACGAGCTGCTAACACCGCTGCTGATGCAGACAACGAAAGGTGGCAGCATACCTTACCTCAGTGGCGATGTCTTCGATTCGCTCTGCATGGGGCAACAACAACTGCTCCAACTCACTTTATCCACCATGGATCAAATGGCCGAATCCCTTGTTCAATGGAATCGCAGTCTAAGCGATTATGTTGGCTTGCCCGGCCACCAGAGCGTGCTGCTACTGCGAGATCCCTGCGAGACGACACCAGCCGGTGGCAATGATCGTGATGTGGTACCTCTGTTCACGCGTCGCGGCAAGGAATCCCTGACAGCGACACGTTACCTGGAATTGGTGTCCAGCTTTGCACCCGACGTTTATCAGGGCCTGTGCGATGCGGACACAAATCCCGACAGCACCAAGAAGCGTGTACAAAAATCTGTGGATCGCACGGAACGCTTCATGGAGCAGTGCTATGAACGGCGCGTGGAGAACTCCACGCTGCTCGCACCGATTGTGGGTGGCTACAACACCTTCGCGCGCACACAATCGATTAAACATGCCCGCCAGCAGCCAGCGGGCACCTATGGTGGCTACATACTCGAAGGATTCCATACGAACGGCTTGGCTGCCACCGAGTTGAAGGCGACACAATTGCTTCCCATTGTCGAGCATTGTGTGCAGCAGCTGGAGGAGGAGCAGCCACGTCTGATGCCAGGCGCCTACACGCCACTGCTCATGCTGGAGCTGATACGCAGGGGCATCGATATATTTGACACATCCTATGCATATTGTGCGGCTGTCAATTACAAAGCGCTTAGCTTTAGCTACAAGCTGGATGACATTAGCCATGAGGATGAGCAGACGCCTTTTCTGGACGTGACGGCTGAGGAGTACAAAGAGCAGTTTAGGCCATTGCTAAGCGGCTGCACTTGTTTGACTTGCGAAAAACACACCCGTGCCTATATTCATCATCTCTACAAAACGCACGAGCTGCTGGGACCCATTCTGCTAATGATGTAAGTGTCCTCAAAGAGTCCTTAATCCTTAAAAATCGCACTAAATAGTATTTTAAATTTCTAGCCATAATTTGCACCATTTAATGGGCTTCTTTGATGCGATACGGTCAAGCATTGGAGCAGACCAGTTGCCCGCTCTGCTGGAGCACGTCAGAATGCAGAATACATCAACCGAGATGAATTATCGCATCGAACCCAACAACAAGATTGTGGCGAAGGCGACAATGGGCAAAGGGTTCATTGCGCCCGCAGTTTGAAATTTATACATATTTGTCAATAACATAATTTAAAAAAAAAAGCCTAATTTTTTAGTATAGTCCTAATATTGTAGTGTCATATAACAAACGGCTGCCACCACATCGAACAGTTTTCGCCATTGACTATCAGCTTGACCTGGTCATAAACCGACTCGTAAGCAGCTCCAGTCACATCCTGAATGCGCTTGATTACCTGCTGTTCCGTCAAGCTTTGCAATTTCTCAGCACCTGCAAAGAGTTGAGGTTTAATTTCAATTTGGATTTAGATTGGAACTGATGTTCATTGCTTACTGTTCAGTGGTAGGAAGCCAACCATTTCGCAGAAGCCCACATTGAATGCGGCCACATCTTTGACGACACAATAATGGGAACGGGCAAAGACAAATATGCGCAGATCGCCCTTTTGTCGCTCCTTGGTGATGAAGAGATTGTGTGGCAACTGATGCTTGCATAACCATTCCGTCAGGCGATGCACATTGGCGATCTTCTCGCGCACCATTTGCTCCTCATCGCTGCTTGCAATCACAAAACAAATTGCCTCCGTGGGAGCATCCGATTTCAATCGATAAGCATAATCCCCCGCCAGCTGCAGCAGCTCAACTCCATCGATATACAGACGCTGTGGTAGGTGCAGCAAATGGAAATGCAAATGATTCACGGAGGCGAGAGCACCTGGACTATTGTAGCCCAAACGCATATCTGCATCGCTGATGCTCCGCATGAAATTGACGCAGAAACTCAGCGCCGACGCCGTGACACGTTGCACGAGATTACTCTTCACCGCGGGACAGATGAGTGTGTGGTATTTGGTAAGTGGACTCTTGTTGATGATCATCTGCACTTCGGCATTGTCCTTGTACTCCTCAATGGTCATTATTACCTCAATTTCGCTTACTTTGTTAAAGTTGAACTGCTTGGGCTTAAAAGTGGGATTCAGGCTGTCAATTGTTTGAGGCACACGACGCTTTACACTCCGATCCGCATTCAACTATTTGTAGAAGCACGAAATTCACATAGTTAAATTTAAGTATAAATTGAGACTCACTTCGGCATGGAAACCATATTTGCCGGGCAATCTCCGCGTTTGTCTCAACTCCGGCAACTGATAGGCAAATACGTTGGGCATTGCGTGCAACTGCATCCAACGCTCCATAAGAGTTTTTAGATAATGTTGCGCCTCGGACTCCAATGTCATTTTGCATTTGGCCAGGGAAATTGGTCGGGTGCGGTTTTTTGGCTCTTTGGCGCCAACAACAACAACAACTGCAATTTGCAACAGGGTTGCCAGACCGCCGAAATGTGTATTGTTGGCGCAAAATTTCGTTGCAGTTTCTTTGAAATTTCCACATAAAAATTGCGAAATGAAACGATTTTGTTTTGGAATTTTTCGGAGGCAATGCGTAAACAAAATCATATTGTTAGCGGCATGGAGTCTGTATGAGAAATGTTTCATTTTAAATTAATATTTAAATTCATTTAAATTAAAGTTGACAATGGCGACAACTCTGGCGCTGTCAACTCTTTTCTGTTGTCTTTTGCAGTCAAACAAATCGTAACCAGAAAATTATGATAAATAAAGGTTCCTGTGAGCTCTTTTGTCCCGTTACCGAAGCCAAAATGTAAGTGGACCTTTTAAAATAGTTTATTCTTAATGCTTATTCACATTCGGCGTTTGCAGGCGCATTGAGAAGCGTTTGTTGAACTTCTACGAATACAAAGATGGCCAGAAACACGTAGCCGGCATCCTGGTGAAGGAGTTCACTCGCTCCGCAGCTGATGCCAAGGTGCCCAAGGCACAGGACATGCGCACTGAGCGTTGCCTAACCAAAACTGTTGAATACCTTCTCAAGGAGTAAGTCGACCTGTAGAGTAAATGGGAGATTTTTTCAACGATTTCCCTTTTGCAGCATTTTGTTGGATGAACGCAAACCGTTTCACTTTGCCTACGATTTCATATTTGACCGCTTGCGAATGGTGCGTCGCGAGATTGTCATCCAGCAGTTTGGAGCGATGCAAACAATTCGGCTGGTGGAGCCGATGATTATGTTTCTTGCTTATAGTCGTTATCGTCTGTGTGGGGAACCCATTGAGAAATTCGATGCCCAAATATGCACTCAACATTTGCAGGAATGCCTAAATATGGTGCTCCGTTGCTACAATGAATTGGATGATGATGGCGAAAAGGAAGAACAAAAGTTAACTATTCGTGAGTCGGAACGTCGTTGCTTTATCGAAGCACTGTATCAGGTCTTCAATCTGGGCACATCGGAAGCTTTGATGCGTGGCTTAACGCTGCCTGCTGCTGTGAGAAATGAGAAATTATTTAAATTGTCCTTTGGCATCTGCATGAACTATCATGTGGGGAATCTCTATAGGGTTATCCAAGGACTGCTCCAGTTGCCACACGTCATTTGCGCTGTGGCTGCAGCAAAACTGCAGACAATCCGCAGGCAAGCTTAAGTTTATTTTATTTTGTCTTCAATTTATATTATTCTTTTATTTTTTTAGACACTTATTGGAAATCTTTTCGCATGGCTACAACAGCAAGCGGGAAACGGTGCCGGTAGATGGCTTGTTGAGTTTATTATTGGTAGAGACACCGGTACTGTCAGATCTATGCCAGCATTATCATATAGCATTAACTGCCGATCGCAAATCGGTTCATTTTAGTAAGACTGATTTTAAAAGCGACGCTGCAGCAATAAAAGCGCAACGTGAGCCTTTTGTCGATGAGAAATTAACACGCATTTATCTGCCTGGAGTGTTGCTTCTGAAGAAGTCGCTGTAGATCTCAAAATAACCGTTTGTAAAAAGTGTAAATTAATTAATCATATGCAAATTGTATATAAATACATATTTACAAAGCTTGTAATTGAGTGGGCTAAAAAACCGGGCAAGCAGACACGCAGGCAACCCTGTTTTAAGATTTATCGTTATCGATAATCAGAATAAATTGTTAATAAACCAATTGCATTACGCCGGCATTTCGCGCAACATATATTATTAAACAACTCAATAGAGGTAAACCGAATAAGAGTGCAAAGAATTATTTAAATGCATTTACAGCTAAGCCGCCGAACGCTTGCCGGACGTACATGATGTATACATAAAGCACGCCCAGAGTTGCATTTTGATGCCGTCGCTGTCAAACACTAACACCAACAAAAAGTCGTAAGCAAGAGAAAGTGCTTGAGCCATTTTGGAAAATACAATTCCGCCATATTTACCGGCAAAATTCAAAATATTTACATTGCTAGTAAACAATTAGCAACACACATACAACATTGTACAAAAAGCAAAGTCGTGTCGCAACGCAACGACGTTAAAAACCGATATATTTTGCCAGACAACGTCTGCTTACTGCTTACTACCCGCTGCTGCCGCTGCTGCTGCTGTTGCTGCTGTTGCTGCCGCCGTCGACGACGCACCGATGTCAGTAGGACGGACAGCCGTAGAATAGAGAGATAAACAACGCAATTGGGGGTAAGTGTTTTTATTGCCAAAAATCGTTAGCTCTCTAATTAGCAATGTTTTTTCAGACGCACATACACATCAAGTGCGCGCGTATACACACATTCACACACACACAAATTCACAGAGTGAGCGAAGAAGAAAAGCACGGCAAAAAGCCTGAACGACGTCGACGATGACAAGTCATCATCAAGGCGGCAACTTTCAGGCGAGAGTTCAGCCAATTGTGAAGAATCTATCGCTCGCCGCCGCTGCTGTTCCCCTACCTCTGCCTCTGCCTCTGCCTTTACCGCTACCGTTGCCCAACCTGCCCATGTCCTCCTGCTCCACCTCGTCGTCATCATCGTCCTCATCGTCATCCGTGCGCAATAATCACCACAATACAAATACAACATCACCCATGTATTTTACACACATTCTTCCCCCGTCGACGGCAATTGTACAGCATCCGTATAGCGTTGAGTTGGATGGCACGGAACACATGGGCAGCTCCGGCGACAATGAGAGTTTCCTCATCGAGGAGATCATCGATGATTATGATGATGATAATAATATTGTTGTCGACCCCGGGGAATTCTTCATATCGGGCGATGTCTACGAATACTATCCGGTGGATCGCATGGATAGGCTGGGCACCTCGGTGGGCATGGCCACAGCGGATGCACTGCCACCGCCAATCATAATGCAACAGCAGGAACATGATAGCGATGATGTTGAGGACGACGAAGAGGATGTTGATGATGGCCAACAAATGGATGTCTATGGGCGACTCTCCTCCGTCGGTGACGAAGACGATGAAGAGGAGGAGGAGGAGGATGGTGCGCCCATTATGCGAGACGCGAATGCTTTCGATATTGCCTCCCAGATGTTGACCACCATTGAGGCAACGGCAGCGACCATTAAAGAGGAGCAGCTGGAGAATGATTACTATATGAAATCGACGACAGATGATTCAAATAGTTGTCACGTGCAGGATTTCAAACCCTTTGGTCGACCTCAACGACAGAGCAACAACAATTGCAACAGCAACCACAACATTAACAACAACAACATCAATTGCAACAGCAATGGGAGTGCAAAGCGTTGGAAGACTAAAGTGCCCATTCGCATCACTCAGGATCAGTTCAATGTGACGCTTTGGTCATCGCTCAACTCGGAGGACGAGGATGAGGAGGATCTGGATCTGGATGAGCAGCAGCACGTGGCGGTGACTCCTGCATCAGTAGCAGCAGCAGCAGCTGGAGGAGGACACCAGCACAACAGCAGCAGCAGAAACAGCGAAATGACAAAGCTGATCATCGATGAGCACATTTTGCATCACGATGTGCTCAGTGATGGCATTGGCAATGAGTATGTCATATTGCCGGATCCGTTTAGTGCTGCTGCTGTCACCGATGTAGAGGAGGTGGTCAATGCATTTATACGCGATGCCGATGATGTCAAAGAGGAAATGGAGCCGGAGGAGGAAGAGGATAGCCAATCGCTAAGCGAACAATATCAGCTGGATGAGGCATATGGCAACATTGAGCTGATCGAGAATATGCCACAACATCCCGTCGAACTATTAGCAACTACAACTACACCAACAACAACAGTAGCAGCAGCAATAACTGCAACAGCAACAGTTGCCCCGGCAACATCAGCATCTAAAGCGTTGCCCAAATTGGTGCTGCAAAATAGCAGCACAAATGTCCGACTGAAAGCGAGCAACAATATTGTTAGCCACAGCAACAAGGCTGGCAAGCGTCAATTGGTCAATCAACCGCCACCACTGGTGCCTGCCACAAGCATCAGCAGCAACCACATTCAACAGCAGCAGCAACATCATCATCATCATCAGCAGCAACATCATCCACGTAGCACTCAAGCAGCGGCAGCGACAACAGCAACATCCTCCGCTGCCGTCGATGACGATGAGGAGCCCAAGTTTCGTTGCACCCATCGTGACTGCAACAAGGAGTTCCGCAATCACAGCGCGATGCGTAAACACATGCATACGCACGGACCGCGCGGTCATGTGTGCAACGTGTGCGGCAAGAGTTTTGTGGAGAGCTCGAAGCTGAAACGGCATCAGTTGGTGCACACGGGAGAGAAGCCCTTCGAGTGCACCTTCGAGGGATGTGGCAAACGTTTCTCACTCGATTTCAATTTGCGTACTCATGTGCGCATCCATACGGGCGATCGTCCGTATCATTGTCCCATCGATGGCTGCTCCAAATGCTTTGCCCAATCAACTAATCTCAAGTCGCACATGCTGACGCACTCGAAGCCCAAACGAAAATGGCCCCGGGCACCGCAGGTGAGCAGCAAATCGCCACTGGTCGCGCGCTATGGTCGTCTGGAGTTCGGTGAGGATCCCACACTGGTGTATGTGGAGCCCAATGAGGAATTGGCGTCGGTGCTGCGGGATAGCACGTCGTCACCAGCATCCTAACAAGCGATGAATCCCCTGGCTGTTGTGATCTGAATCTGAGCAAAGGAAATTTTCTATCTGTACAGTTAGTTGTAAGATTCAGTTTTAGTTACGTAAGTCGGGGAGGATGTGCAGCAAGGATGACGTCAGAAATGTGTCACCCACTCACCCCTGTGCGGCTCCAGCTGCTACTCCTTAGACAACCCCACAAACAAACAAAGTAGCTTGCTAAGTTTTATGCTAATACGAAATCAGAATAGGTTTGAAGATGAAATTGATTGGAATGCCCGGCACGATGGTCAAACAAAAGTTTTAGAAATTAGTTTTAGTTTTGTACGTTTTAAGTGAAAAAGTATGTAAACTCCCCCACTCCCCAACATAGTCCCACTCCCCAACATAGTCCCACTCCCCAACATAGTCCCACTCCCCCAATATCTGAGAGTCCCCGCCCCACAAACTCTGTCAACTGGCAACTACATAGATATATATATATATATATATATATATAGTGATTAAAATGCTTTCAGCCATTTTAATTCCAATCTACTTTGTGGATCTAAATGTGCGGCCCACTCGAATAACAAAAAGGCTGCACACACATTTTTCTATAAATCTTACAAATACAATTACTATTTAAAACACACACACACACACACACATAAGCATCTAATAACAATAGGCTATATTTTTGTAATGAAATTGTAACACTTAGAGTGCATTGAAGTGCAAAAGTAAAGTATATATATATACATATATAAAAACAAACAAATTGAGTAACAAACTAAGATAATGTCATTTAATTGCTTTGCTTCTTAACTAATCAAGACATTATAGATCTCAAGGTGCCCCTTTTTTATATATTGGTGTTTGATTTGTGGGGCAGCAAATTCTAGTTTTGTCGAAAGTTTCATTTATGATTCCAGTTTATTTTAGACCTTAAGAAATGTCTAATTATATTAAAAAAGAATACAGATGCCAAGGTGTCCCTTTGGAAATTCAATTTTCGAAAACAATATATATCCGATGGATATATCTGGACAGTTCTTTTAACTTAGAGTTATAGTTTCGTCGACAGTTTCATCAATCATTCCATTTATTTTAGACTTAAAGAAATGACTCATTAAAAACAAGAAAATGGTTATGTTTAACATTTGACAGCTTTATTTGTGTGGGCAAAACTAATACTTAAAGCTACATTTGCTTAATTACTGTGAAGTGAAATTGGATGACATAAAAATAATAAACAGTTGAGTTCATGTGTATATGTATATCGAATGAAAGCTATTGTTAGCCAGATAGATAAGCCACTGCGAGAAAATGAAGAAATTCCGTTAGTTTTAATTTAATTTGAATGTATTTCAAATTCGTTCACTATATAATCGTGCTAACGTAGTAACTAATTGTTTTACAAAACAGAAAACTAGTTAATAATATTTGCG
Source organism: Drosophila paracracens (assembly GCA_035044025.1). NCBI lineage: Eukaryota > Metazoa > Arthropoda > Insecta > Diptera > Drosophilidae > Drosophila > Drosophila paracracens. The sequence continues at coordinate 11,349,632 of JAWNMN010000192.1, read as the reverse complement.
AGGAAAATAGGGAATTTGAAATTAAATTGGCTCTGCTCCATGGGAGTTACATGACCTTGACCCTTGCTGCTCCTTCATTTTCGATGTCCAAAATGCTTGCAAGCGGAGTATATCCAATCAGATTGCTGGTCAGGGACAGCAGCACCGAATAGTTAAAATACCAGAACACACAAAACAAGACCATAAAGATGGCGTCTGTGAATCAGAGGCGAGATAAGGGACCAACATTATTACCATGCATAAGTCAGGTATGACGAATGATATGTCCAATTAAGACTTACGTATCGTTATACGTTCCCATTTTTCGACCACATACAGCTCGGTCACCTGTCGCAATTGAGGAACGTGCAGATAGATAATAACAATTAAAATATACATTTATACATATATATACATATAGCATCATTGCCAGGGAAATTTGTAGTGAAATTACTCACCATTAGGTAGCGAAACCACCAGTAATTGGCTAAATTGATAATGTTGTTCAGCATGTCAGTATTCACAAGCAGTTCGCAATCACAATAACCAAACCGAACTAATTTAATTGATCGTAGTGCCAATAAATTGTTTAATCTTAATACTAAAGGGCTTAGTGTTAACAACGTGTGCTTTGCGGCGTCGACCACCATCAGTGCTGCAAATGTCAAGCATAATCGTTTCAAAGTCATCGTCATCGTCATCGATATCGAGAACAGCTGTGTTGATATTTAACAATTTGATTGATCCAATTTAAAAATGACAGAATATATCGTTAAATTATTGCAGCGCACACAGCTGAGCCACAGTCAGTCGGATGTGAAGCCCTTCATCTATTTGCACAGCAAGTGGTTGGAGGATGTCACCGAGCTTGAGCTATTTCTAACATCGAGCAATGCGAGCTATCGAGCTACACTGAAACATGATGAAATTAGAAGCGCTGCCGAAGAGCTCGATCAGCCCAACAATGAGTTCTATGCGGAGTGCAAAAAGGCGCTGACCACTCAAATGGGTCTGCCTGGCTTCGATTATGACCTGGACGAGCAGCAGTCACGATTTAAGCTCGTGAAATGCTTAGGCTTCGAAACGTTATATGTCGATGTGCCATTGCGCAAAATATCCAATTTCCATCAATTGTTGGATGCGGCCGTGGAATGTGCACAGCAAAGTCATCAAAGAGGCACCTCAGAGAGCAGCGTTGTCCAGCTGGAAACGGGCGCTAGTCAACCCAATAATGAGCTGCTCACCGAATACCAGCAATATATCAAAGACGCCAAGCTGACGGAAAGGAAATTTCTTAAGAAGTTCATCATGCTCATCAATAGCAAGAAAGAACGCATTGAAGAATTGGAACGGAAACTGGAAAAAGCTGAGCGTCAAAATACTCAAGCTGAGGAGACTGAGAGCGATGTTGGGGACCCCGATGATGATGACGATGTCTATTCTGGCGCCACACAGGCTATGACTCAGCGCGATCTAATGCAGGACTGATATTATAAAAGAGCTGAAGCAGTATATCAAATAATGTTTGGAATTCTTTTTTATATATATATTATGCAATTAGTATTTTATATATTATCTCTAATGTAATGCTCGAGTACCTATAACATCCATAACTAAACCCATTTTGAAAACCTTCACTAAAACAATAACTTGCAATATTTGCCCATTCCTGTGATTTGTTTTGGTTTTCTTTAATAAATTATCTTTATAAGGTATAAGTGTATATGTATGTATAAATAAACAACAAATAGATTTTTTTCTTTAACATAATATACAATACAATTACAATCAATGTGTGTGTGTGTGTTTTATCTGTGTCTGCATAGCTTATAATTAGAGCAAAACAAGATTTGCATTTTGGAATAAGTTACAATTGTCGTTGCAGTTGTTATTATGTTTTGGAATTTCTCATTAAAAACAAGTTGATGCGAGTGATTAAAAAAAGAAAAGAAAAAAAAAACAAACGAATTGTTAACAAAAAGAAGAAAAAGCATTTGACATAAACATTTTATGTGTATGCTATTTATATGTATGTATATATACGTTATGTATAAATATGTTGTTGGTAGGCGTGTGTGTTTGTGTAACCATCATCGGAAGAGTAAACAAGTGGCGATGCACAAATGACTCATCACTCATGCCACCACTCAAAGAGCAAGGAGATCCTCATCAGCTCCCTGTTTCTTTGGTGTCTTTCGTAAGCTGTTGTCACCCACCGCTCCCAAACCCAATCCTGTCGTGGCGGAGTTCGATGCATTGATTGTTGGAAGATTCTCAGCGGCAGCGGCGCGCTCCTCAAGGAATTTATCAAACTCGGAGCTGGTCAGTTCCTCAATGCCATCCACTTCCTTCTGTTATTAGGAATATATATATATATATATATTACTAAATATGTTTAAGCATAATAAATTACAAAAAAACAAAAGCAATTTATGATAAAGCAAAATAAATGAAAATCGGTAAGTGCCATTGTTAATTATTAGATGATAAAAAGCAGGTGTGAGTGAATTGTTGTTGTTGTTGCTGCATTGCTACTTACTGAGCTGCCCAGCCACGCCTCCATCTCGTCGATTTCATTCTCTTTCGTCGACTTTGGGGTGGGCGCCACATTAACAGAAGACAAAAAGAGAAACGAACCCAACAACAAATTAACGAACCAAAACGAAAAGAAAAAACACAAACAAATTGCAAATTGAAACAAATACAACAAATCGAAAAATTGTATATATATAGAAAAATAGGTAGAGCGCCATTAGTTTACATCGGTTCTAGGCGGTGGCATTACTCACTTTACTTACCACCGGCGGATGGTCGCCGGTTGCACGTTGCTGTTGCGGTTGTTGTGGGGATGCAACTGCTGCTGCTGCCGATTGCGGTTGTTTGTATGGCGAGGCAACGCTGCCAGCTGCCGCATCCACGCTGGGTATATCGCGCAGCAAGTCACTTTTGCTACGATTAAGAACAAAAATTTATGATTTTTATTTGAAACAGTTGAAATACCCCTGCAGAACTATGAACTATAAGGTAAAAGTTATTAGGTTATTTACACACGCCGACTTCACATGTTTGTCGCAAAAGTAAATAATATTTTGATCTTGGCCAAACAACATCGTTGTTGATTTAACTCTACTTAAGTCCGTTTATATTTATAAGCGTGTTGTGTCAGATAAGAAGTTAACAAACTGTTAAAATCTAATAAGGCTTATAACTTGGTCAAACACACAACTTTTGCATTAGTGGTTTCTTTAATACATACTACTACTAGTATGATCCTGATAAGAATTATTGAAAAGGTGAGGAATATAGTTAGTGCATTTTATCTAGATATCTCTAAACTCGATCAAAGTGTTCCGCTTGTAAATTTCAACATTGCTTCCAAACTGACGGATTACTTTTGGTAGATAGACAATAATGATATTTTCTAAATATTGCAGATACGAAAATAATGATTCTAACTAGTGCCATAAGGTCACCAAATTCTACTTCAATACTTTAAACTTTATCACAATCTTCGAAGCTATCATCTAAGGTTTTTATAGTCTAGGCTTACTGGTTGCCATCGGTGCGCGATTGCGCCAGCATATCAAACTCATCTGCAGCGCCTGTGCTGATTGATGCTGCTCCAGCGCCAGCGCCGGGACCAACTGCTGCTGCTGGACCACCTGCAGCGCCACCCAGTTGCAACTGTCCGAAACTCTGTGGCAGATGCTCCTCACTGCTCTCAATCAAGTCAATGAGCAGCTGATCACTTTGTGGCGTATTGCTGACCGCCGTTGATGATGGCGGAGGTATGGCAACCGATCCACCGCCAGATCCAGCTGCTGCTGTCGCTGTTACGCCCGGCACACCCATGGCAGCGCCGAGGACGGCAGATGGTGAGGTGACCGCTGTGGCGCTGGTATTGCCCTGGGCACGACTCTTCTCGTAGCGCTGATGGCGCAAGAACACATTGTTAAGCTCATCGTTGATGCGCAGAAACTCGGCGGTGAGCTCATCGTCCTGCACGCGTCCAATTAGATCGACAATGCGCGACTGCATCTCCTTGCAGGTGGCGGTCAGCTCATTGAGCAATGCATAGTCATCGGGCTGCTCTTGGCCCGGCTTCATAACGCTCAGCATTTCGGCCAGAATAGACATATTATTGCTCACGACTTCCAGTTCTGAGCGCAACTTTGCCACCTGTTCGGCAGTTAAATGCAACGGACCAGTCGCTGGCGTAACTGCCGCGGCTGCCGCATGCTGTGGCGAAATTGTGTGGTGTGCGGCCATGAGTTGTGGATGCGGCAACGATACCTCCGGAACGCTCTACAAAATTCAACAATATTTTTATTGACTATATTGAATGACTAGTTGCGGTTATTTTTAGCTTACCCGTTGTGGTGTATAGATGGGTGCCATGGCATCTAGATCGGTGGGCGGAAACTCAATGCCCTTATTCTTCAGTTCCATATACATTTGGGTGACGCCATTCAGATCGGGTTGATTCTTGAATGCATCCGCCCAGATCTGTATTAGACTCAACACTTTCTCCTGCATTATGGCTGGCGGATCATTTTTCGGGCCAATCAACTTGACCAGATCATTGATGAAGTCCTTCTGGGCAACGAGGACATGGAAGGCTTTGCCGCAGTTCTTCACACACGTCTCCAGCACAGTTAGCGTATACATAATCACCTGATTATTCTTGCCAGCATTCTGTGAGAGACGCTTGCGTATGGCACGCATCGCATCGCGAGCCGTGTCCGAGGACTCGTTTATCATGTCACAGATTTCCATGTTGGCTGCCCAGTTTTCGGAGGCCAAGCCCGCATCGGTGGCGGCCTCTGTAAAAAGAGCAAGAAGAATTTTTCAGTTATGTTTATAGAGTAAGTCAACAACAAAAACAATTTGCGTAAATATTAGTGTTATTTGCAATATGGCAGCAGTCTGTCAGGTGAATGTGAATTTCTGTTTGTTTTGCTTTCGTCGTCGAGTCATCGCCATTACTTTTTATATTTTATTTTTGCTCAAAATGATAATCATGCGGCTGCAATAAATTTTAGAGCAATATAAAATTTTTTTTATTCTGCCTGCACATATATATTATATTTTTTTCATTTACTCAGATATAATTTAGAAACTTATCATGATATTGGACGCGTGTAAACGGATCATAATATTTGCGTATGCGTACGGCGACATTAAATGACAGACCGCAAAAGAGAGGAAGAGCGATAGAGAGAGAACACAAATGCTCTTTTACGCTCTTCGCTTATTTGTATTTTAGAGTGCAACGCACTCAACGATAAATAAATCGCAGTAAGCACAAACAAACAAATTTAGCAATTACATTCATAAAATGCAGACAGCAAAACCAGTTATAAATTATTGCAGCGCAAAGAAAAACAAATGGTAAAAAAAAAAAATACATACGGATGAAGCAACAAATTAGTGATGCATTAAAAATGAACACTAATACCCACACATACGCTAAAATAAGCACACACACAAATACATACAAGGCAAGTGACTACACAAAAATTCGACAGAAAGCAGAACCGAATAATTTAACAAATTTATGTAACTAACAATAGGGGAAATCGTAACAAAAAAAAAAGGAAAACACTCTGATGACTAATTGCTCGTAGCAGCGCAAATTTTGTGGTCAAGGCGTGTGCCAATAAGTTATTATTGCTATTTTATGATTGTCATTTATCGTTTTCAGTTCTTTTTGTTTGATGACATCAAAAGCTGAGCAACAAATAATATGCACTGCATACATACATATAAAATGTTAGGTATTCGATTTTTGTGTACTCTTTACACAAAGCAAAATAAAAAAATTCCCAAACAAATTGCAAAAGCCAATTCATTGCATTTCTAACGTTATTGGCCCTATTTTGTTTTCATTAATTTAGAGTCATTCTCCCTAAATAATATGAAATTTCTAGCTGCTATTACACTTAGACCAGAGAAACAAGGTATTGCTCAGTCGGTAACTTGCAACTGTGACTATTTAAATGTTTTTTTTTGTCTACCTCTTTTTTAGTTTGTATGTGTCACAATCATCAATAGATGGCGCCTTTCTTCGCCTGTCTAACTTAATGTGAATACACACACTCATATAAACATAGGTGTAATCTTATCAAGCTACTATGAAACTGAAACGAAGACCCAATACGTAGAGCGCGAGTGGTGTGGGGTGGAGTTGGGGGTTGACTGGCGTGATAGCGGTTTTTTTTTTACCATAGTAATCAAATGGCAACAACAAATCTATCTTTGTGGTGGGAGGTAGAGCTAACTGTGTGTGTGTTTGTGTAACGAACCTTAAGAAAATGACAAACGCCCAAAAGAAAGTTTGGAAAATTCAATTTTCCATTGCTTTGCATTAATTTCCACTACAATCTCGTATTCAATTTCAATTGCAATGCAACTACGCAAAAATATACAAGCACACACACATACATTTGCATTTGAAAAGTGATACAATTTAATAATGTATTTAACACCCACACATACAAATACTCTCACACTTGTGCATTTGGGCATTTACTCACCGATGCGCTGTCCAATGGGTGTCGAGAACACATTGCCCAGAGCGCCAACATTGAAGAATGAAGCCATTTTGCTGCACAGACTTTAACTATATACGTGTTTTTGCTTTATTTATTTCACCCACTAACAACGAGAGCAAATGTTTATGCGTTTACATCTGCTGCACTTGTCTTGCAGTGTGACCGTGTCTAGTAAAGCAAAGAATGCCTTCGTTTCAACTGAGTCTAAAATTGCGCGTAGCCAACTTCATGTGAGTGCAAAGCGGCGCACAGCCAACTTCATGTAAAACTGCCCACTATTGTGGGCACGAGTGGGCAGGCCCGTTTAGCGAAAAGTGATGCGAAAAGGAATCGTCGTCAGTCGGAAGAAACACGAGGGAAGGAATTGTCATTTATTTTTTGAAAAATCAAATTAATTCGCCCCACAAAAAAATATGTAATCGCTTACGATAAACTCGTAATGTTGTACGACTATCGAATAAACAACGACGACAAACGTTTTCGTGTTTTTCCAAACTAAACAAATCGTACCGGACACAATAAAAGCGAATAGCGCTACGACCAGCAACCAACAACTACTAGCATAAAGCATAAAGCGAAAAAAAGCGTGTGCAATTGTATTAGTGTTAGTGTATGTGCGTCGGTTGGCTGCTGTTGGTGTGTTGGCCGAAAACTGAAAGGCAAAAAAAAAAGGAAGGAGAACAATAGGCAAGTGGTAATAGTAGCAACCGACGAGGTACTGCCCTCGTCCTGCCCCTATACAAAAAAAAATAATAAAAATAAAAAACCGGGCGGCGAAGTAACTGGAAGATTGCGCAAATGCACAACAACAACAGCAGCTAGTAAGCTGTAAAGCGTGCACGCGTGTGTGTGCGTGTATGTGTCCCGCCTACAACAACAACAAGAGCAATCGCATCGAATGTTTTCATTTGCTTTACGCGCTAAACGCCTCTCCACCCACATAGCCTCTCCTTCACCGTCCTTGTGCATTTATCATATAGTTTGAATGAGTAGCGGGTCTGCATAGAAAATCTGTCAAAATTCCACCACAAACACCGATCACTGCTAGCGCCATGCCCGTCTCGTTGGCTGTGTGCGAAACAAGAGCAAATGTCAATGCTGCACTCCGCGAATCCCTTGGCGGCTGTGTTGCCCGTGCCGCTATATCAGCAGATGAGGCAAAAACCAGCAACGGCGGCGGCGATGGATCATCCACATCCGGCTCATCTACGGATAATTTACAGAGCCAAATTGTGGCGAATGCCAAACGTGTCTTGTTAGCCAAAATCGATTACGAGGAGGTGGAAAATTATCATGAGTCTGTTTTGGCCAAACTCAAATCTAAATGTATTGTCATTAAGCCGGATGGCAATGGCGGCGCCGCCGCCACCTCCAACAGTAACGGTAGTTACAACGGCAGCAGCAACAAAACAAATGGCAAATTTGGTGCCGGAAATGGACATGGTAAGTGCTTGGTGGTTATCGACATCGACCTATCGGTTTATAGCGCCCTTTTTCTTTTTTGATTTGGTATTACATAAATTTGTGTGCACTTCTTCTGTTTACATTTGCGTGTCAATGTATTTTTTCTTTCTTTTGAGCAAAATCACGTGCGAATTGAGCGCACGCATTATTTAATATTTTTTTTATACCCTTGCTGGGTATGCTGCACAATTTATGAGCACCGATGTCAACATCGCAGCGCCTGAGTACAAATATATGTGTGTGTGTGCTCGCTCGGGTGGTGTACGTGGTGGTCGCATATAAACAGAATGCAAAAGAAAAGCATAGCAAGCAAAATAGTACATGATCGCAAAGAGTGAGTTGAATGTAGGCAGAGAACGTTGACGTCGATGTCATCGTTGATGTCGACGTCGACTGCAGCGCAGCGGCATCGCAGCGCACTACAAAGTTTTTTACTACTTGTCTACTTGTGAATCACGGCGCACAGAAGAGACAGAAAAACGTGCTGACGCCGCTGCAAACATTTTACACGCGGCCCAACCGACCGACCTATCTTTCTCTCTCCAACTCATTCTTACACACTTAGTATTTCTCGCTCTTGCATACAAGGCCGAAATTGCCACTGAAAATTGTATTTGATAATCGCAATTTTGTTCAACTTTTTTTAAAATGTTGCGACGCATTTTCAGCTGCGTGTTGTGAATGGATGCATAAGAAGAGAGTAGTAGTAAATATGTGTGTATGTGTGTGATTCACACACTCACACAGACGCACATCGGAGAGTCAATTGCCTTGTGCTGTGCACAGAGCAGGAAATAAAACAAAGGCGAGACTCAATGCAAAAAATGGTCAAAGACTTTCCTCTGTGTTGGCCATGTTGTTTTTGCCAGCAGCAACAACAACAATGACAAGCCGCTTACAACAACAACAACAATGACAAACCGCCTACAACACGCCGCGCCAAAGTTGAGCCATTTCTACAGCAGCTAGCTGTCAAAAATTCAGTTGGCAACACTCAAATGTGCAAGCGTAGCACTTTCAATTTGCATGCGCCAAAGCGAGACGACAATAGTTATTTGTGCTGTGTACGCTGGTCGTTCTATTTTACGTTGGTTTTTTTTTTCGTTTTTTCTTTTTTGTAGACAGCAACGACGAGTAGTCAGCGAAACGCTCGCTGTTATCAACACAACACAGACACAAAGACAGGTGACACATATATATGTGTCAGATATATATATCCAGTATTTGTGCTGTGCTTGTTGATCATATTCACTATTTAATTTTCGTAAATGTATCAGAGTGCAGTTTTCGTTCATTTTTTTTTTTTTTCGCCAAATGTATTAATTGCAATCGATGCCTGTGATAATTCCGGATAGCAGCTACGCATTGTGGCTGCTCTATAAAGTGCTGCTGTTGCCCAGTTTGGCGCTAGTCGCGAGTCTATTTGTATTTCTATATGTGGTGCTATCAATGCTAATGCCCAGGCTGGAATTTGCCCTTTCATTCGCAGAAAATAATGGCAATGGCAATGGGATTGTGAACGGTGGCGCCAATCGCAAACAGATTGTTTCCAATCCCAATGAGTTGCCCAAACCGAAACTTGTCCTCTATCAGCGTGAACACATACGCATTGGCTGGAAGCAATCGGAGCGCAAGTGGCAAGTTGGAACGGGCATGTTGAATGTGGGCAACACTTGTTACCTCAATTCATCGCTGCAGGCGCTCTTTCACATCCCGTCGCTGGCCAATTGGCTCGTCTCGGAGTCTGCCCATCTGGAGAACTGTAACATTAGTGAATCGTGTGGCGGCAGTGGTTGCATCATTTGTGCCATGGCCAAAACGTTGCAGTCCACCCAATCCAATCAGTCGGCAGTGCGGCCATTTCACATCTACACAAAGCTAAGGCAAATCTGTAAGCATATGGTCGTTGGCAGACAGGAGGATGCCCACGAGTTCTTGCGTTTCCTTCTCGAGGCCATGGAGAAGGCGTATCTGATGCGTTTTCGCGACTACAAAGAGCTCGATCAGCTGGTGAAGGAGACGACGCCGCTGAATCAAATCTTTGGCGGCTATCTGCGCAGCGAGGTGCGGTGTCTGAGCTGTAATCATGTCTCGATAACGTTTCAACATTTCCAAGATTTGCTGTTGGACATTCGCAAGTCGGACACGTTGGAGGATGCGTTCGATGGTTATTTCTCACGTGAACGTCTCGAGGACATGGGCTATAAGTGCGAAGGCTGCAAGAAAAAGGTGAGTGGTGAATGAGAATTTAAACCAACAAACAAAGTGCTTGTAAAATCAATAACAAGTAGTTGAAATTAGACTAAATTATAAATTGATTTTGTTTCTATAATATGACTGCAATGGCATTTAACGCTAACACTCTCTGTTCTCTTATTTTTTCTAGGTCTCTGCAACGAAACAGTTCAGTTTGGAGCGTGCACCAATCACGTTGTGCATACAGCTTAAACGCTTCTCGATGATGGGCAACAAATTGACGAAACAGATTAGCTTTAAGCCACGCATCGACCTCACCCGTTTTGCAGCACGCAGCCCGACTGCAGCTGCGCAGCCTTTAAGCTATCGCCTCGTCTCGATGGTCACCCATCTGGGTGTCTCCCAGAATTGTGGCCATTACACGGCCATCGGCCTGACGGAGACGGGCAGTTATTACAATTTTGATGATAGCTGTGTGCGTCAGATTGCCATGCAGAGTGTTTGCAATACGAACGCATATATCATGTTCTATGAGCTGGATGTGAGTGGCAACGGGCACATTGCTGCACCCAAAATGAATGGCATGCGTCTAACGACCAATGGAGGACCAGTTGTTGCCGCAGCTCCAGCAGCTGAGATTGCTGCGACGGCAACATCCACATCTGCCTCCGTTACTGCTGCGTCTGTAACGTCGCAACGTTTCATTGGACCACAACTGCCGAATGGCTATGGCAATAGCAATGGTCATGCGCTAGGTGGTGGTGTTGTCAAGACTGCGATTCAGTTCAAGACCACACCACAGAAGCATCAACAGCAGCAGCAGCACGCACATGCTCAATATCAGATAAATGGTGGTCACATTTATGGAGCTGCTAAATTTCAGACTGGCGCTGCCAATGCGAATGCGAATGCGAATGCCAACAAAAGTTCCTGCAACACTTTAAACAATTCTAAACAACACCAGCCACAACAGCAACAACAACCACAACATATACTGCCAATATCATGCGACGAGGAGGAGGAGGATAGCGATAATGATAATGTAAAAACTAATAAAGCGCCTCAGCTGCCAAGCATGCCAAAAATGTTTGAGGAGAGCAGCGAGAGTGTTGCGCTAACTGCCAAGTTGAAGCCAAAGCCGGCAAGCAAGAGCCTGGTACCGTATGAGTCCGCCTCCGAGGAGGAGGAGCAACAACAACAACAACAAACGTTGCAACAACAAGCTGCGACTACAAATCCGCGCAAACGACGTAGTGGCGCTGATTCAAGCGATTCAGATGATGATGAGGAGGAGCAGCAGCCGCCTCCACCACCGCCACTAATACCACGCATTGGACACGCCAAGACAAATGGTAATATGATCAGCAGCAGCAAAACCAAATCCGCCTCAAATGCCTCGTCGGCCAATGTTAACAATAAACAAGAGACTGATGACATAGACGAGATATTCAAATCTCTAAAAAATTACAATAACAAACATAGAAACGATCACAATCATGATGATGATGATGAAGATGACGAAGATGAGGATGAGGCTCAGGCTGAGAAGAAGCCAGTCACAAAATCAAGCAGCAGCTCCACATCGCTAACCAACGGCTGGCAGCAGTCGCACAATTGCAAAGCGCCAGCATCGCCAAAGACGCCGCCATCGCCAGCGGTTATTAAAACGAAGACTGGCGTCAGGCAGGTCACCCGCAACGACGAAGATGATGATGAGGATGAGGATGGCGTGGCCGATGCTAATAATGATGATGATAACGATAACGTTGCGAAGCCAGCAGTTGTAATGCCGAAAAATCACAAGAATCCCTTTTCCGCCAAAGCAACCGCAACAACTGAGGCCATTACAAGTGCGAAGCGCCAGAAGCTGCTCAACGGCAGCTCCAAATCCCAACACACGACGCCACGCGTCGGCAATGGCTACCAAGCCGAATCGCTGGCCAATGGCAATACGGTGGTTAGTGAGCTGCTCAAGCAGAATCATCGTGGCTACGGCAGCTCGGTGCTCAGCTGGAATGGCAAAGCATCGGAGCTCGACAAGGAGGTAAGTGGGCCACAGATCAAATGGTCAAATCTCTTGCCGTTGCACCTCTTCGCACCTTAAAAGTAGAGCACTCTTTGAATGTAGTTTTGAGCTTAGTGGTTTTTCTCGCAATTAGAGATGGGCAGCGATAACATAAAAAAAGGAGACAAAATACAAATTTGCAAAATGAAAGTTGCACACTATAACTAATTAAAATATTAACCATTAAAATGTTAGTTATTGAATAATTTAATCGCTTAAGCATGCCCATCTCTAAGTAACTATTTATAGTTATTACTGCAACATTTTTCTAGTCTCTCTCTGGGTTCTATCTCTAATTTTTTTTTTTCTAAACGCTTTCCTTTTTTAACTAATTTTGTGGCATGGTTGAATTGGGTATTTTTTTGTTTTGTTTTTTTTTCTCAAAAATTGTTTTGTAATTTTTTTTCGCATTATTTTCCACATTATATATTCCCAACCGCATTCATATAGACTTTTGATTTGGTTTGTGCGAAACGGATAGCTGGTTGCGACGCCGCTGCTGCGGATGAGCATTGCTGCGATGTCAACAGTAGCCACTGCAGCAACTACGGCACTAATCATAAATCTCGCAATAAAAACATGAGCAGCATCAGTAGCAGCAGCACAAGCAGCAACAGCAGCAGTAGAAGCAACGGCAACTCGTCGAACTGTCCACCAAGCGATATGTTGTTGTAGCCGCACTGCTGCGTTGCATATTATCTCACAAGCCTAAATAAATCAAATATTATCCCACATACATATATATTTGCCTCAAAACTGTGATTGTGCGTTGAAGTGTCTCCATGCAGCGTGTGGATACTTCAATGCGCCCGCCCATCCCATCTCTCTGTTGTTGTCGTCATCGAAATCCAACCTAGGTAAAAACAACCTGCTGTTTTCCATAGTAATTTAATTTACTTTACTTAGTCGTATCTAAAAATGAAGCTTATGATTTCACTCAATTTAATTGTCCTCATAAATATTCAAACTGTGTCCGTAACCGTTTTGCCAAATTAACCAGAGCTGGAAAATCTAAAACTAAAATCGATAGTGTTTGCTTGCAAATTAAATTTGACTATGGAATATTTGTGGAAAACTATGACAAACTTAAAACGATAGCTGTGCAGTTGTTGTTGTTGTCCAGCTCTCTCAATTTATTATGAATCGCATGCAAATTGTGCTCGTTGTTGTTTAACTCCTCATCCTGCATAAGCTTCATTACCAAACCCAGATCTCGAAAGTCGTCCACATGAAATGCACTAATTGTGAATTCCACATCTCTTTCCACAGCTGCTGGCGGAGGCGCGGGAGCAGCGTAAGCGCGAAGTTGATGATGAGGAGGAGAACGAAATGGATCGTGGACGTCAGCGAAAGATAAAATCGGCGTCGGTTAAATGTGGCAGCGGAACAACAGCAGCAACATCCGGTTACAATCCATTCCAGGAGTACGAGAGTCAAAAACGTTGGCACAGCAACAACAAGTCCGGCAGTTACTCCCGCTTCTATCATCATCCAAATTATCGGAGCAATTTTCAGCAGCGAAATAAATTTAAACATAATCGTTTTGCTGGCGGTGGCGCCAAATTTCAACAGCAGCGTGCCTTGCAGCGCCATCTAGCGTCCGGTGGCGGCTTCACCCGCCGCCAACATCAACAGCAACACCAATCCTAACTGCTGGATGCGGAGCAGGAGCACTTTATTGCCAGCTCCTTAAGTGTAAGGAGGAGTAGACTCGTCGTTGCCTTTGTTGTTGTTGGCCGGCAAATTGTGAACGGATTCGTTGCCGCTTGGATTTTACATGAATTTTGTAAACACTTTTTAACTGCTGATTGATGAAAACATTAGAGATAGGAGTAAGCTATAAGCTAGAGCAATACCGTTTGCGATCATCACTCCCTCCCCCCTTCTACCCACCCCTCAAACACTAACGATACTCCCCCCCGCCCCCCCCTCCCATCCACCATACAAACACATTTTAAGTTTTAAGTTATAAGCGTGTTTTGCATTTTATTTATTGTGTTTATTGTAGTTAAATAAGACCATTTTTGGAACACACATGATTTGAATGGATATGTACACATTTTCAAAAAATGTTGCAATCTAAATCTAAAAATCTTTAAAAATGACCCAAAACTGAGAGAAAGAAACAAAACACATAAATGCAAACAAAAATAAAAGCAGATATAAATAAAGGATGCAAATTAAGCAAAACAGAAACAATATTTTTAAGAAAAATCGAAACTAACAAAATGAGAAGATTATTGTACATATTAATATTAAAATATGAAAGTAGTTTAAATCTCGTTCTAAGTTTACATGGCGAACAGACAAAAATTTCATTTGAGCGCCAGTTTTATTTATAGCATTACAAAGCTGCGGCTGCGGCAATAACCGATTGCTAGTGTTAATATAACCCAAAAAAAAAATAAAAATAAAACATGTTGGATATATATACAGATATAACATAAACATATATATAAACATATATTATGGAATATGAGCAAAAATTAAATGTGCAAGAAACCGGCCGGCGCTGGCGTATTAGCAAAATGATATATTTACAGTTTATTTTCGATCAATTAGTGTAATAGTAAATAAACCGTACAAGAAAACAACTATGTAAATTGTGCATACAGTTAGTTTAGTATATTAAATAAGATAAAGTTTGTTTGGCTGTGAATCTTGGCTAATCGCCGCCGCCTTTGCTGCGCTTGAGTCGCTCCTTCTTATTCATTAGGCGGCCCTTGCGATAGCGTGTTTGTCCGCCGTCTATTGACGCTCCCTTCTTGAGCCTCTTGCGCTGATTTTTGGGCACACTTTTGATAGTGTTGTGGCGATCACGTTTCGCCTTCTTGATGTTGTTCTTGTTGTCCATGCGCTCCTTCATCTTAAACAGCTTGCTCTTTTTCATTTTCTTCAGCGTTTTCGTCTTCATCAGTCTATCCAAATCCTTTTTGCTCTTGATATCCCCATCAATGGCTTGCGACATGGTTGACTTGGATTTCGCTGCTGCGTCATCATTAGCTGCGTCCATTTTGCGTTTGCGTTTCGCATTCACATCGAAATCCATACCAGGTATGCGATTGGTTTGCTTCTCGTCGTCTTCCTCGTTCTCCATTTCTGCGGCCTCTTCCTCCTCACTTTCTTCGGCCACATTGGCGCCGAGCATATTCCGTTGGGCAGCCAAATCATTGGTGGTCAGTTCGATGATCTTGACTTGAACTTCATCATCTTCGTAGGCCTTTTGTTGTGATCCACCTTCCACCGCCTTATCTTCGTCGGTGAGTTCGCGGAGTGGCTCAAACGATTTCTTCATGTGTTTGAAGCCATCTTTCACCTCCTGCCGAATGCGGATTCGTTCTTCTTTAAGATTGCGGGCCAAATCGGCTTTGGCTTTTGTGCGGCGCTCATTTTTTCGCTTTCGGAAGCCTGACAAAAACTCTCTGTGGAAGTGCGCAAATATATTGGTGCTGTGTTAACATGTGTTTTTATTTTAGTTTACTCACTTGCGCTTTTGTGGATCGAACACCACCTCCACCTTCGTCTTCTTGCGTGCCATTTTAATTTATAACTTGTAAAAAAGACCTCGTTGTTTACTTTTAAGCACGCCACATGTTGGTAAGCAACGCAATGTTAGGCTCCTGTTAACAAAATGCAAACGCAGTGGGAGTCTGTTATCATGCTGCACATGTTTAGGCAATGTTAGTTTGTATTTGGAAATTTTTAAATTTTTATTTATTGTCTATTCAGAAGACGAACAAGCTCGTTCGTTTCCAGTTGTTTTTTTTATTGCAATTAAATTGGATAAATTTACGGTAATTTCTTTATCATTTTGCGGCTTTTTCAAATCGCAATTCGTATATATATCACATGCTTATATATGTATTATCTTTTATAATTCGGATTACGTTATAACAAGTTTCTTCTAAAGAAGCGTTAACATTACACAATAATCGTTGGGTCTAAATCTATGGATATACATAATATTCGTGAAGCTTCAACTAGACTCTAAATATTTAACGATATATAGATTTTAGCCATATGTACGTGTTTTCTATAACTGATATATACCATATATGTATGTATATTGTTCGTATCAATAAATTCCTGGCGTTGCATATTTTTCATTATTTCCTTACTCTTCATCGCTGTCCAACATAAATAATTTTTTACGTCGAAACGATGACGTATCCAATACTTTTGGTGAGGAAACATTTTCCGTCGAGAACGTGACATTCAAGTCCAATGGCCTGCAAATGGGGAAACTGTTAGCACAAATCTTGTCTTAAATGGTTAAATGCAGCTAGTAATTGCCTTATTTGTAGTGGCGTCGAGTTTACCAAATTCTTTCGTCCACAGGCTGTTGGTGTACACTGCTGCGACAGATCAAAGGTATCCATCGCCGATAGAAAATCGGTGACATAACAATTGCGATTTCCAATGGGCGTTGAGCCAGCCAATTCGTATTCCACACGCGGTATGCCAGCAACGCTTGCGGATGGCGATGATGGCGATCCATTGGCAGCACCGTTGTACCCTGTCGACTTTGATGTCTTCGAGGGTTTATACAAATGCAAGATCTCTAATATGTAGAAGAGGCAACGGTAGGCTGCCGTTTTCAGATTGCACATTTTTGTCCAAGCAGCGCGACGCGAACGACGAAAGCACTTCGACTAGTGAAGCATAAAATCATGAACAATTATTTCGTAAGAGAAGAAGACCCACCCACTTCCACCCACAAGAATAACTTACCAGCAGCTTTAATAATATCATGGATTTATCTGCCTTGTGCATTTTCGTGAGCACCGGGTGCGCTAGCAGCTGTTTTGCTGTGGGACGTTGCCGCGGATCTGGTGACATCATGCACTTGATGACCTGTTGTAGCTCCACAGAAATTGCTGCAAGTGAGTAAGCAGATATTTAGTGTCCAATGTGTAATGATTAATCTTGCTCACTGTTTATAAACTCTTCGGGCAGCTTGCCCTGGCGCAGCTCGTGCCAGAGTGGACCATTCGATGGCAAGTCCATGTAGCAGGCCAGCTCAAGCATGGCGATGCCCAGGCTGAAGATGTCGGCGGCCTTTGAAAATTTACCCTGGAGTATTTCGGGTGCCATGTAACGTGAGTCGCCCTCGGTGGCATGATGATTGTTCGCCTTGTCCACATCGATGACCAGCCCAAAGTCCGCCAGCTTGCAAGTGTCGTCGTCATCGATGAGCACATTGTCCAACTTAATGTCCAAATGTATGAGATTGCGATCGTGTAGGGACTTTAAGCCGCGCAGCAAATCCAGCAATATTTGCCAGATGCGCTCCTCGGGAATGTGTCGGCAACGGTACAAATACTGCTCCAGGCTTTCGCGGCACAGTTCCATTTGCATGAACAGACGATCGTACTGTTCCCAGGCTCGTATGAAACGTATGCAATTCTCATGGCCGGAGAACTCTTCGTAGCGACGCACCTCCTCCAATCTCTCTGCCCGATACTGTTCGCCGCGAAACAATTGCTTGGAGATTTTCACCGCATACAGCCGGCTGTCGGAACGATCTCGCACTTGGAACACCTCACCAAATGAGCCTTCACCCAATTTGGCTAAACGCTCGAAACACTGCTCAAAATGGCTCTCATTGCAGGACATTGACGTGGTGGAGTCGCCGGCATTTAACGACGCTGGCAATATGCCGGCATCTGGACACTCGGCACCGCTCCGAAACGAAATCGCGTGCGCTATTTGCGAGCTGTTCACATTGCTTGATCCCGGCGAGCGGCTGCGATTGAATTTAGGCGGTCGCAATCGGTTGCTGTCCAAATGCCCATTGAACTGCGGGGCAATAAAAAAAGTTTGTTGTTTAATAATGGTTGGTGTGTTGGGAAACGGTGATATGGGCGTTTGTGAATTGTGGTGGCGTTGTTGTTGGTGCTTACATACCTGTTTGTGCCGATGCTTTTCATCGTTCATTTCTGGCAGCGGCAATTGTTGTTTGGGCATGCTGATTTTCTGTTTTATTTAATTATTTTTCTTAAAATATATTGTTGAGCTATTGGAGAACTAGCATTGTGAACAGGTTCGTTTGCATGGAGATGAAAGATCAGATCGTATGTCGAAATATTTGATTTATGAATAAATACTCTTCATAATACTAATAGGCCATGCTTTAACCACTTTTATTTTATATATTTCAACAAATATAATCAGGCACAGGTCTTGCGAATGCCCGTAAAATATAATTACTACAATTGGATATTCTGTACAGCGTTGCCACACAATCAGTACTGTTAGCGATAGTGGAGGTGGGTCGATAAACGCCAACCGAATTCCGTGTTATTATCGGTTTGTTAGCCCATAAATACAACGCGTAGTTATAGTCATTAAAACAAATGCGGTAAGATGCTTGGCAGAAGCATTGATAGGTAAATAAATACGACCTATTCAAACAGGTAAAAACAGCAAAGATGGCTTCAAAGCAATAATCGTATTCGCAGCAAAGTTATGCAATTTTCGATGCGTTTTCGATCTGTGTATAAGTATTTACTTGTGTTGCATACATATGTATGCAATCATTTGCTTGCGAGTGTGACCGCATGCAATAAAAACAAGAAATACCAATTGTACACAAACGAGAGTTAAGGAATTTAAAAATTTGAATATTCTTTGTTGATATGCCAGCTGTGCGAATATAATGAAATCTATCCGGTTATTAAATGAATACATTGCCTAAACACACTTTATTTACAGTGCAGGCAAGCAACCAACATTTCGTGTCATACGTGAGGTCTATGACAGTTCAAATGCTCACGAACGCTTCGAAGCGGAGTTGGACAAAGCGCTCGAGGCCAAGGTAGACTTTATAATCATTGAGCCCCCGCGTTTGGGGGATGAAACAGGTAAGTCAACAAACACGTTATTCATTTAAGATGATGTAACAAATGTTTGCTTCTAGGTCGCTGGATATGGGTGGGTAACTGTCTACACCAAACGGCTGTGGCCACTGGCGTTGTGTCTCTGATCTCTAGTTTGCTTTGGTATGACCGTCCAGTAATTGCTGCTCCTGCCTGCGCAATGTCACTATTTTGCACGGGCTTGTATACAGTAGCATGGAACTATGATCCTTGTTGCCAGTATCAGGTAATCCATATTGATAGAAACGTTTATAGAGGGACAAATAATTTATATCTGATACTGCAGGTGGAGGAGAACAATGAGGAGGCTGTGAGTAAGCTGCCGCTGACAGATGTCTCCTCGCCTGTGATTTTGGGCTTTTCGCCCAATACCCAAGCCAAATACTTGCATCGTGGCATCACGTTTCTATCGGCAGCGTTGTGCGCCTGGCAGATCTGGCGATCATATAAGTAGACGACGATGCAACGGTCAACAGTAATACGGCGAGTTATCTTGAACTTGACTCACGGGTTTGGTATCTAAGTTTAGTTAAACGCCATTGCGTGTGCATTTCTTTTAGAACTTCGATGATTTTTTCGTTTTTCCTTAGTTAAATTTTTAAAGTGGTTCCAAAAGTCCAAATTGTCGTATGAGTGTTCCTGTAGTTGCTTGTTTTTCCATGCAGCTATTATAACTCGCGCTTTCATTATTTTTAATAACATTATTATGTTTTAGTATTTAATGCAGAGAAAAGTCCTTAAGTTAAACGTGTTTTTTGGTCAACGTTCAAGAGAAAGCACTCTTTAAATAATTAAGCAAAATTACTTTGTGTGTATAAAGAATAGTGATTGTTATTAGCATAGAAATTAAAAGCAGTGCAAGAAAGTTAATCAATTAAAAATCACAGTTTTTTTTTTAACCACTCAAATCCATATATGCTCCACTGTTACTGCAGTTGATGATGAAAGCCACTTCCGCCGCCAGCTCTTTGTCATCCACAAACATTCACAAAGAGCGTGTGCTTTATGTATATATATATGCATACATATGTATAAATCAGAACAGCTGTAATCATACGTCATGCGGGCTGTGTCGGGCAGTCTCAGTGTCGGCCTTAGTCGTCTCTTTGAATTCAATCTGCTTTGTGCAATGCAAATCGCTAAAGCGCGTGAGTCTACCGTGATCCAGTGTAAACCAGCGCTAAGCTGCTAATATTGAGGCTGCTCCGGTTGGTGTCGCTGTTCCTGCAGTTCAATATTATTGTCGAGTTTGGGACAATGGGTAGGTGTGATGGACAAATGCTCCAACTCTAGCTGCTGAATATGAGATGTACAGTTTACAAAATGCGCAGCTAGATGGGACAACTTTGGTGGTTGACCGATCTGAACAGAGCTTATCACTTTGAGCGCTTTTATCATAAGCAGCACAAATACATTATATGTGTTATTTGCTTAATATTTTGCCAACGATAGCAACGACTGCAACCCTTGGAGGTGACCTCATAACATCCACATCTTCATCTGCTAGTGAACCCAGCAGTGTGATTTCTATGGAGCCCAATGAACGCACTCCACTGCTGGCAACGGGATCTGTTCAGGCAGCATCTTCGCCAGCAATCTACACAAAAGAATGCCTTAATTGGCGCATCATTGGGCTGCTCTTGATGTTCATCGCTGCCCTGGTGATATCCACATATTTGCTTTGGAGACAAAGTAATTAATGCAACTGACAGAGAGAGAGAGAGTGAGAGACCGAAACTACTTATTTACTTATTATTATTACGTTTGCTCAGAGTCTGTTAATTAAGTCAATATGTGGTGTGTTCTGGGTGAGCATGTATGACTACGTCATGGAACTAAATTTGCTCATGCTTATTATGGTGATTTAGGTTTATCTTTTAATAGATATCATGTTGCTGTGTGTGGTAAGTTGTGTTATATTATTAACTTCTGTGCATTCATTACTTCCCCAAAACAGAAACAATTTGAGATATGCATAAGAAAATATTATATAATTTCTACTCTTTCCTACTTTATTTTGATTACCTTGAATTTGTTATTTACTTGAAGCATACGAAATGTTGGATAATGGCTACAAGCTGAACCTCACGCGGCATGATATATGGAGTAGGGCACAATTGGTTGACCAAGCACTGTTGGAGGCGGAGAAAGTTGTCAATGTTTTCATAACACACACAGCCAGCGAGGAGTGCAACGAGAATTGTGCGGATCTGCTCCACAACATGCAGGTGAGTCACAGTACTGAGTCGTGACGAGATATTTACAAATGTTTATCCAACTGATAATTCACAGCGCAAATATTTGGGGGAGCTACCATTTAATTTTTTGTTGGCTGGCGACTGTGAGACATATGAGGCGCGTGGCTGGCACTATGCGAGCAGCTATGGAACGCTGCCTCAGGCCAGTTCCCTGGTACTCGCCTTTGTGGGTGACTTCAGCCTGAGGATACCCAGCACTTGTCAACTGCAGATGGCAAGAGCGTTACTCTGGGAGTCTCAGAGGCGTCTGAAATTGCAGCCACACTACCAACTCTATGTGGTGCGCAATGTGAGTCGCAGTGCAGGCGATGCGGATGCACTTCATCGACATCTGCAGGATTGGCCACTCTATGCTGGCCAGCGCAAAGTGGTGTGAGAGTGCAAGAGAAACAGATACGAGTCCAAGTAGTTCCTCTTGAATATTTTGTTTGTTTTTATTGTACGCCACATAAAAAATAGTTTACAAAAGAAGCGCAGGATTATTAAAGCGGGGTGCCACCAGAAAAGCGAAGCGAAGTGCCCTGCTCCCAGCCCAGCCAGCCAGCCGGGCAGATGAGACAAGGCCAAAGCGTAGCGCTGCGTGTGTGCCATTTAACAGTTAAGGATAATGCCTACCATACTTTAACTTATCGTCTATCTATCAGCCTGATCGCTGCGTATCAGAATCCAGCCTGCCTGCATCCTAATCGAATTCCAGTTTCCGAAAACTGCCCTCAATGGACTCGATCTGTGAGACGAAATTGGTGCCCTGGCTGGTCTTCTCCGAATTGTAGCTACTGCGTCGCTGTATGCCACGATCTGTGAGCAGCGTACTCGAATCCAGCGCAAGCACCAGTTCCCTTTTGGCAGCCAGTTCCTGTTTCCACAGCTCAATCATTTCGCGCATGGGCATGGAGCCGCCCATCTCAAGGGGCAGGCAGTCGGCATCGATGCCCTTCATCAGTTCCTTCTCGCTGCCGTAGATAATCAGACGATTTTTCATCTTAGAACTGACGCGATTCTTGACAAAGTCAATCAGCCATTTCAGCGTGGAGGGCACATTGATCAGATGGATTTCCTTGTGTCGCATCGGTAGCGATTGCTCGCCCCATTTGAAGATGCGTGCGAATTCGGTGGGATTCCAGTTGGTCACATGCGATGTGGTCACTCCAGCAAAGTCACCCACATGACTTAGACCGGTTATCTGCGTCTCCTGATCCTCCATCAGGCACTCGTATGTCAGAAAATGGGCCTTCGCCTGATCGGAACTGGTGTGAAACTTTGGATTCAATCCTTTGGCATTGATAATCACCACCCGCCTGCCATTCTTGTCCCGCTTTGGCGCCGCAAATATGTAGCCCTGCTCAATGACATCGCCGAGTCGGGGCTCCAGAAAGTCCAGCTTGGTGGCCATGTGCGGGAAGGTGCGTCTAACGTTCAGATACTTGAGCATTGTCTGCTCCGCCATTGGTACACTGAACTTTTTGGCGCGCAGGAAGCGCAAGAGGAATGTGTCATCGCAGCGCACATTCAACAGATCCTCGTTCTTCAGCACCCAATTCCGCAGCTGTTCCAGACTCTGCTCCCGCGTGCACTTGTCCTCCCGCAGCTCACGTTTGGCAATCTTCAGCAATGATTCGGATAGCATTGAGACTTCGCCATCCTCTAATACCTTGGTCTCCTTCATGGTTATCACTCTACTCCTCAACTCTGTCTTCTCTCTCACGTATGTGCTATATTAAATATTAAACGGGTGCTGCGCGAAGAGAAAGAGAGAATAATTCAATATTAGTCAACATCACACTTGTGTTTATAGATTAGTTGTAATTCGTAAATAAACATCATTTTCAATAAATACATTGTTATTGGCTTTAATTAATTTGTGCATTGACATTACATAATTGATTCAACACGCGATTCTTTTAATTTGTGTGGCTTTCGGATAAATCAGCTAATTAATTCGAAACAGCATTTTATTCATCCAATGCGAGACTGTCTAACAACAAACACTAAACAATTGGTTCAAGGTCTTCTCAGCTCAAGGTAAAAATCTGCGACGCGCTTTAAATTGCAAATATTTGCTAATTATAACACATATAGATAGAAACAATCGCATCTTACCTAAACTGAAAATGACCAACAAAATCTGCGTGTGATTCAGCGAGTTCAAAAATGTATCTTAACATATGTAAATTATTTTCTTGCCACCTTTTTTTCAGCTGCCACTAGCCGGACAATAAATCCAAATGATATTATTGTGGGCATATAAAAAGATGGGCAAAAAAAAAAAAAAAACAGACTCATAAACAAAAACTGCAAATTGGTTCAAGTTCAAAAACTGTTGACTGAAAGCGGGTCAAGCCACAAATACATATACGAGTATATATATATGTATTCAGGTAGATGAATAGCAGATGTAGTTGATGTACTTGTCCCTAAGAAAGAGTTCAACTGTTTTATTCAGCTTCCAGTTTGTCTTCAACTCAAACTTTGCTTTGTTTTTGTTTTTATTGCATAAGCGTTTTCCGGCATATATCGAACGAAAGAAAGACTCGAAATATTTGTCTGTCTTCAACTCAGCTGGTTGTCTTGGACTTTGTTGAAATTTACATAGCGTAAAAAAAACAACAATAAAAACCTGAATCAATTGATTAATATTTTTAGGGTAGTTATCTGCTTGTACATTTGAATATTTGTTTGCTTGTCATGCTACATATGCAAATTAGATCGTATTAAAATGAAAATGCTGTGCCATTTAATTGATTTATGTTTGCTTGCTTGTGGTTTTATGTGCCTATATATTATTAATGTCGTCTGTGCTTTCACAAGGCAAATGCATTTTATAAATTTACACAAATTTGCATTCTCTCTCCCAAACTGTAAATGCAGTTTCGAAAATGACATTAAGCAATTGGAGCCCACAGCAAAAAAAAAAAAATTTCATCGACTGCTTCAAGCCACAGTCTACAGTGCCAGCCAGGTGTATGTATATGTCTGGGGTCTCTGTGCAGTTTCAACATGTTTATTAGACATGGCTTGGGGCTTGCCAAGTGGTTGTGGTTGTTGCCACTGCTGGTTGCGTGGCTCAACTAGCCGGACTAATAGTAATGCAATAGAGTCTTCGACTGAAATGCCTCTTGTCGCAGTTTGGTAACTTCTTAGATATTAGTTTTCAATTTTTTTCGATTAACAAATCGCACAAATATTGTATGTGTTTTTGTGTGCCTTAACGATTTCAGTAATTATCCACAGTTAAGTGATTTAAACACATAACAATCTAAAATTATTGGAAAGCTTTACATAAAACTATTGGTATGATTTTAAAATTACTTTTTATTTTAAAAAAAAGAGCAGTTAAATGTTACAATTATTGAAAACCAATATTTTTAATTTCAATATTTATTTCTCACAAACACAGGCACTTACACAATGGTTTTGCAGGACTTACGTCCTCTAGTTATATATAATCGGAGTTTAGACACGATCTCTTAAAATTTTAATTTTGCTATAGCTACGATATACCTATATATATATATATATATATTTATAGTAAAATATCCAGGCGATATTCAGGCGCGTCGCGTTGCGGGACGACTGAGCAGCGCGAGCTCTGAACAACGAATGATGCAAAGCTAAACACAAAAAGTGGCTTGGAAAAAATGTTAAAGAAATTAACTGGATTATATAATGGCCACAAACACACAAACATATTGATAGACATACAACTAAGAGCGGCAGCAGAGGCAGCAGCAGATAGAGAGACAGCTCAAAACCGAATCCGAATGCAATCTGATCGGTTTCGGGGGCTGCTGCATGGAAGCGAACAAGTTTTATTGTTGTTGTTGTTGTTGTTGTTAATGTTCGTAAACTGAAAGTGCGCAGAGTGGGACAGGCGAACCTTTTGGCCAGGCCAACAGCCTGCCACCAAGTCCAAGCGGACAGCCATCAAAGGTAGCGACTCAAAACTGTTGTTGCTGCTGCTGCTGCTGCTGTTATTGAGTAATCCCAGTTAGTCAGTCAGTTGGTCAGTTGGTTGGTGAGACACTTGTGTCAGTAAGGTTGGCTAGCGGGATAGTTTAGCAGTTGGCTTTTATTTTTTGCTTTTTCATGCCTTTTACACTTTGTTGATTTCACTGATTTGTTGAGAGCTGTAAACATTAATGATTAGGCTCATTGAGCGACAAAAAGCCGTCGAAACTCAGTACTCATGGCAAAAATTTGCATTTTCATGGCGCACATTGAACAACCAACTATCAACAACAACAAATACTTTGAAGTCCAGTTTGAACCTTGAAAAGGCAATACACCCTGCTCTTTGCTGCTTTGCCGCCGCCGTTGATAATAGATCTTACACCTAATGATCTTGTTGATGCATAAAGTTGGAATTTCAGCTCTTGAGTTTGAGACGTCATCCGCTTGGAAACATGTTTGTTGTTGGCCGATTGAAATTTGATTTATTTCTTTCTTTTTCTCTTATTTGGTCGGATGTTGAACAATTGCAGTAAATGGGCGTTGAGGTCGTTTAAGTTTTTGTATTTTGATTGTATATTTTGAAAGAAGGAAAAGCGTTTGTTATCTTATTTTATATCATGAGAGCTTTTGTTTCAGGGCCGCTAGATGGTTAATATTACCCAATACAT
This sequence comes from Drosophila paracracens, assembly GCA_035044025.1. Lineage (NCBI taxonomy): Eukaryota > Metazoa > Arthropoda > Insecta > Diptera > Drosophilidae > Drosophila > Drosophila paracracens. The sequence goes on along the minus strand of JAWNMN010000192.1, from coordinate 11,323,619 downwards.
TTTGTTTGTTTAGCATAGGGCGCAGGTCTATCTAATCGGCATTCCAAGAGCTCTTCATCGTTTATGTGCAAAGTCTAATAAAATTAACATTCGTCTGAAGAGCAAAAACTACAAACTAAGCTAGCCTAGTTTGTTGCAGTGTAAAATCAGTGTTTATATATGTGTTAATTACAAGGGATTTATGGAGCGAGCTTTCAATGTCAATTTCAATTGATGAAAATTGACAATTATGACTATATTGAAAAATCGTGCACTAAAACTAGATTTTGTGGAGTTACTAGTTTTAACTTCACTTTTTGCTTAGTTTAGTTGTTTGCCCATTTCTTTTCTCTGTTTTTTTTTTTGTTTGCTTTACAGGCTTTGACCTTCAAGGCAGGTTTCGGACCACAGCTGATCTACCCACTCATCGACTTATAAACATTTTTAAAACACACTTGAGCGCCTTGTGTAATGTGCGCACTCATCGTTGGCACGTTGTTAATAAGTATATATCTCTCTCTATATATACATATATATACACATTTATAAATATTTTATTCATATTTTTACATTTCGCGCCCATAACGAGTTTACAACAGTAAGACACGGACATCTGTATAGAGAGAGAGAGACAGAGATAGTGAGGGAGAGACTCTGTCAAATTGCTCCACATAACTATAAAGATGTCGTCGTCCGAAAATGTGAACAATAATAATTTTTAATAAACACATTACATAGTGCACTAAGGTAACTGAAAGAGGGCCAACAACTCAAAAGATATACAATAACGATTCGCAACGACTTCAATAAGACGTAAATTTCGTTTTGGTTTGGTTTTTTTGTGTGTGTGTGTGTTTTTTTTAAGGGGAAACCTTTTCGAAACGCCATCACATGGCTCAAAGCAATACTTTTTGTAGCTGTCGTGATGATGGCTTTAAAAATAATTAACGGCATAAAAATTCAGCTGCGTGTTATTTAATTATCCCTTTCAAATATGGCTTCTTCTTTATCCATATGTATTTTGTTTTTTTCTAGCTATAAGTAAAAAGCTAACGACTTCTTTATTAGTCAAAATTGATAGTGCCAAAAAATCCGCCCATGAGCCAGCCAACTCGTTTTGATAAAATACTATTTTGCATATTGTTTTGGTGTATGTAAATATAAAGAACTGAATTTATCATCTTGTTTTGGGCAAAATATGTAGGCGAAAAGTAGAAATAATAAATTACATTTTATACCAATACGTAATAAAATCGTTATACGACTAAGTTTATTGTAATGCGTTTCTGTAGTAAACATTGTTGGTTGTTTACTTGTTGACATTAGCACTTGCCACTGCACTGTTTAAGTGCCATTGTTGAGCTTCAACAACAGTGGTTATAATTGCTCAAGATAATATACACAACTCCTAAGCCATAATTATTTCGTTGATTTTTTCGCTTTGTAAAACTGCAGACAGTAATTATCTTTTTGCAAGTTGAAACTTACCTAATTGTCTTTGATTTTGGTTGCCACAATGACTCGATATCCGTTAATTCACGCGGCTTTAAGTTGGCAAAAAAAGCAAAAGCGCAACAAAAAATAAGCCCGCGAAAACCGCTATGAAATAACGTCTGCAGCTCGCAAAGGTTCGACGCAGAATCAAACAAAAGCGAACAAATCGCTTACTTAAAGTACAACAAACCCGGTTTGAAAACGATCTTGTGGTGAGTAAATTTCAATCTTTTATGACTGCAATTAATGCATAGTATGTCAGCAAAGACAAAAAAAAACAAATAAATCAAAGACACACAAAACGCTGGCAATCATTCAATTTGGCGCATAACTGAGTTCAATTCAGCGATAATTATCGAAACGATAAGTTTGTCTTTGCTTATCGAAATCATATGTGCTTGTTCAGCAGAACTTTGCCGCTTAAATTTAAACTGCCTGCAATAATAGTCAAGTTTATGTTGTCTGAGTAGGTTTTTTATGTTTTAATATATTCCTAAGCATAAATTATTATAAAATAATTATATTAAAGCTGTTTTGCATGGATTAATGGGTAAACCATAGTTTTACAATTAATTTCGCTTATGGACTAAATTGTAGAATACAAAATCACAGTTGGTAAAGGAAACTCTTTTCGGTGCACAACTACTTGTCTAGAAGAGAGCTGAGCCGGCCATATTCTCTGACAGAATCATTTGCTGAACATCGCTGAAAACATCGCGAATGCATCGCGTGTCTGTGGCCACAGTAAAGTGGTAATAGCATTCCCTTTCCGAGTAACTCAAATCGCATTGATTGCGAGAATTCCGTTTGAACTGTTCCTGAGTGATATCCACCATCTTCTGCTTGATGAACATCTTGGTCCAGTCGCACTCATCGAAGCAGCTCTGTTGCTGCTGAGACCGTTTGCTGAACTCCTCGAATTCCGGAAAATAGTCAACGATATGCTTGCCGGCGCGTATTTTGCGCTCCATAATATCAAACTTATTGAGGAATACTATGAGGCCAGCTGAGGCGAGGAAACGATTCTGCCAGACAGCGCGGAATAGATTAAGCGCCTCCTGCAGACGATTCTGGTTGGGGTCCTCGCGCAGGTTCTGGTCGAATTCGCTGCAGGAAATGAGAAACAGCACCGCCTGAATGCCCTCAAAGACTTGAATCCACTTATTCCGTTCATCACGCTGACCACCCACATCGTACATGCGGAACTCCTGCTCGCCACCACCCAGACTTTTGGGTATGGACACACGGAAGGTGATTTTCGTAATGCCAGTGGTCACCTTTCGACTGTGCAGAATATCCTCCGTACTCGGTATATAGGCGCCTTCACAAATTCTCGCAAAGTTATCGAGAAAACTAATGAAAGGAAAAAATGAAATTGTTAGGCTTAAGTTCAATTAGAAGATCTGTTTAAAATGGACTTACTATTTGGCGCTATCCAGAAGCGGGAATTCATTCGAGCGATCGTAGCAGGCACGGATGCCAACATCGTTCCATAGGGTCAATACGTGATCACAGTACTCCTGAAAATAATGTAAATAGTAATGTTGATTAGATTTGATTATGCTGCGAATATTACTCATGTGAAATAACCAGCCTAGAGACTCCCCAGCTAATTTACTGCCTCGTTCTTATCTAATCGTCCAATTGCCCGGCCAGTGACTATATGGTGATAATTATCACCACCGGCTGCCCAAGATTCTGCATTTGTTATGCATGACTAAGTTTCCGCCGATCAGTGATCGTTCAAAGTGTCACATATACATAAAACAGCAAATTTTTTTGACAGGAAGTGTATGTGTGCAAAAACATGAAGATAAATAAAAAAAACACTTGTAGGAAAGTTTTTAGACAAACCATTACCTTAATGGCACTGCAATCAATCAAATCGCGAACCAAGATAACAAATAATGAGCGTTCGGACCTTGCTACTTTCGATTATTGCAAATATATGTAAGTATGCATATGTAGGAGAAGTACCCAGTAGGACTTTTTCAAAAATAATTGCTTTTCAAGATGGGAAAATTTTAAAAACATGAAACACAAAAATTATTGCTTTGTTTTTTTTTTTTTTTTGCAACTACTTCAGTTAAACACGTTTATGCCACAAGTAGTAGTTATGGAAGTCAAGTTCTATTGGGTAATGTCATGTACATATATGTATCTGTATCTGTACAAACTTATTTGTATTTTGGCTGGCACGTTGTGGCGGTGGCGTTGACGCAAGTTTTGAGTATTGAAAATCATTTTTGTCGATTGTCAGGCTAAACTTTTGAAGTGTGCTGGCATAGGATAAGATACCGCGGCAAAGTCGTATATACTTCATACACTATATAGGATTACTTGGCAAGATTGTTGTGGCGGCACTCACCTCTGAAAAGAACTCGGGAGCCTCGGCGGGTAGGGACAGGATATATTTGGCGCTGCGTTCGCTCGTAAAGCTGCCAAATTGCAGATGCAGTGCGTCCATTTGCTGCACCAGCTGAATGATGGAATCATGGATGTTCTGATAGATTTCAGGTATCTTTTCGCGACGCTCACTGAAAACGCAACAAGCAAGCCTTATATAGATGACTGCCAAACAGATCCTGAGTTAAGTTTGACTTACTCATCGGTAAATCCATTGATATGAAGTATACGCATCTGTTTGATGATTGTTGTCTTGCCCGATTCGGCGGTGCCCAGCAGCAGGATCTTAACCATTGTATCCTGAAAATTTGATGACATAGTATCCTTGATCATGCGATGATGCTGTGCCTGGAGCACCTCCCTCGGATTCTGCTTTGCCGATTGCTTCGGACTGCGCAAACTGCGCAAGAGTCTACAAATAGGCAAACAAAAGGGCAAATTATATTTATTGGGAAATATATTACGAGTTCCGAGAAAAACTAGATAAAAGCGGTAGTTGCGACCCGGTCTATTGGTCTATTTTTAGATATGGGCCAATGTTTGCTATCTCGATACGCTTTGCTAAATTAAAGAGCACACATTTATTTAACGATGATGTATGTTTAATTAAAGGCACACAGACCCGCTGTCTATAGATACTACAGCAGTGCGTAATAGATAAAAAAGTATAGTCAGATAGAAGCACCCGATTGGCTGGGCGTCTGCCTGGTACACTCACAAAAAAGTGGATATGATTTTGTTTCTACACATTAATGAGTATAATATTCTGTATAAAGAACGTTTAGATATCAAGTTTTTGCAAAAAAAAAAAGATTACACTTTTTTACAATAGAAACTTGTTTTTTTTCTTAGTGTAGCCTTTAGCTGGTCTTATATGCTTGTGAACCTAACATTAATTGGCAATTTTCCGAGTGTAAAAACACAATTAGAAACAATTATTTGCCCTAGTAATTGGTTAGTTTGTCTGGCGAAAGAACATCTTTTGTAATTGAAACTGGTAGAACTCAAAGTTGAAATATCTTTTGTATTTTCTTATTGCGGTCCTAAATACCTGGCTTGCACTTTAGACTTGACAAAGCATTTTATCAGGTTCCAGACATAAAGGGTTTATCGCAACTGGCATTTGTAAATCATTCATGGATCGCTGAAATTTATAGCGGCAATTTTAATTGGCCGCTGTAGAAAAGTCGTGTGACTTGTTCTTGTTTTGCAATTTGCCAATCGGCTATATATGCTCCGCCCCCAAAAATTCTGGTTATCATTGTGTCGGGCGCCACAACACTCAAGATAGTCCAACGAACAAAATATAAAAGAAATGGTTATAAATCATCATTTTTGCCTTTAACTTTGCTCTTTGAAATGTATATTGGATTGATAATGATGAAACTTCTCTGTACATGGAAGACAGTATGCCAATCTAGGTTTATTGTATTTGGCTTGAACCATAACCTATCCCAGGATGATTTAAAGGAAATTTGGATTATTATTTTACGATAATCTATATTTGACTCACATCTGGAATTAAATATCTTTTGTTCGATACTTTTTTTCTGGGGATCCGCTATCTTTACGGTCTGTAATATGTCATTTGATTTTAACGAGCCTAATTAATGGTCATATGGCTCTGAATTTATGGCGTTATTGACAAAACACCAATTCAATACTGTCCATTGAACTCCATGTTGGTTCTGTTACTGTTTGTGGAGAACCTAGCAACAGTTTTTGTTATTATTACTAAGTACAACGAAGTGCCTATCGGTTTGAATTATTATTATTATTTTTGCAGACTTTGACTTATAAACTACTGCCTATCCGAACAGCCGTAAAATTACACAGTTTATTACAACTATTCTGATTGTGTAAATAATTAGCTGTCAGTTTGAGAATGTTCCGATAATGAGGTAATCGTTGTACAGGTAGTTTCATCACCTTTGTTAAAAAAAAATAATTAAGATATGAACTATATACATTCCTATTAACTGATTAATAATTTGGCTTATCATGCTGATGATTATCAAGCAAATAAATATATTTCTTTGAATGAAACTTTTTCACTCAACTCTAACATAATCAAAATCACAAAAATCAAGACAAAAATCTTACCTTAGTTTCATATTGTTTATTGTTGTCTCAATGTTGATGGCTTTAGTTACTCGCTTGTTAAAGGTTGGTAACAATTGATTTGTTATTGCAGTTGTTCTTGTTGGTTGCGTCACAATTCACTTATATATATGTTGGCTTTGGGATACTTTGAATTCCTTAGCTTGTTTACAGTTTACAGTTTATGTTGGCCTTTGTTTTGATAGCACTCGACAGATACTCTTCAAATAAATGTTTGCCAGTATGTATATCTGTGCACTTTTCTATCATTCCACTTGAAATCGCTTTGATAGAGCTCCGAACGACACGTCTAACAATCTTTTTTAGTATCAGAGTACTGAAACGCCTACAAGCGAAGCATTTTCTTAAATACCCCAATCGGGGTTCCGAGCCATTGACGATTGCTATCCCGACCGAAAAACCAACGACCAACGGTACTCGCCATGCAGCTGTAATCTTGGCAGCGTGAATCGTTTGGTAATTGCTTGTACGGGTGTACGAAGTAAGAATTTGTACAACACAGTATCAGCGATAAGATAACCAGGCCAATACATACATATATTGGTCATAATCAAGGCGGGTGGGCGGCCGGGCGGTCTGTGTATGGGTGAGTTGAGAGGCTTTATTGATAGACTGGCCGAAAGAGAGGCAGAGCGGAAGAGAGAGAGAGAGAGAGGGAGAGCAAATCACGAGATCTGATCTGCACATGTTCAAAAACTGCAGTAAATGCTAGATGGTAAGAATGGGAATAAAGATTTATCCGCTAATTAAATGTTGTTAAAAATGATTTAATTTATATGTTACTGTACCGCGCTAATAATCGATATGTATTACTATTATTATGTACTTATTTGTTAATTTTCTCAAGTGCATTTCCTAGTGGTTGACGAACAAGGAAACTAATTCTCAGCGACTGTCCTCGATTGAATTCCGCAAGTTGGCAACTGAAAATGTTGCCATATGGCTGTCCCACAGACCACGTCAGTCTCGAGTGACCGGCTCTCATTTTTGTAGGAGCACCGGCAACGTAGGGTAGGCTCAACCAGTCCCTCACTCTGTCCACTTAGCGCTCACATTGCAAGGTCATATTTCAGTGGAATTCTACCCATAGTTAACGATGTATTGCTATGCAGATGTACTCGATGAGAGATTACGAGTTACTCGCGGAAACGAGGACCTATGATGGACAAACGTTCTGCCGACTGATAGGCAGACCCATTGTTTGCTATCGTACAATTTGTGTGATTATGGGCTTTTAACTAGCTCGGCAAAGTGGGTAATCAAACAAACAAACAAACAACAAGTGATACAGAATCTAAACACTTCAAAATACTTGTAATTAAAATACCAGCCCCTAAAGTTGTGTTGCTAACTAGCACATGCAAATGATATCATCACGCGATGTGTTGCCATATAACTAGGCTAACATAGTTAGTTGCCAGCTGAAAAACATGGATGGCTTACGACCTTAACTTGTTGCTTATCAGGTGAATGAACAATGTGAGCAACTCCCAAGTGATTCAGGGATTTGGTTCACGGGCGTTCACCAGACTTGATGAATGTCAATGTTAAAACGCAATCTGTGTAATGCCATCCAAAAGATCGCAATTATACGATCTTGAGACAACGCACAAATCAATGAACTCTGCGTCAAGTGGGTGGTTCAGTATGATATGGCTGTGGGTAATGCATGTCAGGGACGCAAAGTCTTCTCCACTTCAATTGCCTAGTGAAGGCTCGACGTGATTGGGTTTAAGATTGGACGCCATAGAGTAATTGTGATTTATATTGTTTTATTATTTTATACACATTGTGTCTGCTTTCTGACTACATCTGTGAATGGGCTGGGCAAATTAAACCACATTATTATCTAATTGCTCAAAACTTTCCTTAAGATCGTAAAACGTTTGTTTATCGGCGTCCGTGCGACACGAAAACGTGTTTTGCTCAGCCTATCGTCTGATATTCAAAGAATTACAATACACAATAATTTTAATTATTGAAAAACAAGACTCGAAAACAATGTGATTATATGGTCTTGGTATGCCAACTATTTGTATGAAGTTGAAATTCTTGATAAACACAAATCCGAAAAACAAAACGCCATTGATTTCCACGTATCCATCAAGCAATTCATCAATTCCACTTGACAATTGGAATGCAAGATCCGTTCGAGGATTCGCATTATTTTTGTATCTCTATGAAAAGCAAAAAAATAGAGAAAAAAATGATAAATCCGATTCGAGTAGTTGAAATAAATGTGGTCTAGATTTGAAATTTGGCCGATGCAGAGCAGAGGTGGGGCTACCTTGGCGCTAATCGCTAATCGCTTTGATAGTGCTCAGCTGTGCAAACTTCTTGAAAAGTCATTTGGTTAACAAACAACTCACACCTAATCAGTAAGTATTGTTTGGCAGGTAAAGCAAAAGAGTGATCGATATTTCCATAAGAGAATGCTGTATAAGTGGCATTTTGAATTTAAAATTAATTGTTCTCCTGATTGTATAGAATTTTCAATTATTTACCAAAGAAACGTTCTGCCTATATTCTCGATATTATTTTTTTTAATTTGTTAGAAATTGTACAATTATAATCTTTGTTTGAGTGCGTCAATCAATATCCAGAAAACAAGAGAAACAGCGAGAAAACTTTGCTTTATTACTTTATTGGTTAAGTCATGACCTTGATATATATCATAAGACGACTAATTAAGATGTTATGTCTGGGAACTCACACTCAATTGACTTCAGATTAATTTCATTTGTAGGGGGACAAACCCTCCTGCGTGATCTAAGTAAACAATGTATGTAGGTGTGTATGTATGTATATAAAACAGACAATGGAATGGAATCAGTTGATTACGTCGGTGTCTAAATTGGTATATGGCGAAAAAAACGTGATTTGAGCGGTTCATAAATTGTGACAGCTGCCCAAAAAATTATCTAAATGTTCTGTTAGGTATTTTGACATATCAGCCTGCACTTGCATGTTGAAGCCAGATAAAGCAACTTCGCCTACCCCTCTCTCTCTCTCTCTCCCTGTATCTCTGTCTATCACCCTCCTTTGTGCTGTTTTGTCTAATTCGACAAACTAGGCAAAAAGCTCTGATAACCGCAAAAAACAATTGGGAACTTCTCTGCTTGGAGTGGGGTAAGTTGGAATTTTTGCATTGTTGACAAGCATTTGATTAAGGGTCGCCAAAGCACGTATGTGCTTCATGTGATGAGAATGATTTATCGATGGGCAATTTCCAAATTGAATGATAATGATAAACAATGGAAATAACAACAACTAATTTGAATGATGTGCACTTTTTCTGTAGACATGTGCAAGGCTAAGAATACAAGAATTCTGCGCAGTTGAGTACAGTTAGCCGATAATCGCCAACTAGTTGCAATTATAGTATATATCAAGAACTACGGACGGATTTGATAAGTCTAACCAGTTTAGTAACCAGTTTAGTTCCATAACCAAATCCTATAAGCTCGTAAAATAATAAAGCAAATTTGCCGGCTTTCTGCTTAAGCTCTTTAATCCTCAGGTGTGGTAACCATTTCTATAATACGTATTTGGTAAATCTGTATGCATGGGGTAAATGGCGATGTAGACGAAATACGGCCGTATTTAATGAACCCCATTATAAAGATGTTGAGATTAATCGATAATCACAATATAATTAACGGATTGTAAAAAACAAAAAAAATTTGCTCACGTGATGTTATGTTATTGGCAACAACATCACTGCCAATACTTAAAATCTTTAATAGGTGCATGTCAAGTTGTGTTTATGAAATTTAAGCCATTTTGATTTGTACTAAACCTGCGCTTGTGGAAAGGTGTCTACCGTCTCCGGGTAAATATTTCTTTTTTTGTTATACCTTTTGTAAAACGTATCATCATTTAGTTTTATATCAACTTATTGTGTATACTCTAGTTGATTTATTTTCCACGATTTAGGGCTCAACATGATTAGAGATATGATATGAGCGTCAGCTAGTTAAAAATGGTAAAATCTACTACAGCTAAGGCTTACAGAACATTTGAAAGCATAAAATCGCAAGCACAACTCCATTATTCAGCAACATACTTTAAAAGAGGGCAACAATTTTCTGAACGTAAATAAAGGCTGCATACTCTTAGGAGGAATTCAACTTCCCAAGCGAGAGGAATAAGGAGCATACTCTTAGGCTGACTTGTGTAATCAATAATGAAGCCTTATTTTCGAAAATCTAAAATTGTAAAGCATAAGTTTAGGGTGAACAATAAAATTGATATTCCATGTCCCTTTTACAAATATAGCTGGAGCTCGAGCAAATTTTCTATGGAAATTGTACGATTCAGTTTTAAAAAATCTCCTCTTAATTTAGCTACTTGAAGGACCTTTATCATTTAATTCATCTAAATCAGAAGGCTATATCCTGTCTGAAGGACATCCGAATAGTCCTTGATATTGCGAAGTTACGCCGATATTGTGCTGTTGATTTTTTTTTCATATATCTGACTACCTCCCATGTCTTTGAATGCAAGTTGATGGCTCTTTTTCCTACGAGTTCAAAAATATGTATTCCGATTTCTTTAAGGATTTGCAAGATCATCATTGCATCAAGATATGCCGAAAAATAGAATGTAACTTTTGCAAAGTAACTCTTACTTGACCAAATCATTACATATTTTCAAAGGATACGCCGCACTAGAACTGCATTCAAGGATTATGGGATCATCTAAGAGTCCAAGCACTTAAGATATTTTGCTCCCTTGAATGCCAATCGAAAGACCTTTTTCATTGGCCAAATAGTTAGGATTGCCAGTAAATCCAGCGTCAATCGGTCGCTATAGATGACTTCAATATAATGCTGTGATACACAGTATTTGACTTGAGTTAATCGTAGTTTCAACTACACATAGAAAACTTTATTGTAAATTACCATTTTATAGCTTACTTGTAGTCTTTAAAAGCGCTTGTTTGTATATTTTACACATGAATTGGCTTACAGCAAAACTTTCTTTGATGTACGAAACAAACAACATTGTCTCTGGCATAATATATATATATGTTTATGTGTATAGTATTATAGTCTACGCGAATTTAATAAACAAATCGAATGTATTGCGACAGCTTGCTGACAGTGTTACTGCTCTTGGCCTCCTCCACGTCTCCGTCCTCATTTCAATATGGACCATTTGAGTTGCTCGCGCGCCGATTGGAGAACCTGGAAATATGCCACACGTTACATTATCAGACAATTAACTAATGCATTGATAAATGATACAAAATATTGCTGGACAACGTTTATTTGATCATTCGGAAAATAATAATATAGCTACATAATAGGAGCAAGCGTCTAAATTCAATTTACTTTAAACTGACATGGATAATACTCTGGGGTGCACAATGTTTTCTACATATTAATAAGTACTAAATACATAAATATATATAAAATAATTGATAGCTTGAGCGAGCTTTTGATATGCCTATAGTTGGCTCATAATCGTGATTAGAAACATTTTTATGCTAGAACTACCAAAAGAGACCATTTAGGGTGTGAGTTACCTGAGCAACTGTCTGTTCGGCAATGGGAATATCTTCGTTACGCAGATCGACGCGTTTCACCACGGACGACGGATCAGCATCCAGAATGATGCTGCAATATAAATGGGGATTAGCTGTACAGGATCTCGTTTACCTGTGCAATTACTTACCCGCCATCGCAGATCTCATCGAAGGCCAGCATGATGATCTCCAGGTTATCCAGCACCAGACGCTTCTCAACGTTCTTCTTCAGTATGAGACTTATGGAGTCATATAGACAATTTAGCACCGATAGCAGTATTAGCTCATTCTCGTAGGCACTGCCCATCACGTAGAAAAATAAGTCCACGTTGCTTTTGTACACACACGTCAGACCATCGAGCATGATGATTTCAGTACTAGAGCGATGCGTTTTATTGAACAGATTTTTTTCGAACGCCTTTTGCTCTTTCAACGTGGACAATATGTTCTTGTCGTAGTATTTAGCCAGAATCCGGTTGCCGTCGTTGTCCATTATACACATGCCCTTGATGATGTCCTACAAAGTTGGCACATGTTAATATGATCGATACAATATTATACGCACAATAAAATTAACAATTACCATCATAAATCCGTCCATTTTGTTGCCAGCAAAACACAATTATACACCGCTGCCCCGAGTTAATCAACACTGGTCTCTTGAAAGGTGGCAACAGTGGCGTATTCGATAGACGAACTCCAGCTGTTATATTGATCTATCGTCAATCGTTAAGCGGCTGTTAAGTTTACATAAGCATGTTATCGTTTTTGACAGCTTAACGGTTCTTTCAGCTGAATGTTTACTTTTCCTAAAACGTTATGTGACAAAATAGGAGCTCGGAAATCAATTGTAAAATATATTCATAACGTTCTAAATTTGTCAATTTAAAATACGCACACATGCGAATTTGTGAAACTGCACACGCAAGAATCACCTTCACATAATTATTTTTTGCTTAAAACTTGATGTAATGGATGTATTGCCAGAAGACAGCTCAGATATTGAGATAAAACTCGATGAGACTAAACATGATAATGAAGTCAAAGAAGTTAAGGAAAAGACCCGCAAACTGTCTCGCCGCAAGCACGAACATGAAAAATATGAATCACATGTAGTTGTTTCCACAACAGCCGTGAAAGCAAAATTGCCCAAGCCAGACGCCAAAAAGTTACGCAAGAAACTCATCGAATTTGAGGAGGAGAATCAAACGTTGGCCAAGGCTATCAGTGTTAAGAACCAGGAAATTTGTGCCCTTAAGCAGTCCGTGGAATCGCTAAATGAGGTGCTAAATTCGGTGCCCATGGATGAGTTGCGTTGCAACTCCTCCATTGCCGGCTCCAAAATTCTTGAGCTGAGCAAAAAGAATCGCCAGATGCGTGCCGAGCTGGAGCAACTAAAGAATCGCGTTCAAAAGAAGGAAATGTACATCGAGAAGCTAGAAAGGGAGCAAAAGAACTCCAATGATAAGCCGGCGCACAATGGCGAACTGGCTAAAAAGGGGAATGCAGCCGATGAGATGCAGGCGAAGATTAATAACATGCAGCAAAAGCTCTTCGAGACGCGTAACAAGAATACCGAGCTGCAGAATCAGCTCAAGTTGGCCCAAAAGTGTTTGCAGCACGAGGTAGGTGAACCCGTCAACATCAATCTGTTAGCCAACAATTTGGGGCAGGCCAGTTGGCGTGGTCGGGCTCAACAAATCCTGACACTGCAGCAGAAGCTGCACGAGCTGAAGGCACGCATGGAAAGCTACGAGCATGGGATGCCCGGTGACTATGTGCCCATTGCGCACGGTTCGGACCTGGAACGGGGCGGCACTCAAAGTCTTAGGGGAACGCCACGTGGCAAGCTGATGAATTCTCCTGGCAGAAACAGCACTACACTGAGCGTGGGTGGTGGCGATGGATGTAACGGCGTTGCCACCTTTGATCGCTTCACGCCAGGCGTACGCAAGAGCGAGATCCTGCATCGGGCCAAGGTGGAAACGATGGAGAAGGAGATAGAAGCACTGCGTGCACAGCTGGATGAGCAACGCAATCGCACTTTGGCCCTCAAGGTGCGCAACAAGACGCTCAACGATGAAATGCTCAAGTATAAGATGCGCTCCATTGAATTGGAGGAGAACTCCGACTACAGCGGCACGAACGTATCCACCATGAACGATAAACTGAAGGCACAGCGTGCTCAATACGAGACCCGCCTGGACGATCTGCGCAGTGATGTGGTTCGCACCGCCGAGGATCGCGACATTGCCAAGCGACAGATGGATGAGCTGAGCGGAATGAATCTGGAGCTGCACAATGAGCTCAAGCAGAAGGACAGCTCCATTCAGATACTGCAGGATACGATCAAGAAGCTCGAGACCGATTTGCGTGCAATCACAGGTGGTTTTCTCTTCTCCTGCCGCGAGTTTCGCAAGGTGAGTAGCTGCTCAGAAATTGAAGGTAAATTGCTAAATTCTTTGTTGCAGGAGGAATTTGTTGGCTTACTGGATGCCTTGGAGGTGGAGAAGAATCAGTTGATGCTCTTGAATAAAACACAGGACGAGCGTCTGGAAGCGGAGCGTGTAAAGAACGAAGCTGCAGTCGATCAAATAGCCAAACAGAAGACACGCCTCTGTCGCATGGAGGTTAAGATACGTGACCTGGAGAAGGAGCTGGATGTGCAGACGGATCGCAAGAAGCGCAGTCAACGCATAACCGAATATGCCAATCAAGTGGGTCGCACTCCACTAACTGGCTCCATCAGCTCGTTTAGCTTTGACAATCAGTCTCAGTGTCCATCGGTCAGCTCGCTGGGCTCCATGATGGGCACCGAGCCAAAGATCGAGGATATTAAGAATGAGTAAGTAGCAACACTTGCCAGTAATCGTTAAGCAAACTAAGATTGCAACTTAGATTGGAGCTGGCCAACGAGAAGATCACCATGTTGATGGAGAAACTAGAGTATATCACGGCCGAGAAGCGGGCCGATGCCAAGTTCTTTGAGGAGACCATGTCCAACTCCAAGAATATCATGTTGGACACAATACTTGGCGCCCGTGAAGGTGCCATTGAAGTGCATCACGCATTCGATCTGCAGCCAGCAGCGTTTGCCACAAGCGATAGTTCCTAAATGTTATCACTTTCCTCAGTTGTTACTTAGCTTAAATACATACATTACTTTGAATGTGCAGCAATTGAAAACAATTGAAATCGTTTTTTTTTATATAATTTTGCATTTTATTTGTAACACATTGAAAACGAAGCCTTTGGCGCTGCTCCACTCGTTATTGTTTGTTGTTGTTTAGTTATTGTTTTCAATAATATAATTGTTTTAATATTTAGGCATATTTCATATTACAATTGCATGTGGTTCGTTTATGTTAATATGTGAATAATTATTTATATATATTTTTTGTATTAATATATTTTTATTTTAGTTAATTATTGTGTGTGTGTGAATGTAATACCATAAATTGGCTATAAACTATGCGTGCAAGTTATGAATTACAATTACAACGATGCATCTGCATCTGCATCTGCATCAACTTCAACTTTATCTCCCGTTCTCCATTTGACACCCATCACATAAATGTTTTTCATTAATTAATATTGTAGTATAGGTTTATATAAAGAACAAATTGTGTAGCAGTGTTTTTTTTTAGGCTTGCTTGAAATTCGTTTCGATTTTGTTAGTCATATTCATTGTATATATCTATATATATATATATATAAATATGCATGTGTATTGTTATCTAAAAAACACTTTTAGCAAATTAAAGGCACTTCAAGGAGTTCTTTTCTCTTGTGAAACGAAACAATTACAATATACTAGAATTATAGAAACGAAAACAATTATAGATGTGCTTATAATTACTATTATTATCATATATATTAATATATATACTAAACAAAGAGGACAAAAAAAAAGAAACACAAACAGACTTTGTGGCAGGTGGGCAAATAGATTGTCGATTGCAACTAATTGCCCAACTGCGCTTTGCTCATGTGCAACAAGAACAAGTTTAGTTAAATAGTTAAATTGACAAAATTGTAGGGATGCATTCTCAACGTTGATCTCTAAACGCCGCAAAGCTTTTAAAAAGCACAAGTTTTTTGTTTTAGTTTAGGCTATAAATATACATAGATATATATATATGTATATAGCTGCCGCTCTGAACATTATACTAACTATGCTGCTGCATTATTTCACTGTATTTTGTGTGTATTTATTTTACGTATGTATTTCTCTCATCATGTCTTACAAATACTAGACTCTAATTCAATTAGAAGCTACTGCTGCTGTTTCCGTTCGAAATCGGATTGCAAAATCGAATTGTATCGAAAATTGTGTGACAAACATTTTGCTAAAACTTTAGCTAGGCATATGTGGAACCCAATTGGATAGCTGATTGGTTAGTCATATATATAAATATATATATATATGTGTATGTATTGTATATGTATATAGATCAATAAATACTTCTAAATTTACGGCCTGCCCATGCGTCCTATTGTAGATAAATGCAAATTTTGGCTGGGTTTAGCTTGGTCGCTTAATTGGAAAACTGTTTTGCCCTTTTTAGCATTGTAAAATTACAAAAATTCAAAAATTGTTTGCTGTTATCGATTTGTTTTTGTTTTGTTGTTGTTGTGGCTTGTTTATTATTATTATTATTAATATTATTATTATTGTAAATGGTAAATGGATGTATTCTTATAAATGGCTTATGGTTTTTCTTGTTTCATGTTTCATATTTCACATTTTTCTATGCTATGAATTTTACAATTGTTTTCTTCACTTTTCTTTTTCTATTCGTTTTCTGATGGATATTTATTTATTTATTTTTTGTTGTTGTGTACATCTTGGCCTGCTGACTATATATACTCTATATATATATGTGTAGGAGGCGTGTCTGCGTCTATGTGGGTGGTGGTGGTGGTGATGGTGGTGGTTGTTTTATTTATCGCCGCCTGAATACGTGATTGAAATAGTAGTAAATATCCTGTTCCGCCTGCTGTTGATTGGGAGTTTTACGTGTAGGCTGATGAGGCTGATGATTCTGTTGCTGCTGCTGCTGCTTGGGATCCACTTGCGGATGATAATTGTTGTAGTGATGATAGCCATGCATATCGTACGGATTATGATGACCACCCGGATGCATGATGCCCGGATGCATGCCGCCCGCACCGACAACCATTGGATTGCCACCAGCACCACCGTGCATTAGGTGGTGATTTGTGTGCATATTGCGATCCGCCAGAAACACATTGATGAAGAAGATGAGCACGAGCAGTATGTACAGCAGGCAGACCAATATGACCACAAACTGCTGGCGGCAGCAGCAGTAGTAGCACATTCCCTATTATATAACCGCCTGTTCCACATAGTTGGCGGGCAGCATGCCGGTCTTGCCCGTGCGCTCCACCCGCCCGGTCATCCAGCCCGAGTCAATTGATTCCACCTCAAAGATGACATCTCCCTCACGAAAGCTAACCTCATCCACATCCTGCGCCTCGTAATCGTAAATGGCGCGATAGACACGCTGCAAGAGAAAAAAGAAGGAAATGTTTAATTTTGGTTGCAAAAGTGCAAAGTGTCATCTTCTTACTAGATTGCCCTGTCGCGACTGTTTCTCCTGGAGTGCAGCTGTTGGCTGCTGCTGCTGACGCGCCTGTTGCTCTTGTTGCTGCATCATTTGCACCTGCTGATAGTACTGCTGTTGTTTTTGGGCCTGTACCTGCTCGGCGCTGCTCAGCGAGCCATAGATGCCATTGGCGGGATCAATGTCCGAGACGGAGCCAATCCGTTTGGGATACACGCTGTTACCTGCCGGAGGATAGAGCAATATTCATTAGACTTGAGTCGAACGGGGACGGGAGACACAAATCACTGGCAACACTAAGGGTGAGGGACACGGACACGATGAAGTTGATGCAACATCGAGCTGAGCCATGAACTACCAGCTAGCCTTGCTCTCTAACTACACTTACCCACTCCAGCCGAGCCGCCGCGCTGATCGGAGCTGTAGACCAGCGTTGTGCTGGATCTTCCAGTGCTTGGCATCGGTCGGGGTCCATCCGTCAACGGATCATAGTCGGCAATTTTGCCAATGTTGTTGCTGGCGCTCTGCGCGGCACTCACAACAATGGGCAAGTGTCCGTTGCTTGCCTGCAACTTGGCGCCCAATGCGTTCTCCGATGGTGTTATGGAGCTATAATTGGATGCCACATAAAGTTGCTGCACATTGGTGTTGCTCGGTTGCAACTGTTGCTTGCTTGCTGCCGCATTATTGCTGCTGTGCAGGCTAGCTTGGGAGCGTGTTGGCTGCGGCTGCTGCTGCTGTGCATAGCTGAGGCTGGCCGGATGCGGATGTGCCAGGATGTTGCCACCATTATTGTTGTTGCTGCTACTGCTGTTGTTGCTGTGAATGCTGCCGTTGCTTGCATTATTATTAATCAGGCTGCTGTGCGAATGTTGTTGCTGCTGCAATTGGTGTTGTTGCTGTTGCTGCTGCATCTGTAGCTGCTGTTGTTGCTGCTGCAATTGTTGTTGCTGCTGCAATTGATGTTGCAACTGTTGCTGTTGCAGCGCTGCTGCCGCATTCTGACTGTGATCAAACTGATCCGCAGCATTGCCACTGGGATGATGCGAATTATGCAAAATTGCCGAGCGCATCTGATTGTAATTGTTAACCGCCTGCGGCTGCTGCTGCTGTTGCTGCTGTGTGGGCTGCTGTTGCTGTTGTTGTGGCTGCGATGATGCTGTGGGATACAGATGTGAGGCTTGTTTAATGGCATGCTGTTGCTGCTGCTGTTGCTGCTGCAGCAACTGCTGCTGGCGCAGCGCCTGCGGTTGTTGATAGTGTGCGTATGGATCGTGCAACGATTGTTGCTGTTGCAACTGTTGCTGCTGCCTGTGATTGTTGCTATGTTGTTGTTGTTGTTGTTGCAGTTGCTGCTGCTGCAGTTGTGGTTGTGGTTGTTGTTGGTGGTGTTGGTGTTGATATGTGGGCGTTATGGCCGCCGTGTTGTATTGCTGGTGTTGTATGGGTGGCGGTGGCAGAGTTTGTTGCTGCTGCACATAGTGTTGTTGTTGTTGCTGGTACTGTTGTTGTTGTTGGTGATGTTGCTGTTGCTGATGTTGCATTGTTGCTGGCGGTACGGGCGAGGCTGTGGGTGCATATTGCGAGAATTGTTCAGCTGCCAATTGCTCAGAGAAATATTCCGATTCATCTTTTTTGAAGTTTGATTTTTTTTTGTTTTATCCCAGAGTTAGTGTTAGATATTTGTGTATGTGTTGTACAAGTGTTGTGTAACGTTGTTAGGTTAACGGTAGTTCAGAAAGCAACACATATGAGCGTAGTGGTTGTTGTTGTTGTAGTTGATGAATGAGGCAACAAAATGATAAACACAAATCCATAAGGAAAACGAAAACGATAAAAACAAACGTAATAACAATCAATATTAATGACAAAATGCGTTCGATGTGTGTACGTGTGCATGTGCATGTGTGTGTGTGTGTGTGTTAGAGAGAGAGGGAAAATTGGCGACATATGGCAATGCACAGTGGTGCAAAACAGACTTGCTTTAGGACAGAAGTTTCATAAAGTTTCTGCTGCCATCAGTGTTGGTAAATGTATGAAAAGTGTGTTTTTTTTACTGATGTGTGTTCATTGATTATATATATATATAGATTAGAATTAGACACCAACAAAATACGCCAAGCACCAGTGTGCAAACGTATTACGCTTAAGTGGGCATACTTCAAGATTATTTAATCAGTTTATAGTCACATACTTAATGCACATGATTCGACGACAAATGCGATGAATGATTATAGCACGTATAACGATAACACAAACAAATTGAGTTACAGTGAGAGAGAGAGCGAGAGAGAGAGAGAGAGAGGAGAGGAAAGAGAGAGAGTTGAAAATTGGCTACTCACTGCTGCTGTCGGAGACTTCGGCGGAGCCACGCTGCCTCTCCATGGCTGCCTTCTTCTCCAGATCGCCGTGATATGCCACATTCGATATGTGCTTCGTGTTTTGCTTGATTCGCAGCGTTTCCGGGTCATCTGCCACCTGTGACCGAAACACACATGCACAGAGAGAAAGAGAGAGACAGAGAGAGAGAGAGAGAGAAAGAGATCATTATTAATTTGATTTTGATTATGATAATAATTACACACAAAATCACACTGACAAACTGACCTGTGTAAATTTGCCTTTGGCCTTCTCAAAGTCAGCGTGGTATTTCACATTCGACTGGATTTTCGTATTTTCCGCGATGCGCTTCAGTTCGGGCGTATCTGCAATTGCAGTTGCCTTGGCCTTGGGTATGTGACTGCAATGTGAACACAGCAAACAGAATATTATAAAGGAATTTACAAAAAAAAAAAAATATATATATATATATGTACCACTACTAATACTACTCCTTCCTACTATGTGTATAAAATATGAAAAGCTGGCCAAAAAGTCAGCTTAGAGTTCAAGTTGCCGCCGGTCAATTTTTTTGTGTGACGGTATGTTGCAAATTTCCATTGCTGCAGCACATTGCGGACACACCAGCAATGAAAATCTGCTCTTGTTGTGGGAGGAGTCACAGTCACAGTGAGTGCCTGCCTGCCTGCCTTCCAGCCTTGGGGGTCACAGTCTGTTAGCATATCATGAAACGCATATTCTTCCGCTCAACGACGTCTTTAGTTTCATGCGAACCAAACCAAAACCTCTGAACTCTCGTCGACTGGCAATCCCCCTCCCTATCTCTCCGGCTGTTGTTTGTGTCAATTAAAAGTGCATTTGATTTTGCTCTTGAGATTTGAAAAGACCAGCGGCGATTAACGGTTAACGCTAGCAGTGAGTGAATAATGCGGCTTGAAGCGCAGCGATATGCAATTTTCGACCACAAAACCAAAGAAAAGTTTTGCGGTAACAACTTTAATTTTAGCAGCATTTATTTCGTGCTTGGCAAAAAAAAGCATTAGAAGCAATGCAGGTGGTTTATGACGCAGTGTTGGTAAGTGTTTTAAAATCGAAAATCATAGAGCATAGAACAAAGCATGTGCAGTGTTGAGAAATATCTGAATGAACTTAAGCAGAACTTTGCAATGTGTCAACAACTTGAATTGAATTTATGTTCTTCTCCCTACACAACATAAATCAACCCTTCAAAAAACCAATAAACCAAAATGCATTAAAAAATTAACAAGAATTTCGCATATCAATCAAAATTATCTGGTTATATGATTTCTGTGCTATCTGCAGCTGTATTTACGCATGTGCAAAAACGAGCAATAAAGTAATATGTTGATAGACAAACAATACCAAGAAAATCCAATTCTCTGTTATGATTAATGCTCCCCATGGACTAATACATCAATTTAATTATGGCGAAAGCAGAGCAAACCAAAGTCAAATAAACCTTCCCTTTTTTTTCTTGCACACAATCATCAAATACTGACACACACACACACACACATGCGATATTTCTTTTCAATGTGTGTGTGTTCGAGTGTTTATGTTGTTGAGCATTTTAACCTATCAGTTGGCTAATCGATCGATTGATTGCAACTCGCGATGCCAGCAACTGATAACCACAGCAACAGCAACTGCAGCAACAACAACAACAACAGCTGCTTGCTAAAGGTTGATAAACCCATTGCTGCTGGCCAGTTCTTTGCTCCAGTGCCGACACACCTCCACATCCCAACCCCCTCCTTCCCTTTCCCCTTTTCATATTGTAATTGTAATTGTGCGCAACTAAATTGGCTTATAGAATATTTATGCACAAATAATCGAACGCAGCTGTCGCAAAGCATTTATACCGAAGGGCACAGGAGGGGGGTGGTGCTGTGTAACAATTGTTTAAAAGTGTTATAAATAACTGTGCATATGTGCACAAATTCCATTGTAGCTAATTTAGTTTGCCGAGCAAGAGGGAAAGAGAGAGAGGGGGCGAAAGCAAACCCTTCTAATTCCAATATATGGTCAGCATAAGTGCAGGCAATGAGATAGTAAAGAGAGGGGGGCATGGATTGGTGTGTGGGGGGTGGTTGTGGGTGGTGCAGTGGCACAAGGCCGTTTAATGACCAATGACCGGGCCCCGCTCATGCATGTAGGTCTGTTATTGTTATATTGCTGTTGCAGTTGCAGTTGCTCTTGTTGTTGCTGGCTTTGCTTTAACAAAGGCAAAGCAGCGCATTGCTGTTGTTGCTGGCACATATTCCTGCTGCTGCTGCTGCTTTGCTGTTGTTGTTGTTGCTGTTAGCTGACAATGATGACATAACAATGCTTAAGCACCAGCGGCGGCATTGGCTAGTCAGAGCAGCAGCGGATGTCTCGGCACGTTCCCAATAGATCAACAGCAGAGCCAGCAGCAGCAGCAATAACAGACAGCAGCAGCAGCAACACGCACGCCAGCAACAGTAACCACAGCAGCTGCTGTGCGTGACATGCAACTATTGTTGCTGTTGTTGTTGTTGTTTTTGCTGTTCTTGTTTACGCTGCTTTACTTTTTACTATCAAAGAATTTTAATTTATCTGTAAACAATATACACCCAGCAACAACCAGGGCAACTAGCGCAGCGCTGAGCAAACACAGTTTTTTGTTGCTGTTGTTGTCATTGTCTTTTAATATCCTGTAAACAACGTTTGTTTACAAGGCATGCTGCTGATGATGATGATGATGATATATGTGTGTTGACATATGCAGGTTATATGTACTCTGTAAAACTGGCGTAACCAGTTTTGAAATGAATATCAATCAAAACAATCTCTATAAACAAATCAAAGCTCTATCGATAAAAAAAAAGGAGTGCTACGCAGCAGCTGCTTCAAATGTTATTTTTTATGGGCTTTAGTTTGCTGATACAAACATGAGTGTAAACATAATAAAATGTAAACAAATTAAAGTCTATAAAATAAATGCTTAAGCAGACGTGATTGGATCTAAACATCATCTCCATTTTTTGCTTTTACAAACATATTTAATTAAAATGATAACTATAAATAAACAATATATAAAATTATAATATAGATTGGGATTGTGGCATTTTCATGAGCTATAAAATACAGAATTAGTCTTGGCGTAATTTAACTGTGCTGTGCTCGTTTTGAGACCCTAAAAATGTTTATTTTATGGCATTCGCAATTGACAGGCAACTATTAAACATACTTGTACTAAATGCGGAGCATCTGTTAAGTCTTTCAAGCTGTAGTAATGCAGCAGTTGCATGCCACATTGTGTGCTGTTCATAAGTTTAACGTAAATTGCTGTGGATGTGGAGGGGGGAACTGGATACCAAGCGAAGCTATTTCGCAAATGTATACGTATACGGTATGTGTGTGTGTGAGTGTGTGCGAGTGTATGTGTGTGTGTGTCAGTCAGTAAACTAGACAAGAGGAGGAGCTGCTGACCAACAAACCAAACAAATACCCCAGCCAAAACCGGGAGCGAAAAATGCGAAGCTTAAAAACGGAACATTCATTGATGTCAACATTTTGTTGCATGTGATTTGTGGAATATTCATGTGACAAGCCTTTTGTTGGTTAACTTTTTGCGCAGTGGATCAATGACTGATAGAGCAGAGCAAGCGGGAGAGGCGTGGGTACGGGCGAAGCTGTGATGTGACAGTACATTGATAAAGGAGCTTATAAAGGATATGAGGAAATTAAGCAAACTTTCCGATCAATGTGAAAATGAGATAATGACACGAATTGTGCATTTTGCATCAAATTGTTAAATCAACTCATAATTAAAATTGTCAAAACTGCAACAAAGGAAGTGGAAATTATAATTTCTTTTCAGTGCAATTGCAACATCCGGCCAAATACGAAAAATACCATTAAAGCGAGAGACCAAGTGAACAATTTACAGGCATTTTCCAAACCAAAAATGTTTTTGGCATGCACTTTTAAAGTGCTCGGAGGAGGTTTGAGAGCTCATCATACATTCGGAACGAAATGCGATTAAAGGCATAATCAGCTCGACACAATTATAATCGACTTTGGGGGCAAAAAGCAGAAAATGTTCCAAATATTCAAAGCTTGAGCTTCATTAACCGGATTTTGGTTGCCTCAATGAGCGTGTCGATGCTTAAAATTCCATACGCAAAAGCAGTTAAATGAAGCAGAGGCTACATGTGGGGGGTGGGAGGAGAGAGGAAGAGGAGTGGGTTTGGATAACACTATATAGACTGTGTGTGGGGCACTCTGGGTGACACACCCAGCTTATTGTTTGCCCTGAAAACGGGGCGGGATTCGGGTTTTCTATTTTTTTGGTGTTTAGCATATAAAGAGGCAAAGCCAAGAGTCGCCAACAGCATTATTTTGAATTCAGTTTTTTTGTTTTTTTTTTTTGGTAATTGAAAAGGTTTTCTGTTCGCTGCTTTTGTTTTTCTATTGTGGAGGCGGCTTAAGTAATCAAACAGCGACTAATGGGGCACACACACATACATATACACACATGTGTATGTAGAAATCTATAGAAACCAACGGATATTTAAGCCAGCTCTCTTCCAAATGAAAGTGAACAAAAAAATAAATAATATATAATGTGCAAAATGACGAGAAGAACTTTCGAATGGAATTGTGGCTGAGGAATGTGGCACAGACACACACACATCAGGCATTTTGAGGCAGGAATTGAGCACAGTTTTTTTTTTCTTGTATTTCTTTTTGTATTTCGGGCACTGGAGAGAGGGCATGATCATGGTTCACTGGCTTTTTATGTTAATAAATAAATGTGCAGATGCGCATATAATACGAACTATATATATATATATGTATCGTATCGGGTATGTGGCTTGTGTCGGTTGTCGGTTGCAAGTGCAGATGTTTTTCCCCATCTTGTCTATTTATTTTGGTCGAATGAAATCCAACAACACACAACAAAATAACTGTAGAAAACGGGACAAAAAAAAAGAGTAGTTCTCATATATAAATAAAATAAAATAAAATAAATGTGAAAATGGCAGCGGACACAAAAAAACATTGTAAACAACTCGTTTTCTAGTTCAATTTCAACTAAATGGAAGAACCTAGTAATGCAATGGATACATGACTTGAATATGTCTATCCGTGAGTGTGTGTGTGTGTGAGTATCTGTGAGTGTGTGTCACGAGTGTGTTGTGTGTGTGTTCTTTTATCCTGTGCAGGTTTTACTTCAAGACACACAATTAGGTTAGAGAGTTTTCCTGCCATTTGAAAAGGGAGAAAGTTTGCATTTAAGCCAAAATGTTGTATGCCTGTATGCCAATATTAACAATAGCGCACACACAAACTTCAATTAGCCATCAATCAAAGTTTCAACTATCTGTTATATATCCTCCAGGGATAACAAATCAGTGGATATAAATAATGTACTATGCCCTCTCGTCGTCGTCGTCGTCGTCGTCTGCTCCAATAACTTGACTCATCCAATTAAAATCACAATTGCAAGTGGCGCTCCACATGTGGCCAACAATAAATGCAAGCCGCTGGCGCGTATTAAATCTATCCCCATCTCTCTCCCTCCTCCTGCCTTCCGCCACTCTCTTTCTCTCTCTGTTAAGTTGTAGACTTCATAATTTATTACAATCCCTATTCCATTGAGGGAACAACTTTTGCTGACCCAAAGTGGTTCAGCAAACTTGCAAGTCAGGCACACAGCTTGAACAAGAAAATAAAAGAAGAAAGAAAGAAAAATATGGAAGAAAAGTGGGCAAAACTTCTCAAGCAATTATAAAGTCCAACTGGAGAACGGAAAAGCAACCGCAGTTGGACTCCAAACGCGGAGTGGTTGTTGTTGTAACCGTGTTACGTGACGTCACGTAAGAGCCAAGCAAATCGGGCCCAAAAGGCTGACTTAAAATGAGGTGCAAATGGCTGGTGGGCTGGCTAAAAGGTGTTGACTGACTCTGCTGCAGTGAAAGTGGTAAAGCGAAACTCTCCTGCTACGCCCCATTTAAAGGTGGCCCACATGACATCATCGGTGGCAAAAAGGGAGAAGATGGGGAGGTGGGGGCTCTTGGCCACTGCGTCAGAGTGAAGCTAACGGACGCATAACTCAATCCGCATGGAATTTTTATTCCCGCAGCGGTGGCATCCACAATAAATCTGCATTAGGGAGCCTGGTGGACTCGTTGCTGCCGCCTTGGCTCAAGGCCAACAAATGGCGCACGCACTGCAGTGCCACAAACTGCGAACTGGGAACAGTACACCATGTTGCTACACGGCACACACATAGAAGACACACACCAGAGAGATACAATCCATTCACAACAAAGCGGAGCTTGTTCCAATGAGCTGTGCAACATTCAAGATAGAACAATAAACATGGGGCGTGGCAGTGGCAGTGGCATTGTTACACCTAACCCCCTTTCCCCCACCACCACACTCTCCACACTGCACTCTCTCCGTGCGAACTCCTCACACAGGATGCAGCACGGGCAAATCGCGATTCAAACGGGGTTAAAGTTGCTGCAATGCTGCAGGCCACATTGCAACTGTATTTCTCTCTCACACTCTCTCCCTCTCTCTCTCTCTCTCACTTGCTATCTCTGTCTTTGTTTCTCTTTCAGCCAGCCTAAAGTGTCGCCGCATTTCCGCACCTTTTCAAACAGCTGCAATTCAGTTCGTGCTACAACAGCACGTGACAAGTGACAACCCCGCCCCGCTACCCAATTCCTCCCCTCCAATCTAGCAAGCGGACAGCTGTTGCTGCGATTTCCATAGAAAAATAGTCGCTGGATAAAAGCAAACGCAGTGTGGAGTGGTGATTGGGGTTGTACGGGTGTATTGCTTATCTCAGTTACCGGAGCAAGGCGATAAGATAAACGACGCTAATGAAGATTGCACAAGGGGCACACCAATCAAGGTTAGTGTAACTACACTGAGAAAAAAAAATCGCAATGATTTTTATAAGTTTGCCTAAATTCAGCGAAATTCTAATATTTTCTATTTTCGGAAATTTAGAATAGATTTTTCCTGCGAATCTCTTGAATCGATTTAGGCCAAACCTATCTGATTGTATTTTTCATATTTTCATTTTAGTTGGATATTTCTAATCTTTAGAATGAGCTTTTTTTGCGAGTGTAGTCGTGATACTCCTCCAACCAAGCAACTTGGCTGATCCTCGACAAATTCGAGTGAGTGATTGTTAAGAGTGGGATTTACTATGCGATGGTTTTGGTTTGGTTTCATTTGTGTTTGGTTTGCTTTGGTTTGGTTGGGTTGGGTTTGGTTTGGTTGGGTTTAGTTTGGTTTGGTTCGGTTTGGATTTATACTTACGCCTCGCAGTATGGCATTTTATTGTAGCCCTTGTAAGTTTTCATATTGAGCGTCATTCCGCATTCTGTGCATTTGAAACACGTTTTGTGCCATGTCTGTAACGGGAAAAAGCAAAACGAGCAAATTGTTAGCAAATTGTTCCAGTTAGCCTAATGGAAATGGGAAAAAAAGAAGAAGAAGAATCATTTTCTAACAATACCCTGTGACCCATATAAAAGTTGTGCAAATTGTGGCAATAAGCAGATAAGACCACATCCGACCCAATAAAGTTCATTTAGTAATACAAAAAAAAAGATAAAATAAAAAGTATATTTTGTATAGGCCATTTACAAATTCATTAAGCAGGTCTTGACTGTTTTACTGAGCATATCTGAGTCGAGCAAACTCAAGAATACTTTTCTATAGTTCTTTATAGTTGGTTTTAGTTTTATTGTCCACTCTTTTGTTGTTCTTTGCCTTGTTAAATTGGCGCAATGCAACTTAAAAATAAAATAAAACTAATACCAAGACGAGCATAAAAAACTTGAAAAGATTTTTAGCCTTTCGAGCTTTCGAGCAGAAGTAGTCACTTATGTTTTCTGCCACTAATTGGTCTGCGGTAAGATTAGGACGGGGGAGGGGGGGTCAAGACAAATTGCTAGATAAGTGCTTATCACAGAGTTGAGGCAAAAGTTCTCAACTCGACTTTTGTTCGTATTCAAAATCATTAAAAACTTTGCAAAAGATACCAGAATTTTAGCCCGAAAAATGATTAATTATCAAATAAACAACATTGGCCTAAAGCGAGTCCGCTTTAAAGTTAGTTAAACATGCTAAAAGCAAGTAACATTTATAAACCGGTTCTATATGTATGTAGTTTGTGATAGCTATCATATCAGTTTGGTTTTTATTGATATTGAAGAGGAAGGAAGCAGCTGCAAAAACTTCTGCTCAACTGTCTAATTTGTGTGGATTGTGAATATTCTAGGCAGACAGGTCTCAAGTTTGTTGCAAGCGAGCAGGCAAGCTGGCAAGGCAATTGTCATTGGCTAGACTGCACACTCACAGAGAGGCAAGCTCAATTTGTGGCACGGGCAGGGGTAGGGTGCTGAGGCAGAGGTGACGGCGGCAGCAGCGTGTTATGCAAATTTGCGAGTTGTTGCATGCAACTCGGCTTGGAGGTCAACAAACGATTAACTTGTCTGCGGATTAGAGTTTGAGGAGGAGCCGCAGTTGCGAAATATGCGAGAAAAATGCGTTAATTGGTTTCACACAGCAGCAGCAGCAGCAGCAGCGCAGACATCAACCACAAAAGCATAGACGCAAACCCTCTCCATCTCCCATCCCCCAGACACAAAAGTGATTCGAGTGAAAGAAATAAAGAGGAAACCAGTTTATTTCAGTCAAAACACACTCTCAATACACTCCAATGTCATCAGCCCCCTTTGGGGTGTTACAAAAGAAAAGAAAAAGAAGGCCAAGAAGAGGCGAAAACACAACCACATTCCACCATCGGCAGAAAACCGTAAGCCACAACAGTCCGAGAAAAGTTTTTAATAAATCAACGGATTTAACTTGATTTGTTGATTTGATGACTGAAAACTTTGCAACTGACTTGAAAAGTTAAAATTGCTAAGCGTTGTGGTGTTAAGAGCTTGTTTTATATAAACTTTCTAAATGGAGGTGTGCTTTCATTATGTCATTATGAAATATGTAGGAACTCAATGAAGATAATTTCGCTTAAAGAATCTGAATTGGGTTAAAAGGGTATTTAATGGTCTGCTGCAATAGGCAGAAGAAAATATCTCCAATTCAGTTTTATCAGCTCGTTTGAATACTTTTCAATGATTTTTCCCAACATCTTTACATCTCATAAAGAGATAATATCAATAAAAATATCAATAAAATGAACAAGCAGTTACAATCTAAATTTATTCAAACTTTAACGACAAGCGAGGATCTTCGCCCATCTCTTACGTGCTGCGTGGCGCATGTGTAGGAAAGTGAAAGAAATAGAGAGAGAGACAGAGAGACACAGGGTGATAGAGAGAGAGAGAGAGAGATAGTTCATAAGAATTTATTTCACACATAATCTGGGGCGTTTCCTCTTTTTGGCGACTTTGGCTGCACTTTGATGAGCTTTTTGTGATGACTACTCGAAAAATTCAATTTCACATTTACAACAAAATGCAGCTTGTGTGTGTGTGAGTGTGTGCGAGTGTGTGTGTGTACGAGTGTGAGCGAGAGTGTGTGTCGTATGAGGTAATCGTTTTGTTGAGCGTGTACCGCATGCATTTTATTTTCTATGCTCGCTTTAACCCACTTTTCATTTGCCGCTCGCTCGCTTCTCGACTTGGTTTTCAATTTGCGGCTCAATTTCCAAAAAAAAAAGAAGGCGAAAAAAAACCTTCAAGTGTTTGTTGTTGTTGTTGTTGTTGCAGTTTGGTGTGTTTTTTGTCAACCACGACGAAAAGTGTTAAATTTGCATTCGAATTTGCACGCTTTCAACATTTTAAATGGCTCCACAGGGCGACAATAAAAAACTAACAATTGGCATGAGCCACAACGACAGACAGAAGACAGACACAGACCCATAAAGCAAACAACCGAATTGTGGCTTGCGTTTCGGATTTAAGTTTGAGTTCGAGTTAGAGTTTGGGTTTGGGATTCGAGATTTGGCTGGGTTAAAGCGAATGCGAACACGAACGCAGCTCTCATCGAGACGGATTGGATTACAAGACTCAAACGACCAGTAAAATTACAAATGGGTACAACAACAACAACAACAATGATCAGAAACAACAACGGTGAAATGAACACGAACAAACAACACTGAAATGGTAACAAAACCGATTCTATTTATAAGCCCAGATACATAAAGTGTGAAATAATTCTGTGGCTACGATGAGTTTAACTTCAGGTACAAACCAAATAAGCAAAGGGCGGAAGGAGTTATCCGAAATAGATTCCTTTATGGATCTGTAAGTTAGCCAGAGCTTTTAGCTGTGTATAAGCCAAGTTATGAGCCAAGAATTGAAGTTTGAGAAAAGTTTAAGTTTAGAAAATCAAAACGAACCATTTTATTTCATATAAATACTTATAAATACCTACGTTTCACATAGTCAATAAATACTTTAACTAAATAGTTCAACAAGTTTTTTTTTCTTCTAAGATTGATAAATGAAATGTAAAGTTAGCCAAATTATCAAGTGTGTAAAAAGAATACCTACATATGGAGAAAGTAAATGTAATACACCCAAAACAAAATAATAAAAAAAAACTTAACGCATTTCACTTAAATCTCAACAGAATACTGAAAAGGTATTTGAAAGCATTTCTCTTTCAACTTTTTGCGTGGAAACACAAATCACTTTCTAATAGCGCAATTCACACGTGCAAAAACTTGGAATGCAATTCTGGCAACTTGGCGATATGTGGCACTGTGGCATGTGGCATATGGCCATCATCTGTGCGCATCTGAGTTAGACAATGCACCAAGTGGATGCCAAGCAAAGGAAACCATATATCAAATGTTAAATGTTGATTTTTAGTGATTCCAATTTAAATAGCAGACAGGCGGGCAGCTAGACATCATTTCAGACTGTGTGTGTGCGTGTGTGTGTAGAGTGCACATCAGCGTCATCAACAACTGCAGAGATGGAGGTGGAGATGGAGAAGGGGGATGAGGTGGTGCAGAGCAGAAGTTGCAGCTGGAACTGGAGATGTGGAGCACACTTGTGCGACCCACGTGTTTCAGCTGTTTGTAAGCGAAACCCACTTGCGTTGACAGCTGCTCAACATGATGCTGATGCTCATGATGATGATGATGGAGAGTTGTTGATGATGATGATGGAGATAATGGTTGGTAGGCGTGTGTTTGTGTGAATGCACACACATCATGATTATACGGGAGCGTCAACAGCAGCTGATAAGGCGGAAGTGAAAGCGACGGACGTAGAGCTCAACTATTTCCTTTACTTCCTCTACACACACAACACACACACAGACAACACACACATGCTGCAGAGAACGTTACAGATGCAACTCAAATACAAAACACACACAACTCGCTGAAACTCAAATCCAAAACTATCATGCACAAAAAAGATAAAAACCGTTTTTGGCTGCTTCCTCAAAAAACGTGGGCTGCTTTTATTGTTGCTGTTGTTTTCGTTGTTGTTTTCGTTGTTGCGAACATCGTGCGGGTTGCCCCAAAAGTGCGCCAAATTAAGTTCAAGTTTGCTGCGTCGCGTTTTGGTCAATTTAACACGACTTCCCCTCGCTCTCGCCCCCATTCCCCTTTTCCCCACTATTTACAACTCATTCGCTGTCTGCGCCCACCTCTAAAAGAGTGCTCAGGTTTTTAAGCATATATATTTTGCACGCTCTGTTTCACTTTCAACAGTTTGCCATTGTTGTTGTTGTTTTTTTTTTTGGCTGTCAGTGTTGTACAACATACGTGGGTTTGCAGAACTTTGTCATTAACAATGCTATGTGGTTTGTGAAGATATAATCTTAAGTGTGTGCGTGCTGAAAAGTTGCGTGAAAATCTTAGAAATAAATTATTAGACTTATCTTTGTTTTTGTGAGATTAAAGAATAAAGAATTCAGTGAGATAATTTGTACATATATTATATATCTTTATGATATGTTTTATTTATTTAGCAGATGATTAGGCTGTACTCAGAAATATTCTTATTTATATTTATTTTTTTATCTTAAAGATCTGGGTTTTTTTTTTTTGTGAATGGATTTGAATAAGGGTATTCAACGCATTAAAATATTGTCTGCCTATTGTTATTGTGTTATCTATTCAAAATATGCATTTGCATTTGCATTTCGGGTGTACGCAGCAATAAGTACTCCACTAATGATTGGGGTCAAGGTGGTTCGCTCGCTGTGTGTTATTTCAATTGGCAGCGCCTTAAATGGTAATAAGAATCATGTGTGCGTTGAGTCATTATTTTGTCATACATTAGATACCTGATCGCCTTAACAACAGCAACAGCTACAGCAACAACAACTGAAACCCCTTTCCCAACACTGTTCGATTACGATTACGTGTTTGGATGCCCCGTTACAGCAATCCGAGTGCCGCCGCCTTCCTCTGTTTGTCCCGCTCCGCTTTGCTTAGTTTGATGGCCTTTTATGGCTGGTCGCCGATCGCTGGTCGCCCCATGTATGAAGCAATACAACAAAAAGCAGCCTATCTCTAGCTATATAGCTCGCCCTCTCTCTC
The DNA here is from genome assembly GCA_035044025.1 of Drosophila paracracens. NCBI lineage: Eukaryota > Metazoa > Arthropoda > Insecta > Diptera > Drosophilidae > Drosophila > Drosophila paracracens. The sequence goes on along the minus strand of JAWNMN010000192.1, from coordinate 11,291,617 downwards.
TCTCTCTGTTTCTCTTGCACACGTGCACACATATGGCGCACATACATAACATAATTGTCATTATCAGCTGCTGCTGATGAGCGTTAAGTAAGCCGCAAATAGTTTTAATTATTGCTCCACTGACGTGACTGGACTGTTAAAGTAGTGGGAAATTGTGTGCTTGGGTTTTTTGTCCCAGCATGGTAATAATTAAATGTTTAAACAATGTTGTCAACTGATTACACACTCTTTCTCCCTCTCTCCCTCTATCTCTATCCCTCTTTCTCTTTCACTCTTGCTCATTAGTTTTCTTATGCAATTCTCGGCTTACAGTTGTTTTACTTTTGCTTTCCACCAATTTCACACGCCAGCGACACAATGTGACTGGGGTGGGGGCATTTTATTGGTTGATTCGTTAGCTGTAACTGTATCTATATTTGTACGATCTATATACATATATATATCATCTAGCGATCGACAAGTTTCTAATTTATTTGCCGCTTTCGTTGTTTTCAATTCCATTTAATTGAGTTTTTATTTCCTCGTTCCTAATTAAAATCATTTTGTTTAGGCTTCAGAGATAGAGAGAGAAAGAGAGAGAGAGGGAGGGAGGGAGGGAGATGGCAAGTGGGGTGTCACATAAACAAATAACTTGTCCGTTGCCCAATAGAGACTCAAGCGGCTAAAACTGACTTACTGACTCGACTCTCTGAATGGAAATTGCTTTGTTCGAGAGCTAAACTGGAACTGCTCTCCAGTTTGAGTAGTTTTGCAATTATTACACGTTCCGATTTGCTGTTGTTGTTGCTGTTGTTTCTGCTCGCTGTTGCTGTTGCTGTTGTGTATCTGCACAATCAAAACTACAGTTGACTACAGCATGACGTAATCTCGGGCATCGCACACAGTCGCAGCAGTCGCAACACGCCTCGGAAATTAGATACTCAAAACTCTCAAAATATACAACAGAGACAGACAGACGGACAGTCATTCAGTCAGACAGTAGCAGAGAAAGAGAATGTTAAATATGCGAAATATGCATATGTATGTTTAGTGATAAACAAAATCAGAGTGACTGAGTTGACTTTATCTGCAAAATGATATATTGGAGTATATCATTGCATTCCAATACACACGCGAGACACACACTGAAATTTGACATTAGTGGAATGGTGAGATCAGAGATCTGATCGATTGCCTAAACATTGGCAGTATTATTGCGGAATCAAACGTATATATTTATTCATATGATTACGTCAATTGTGGAACTGGAATGGTTTCAAATTTGAAACAGCCATAGCTTCGTCAAAAATAATGCCATTTTCAACAACGAGGGCCTTTCGATGAGTTTTGGTTTGAGCTCTAGATTAAAATTGCATTCAAAGTTGGAAACGCGATTTTAGCTTGATTAGTAAATTAATATTATACCTCCAAATGTGCAGAGGTTCAGTTGAATACTGCATTCAAAATCAGCCCTATCCAATTTTGATTTAATTTTTAGAATATTGCTGTATTTCCATTGTTTGTCGATCGAATAGTGTTTAATATACAATTATTTTGCATTCCTTAATCCCCCTCAGAACTTTCCATTCCTCTCCCACTCTCCTTTCTCCCACTTTGATTTGTTGATAATATTTCAATCGCTAAAAAATTTCGTATACAAGACCATTTGCGATACTTCACAAAACACTTTTCTCTCGCGAAGTGCCCCCACATTAATCCTTAGAATTTGCATCTGTGTCTGACAGATACACAGAGATAATACACAACCACAAAACTAATGTTTGTAATTGATGCCCGCTCCCAAATCAACAATAGCAATAACGACCGCAACAATCGATTAGAATCGTCTGCTTATAAATTTAATTTCGGGGCATTTTTGCACGTTTTGCAGTCAACACAGATACGCTTATTGTGTATGCCACATAATTTGTTTATTAATTTTATTATTGCATCCACCCCCTCCACTCTTTCTCATACTACGCAAAAAAAAAACAGCGGCCACCAACTGAGGCGCTGATGATGGCGGCAGCAGCTGCCTTTTGCCAGCTCTGCTCCACACTCCGCAGTTGTGTATCTTTTGCGTACATATTTATTTATTTCTTCGAGTCAACAATACAAAAAGAAAAAAAAGCAAGCAAGCATTACATCAACAACCTCCTCAACCTAAGCGAAGCGAGCAAATTGAGTGAGTCACGCCGAAGCAATGCGAAGCAAGCCAAGCTGCTGGAGGCGACCCTGTCACAGCAGAGCTAAACCAGCTGCAGAACGACCCTGCCTGCCTGCGTGCAACTGGGCATTTGGAGTTTGCTGGAGTTGTTTTTTTCTTTTACTGTTCGTCTTTTATCTAGTAGCTCTCTCTCTCTCTCTCTCTCATTTTTTGTTGCTTTGCATGCTGGCATAAAATACGCATAGTGGAAACGGGTCGAATAGAGTAAATCATGATGAGTGTGTAGCTGACTATGGCAGAAGTGTTTTTTTTTTCATCTTTCATCTTTCTTTTTTTTTTCTCTCAGTTTTTCTATGCTCATAACGGTAACTCCAGTTAAAAGATACATAACAGCATTTAAGCAACGATGGACGGGTTAGCCCCCCTAACCATCAGGCCAGGGCAACTTGTCAGCCTGAGCATCAGCATCAGCATCATCATCATCATCATCATCATCATCATCATCATCATCATCATCATCATCATCATCATCATCATCATTATCATTATTATCATTTGAATTGGTGCCGATGATATTGTTGCTGTTATTGTTGTTGTATGTAAATGGTCAAGTCAAACGTTTCTCTCAATGCTTCCCAGATTGGAGTGCTGGCCAGACAATGAAAATATCTTCCTACTGTTTTCTGTTCAGTTTCTCCCGCTGCTGTTCAATTCTTTTAACAAGCCACCAACCGCTTGGCCCACATTGAATGGTTTTTTAGAATTTGTTGCTTCTGTTGTTGTCCAACAGCTAGCAAAACAAAGCCATCAACAATGTGAAATTTAGTTTTTTTTTTTTGTCTGTGCTTTTCTTCCAGCTGCTTGATTTTTTTCTGTTTGCTGCTGCTGTTTGACTGTGTTTGGCGCTTTGAAGTGCATTGTGCAAAAGTTTTGACAATTGAAATTGGGCGTCGCATTCTTGTTTAATGCCCAAATTGGGTGCACAAGTGTATTTTGAAATGCATTTTGCTGGAGCACAGAACACAGAGTGGAATTTGAAAGATTTATTTGCACTTCAATTCAAGTGTTTGTTTTCAGTGCTGTGAATTTGTTATTTTTTTCTTGAAGGGTCTACCCCTAAGTATTTTTGTTGATTGTCAAGCAAATGAAAATCACTGAGTGCACTTAACCACACTTGTGATATCGATACTCTTGTTAGCTATTATCGCTGACATGGCATCGATACTTTTTATTTATCAATTAACGTTAAATTCTTGAAGCTCAGCTTAGCTATGAGTTCCAATGAATTATTTCAAGCGCTCTATCTCTTTCTCTTTCTATCTCTCTTTCTCTCTATATATCTTCGACAAATTTGCAATGGAAACGACGCTTGCAAAGGAGACTCGTGTCTGTCTGTGTGTATGTAAGCTGCGCTTATCAATTTGTCGCTATAGACCTCAACATGCATGCTCTCTCTCTATCTCTCTCTTTTGCACTCACTCCAACTCCTGTCAATTAGCAAAGTCAATAGGATGCCGTTCTCCTTCACCTCTCCACTCCACCACGCACTAAACTTCGCCGCGTTGTGCATGTTGTTTGTTTAATTTATAAACGCTCAAAAGCTCACTGGTCGAAAGGAAGAGGAAGAGAGCGAGACGTAGCAGAGGAGGAGAAGTTGTAAGGAGGGAGGGGGAGTTGCCATCACAGCTTGTCACTTGTGATAAAGTTTTATTTGAATTCGCAGTCAAAACTTCCAGCTGCACACACACAAACATACATACGCATATATTTGTATATATGTATGTATGTAAATATAATCAAACGTCCGATTGCAAATGTGCATGCAATAACAGTTAGGCAACTTCTATGTAAATATGCATGTGTGTGTTGTGTGTCTTTCTATGCATGTGTTTGCATCTTGTGGGAGTTTTGTGCTTTGTGTATGTGATTAGCGTCGGGCGGTGGTAAACGCAAATTAAATTAGTTGCCGTTGCTTCAGGTCACAGCCTGCTAATGGAAAATGGAAGTGCTGCTGCATAACAGAGAAGAAGCAGAAGTGGCGTTTAGCACTAACACATTATAGCTGCAAATTAGCTTAAAGCTTCTCAAACTTTTACACATGATGCTCTGTTAATATTTGCACAATAATAGAAAAGATATAGGGAAGGGGAGAGGATAGCGGTGCACAGACACAATGAGAAAACTTTTGAATTTGGAGCACAATGCGGCTGAAAACTAATGTGGAGCAGCAGCTGCACTTGCGACTGTCTCTGGAATGTATCTTGTGGGACTCAGGGGGATGGGAGGAGACAGCTGAGGCGACAGAGTTTGAATAATGTACGAGATTTGCAAAGCTATGATACCAAAAAAAAAAAAAAGAAAGAAAAGAAAGAGAAAAAACAATAGATAGAAGAAAAACCGAATTCGAGACGATTAATTTTTGCTGATGAAGTGACAAATGGTAGAGTGAGGAGGAAGACAAAGAGGAAGCGGAGGGAGGGAGGCGAAGTCAAAAACTGGAGCAAATAGCAAAAGCGCCGAGATCTAAAAGCTGAATTTCATGATTCAGCTGTGAAGAGAAAAAGATGGAATAAGAAAGAGACAGGAGTGTGGTGGGGTACAGGAGGAAGGGGAGCAGCGAGAAAGCTCTCAAGTGATGGACAGCAGCAAAAGCAGCAGCAGCGAGTCGAGAGTCAAGCAACCACTTGAACCGAACAGAGCCATAAAGAGCTGGCAATGCCCTTCTTGTTGGACTCGCTTATGCATTTATTTATATGCATGTGTGTCCACACTTGGAAAAAAAATAAATATGCATTCTATGGAGTTAAAAAAAACTTTTAAGAAAATCAGAAATAATTTTGGTCTATTCTATGACATATTTTTCTGGCAGTGTACATGTTTCTATAGAAATATTTAAGGCCTCTTAAAGATGTTGTAAATAAATTCCTAAGACATTTCCAAAATCTATTTATATATATTTGTTCGCAGTGTATACTCATATGCATGTGCATGTTGGCTATAAATACAGCACTCCAGAAATATTTTGATAGATGCTCGGGGAAAGGGAGGGGGAGATCAATTGGATGATGACGCGACCAAGTCATGCAAATGCTTCAACAAATAAAAGAGCCGCAGCAGCAAAGGGTCGCCAGGGTTGCCACTTTACACGATTGTTTCACACACCCCTCCCCTCCCTCCTCATTCTCCTATCAAGTGCACACTTCACCCTCTTTTGCCCTATCAGAGTTAATAAAGATCAATTGAATTTAAACAAAGAAATAGGGGGAAAAAAGAAAGAGAGGTCAAATGAAATAAATGCATCGAAATCGACGACGACGACGACGACAATTGTCTTTTTCCCAGTCTGTCGCCCCCCTGAAAAATGGGCGTGGCATAACAAATTACAAGCAATGCGCATTAACATAAATTCTACAACAAAAGCAAATGAGAGGGGGTGGAAGAGGGGCGAAAACAATTAAAATACGACAGAAGAAATGACAGGAAACAAGAGGGGAAACTTCAAGTCGAGGAGGAATCTGCGTAACTAAAATAAACAAAGAAAATTGAAAGACAGAGCCAATGAATGCATTGACGAAGAGAAAAAGAGGCGCTTAGAGTAAACTGAACTGAACCAAACTGACCCACATATCAATGGCCGGAAACAGAAAGAAAGACGGACAGACAACCAGACAGGTAGCCAAAATATATATAAGAGACATACACAACTCTTCATCATTTTTGATCATTAGTCAAACTCCGACTACAACAAAAATAACAATAATGGGCAGTATTTATAATTGAGGGAAGCCCCCAAAAGCACAGGGCAAATAATAACTGCGGCCGCTGCTCAAAAAATTGTTGTAGCCCCAAAGCTTTTGCCCAGCAGCAATTTCAACTTCGACTTCCACTTTTCGACTTCTTGTGCATTTTTTTTTTGTCATTTTTAATACATATTTTCAATGCAAAAATTGGGCCAAGCAAAGCAAAACAAATCCAAGCAAAGAAGTCAGTGAAAAAAAAACTACAAAACAGAAAAACTAGATAGAAAATTTGGCTGGCAATGCTCAAAAAAGTGCATAAGTATGTGAGTGTGTATGTGTGTTCATACAGTTGCAAAAATAATAATAGCACCACTTTCACAAGAAATCTTTTCAAATGTGTTTTTTTTTTAAGGATACGATAAATATGTCTTTTGAAGTGGAAGATGACTCTTAAAAAACCAACTAGATAGAAAAAACCAATAATACTAAATAATATAGTATCAAGATTTGAAGTAATTGCAAAACTAATGCTTTGTTTTCCCATTCGTAAAAAATAATGTGGAAGTGGTGCTATTATTTTCATGTGTTATACATATACATATATATATTTATATATGTATATGAATGCCAATGGCATTGCCATTTTCAATTGTCTTCCAACTGCTTTGCATAAAATGTATATTTTATTTTACATTTTGCTCCAGCAACAATTAAATCTAAAGGAAAATGTCAAGATAACAAGTTAATTATTTTACCCAATTTACCCATTGTCAATAAAGTGTAACAAAACTTCGTTTTAGAAAACAATTATGGTGCTTTTGGCAGCCGAAATTGGCCTCTTTCTTTTTGTCAGGCTAAAATTTGGCCACAAAAGTAGTTTCACAAATGCCAACTAATTAGTGATGCAAAGTAAAACCAGAAGAAGAAGATACAAACATATTGGAGCATAACTGATGAGCACAAAATGCTTTGGAAAATGAGATTCAAAAGATGAAAGAAAAAACAAAACAAGGCGGCAGCAAATATTACGGTAAAAGCTGAGAAACAATACCAAAATTGCATAAGCCGCAAAATAGTTCTCACAGCAGCAGCAGACAAAAGCACGAGAAATAGACAAATACAAGCATGATGTGTGTGAACGGAAAGGAAATTGAAGACAAGCAGATGCAAACCAGCGATAAGTCAAAGTCGGCGTCGGCAACTTCGACGTCAACGTCAACTTTACGCTGTCGCCGTTTGACCACTTTTATTTTCATGCCTGAATTGTTTATGGAATATTGCAGCGCCCTCTGGCGATGAGCGGTGGGGGACGACAACACTCAGAAATGGATTGTCATGCAAAAGTGAACTTCGCCTTTGAGAGAGAGTCATCGAGTCGAGGAGAGCTCAGTAAAGAGTGGAAAAAAATAAATAAAAACTATTGTCACTGTCATTGTGTGTGGCTGTTTTTGTTGTTGTCGTTATTCTGTCGCTGCCAACAAGAGCGAAGCATTATTCTTCTTCTTCAGCTTCTTTTTGCTGCTGCTGTAAAGTTCGAAAGCGGAAACGATTTTCAACTGTCGCTCCGCAACCAAAGCAAAACTTAAGTTTCAGTGTCGTATCGTGTCACGACTTGCATAACAAATTGTACATTGCCATTTGAGTTAAGATGAGTTGAAAAGCACGGGCCAAAAATAAATTTAGTTTATCTTAAGCTGATTTGAAAAGATGAAAATTAAAATAAATAAATAAATTTTACATTTAACTGCGTTTATATGAGTTGAAAACCGCTTGCCAAAAACACAAAGATAATTTAGTTTAAGCTGCAATGAATGAAAAAGAAATGCGGAAGAAATTCGAGACAAATTAAATTAAACTTTTATTTATATGCAACAATTGCATAGAATGTATTATTTGCTATATCCATCTCTGTCTCTCTAGGTTGCTGTTACTCATAGCTCTTTACTGTAATCAGATCTGGCAAGGCTGTATAGATTGGCCGCTATTATTTCACGCGACTAAAAGAGATAGCGACATTCACATTTCGTCCTGCGTTTATTTACTTAATCAGCTAAAGACTGGAATTTATCTATCATATTCCATGGAATTCGAGCAGTTTCCCATATTAAAAAAATAAAAATAATAAAACCAAACTGACAGCAAACTAAAATCGTAAGCTGTTATTTTTTTGTATTTGCTTGAAGTTTGTCGCTAAAGTCATTTGTCATGAAATGGCTGTGGATTTGTCGTCGTCGTTGCAAAAATTAAAACATTCAAACAAAGCGACAGGCCAAAAAGTGTGCCATGACAGCTACACCAGCAGCAACAACAAGAGCTACAAGAGATATGCATTTCCAGGCGGCCGTTGAAAGTGCCAAACGGAGTTGCAAATGCGAGGACGATGCTTGGATTTGACGCTTCGCTTGGTTGACTATCCCCCCTCCCCTGCCACCACTCTCCATTCTTTTAGCTAACTGGCGACTCGTGCAGCGGGGCGCACGAATTGGCTAAAAAAAAAAAGAGAAAAAAATTTAAAGCGCTCGCTGCTTCCGGGCTGACAACAACACAAAGAGGTCATTTACTTTCGTTGCCTGCGACCGACCATAAAATAATCGTCGTCTCAGCCAACAACAACAACAAGCTAACTCACACATTCGTGAATTTGCCAAATAAATAAAAAAATAATAATAAAGTCAGATAAATAAAAGGAAATTGGCAACAGCAACAAACAGAAAACAGCAGCAGCTAAAAGCAATGGCGACGTCAACGTCAACGGCGACAAGTTGAATAAAGTTGCTATCAAAAATCGATTAACAAAGCGCCGGCAGCGACGCGTGCTGCGCTGCATTAACGGCTTTCTTCCAAAAATGCATTGCGCTCACATTTACACAAGACAAACTTTTCCAGTGTGCACATAAAATAATTGGTATGAAATGCCCGTTTATTGCCCCTGTCACGATGAGTATATCGATTTCTATATCTGGATGGATTTCATAACAACAGTTGTTCACTAGCCACTTGGCTGAAAAGTAAGCATTTAAGTAAGAAATAAACAGTTATTTTTTAGACTGAGATTCTCGATATGCACAGGAAAATTTTTTTACCATTTCCATTGAATTCCAATGGAATTTAAATTGTTGTGAAATTCACATACAAAAAATAAAGAAAATAAATAGAAAATGCGTCATTAAATCGAAGCTGTAATTTTAATTTTTCTCGCAAAACGATTTTCATTGTTTAATGAATAATAGTCTGGCTGTGTTTGTAGTTGACTCAATTTTTGTTGTGTACGAATTGTTATAAAACATTGAATTGTTAATAATAATATGAATCAGCAAGCAGTAGTCATAATCTAATAATCTTGTTTGTTGTCAAACCTTTCCGTTTGTATTCCCAAGTACTAACTTCCAAGTTTCCAAAATATGCACATTTTGCATATTTTATAACTGACATCCACAATTTGTAGACTTTAAATAGTTCCCATTACTCCACAGCTAAATTTAAACAGAGCAAGAGGAATAGCGAGCAAACAGAGAGAGAGAGCATCTTGACTATAATTAGACAAACGCTTAAAACACGCAGCCGTTTGTAGAAGGGGGCAATGAAAGTGATGTTGAGCACGTATGCGTGTGTGTAGCATATATGTTGATAGTTGAAGCTGATTACAACAAGACTTTCCAAATGGAATTTGACGAGTGTTGGAATGATGGAATTGTCTCAATGTTTGCTTGTCTCTTTCAGCGAACGCCTTTATCTGTCTTTGTTTAACTTATATTCACTCGCATACATATATTTATATATATACATTTACACCTACACTATTTTTAGTAAGTAAAATGCTTGAGTTGGGCTTCAGCTCTGCTCAGAAATAGAATGGCAGCAAAAAAATAAATAAACTAAAGAAACAACAGCAAAAGCACGACTCAGACAAAAGGACGGTCAATAAAAATAAACTGGAATTAAGCATAAACCAATAAGCACAAGAAGAAAGCGATAACGTCTCTGAGTGTAAGTGCGTACGTATGTGCCTGTGTGCGAGGGAGAGACAGAGAGATAGAGAGCGAATGCGAAACTGGTATCGAAATATGCCGCTCAAGGTCAGTCAACGGATTGCTTGTTGTGCTTTTTTTTTTGTAGCGTATTCAATTATTGAAGAGATCAAAAGCTGCGCTGCAAGTTTCGACGGCGGCGTCGAAGTCAGCGTCAGTGCTGCCATACGCAAAATTTACGCAAATTGGCGCAGACAAAAGAAGAGAGGAGATGCAGAAGGCAGAATAACAGAACGGAAGCAACGGCGACGCAAATTAAAAGCAATTTTCAATTTCCTGAGTGTGGCGAAAATTGAAAAATTTGTTGCAAGCAGCAAACACCCACACATACAACACAAGCACACACTGACGTATGAAATTTGTATGCCGTTATTTAGCTGAACTGAATTCCAAGAAGCAAATTATAGCTGCGCAGTCGCAACGACAAACAAGCCGAACGACTTTTTTTTATTGCAAGCAATTATTAAAAACGAAAATAAAAAAACAAAGCGCCCACAACAACAACAAAAACAGGCCACGAATTGCGTAGGATAATAAACATAGAGAGAGGGAGAACAACAACAACAAACAACAAGGGACAAGAGCAAACGCCACGCATGATCAATGCGAGCGAGAGGGAGAGAGAGAGAGGGAGAGCGTAGGCTAGATAGCCGTCTCGCTCTAACGCGCGCATACAACAAGTGCGAAGCAGCGGCATAAAACAAAGGAGCAACAAAATTGAAAAGACAAAAAAAAAAAGATCCTAATACACACAACAAATGCTGCATTATTTTGGCTTATTGTGGAAAATTTTTCTATTGAAAAGTTTATCAAACTCACCTTGTCCAGGCATTTGAGCTCCTCGATGGGATAAACCACCTTCTGGCAACGCGCACAGGTTTTATTCATTTTGCTGCTGTTGCTGCTTCTTCTTCTTGGGGATCAGGGACACACACACACAGACTTTAATTTTTTTGTTGGAATTTTGCAGCACTTTGAAACAGTCTAATTTTAATAATTTTGCATAGCGATCGGCAGACAAAAACAGCTTAAGAATTTTAAATTATTGTTGGGTTGAAATGTGTGTGGCCGATTGAAACATTAAACAAATACTTCAAGACTGCTAAGATTACTATAAATCTATATATATATTTATATAACTGGTTTGCTATGTCGCCTTTTTTTTAACACACACACTTTTAACACTTTTCTCACTAATTACAAAGCGGGCAAAACTTTTAAATATTCAACTGTTTAGCGACGAATCCGATTTTAAGCGACGCGCGCACAAATTCAACTAGGAGCGAGAAAAACTCACACACAGGCAACGAATGCTTCTGTTGTATGTTACAACAACAATTGATGGCAACGCGTATTTTTACGAATTAGTTGAGTTGACTTTGGTTGAATTTAACAATTTTTAGTACATGCTGCGCACCCGCATAGAAACGTCCGTACTCCGCCGTAACAACAACAATAATGACACACACGTAACAGACTGTGTTAATAGCGTGTTGGGGCTTGGGCGCATGTTATGCTCAAATGGGGATGTTAAACATTTACAGTGCTGCAAAGCATTGCATTACTATCGATAGCTCACATGCCGGCATGCACAGGGTGTGCTTGGCCAACAAAAAACACCCCACTTTTTGGTATCCTTGGAGTTTTTTTGTGTCCATTTCGTGCTTTGTGGGCGTATATACAAATAAGCATAAAATTATCAAATCGCGCAATTAAATAGCTAAATAAACGAGCTAAGGCTGCTAATTGTTTCACAAGTGCTCTGTGTAAAATCGACGACGAATTTTAACGTTAATTAAAAGCAATAAATATAATTTTCAATTGCATCGTTAAATACTCAATTTTCTAGCAGAAAAACATAATTTTTTTGCATAGTTGAGCACCAAAAATAAGCAAGCTGATAAAAATAACGAAAATCTCTAATAAAAAATAACAAGCAAAAGAAAAGAAGGTACGCAGCTTATTGATTATTCAAGGCTGAAGCTGTGCGACGTAAGAATGCAGCATACTAAAAGGCGTCGCTTCGTGTGATTTAAGACGCCAAAAAGTATGCAAAATAAAGAGACACACACACGCATACATACGCCGATTGAAAAATCGATAATCTTGTCATGAGTATTTGTAATGCCGCCGGCTAATATCGATCATAACAACAACAACAACAGCACCGAGAACAGCAACAACCGTCATAGTAAAAAAGCAGACAAGAAAGAGTTTGAGAAAATCAGCTGGAAGGTGTGTAGATAAAGATTCAACGCTTACGCTCAAATGTCAAAAGTCAACGTGGAAGGACATCAACGGTGCATGGTGTAGTAGTAGTAGAGTTGTTGCTAACCACCCTGTATTGACTGTGCACTGCAACCGGTTTAAAAATACGATACGACCTTCCTACCCATTTTGGTTGAAGCTGCCCCAGTTCAGAGGCAGCAAAGCAGAGGCGCAGCCATTCGACGTTATACGAATGCCAATCCGTTCATAATAGCAACAATGCAAACACTGCGCAAAAAAACGAGTCCTTGTAAATGTAAGTACATCAATAAATTGCACAATATTTTTCTTTCGATAGCACTGCAACGGTGCCAGGTGTTGCATGACATGCGTGCTTGATCGTTGCTAGATCGTTTAACTGACAGCTGCTGCGCCGGCGTCGCGGCGTCGCTGCTGCTGTCGGCAGGTGGTGCAGCTGCTGCTTAAGATTTTAGCAAATAACAACAGCAGCAATAGCGCTCTCTCTCTCTCCCTCGCTCTCTCTCTATTTCTCTCTCACTTACATTTTATTTGTTAACGCAAAATAATAGTGAAATTCCAGTGCTGTCTATCTGTATATGCCTGCGTGTGTTTGCCTTTTTGTTTGTTCTGCGGCTAGGGCCCGCTCCTACCAGAGAGAGAGAGAGAAAGAGAGCAGCATCGCAACGCATCGCATTGAGAGAGAGAGCAGAGCAGAGCAGCATTCGCTGTTTTGTTTGTCGACGCTGTCGTCATTCATTCACTGAGGGCGCTTCGAGGCGGTTGCTTTTTTTTCTGTCATTTTCCGCGAGTTTGTTTTTTTTTTTTATTTTTGGTTGTTGTTAGTGTTTTTTTTTTTAATTAAAGTACAACAGAAAATACGTCGTGCAAATCGTTTTATTTGTTATTATTGTTTGCCCGTTTGCGCATTGTGTGCCTTTCTTCTGTTCACTGCTGGAAATGCTCTGAATGTCACACACACAACACACACACAGGCACACAATACACACACACAGAGCTACTTTTGAATACAGCATGTTCTGAGATCAGTTTTATTCACCGCTGGAAAAATGGTCAAATCTTTGGTCTCCAAGCTGCAGGCATCTTCAAATCTTTCGTTGGCACAAACTTTTGGCATTGGCAACACTGGCGCCGAGGAGACAAATTACGCAAAACGTTAGCACAAAGAAAAATAACGAGAAAAAAAAATCGTCAATTGTTTTGTTTGGCTTTTCCAATATAGATACAGCGTGAATTACAAATATAGATTTTTGGCATATGTGAAATATTGAATATTTGGTTTTATGCTTTGCAGATCGCAATGATCCCGGCCGCTTCTTTGGCGATGGCGTCCAGTTCAAGGCCAAGCTGATTGGCATACTGGAGGTGGGGGAGGCGCGTGGGGATCGCATGTGCCAGGAGGCGTTGCAGGATCTGAAGATGGCCATAAGAGCCGCCGGGGAGCACAAGCAGCGCATCATCATCCATGTCACCATCGATGGACTGCGATTGCGCGACGAGAAGACCAGCGATTCCCTCTATCATCATCCGGTGCACAAGATCTCGTTCATTGCCCAGGATATGACCGATTCGCGTGCATTTGGCTATATCTTTGGGTCGCCGGATAGCGGGCATCGGTTCTTTGGCATCAAGACGGACAAGGCGGCCAGCCAGGTTGTGCTGGCCATGCGCGATCTCTTCCAGGTCGTCTTCGAGCTAAAGAAGAAGGAGATCGAGATGGCACGCCAGCAGATCCAAGGCAAGGCGCTCCATGATCATGCCAGCCAGCTGGCCACCCTGTCCTCGCTGAAGAGCGCACACGGCGATCTTGCCTCCGGCAGCGCCTCCTCCTCAGCAGCTCATGCTGGTCTCAGCATGCTCGGCGCTGCATCCACCTCTTCGAATGGCGTGGGACTCACACGACTGGGCGTCAATCTGGATGTGTCGCGAGTCGCGGGCGTGGCAGGCAAGGAGGTAAAAATCGGAGTAACTCTCCCAAAATAAGTTAAAATATATATATTATTAGAGAGAGAAGACTTACATAAGATTATATAATAATGAGCAGAGGAAAATCTCCTCCTCTTATGGCTGTTAATTGGATCTGGATAACATTTTCGTTCTCCCAAAACCGATAAGTTTGTAGAGCAGATCTCTAAGATAAGATAAGATATATTTGCTTATGCACAGAAAGACTTTTGCTCTCCTCCCTTTACTCATGTCCATCTCTCTAACAATAAATAAAATATAATAAAAAATAATAATACATTAAAAGAAATGAATAAAAATATTAACAACTTCCTGCTCCTTTCAGATCTCGCCCGAATCCGTCGCAGACCTTGTGGATCTGGAGCAGGAGCTGACGTCGCTGCAGCGTGGCATCAGTCAAATGGAGCGCATAACGCCCAATGATCCGGCCACCTCACATCCAGGTGCACCACTGGCCAAGTCGGCCAGCGAGGACGATCCGTTTGGGGACTCCTTCATTTATGTGCCGTCGTACAATATTCTGCCTCCGCCACCGGAATCGGGACGCACACGTCACAAGCAACAGCCGAGCAAGACGCCCGAGAATGTTGCCGGGCTGGATGCGATATCCACACTGATATCGCCGGCACCAGGAGCCAGTGGATCACCGGCCACATTGCAGCCGGATGATGATGATAGTTGGTTGCATGAGTTGCACCAGCAACACGACGTCTTCGATACCACCAGGGTAACGACGACGCCGACGCCAATGTCAGCTGCCGCAGTGTTGGCCAATCTGCCAATGGCACCGCTGGCAACCAGAGAATCATCGGCAACGCCCACCCAGCAAATCAGCGAAATCTCAGCGGCTGCGCCTCCCCCACAAGCAGCCGCATGCACTATCGATGTGGGGTTAAGTGCTCTGAGCAGCCTGGCAGCTGCCTCAGAAGCGGCAGAGGGTGCCCAAGCAACAACAGCAACAACAACAGTGGCAACAACAGCGGCAGCAGTTGCAGTCATGTCGGGTAAGTTGCACGCAAAGTGAAGTTCGTTAATAAATGATTGCAACAAGCAAACAACACCCAACACACACATGAACACAACCAACACACAAACACATCAAAGAGCTGCCATTCAAGATGGATGCAAAGGGGGGGTTGTTGAGGCAAAGGGAGACGACGACAATTGCTGAACTGAGACTCAGATGAGCTCAATGAGTCGCAATCAATTGCTCGCCTTTTCAGTTATAGTTCAAGATGACGAAGAAAATACTTAACACAAATAGAAATAGTTTATGTAATACCTCGAATTGTGTCTCAAAATTTAAAAACTGTTATTTTTCACTTGCAACAAATGAAAATCATTGCGAAAAATTTATTGAAATTAAAATGTTAATGTTAAAATAACAGTCAAGGCTAGCTGTTAATTCGATTAAACTCTTTTTTATGTTAGTTAACAGTCTGTAAGATGTAGCCAAGATTGGCGTTATGTGATTATACCAATCAAGTTTAACTAGTTATTATTATTAATGGATGAGGTCTATTATATTGACCTATTAGATCTATCAATCATAATTATGGGGTTGAGAGTTTATATCTTTTCCCAGTTTAAAACAAGTTTCTCTAGGAAACTCTAAATATGTTCTACTTAACATTAAATGCAAATGTTATGTTAATTAGCGTAACAGCTGCTTAACAGTTGATTAAAAACTGATTAAATTGAATGTGAAATCTGTACTTGAATCGCATCCATACTGAATGCAGCTCTTTTTGACATCTTATTTTAGTCTAAGCTCATACTAAACTAACTTACTAACTCATTAAGTACCGCTCCTAATGTTGTTTTGTTGTTGTTTTACTCCTTTAAAGTGCTGATTTACAATTATTAGTTTCAGTTCAGTTCAGTTTCAATTTGTTCTCTTAAGTTTCTTACTCAGTTCTCTCACAAATTGCACGCTAGTTTTATTTAGAGTCGCCATAAACAGTGACTGATACGAGTCCCCTTTCTCTCTCTCTCTCTCTCTCTCTCTCTCTCTTTCTCTCTTTCTCTCTTTCTCTCCTTCTCTCTCTTTGTCTCTTTTACTGAATTTTGCTCATTGCTTTTCTTGTTGTGCGTTGCTTTAATTTTGGTGGGTTGCCCAGATGCGTTCACAGATCTGGATCCGTTGGGCATTGGGCGCACTCGGCCCTATGTCGATAAGAAATACTTTTTCCAAGAGCTTAAGAATCCGCCCAAGAAGCTGCTCAAGGAGCTCGGCACCAGTCAGGGCGATAACTTTGATGACTTTCTGGGTGCCACTAATAGGGACTCCATATTCGACGACAACAACAGCCCAACCAGAACAACAGCAACAACAACAACAACTACTACTACTAACAACATAGAAGTAGCAACAGCATCAGGTACTGACCACACCCACAAGCACCCACCCACCCCCACCAAACCCAACCACAACCACAACCAACCCCACCAGCAGCAGCAGCAAGCACAACTAACAAAATTGCTGTCTACTAACACGACTAACAATTGCACTTGCACTAATCACAACAGGCAACTCCAGCAGCAGCAGCAACAGCAGCAGCAATCCAACAGCAACTAACCCACTAATAACCACCGCCAGCCTTGGGCAACAGCAGCAACTGCAACTGCAACAGCAACTGCAACTGCAACAACAATTGCTACTAACAAACACTAACCAATCGAGCACACGTCCCCGCTCCCGCTCCCAGCTTAGTCCCAGTCAGCAACAGCAATCGCAGCACCAATCCCAATCCCAAATCTATACAAATACCCAACCCCAAGCCCAATCCCAAGTCCAGCTCCATCACTCTCATATCGCTCATATTCACACACAAACCCCAACTCTGTCGCAATATCAAGCAGAAGACTTTTCGGCTGCCAAACTCAAATTAATGCTCCGTCAGAGCGCAGCCATGTCCAAGTCAACTAATACAGCGCTCAACTATTATACCACAGAGCCCGCAACCAGCAGTCACAATCTGGAGGAGCAACAGGATGCGAATCCGGTGCTGTTGCCACGCGACACGGATCCATTTTCGCCGACGCGCAAGAAGAGCGATCCGGATCCGTTTCAGGAGGGGGATCTCTTCGCCAAACTCGATGCTTTCGAGTTTGAGACGACCAGCAGCAGTTCCCCAGCCGTCTTTAATGGTCCACTCCAGGTGCAGTTGCCGCCCGAGCAACAGACGCAATCTCAATCTCAGAGTCAATCTCAGTCGGATGTTTGGCAGGCGGACATGGCCCGGCTGGAGCCAGTGCCGAGCAGTGTGCGTCATCGACCCACGCCCGTTGCCAGTGTGGTCAATGTCGGCGGTCCACTCGATGTCATCTCAAGCATCTCGAACAAGAAGATGCCACATCTGTTTGGCCAGGCGCGTTTCTCCAAGCGTGGCGACTCGAACTCGGGCATTGGTTCCAGCGTCAATATGCGCCGCTTGCAGGAGAGCGATTCGCTCAGTGAGAATGAGGCGGCTCCCGAGCCACCGCCACGTCCTGATTCCACGCCGTATGCTGAACCGCCGCCGCTGCCGCCCAAGAAACAGTTCAGTGATCTCATCATAAGGCCCACAGCGACGGCTCCACCTGTCGGCCGTTACGAGTACTTGAACCATTCGAGCAATCAACTCCGCCGTAGCATCGATGCCCCGCCAATTCCGTTACCCTCACGGCGGGTGGGTCGCTCCGACGGCTGCTTCCCCGGACCGGGTCGACCGCGGAAACCTGGCCACACCGACGACGATTATCTGGCGCCCTTGGGCGGTGGCACATCCACATCGACAGCGACATCGACACCTACGCCGCCGCCACCACTGCTGCCGCCTCCCACGCAAACGGGCAGCAGTCGAGCGCGTCCACAGCGCCAGGCATCGTTGGGTCGTCCGCAGGACATCTACGAGAACAAAGCGGAAATACTGCAGGCACAGGCGCAAAAGGAAGCGGCGGCGGCCACTGCGCTGGCGCCGGATATTACGCTGACGCAGCTGCTCACACTGGGCATGGATGATCTGGCGCTCAGGCTGAATGTGCCCGCCAGCAAGCTGAGCACCATGACCCTCGTCCAGTTGACCTCCTATCTGTCCGATTATCTGCAATCCACTGGGGATCAGTTGGTGCACACATGCAAATCACGGACGAGTCCCGCTCAGCCCTTGGCATCGCCAGCTGCTCCTGTGGGCACCGCCTCCTCAACGGCAGCTGTGTTTAAGGTCAACTTTGATCAGCAGACCTCGTTTGTGGCCAAGTTCGATGATACGTTCGGTGAGGATCTCGGTGCGGATGCGTTTGTGGCCAACTTTGCCAACTTTAATGAAGCGCCCACTTTGTCAGCGCCTGCGGTGCCGCCAGCTGATCGTTATGCCGTCTTCCGGGAGATTATCGATCAAGAGCTGCAGCAGCAACAGCAGGAAACGGATCTCATGGGAGATCTAACGCCGCCGCCAGTGGATGAGGCACAGCAGCAGGAGCAGCAGCAGCAGCAGCAACAACATCATCATCAGCAGCAGCATCCTCAGCTGGACATTGATATGCCCGAGATGGAAATGGAGTCACCTCCAGCTCCGCCTAAAATCGATACCAAGATCACCGAGGTGGTTGCCCAGGCCAAGGATCGTTATGCAGCGTTGCGGGATATTATTCTCGTCGAGAATCTGTTCGATAAGGCGCCGCCGCCGTTGCCAATGAGCGCTGTTCCCGCTCTGGCCGAAAAGGATCTGCTGCAGGATCTGTTCAGTGATGAGTTCAACGAGGATCAGGACATCCGACAGATTATGGACAGCAGCCACGATCGGCGTGGCCTCGTCGATAGTCGCGGCCTGCCTGCCGAGCCTTCATCCTCGGCGCTGACCATTGCCGATGACGATGACGACGACGATGAGGACGAGGATGAGGATGCGGGCGGTGAAAGCAGCATGGATAGCAACGAGAAGGATGCGGAACCCGTCAGTGCCCAGGATCAGTACGAAAAGTTGTCCACCAGTGCCGAGAAGCCAGACTTCAAGTCCGAGCAGGAACAGCTGCCGCCGAAGCAGCAGGACAACAAGTTCCTCACCGTGGTCAGTGCTCCCGGTCGCGATGACATCGAAATCGACGAGCTGATGCAACGGGCCATCTCCAATCTGTCGCTGGACTCCCGCGATCGCATCTCCCCGGCTACATCCACTTCGCGAGGACCTCCTCCGCACAGTCTGCACACTCCGTCGCAGTTCAACGATGTGAGCACCTCTCCCATTCCGCTCCAGAAATCCCCTGCGCCGCCAATGCATCCAGTTGGGGCATCGCCGGTGCCGTCGCAGCTGTCCGCCGTATCGCAGCTGATCGATACGGCCACCAAGCAGATGCAGATGGACAAACCCTCCTGGGCCACCTTCGATTCTCCCAAAGTGGCGCCAGTCGCCAGCACCGGCAGCAGCAGCAGCCACAACAAAGGCAAGGCACGCCTCACCCTGCCCCCGCCACCCGCCTCGAATACGTCGCAGCACGACACCGCTGAGTCGCCATGCAGCTCGGATCCGCGTGACGATGCCGGCGGCGGCTGGTCCAAACAGCAGCAGCAACGGCGCTGGGCCAAAAAGGAACGCCAGCAGACCTCCTCCTCCTCGCGTGATCTCAGTCCCTGGGACGACGATACGCCCGAGTATCTCAAGCAGCAGCAGCAGCGACGTGGCTTACCGCCACCCACCCAGCTGCCGCCGCATCCACATGCCCCACATGGCTACTACATGCGCCACGCCCGACGCCTCAACTCCTGCGACGAGGATTACGAGTAAGTCTTAAGCATTCAGTAAAAGTTAGGGTGATTTTAGTTCTAACTGTATTACTCATTCACTTGCTTCCACTTGCAGCTACGACGCCGAGTTCTGTGCTCGCCGGGATCGGGAGCAGCCGCCGCGCAAGTTCAAGCATGGACTTTCACGCAGTAGGGATAACTTTGAGCTGGGTAAGCTTAGTTTCTGGTCAATTGCTACTTTGATTTAAACATTTCATTTTATTGATGTAGAGTCGCCCAGCTGGTATCATCATCCGGCGCATCACACCTGGTCGCCGCAGGAGATGGAGCAGGGTGTGCGAGCGCGTTCCTTTGAGCGCAGCGCTTACGAGCGCTCCAGTTATGGTCCGCCGGCGCCGATGTACGACAAACGGGGTCAGCCACTGCCCCGGGAGCGTGAGCGTGAACGCTCCAAGTATCGGGAACGAGAGTACAGAGACTATGCGCGTCCCAGCTATGAGTTTGACTACGAGAACGTCTACGAGGAGCGACGCTCGCCCATGGGACCCAGCTACAAGTCGCGGCCCGAGTATCTGTACGAGCGGGAGCGGGATAGGGATAGAGAGCGGGAACGGGAGCGCAAATCCTTTGATCGCGAGAGCGTTGAGTCCTTCGAGAGTTCAACGCGTCGACGACGCAGCTTTGGCAGTGGTGGCGATGTCTACGGTAGTCTGGATAGCCGTGATGAGTATCGCGAACGGGATCGCGAGTTGAAGACGCGCTCGCTGCGCAAACCGGCCACATCCGCCGCCGCCAAGCTGCGCGTCACCGGCGACATTGACTACGAACAGGACTCCGAGCAGGATTTCCAGCAGCGGCAGCGCAGTCTCCAAAGGCCCAGCCAGCTGGGCGGCGATGTGGTGCCAGGCGCGGCTCCGCAACGTCTGCGCAAGAGCAGCGGCTCAAGTCCCTGGGATGGTGAGGGTAAGTGACACGAATGATGGAATTTTGACATTTCTTAATCAACATTTAACCTGACAGAGCCAACTTTGCCTGGCCAAAAGTCGTGGAAACGTCCTGAGAGCGCTGCGGAAACGGAGCGTCGTCTAGCCGAGAGTAGGCGCGCTGCTGTTCTCGCCCAGACGCCATCCGATGGCGAAAAGGATCGCAGGTGAGTAACTGAACTTTTAATGCAGCTCAAACTCGAAACTCACAATTCAAACTCCTCGCAGATTTCGCAAGAAGACGCGCGCACGCAGCGCCAAGGATCTGGCCACGGTGGGCGGCGTACGTTATGGCAGTGGTCGCGGCGTGCGTGATAATTACGACTACATCAGTTGCCAGCGCAATGCTGACGATGACGATGACGACGACGAGGATTATGTGGATGATGAGCCGCCCACAGATGAGGATAAATTCGAGCGGTTGAATCGACGTCGACACGAGATGCATCAGCGCATGCTGGAGAGTGAACGACGGCAGCAGGAGCGACATGCTCCAACGCTGGCCAAGCTGCCGGGCCAGAATCGGCCGTCGCGTGGCATTGTCAACAACAACAACGTCAATAGCGATTATGGCTTTGTGGATAGCTATGAGCAGACGCCGACGCCCCGTTCGAATGCGAGCAGCACAGCGGTCATGATGAGCGGCGGTGAATCATCGGGCGGTGCTGGTGTTGCCACCGGCGGCAGTAAATTCAATTTCGACGATGGCTTCGAGTCGGACTTTAATCAGAGCTCGCCGCCGCCAGCGCCAGCTGGCACGGCCTCCAGCTGCAACTCGACGCCAGCCGGCCTCATCTCGGCCAGCAGCACGGGTGGCTCCAAGTCGCTGTTTCGCTTCTCCAATGACTTCTCCGAGCGCGAAAAGTTGCAGCAGCAACTCCAGCAGCAGCAGCAACAGCAGCGGGATGCCAACTTTGAGATGGAGACGCCACCAGCATCGACGCCGCCCATCACGCAAAAGTTGCGCTTCGATGACAATGTGAAGGTGTCTCAATTCGATGATGCCGCCTTCGAGGATGACTTTGCCAAGGCCTCCTTTGACTTTGACAAGGATCAGGCATCGCCGGCGGCGCCATCTGCCTCGAGCCGGAAGCAAAATATGCGCAGCAGCAAGTTGCAGCAGCGTCAGGAGCTGATCAAGAAATCCGAATCGGTCAACATATTCGCCAAGAAGCACGAGGATCCCTTCGAGGACGATGAGTTCTTCAAGTCGCCCGACGAACAGCCGATGGCTGGCCCGAGTGACAAAGATGGGCAACAGGAAGCCAACAAGTTTCAGTGGAACGAGGACAGCAACTTTGCCAAGTTCGATGAAAACATGTGATTTGACCAACTCTTTGCCCAGGCAACCACAGCAACCACAACAACAACAGCAGCATCAGCAACAACAGCAGCAGCAGCAACATCGACAGCTGAGCAGCCGGAAAGCGATGGCGGCAACTATGCTGAAATCGATGTCATCAACGATGGCGACTTTTACTTCTTGACCAATCTCAATCATTACTACCAGGAGCAGCGACTCCAGACGCTGGACCGACTGCGTCAACACGACTACTGCAATGTGCCGCAACTGCAGCAGCAGCATCCTCAACAGCCGGTGGCAACTCGAACCACATCCACTTCGACCAGTCCATGGCACGAGAGTGCCAAGCCAAAGCAAGCCAGGATCAAGTTGAAGTCCTTGCAGCTGCTGCGCAAGCCAAGAAAATGGAAACTGAAGCGGAGTTTCGATGAGTTTGTCAAGTGTTTGATTATCGCCTCATCCGAGCATGTCTACAACTACGATGTTCTTTGGTAGAGAGGCATCCAAACGAAAACCAATCGGGAAAGCAAATCCTTAAGTCCGTCCCCCAACCACGCCCCCTTCAATAATTGTCTGTCTGTTTTTTCTAGTCAAATTAATTGCCATATAGATATCCTTAACTTAAACAATAGACTGTGATTTTATGTACATGTTTTAACCTATGACCTTTATTTGATAAATACACCCCTCAACCCCCAATCCCCAACCACAACCCCCAACCCCGACTTGTGCTAACCGATCTTGTTGCGGCGCTGCTAGTTATTAATTCCAAGTTTAGATTGTATATAGAAAAAGAGAGAAGCGATTTTTGCAACTATCCACAACAGAGAACAACTAACCTAGTTATTTATGCTAAATATAATTCGATAACATTAACGATAACGATAACGTTAACGATAACAACTAATAGAGCGTTTGTTTTTAGTGTTGATTTAAATCCAAATACTCATCCTCAACTCTAAGTAAACGAAAGCAACTAATTAATGCCTATGCTAAATGTCGTGTAGCTTAGTGTTATTACGATCGATCATCGTTAATCATTAATCACTATCCAAAGTGTTGCATAACTACTACTACATACCATACCATATACCATATAACGTTTAACTAGCCTAAAGTGTTTATTAATAATTAACTACATATATAGAATTTACAACACTATATATTAAAAATCGCCTAAAAACAAAAGCAACAACTGAACGATCAACAGGTAACCAAATCAGCTATCAAATATTGAGATATATATATATATTTCATATATATTCATATACATATGTATCCATGATTTACATTTATACGAATGCGCATACGAATAGTTATTATTATATTTGTTCTATCAATTAAAATGTGAAATGAGCATACAAAAAACTAAATCTTTTATTTTTACTTTTAATATTATATATATTAAATATTGGAATATAATCAACATTAGTTTACCTTATTCTAGGCTCATTTTTGAATTCTTTAATTGGAGCTGCATTTGACACCGCCCAAAACCATCAATCAGAGTCTGTCCAAAAAGGTGCCACAACCATGTTGCAACCATATCAAATTGATATCGATTTGCAAATGCTTGGCTTACTCTGCAATTTGGCTAATTGTGCATCCAAATGTGTGACAATTTGGAGCTGCCAAGTTGGAGCAACACCTATAAAAACCAACAGCATGAACAAATCGTTGCATATTCAATTCGTGGAGTCACTCAGAAGAGCATCAGCAGCAGAATCATTCACTAAATCTCCATCAAAATGCAGCAAATGGTTTGTAAAATATTTCAAATCCAAAAACTCTTTTAAATTCCTTTTTTTTTAACTTCCATTTTTAGTTCCTTCTTTTATCGCTGGCTTTGGTGGCTTCTGTGGTCGCCCAGGCGGCTGTGTTGCCCGCTCCTGTGCCCTATACCAATTTTCCTGTGGCAACTCCTTTTGCTGCACCTGCTCCGCTGGCCGTTTCGAGCAGCCAGCGTCTGGATTACTTTAATCAGTTTAATGCCGCCTTTGCACCACCGGCTCGCTTGTTGGCCACCCCCGAGGAGTTGGCCGCATTTTCAGCGATTTTTGGCTTTCCAGCTGCAGCACCCCGTTTTGGGCAGCCAGCCAGATTCATTGCCGCAGGTCCAACTCCTGCTCCATTTATATTTTAACTAATTAATGGCTGAACTCAAAAGCAAATACATCTAATGTAAAATAAATGAAAAACTTGGTTAACCAAAAGTCAAAGTCAAAGTTTAAGTAAGCCAACTACAAGTGAAGCTTGGCTTAAGGCCAACAACAGGCGTGGACAGCGGCATAGAGACACTTGCATACCTTTTGGCAACAAATCAGGAGAAAATTCTTTCAAATATGGATTATATATTTTTATACATTGTTACACATGGAACTTAGAATCGAATTGAATATGATTTGTTACTATCACAATAATATTTTATTATAGGTAAGAAAAAAGATATTCATTCCATTACCAGACACTCTTATAGCCATAGCCATAGTTATAGCTGGGATAGTATCCATAGGGATAACTGTAGGGATAAGTGTAGGTGGGATACCCACCGCTATATTTGTAGTAGGTATTTGGATAGGCGGACCAGGCTGGCCAAGCTGTGGATGTTGTCGTTGGCACATAGTAGCCATTGTAGTTGCGGGCCACAAATTGATGGCTTCCAGCGACTGGCACCAGAGCTGGCACAGGAGCGGTGGCCACTGGAACACCTAATCCAGCATGGGCAGGTATTGTGCTGGCCCGGCACAGTGCAAAAGCCGACAGCAGACAACCGAGGATGAGCTGAAAGTGATGAGATTCATTTGAATTGATCTATATAATTATTTTTATTGAACTTACAAGCTTCATGTTGAGATTGCCTTGAAGGGATTCGCTTGCACCGCTGGCTTGCTGGTCACTGTCCCATTGCTCTACTGCCAGGCTATTTATAAAGCATTCCCATCTGATTGTGGCATTTGCAATGCATTTGCTTTTCAAATGCAGCCGTCCGTTTTTGGATGGATTGCCTTTTTGGGTCGTAAAGCTGACCATTTGAGTGCTTGAAAGGCAGTGCAGCTCAAGGGCAGCTGATTTGCCTATTGCTTAAGCTCGATTCGTTGACGCAAGACCCTTCTTCTGGGGTTGACTATATATATTATGCAAATCAAACAGCAGCTGAGCCAACAAAGCTGCTACAAAGTATTGTTATCTCATCAAATCAACAGATAAAGCAGCTTTACAAACTTGTATACAATGTTATTATTACATTTTTTATTGATATTATTTTAGCTATGAATGAAACGAATTTATAAAAAAATTAACCTAACACTTCGCATTTTTCTCGGTTGGGAGTTATATGCATTCTACGTCATTTTTTTCCGGGCTGTTATTTTTCAGAATACCATTTGCATTCACCAGCGACACAAATTGGGTTGCTGTATTGGCTAAATTGTCAAAGCAAAAAATAATGCATACTTTTAGGAGTGCACTGGCGAAGCGAAAAAGGGCTCTAGCTCGGACATATCAAAGTAGATTTTCGAGGGACATGGTGCATTAGAATCGCAAGGAAAGTATGTCCTTGCAGGAGGAGAAGGCTATCAATTTATATATATTATAGTCTGAAAATCCTTATATCCATATATGGGCATAGGACGAAACTTCAAAATGCCATAACTTCGTCAAAACTCAACTCAGATTAAAAAGCGAGGGCTTTTTGATCATATTTTGCCCCTTAATCAATCATACATTTAAAGTTGAAAACGTGATATTGGGTCGGAAGACAAGTAAAAATTGTAGCCTGAAAGAGCAAACACAGTTCGATGTGCTGGTACAGCAGTGTTATTGTTTCTGTTTTCGGTGAAGTACCCGTAGGGGAATCACTTGTCCTTATCAGTAAGAAGACAACAACTAAGGCAAACATACATAATATATTACTATATATACGTACATAATATAATTTTTCATATATTACAGGTACATATAGAACATTGCTTTGACGCGTTCTGCTTAAGCAGCAGTTGAATTGCTCTTGACCCAAAACTTCTCCATCAGATTTCTTCTAAATATACTTTTATACAAATTCGTATTTTTATTAAATAAATCGAAATTCGAAAGGCAGCTTAAGTTAAATTTAATTTGATAATCTAAATCTGTTTCCAGTGCGGCCAGGTTTTAATCTCATTGTAAAGAGCCGTTCCAGGGCAGGCAGTCGCCTTGGTCTGACGATGGCCCAGCAAAGTGTAGTCATTCTTCAGATGACCACCTTGTTTGGCCAAATCAATTAGATCCTTGGCATTCTGGAGCATCTGTGCTGAGGGTGCGCTGCTCTCAAAGTTGCCAATGAAGACGATGCCAATGCTCCGGCGATTATAGTTGGGTGCATGAGATCCCTGCAGTCCAAAGCCACGTCCCTCATACACTTTGCCATCGCCGGCAACGATAAAGTTGTAGCCAATATCGCTGAAGTTGCGTCGGCCCTTGTGATCCGACTGGATGGCCTTAATCATGCGCTGGCACTGTTGTGGAGTAGTGCATCCATTTGGATTATCCGAGTGGTGGATGATTACATACTCGACGGCGCCACTGATTCGTGATGGGGAGCGAGCACTAACAGCATTCCAGCTGCTGCGAGGTTGAATTGTCAACGCTTGCGTCGTCGGAGATAGTGCTATATTCAAATATAATGAGGAGGATGAGAAACAAGATTTATTAGTCGATTACTTAGTTGATTACTTACCGATGGCGCAGATCGCAGCAACCGCCAAAAACTTGATTGCTGCTGTATTCATCGTTGGACTTTTTTACTCTGAGATCTGTTCTGGCAATCAAGCTGTTTAAATAGTCAGATAAGGTGCTTGAAATATAGCTAACAGGTTGTGGTATATTGATATCGTCAACGATTTTGTAACGAGCAGTTTTAAATATTGTTTTTTGAAAATATGTTCTCAATTCTACTGTTCAGCTAGAAGTTCTCAACAATTATATAAGATCTCAGAGAGCAAATCATATTTACAAACTTAGTTGGTCTAATTGCATAATATCATATTCATGTTCACATCATATTACAATAGTCAAAAAATTACATTTTATTTGAACAATTCTTAACATTTGAGCAAGTTTCAAAGTTGTATAAACAAACACAGCATCCGTTCAA
The DNA here is from genome assembly GCA_035044025.1 of Drosophila paracracens. Lineage (NCBI taxonomy): Eukaryota > Metazoa > Arthropoda > Insecta > Diptera > Drosophilidae > Drosophila > Drosophila paracracens. Next base: position 11,264,349 of record JAWNMN010000192.1, on the reverse strand, counting down.
AGAGCATACACAGCTCGATGTGCTGGGACAGCAGTTTTTTGTTTATTTTTTCGACGAAGTACCCGTAGGGGAATCACTTGGCCTTTCCAGTGATAAGACCAATTCATCAATTGTATGTATGTGTATACATAATATATTACTATATATATATAATCGTTTCTAAGTATATTAATCGTTTCTAAGTTCTGGATTCCTCGGGTTCCTTTACTTTTTGATTGGTTTTCGCTTTGGCTTTGCTATTTTGGTGGGCCTTGGCTTGGGTTGTTTCATTTCCTTTCGCGCAGACTCCGCGGGCAGCAGTTGAATTGCAGTCTTGACCTGCAGCTTCTCCATCAGCGTCAAGGGTTTGTCGCCAGTCTCCAGCTTCTTGTGTAGAGCCGCCTTACGTGTAATACGCAACTTCTCCACCTTCTTCTCGCTCTTCCGTTTTTCTTGGCGACGGCGCAGCTCCTCCAGCGCAACCTTGTAGATGTTCGCATGCTCCACCTCAAAGTCCGATGAGACGGTGAGCTCCTCACCCATCGATTTGCCCACCTCATTGAGCATTTTTTTGAATGGCTCCTGATCCTTCTCGGTGAGCAGCGTTATGGCCGTGCCTTTTTGTCCGGCACGCGCTGTTCGGCCCACACGATGGATGTAGGTCTTGATGTGACGCGGCGCCTCGTAGGAGAGTACAACATCCACATAGGGTACATCAATACCACGCGCCAATGCATCCGAACAAACCAGCCCGTGAATGTTGCCCCTTGAAAAATCCCCCAAACGACCGGCACGTACACCCGCCTTCATATTCGCGGAGAGCTCCTCCACGAAGATGGATGAACCCTTGAACAGATGCTTCAGCACGAAGGTTAGACGATCCGCTGTGTCGGCACTGTTGGTGAAGCAGAGGAAACGCTTCCAGCCATACGTCTGCACCATGGTGTACAGCGTCAGCGGTTTTAGGCGCAACTCTGTCACACAATATTGCTCCGTTAGCTCCGCTGGCGTTGTGTACTTTCCAATAAATTGACTACTCTGCTCGGGCAGCTCGGCGCTCTCCAAGGCAGGCTGTAGCACAGGCAATGTGAACACTGTGGTAAAGAGCTTGGGCTGAAATAGACGCAAGTTCTGCAGCTTTTCGGGATCCTGTGAGAGTGTGGCGGAGAAGAGCAGCTTGTGCGGCTGTTTGCCATAACTGTTGAACAGTTCCTGGCAGCAGAGTGGTGCCTGCACCGCAGTTAATAGCTTATCCGCTGTGGTACGCACATGCGAGTCCAAATGATAGAGCCAGTTCTGGAAGACCGCATCCATTATGCGATCCGCCTCGTCGATCACCAGAAATTGCAGGTATTTCAAGCAGAAGCCCTCCGTGGCATGCAAATGATCCACAAGACGACCTGTGAGATAAAATATGTTATCCATTGTATTCATTTATGAAAAAGACATGATCTTACCTGGCGTGGTGACCACAATGTCCACCTTGGAGTAGTAGACACCTTTATATTGCTCGAGTAGCTTATTCTGCTCATCCTCGAGGCTATGCTGCTTCGACAGCAAACACACCTCCAGCTCAGTCTTGCTGCACAGCACAGTGAACACTTTGTACACTTGGAGCGCCAGCTCGGCGACCGGCAGCACAACCAGAGCACGCACTTTGCAGTCTACGCGATCGGCCAGCAGCTGGACAATGGGTATGGCAAAAGCTAAGGTCTTACCACTGCCCGTCGGTGCCGATACGCAAATGTCGCGCGGTCGAAAGGGTGGCGGTTTGGCTTGTGCCTCCAAGAGCCATGGTATAACAGCGCGCTGAACGGGAAACAGACGCTCGATCTTCATTTGCTTCAGCGCACTGCACGTGTGCTTCTCCAGATATGCCAGCTGCTTGATGGACGTCTCATCGGTGTCCGCATCGTTGGTATCAGTGGGCAACAGGCTGCCACCTTCGATAATTGTGGGATGCGCCAGCCAAGCGGGTAAAACCATTTCCACTTTTGGGCGCTTGGCCAATGCATCTGCGCCAAGCACTTGGAAATCATTCGAAGGCTCCGTTTCCTGGGGCTCCTCTTCTTTATTTGAATGTGAAGGTGCTGCTGCATTCTCATTCTGTGCATCTTCCACTTCAACTTCCACTTCATCTTTCTCTTCAATTGTAGCATCTGTTTCGATTGGTTTTTCTTTCTCACTGATTTTGTGTTTTCTTTTGCGCTTTTCCGCCTTCTGCAACAGTTTTTGCAGTATTTCATCTTCGTTTGCATCGTCGCCGCTGCATTTGGTGGATTTGTTATGCTCCTGAGTGTAACTGTGATTTGAGAATATTTATAATATAAGTGAGTTACATATTGTATGTTTCTATTTACCGATTTACTGTGAATAATTCCATTTTTAATCACAATTTTGTAAAAGCCGCGCACGTGTTGCCAGTTGTTGTTTACGTTTTTACAAGACAAAGCATCGATGCTTCTGGCGATATTTGTAGGAAACGGTCATCGATACCTTATGTGATATATCGATATATTTATAATGCGGCCAAAAATAGCGCGAACATTTAAATTTCATGCAAAACAGAGGGAATCTTCCAATCATCAGTTGCGACTTAGGGCTATTAATATTAACACATGACATTTGCATTTGATATTCTAAGTAGATATAATAATTATAACCGATTTGACAAACGGAAATACATGTGAAATTAGCTCATATGCTGATCCCTGGGGGTTTTTACTTAGCATCATCCCACGATTGACGTCTTTAATGCGTTGATGCGTGCACAAACGTGTCGCGACGTTTACGCTTTCGGGTCTTTTTGCAAGTTATGATTAATTTAATCTGGCTTCCACGATCAGTTGGCTCCACGTGAGGAAAAAACCGCAAACTTCACGACGTCTCTAGGTAAACAAGTGACAGTGAATTCGGTAAACAGAAAAAACCGGTTAAATGCGTTTCGCACTGTTGGTGAAGACATAGCGAAACTAATAATCATTTATCAATGCAGCTGATTAAAAAAATAGAATTCCAATTTTATGTTAATCAGAGAAATTTTTAAATTGTTCACATGCTCAAACATTTGATATGTTACAGAGCGCAGATATTTTGATTGTGATAATTTTCTGTTTGATTTTTAATGCAATGCGATTGCGTCTGTTAGTGCTAATTAGACCTAATGATGTTTTAATTAAACAGGTTCAATTCAGATTGGTCCATTAGTTGGTAATTTTGTATAAATGATTTTTAAATATATGAATGGCAGCCGAAAGACAAGCTAAAAATATTAAATGCTGAAATATGTATATTGCGGATATAAGAAAGCCGCAGATGATTGCGTTCTTTGTAGTCACCAAGAATAAAGGCCAACCAATATAAAATTCATTAACACGTGCGTTGAGGTCTTTGGTCTTTTCTTTCGATTTACAAGTTTATTTTGGGAAAAGACCAGCCCCAGGCAAGTTATTATTTACTAGCAAAGGTCTGCAGAATCAGGATGCATGATCAATGGATTGTCTTTCTTTATTGAATTGCTGTTTTTTGTTTTGGTTGTCTGTTGTAACTGATAAGAAAACTCACGGCTACTCTGCTATCTCAGCACTGAAGGAAGTCTCTTGATTGAATTGCTTTTCAAAATGTTCTTAATGGGCATCTGCATGTTTTCACTCACTCTCGCTCTCTCTATCTCTCTCTCTTTCTTTTTCTCTCTTCTGTGGTCTACATATTTCTTATCTTTGCCACATGTTGGTAACTACACTTGTTTAAACAAAAAATCAGCTTGCAATTGTCTCGAATGAGAGACAAAAAATAATAATAAATGAAAACTGAGTTTCACGTGAAATCGTATTCATTGTGGGAAATTTCATTAGATTATTTATTAATCTGTTGCCTAATGCATATTCAAAATGGATCTAAAAATACGAAGGGCCATTGAAATAAATTAAAATAAATGAATTATATTTATTTTATAACGCGATTGCATGCAAAAAATTAAAAATAAATAAAAGCCTGATGACCAATATAATTATCTTTCCTATGGCAATAAACGTAACTCGTGAATTGCGTGAATCGTCATAACGGGGGATTTCTCACATCGAACCCCATCCATAAACCAGACAGTCCAGCAAACTCCAAATGACGTCTCTCGTGATCACTACAATCATATTCATATCAGTCAGAACACTAACAACAACAACAACAACAATCACAGCTCACCTGTTGGGGAGCTGCTGCTGCTGCTGTCTCTGCTGCTGAGCAGAACTCGTTCGGAGGTGAGTTGTTGTGCTTCGCTTTGCGCTGCTTTGCTTAGCGGTTCTCATTGAGTGCGTTTTGCTTTAAAAACGCTAGGATACAAAGCGGTAGCGTTCATTTGCCAGCGTTTCGCGACGAGCTCAAAACGCTCGGTTTATACTCGCTAAATCACAAAACTCGCGAAAAGTGCCAACAATAATCAAGAAGTCAACGAGAATAGTTTTCATCGCTGAAGTTCCTTGAAGTTGTGCAAAGTGTCGCCATAAGAAAAGGATTAAGTGCAGTGTGACAAAGGATATTGTGAATATATATATATAAATATATATTAGTTTAAATAAATATTTGAAAATGTGGCAAATGCTATTGAAAATTGCGCTGCTGTCGCTGGCGCTGGAGCAGAGTGGACGCTGTGAAGCCGCCTCGTAAGTGTACTAAATGTCCAAAAATTTGTTTAAGATTTGGCATGTTCGATAGCACCAAATCGAATAAGTTGACCAAGTTGACAAATGCCTTGAGCTGCCAAGATTAGCTATAGCTGGATGATAATGCCAAGGCCTATTAGAATACGTATTTCTTTCAGCCTTTATGGCTCTGTTTGACCTTCAATTATCGTTAACTACATGTCTTTAAAATCTACAACATTTCATTAAATGCAATTGTATAAAATTAATTTGAATTCAGACTTTTGTCGCACGCTATTTATTTTTGATTTGTATACAAGATATATTGCATGATAACTGGCTTTCGGCTACTTTCAAATTTTAAACAATTATGACCAACTTTTAACACTTGACGCAATTTGAACTCTATTTTTGACATATTTTATTGATTTTTGTTTTTCTTTTACACACAGCACCTATAACAATCCGTCGAGCAATGCACGTCATTTTCCCAGTGACTTCATGTGGGGCGTCGGTTCCTCGTCCTATCAAATTGAGGGGGGCTGGAATGCGGATGATAAGGGCGAGTCCATTTGGGACTTTCTCACACACAATAATCCCGAAAAGATTGCCGATCAATCCAATGGCGATATATCAGCAGATAGCTATCATCAGGTAAGCAATTACTCCTATTATTTGTAATGAGACCGGATCTCCAGTTGTCCAGTTACATTGTTGTACCACACACGCGCCCACTTAAATTTCTTGGGAATAAAATATAGACGCTGAACTAATCATTAATTATTTGCATACAGTCCATTAATCACCGTCATAGATATTTATTCAATAATGTGCTGAAAACAGATCTCCCCTCAAACATGATAGTAGCAACAGGTGTTTCTTTGGGTATCCGATTCAGAATTGATGCGTTTTTCCAATAGCAGAAATTGAGGCAGATAAATAAATGCTAAAAAAAACTAAACTATGCAAATAATAACTGTCGCTAAGTCTTGACTGATGGCCAGCACTTGAGTCAACTTTGTCAGCTGTGTTTTTGAGCCAAGTGTGTGCTACTTGTCGTATACACTACGTGATCGTATACACTTACTTGTCAAATTACCATTAACAACTTTGGCTAATGATTCCGAACTGTGTAGCTGCCATGATTTTACGACTATTGACTGTGAATAATTGTTCCGTCGAACAGATTACACATCTCAATTGGTTAATCCATTGGTTTTATTATGAACAAGCCAAGCAAATCATAATAAACATTAATAAAAAAATATTGCTTTAAATTTTAGTGACTTTTAAACAAAGTCGTTAAAGCTTTAAAATCATAAAAACTGTAACGCAAATAAATACTCAGAGAAGGTTATTGAAAAGATTTTATTAAGTAATTCTAGAACTAAAAGGAATTAGCACAGTATATTACTACGAAACCTTGACAATATAATAAATAAAGGAATTCAACGATTTGAGGCATTTATTCGATATTAGAACAGTGTTTTCATCAAAATAAAACACTCTTATTTAAAATAATAATTCGATAATATACTAAAGATAAATAACTAAACAACTAACAAAGTAAAATGCTTCAAACTAGTCTCTCAAATTGTGAACAAGCCAATTGGTTAACCCATGACACCCACTGAAATCTATAGAATATTGTCGGAAAGCAAAATCCTTGAGAGACCCAAGTTTTTCATATGATTTTTCGTGAACAGGTCAAAAGAACTTGCAACAGTGTAACCATTTGAAGTTATTTAACAAAAAGTACATAAAAATGCCACGCAAATTGCTGCACCAAATTGCTATACCAACTAACAGGTAGTATTTATAATAATATAGAGCTCGCTCAATTATATCCCAAAGTGTAATTTGATGCCAACTGATTAATGACGAATTAATTAATTGTATGCAACAATGTCACTGGCTATGTTATCGCATAGTTGTTTGTTGATTAATCGACTTAGCTTAACATATTCTTAAAATATCGTATTTGCGCGCATAATTCGCTAATAGATCGACTGCAACTTAACTACATCAAAATTTAGATACATATTGACCTGTCCGCAGGTGTTAAGCTAATGAATCCAAGCTGCTGGACGCCCCCATATCGAAGCAGACTTAGAGTCGGCATCGATCAAATTCGTAGGCCAACAACTATAGCGTGTCAAATTAACCATTTGAAATGATAATAAGAAAAAACAAACAAACAAACAAACAAACAAGCCCCTGTCTTGACACTGGCCGAAGTGTGTGGAGTTAATGATTTTGAGGGCAACTGGTTGTTAGCAAATACTTGACATTCTTTTGTCGCATATCTGATTTAGAATTGTGTATTATTGAAATTTGCAGTGGCGACGCGATGTCCAGATGGTTAGGGAACTGCATGTGACTTCGTATCGTTTCTCGCTATCCTGGGCAAGGATCATGCCCGGTGGCTATATGAATCATGTGAGCACCGCTGGCATCAAGTACTACAGCAATCTGATCGATGAGCTTCTCAAGTATAATATCACGCCCATGGTTACCATGTATCATTGGGATATACCGCAGCGGCTGCAGGAGCTGGGCGGTTGGACAAATCCCGAGATCATACCACTGTTCAAGGATTATGCACGCCTAGTGCTGGAGATGTATGGCGATCGTGTCAAACTGTGGACCACCATCAACGAGCCGTGGCACGTGTGCGAGCATGGTTATGGTGTCGATTATATGGCACCCTCGTATAACTTCCCAGGCATCCCGGCCTATCTGTGTGGCCACAATCTGCTCAAGGCGCACGCGGAGGTGGTGCACATGTATCGGGAACAGTTCCAGCAGCGACAGGGTGGTCGCATTGGCATCACAGTCGATACCTCGTGGCCGGAGCCAAAGAATCCCGATAGCGCCGATGATCGTGAGGCATCCGAGCGGGCAATGCAGTTCTATATTGGCTGGTTTGCACATCCCATCTTCTCAAAGCATGGCAACTATCCCAAGGTAATGATCGAGCGCATCAGGAACATGAGCAAGCAACAGGGCTTTGGATCACGTTCACGACTGCCGGAGTTCACAACGGAGGAGATTCGTCGCATTAAAGGCACCTCCGATTTCTTTGGCATCAACTCGTACACCAGCAATCTAGTGACTTCAAATGGACATAATAACACTGGCAAGTTTCCGATACCGTCGTTCAATCACGACATGGGCGTCGTCGAGAGCCAAGCGGACGTGGACTGGCCCGGCTCGGGTTCAGTGTGGCTAAAGGTAAGTCATACTTATATTATACAATCCATAATTAATTGTTGGAACAGTCACGAGCGAACTCGCTAATTAACTGGGATGAGGTAATACTCGAGCTTGGGGTTTGGGGGACTTAAGGGATTGAGAGGGGTGCAAACCGCAATTCGATTTATGTCGGAAGCTTTGTCAGTAAGTGAATAATGACGAGCTGTTTTGCTGTTATCAAACGTGAGAGGGTGGCACAAACTACTTAGCCAAGATTAAACAGACAGAAGTCATTTTTTTTTTGGGGATGACGCGACTTAAATGCTCTTTGCTTAAAGAAAAAATACTTAATCGAAATCATGACATGCTGAAAGGGGTGTGGGTTAAGATATTTATAGAAACAAAAAGTTTATGCTTAGCACAACTCAATTTTTCCCGATACATCCACATTTCTTAAGAAAACTATGAAACCCTCAGCAAGGGTATTAAAATGGGGGTGACTCAGCCACAAAAGGGGGCTGGGCGTAATTGGCTTTACACTGAGGGTTGTGCTGGGCAGGTGTTAGTTCAATGAACCCCCAAAGCAGTTTTCCCTTGTTGCTCAATTCTCAATTGGTTTGTTCCCTTTGCAGGTGTATCCCAAGGGCATGTACAATTTGCTGATGTGGATTCATCGCGAGTATAACGGACCCGAGATGATTATCACGGAGAACGGTGTCAGTGATCGTGGCGGTTTGGAGGATTACGCCCGTGTGGACTACCTGAATTTATACTTGTCCGCCGTGCTGGATGCAATGGAGGATGGCGCCAATGTGAAGGGCTATATTACCTGGAGCTTGATGGATAGCTACGAGTGGAAGGCTGGCTACACGGAGAAATTTGGTCTCTACCATGTTGACTTCAGTTCACCAGAGCGCACACGTACGCCCAAGGTCTCGGCAAGAGTGTTTGCCAACATCTGCAAGACGAATACCATCGACTGGAGCTTTCGCCCCAAACTGAACGAGGAGCAGCTCGTCGCCTCAGCTCGCCTGCCCGCGGAGGAGGCGGCGGAGAATGGAGGAGCAAGACTAAAGTGGAGTCTGGCACTGCTACTGAGCGTTTTGCTGGCGTGGCATTGCTAGAGAATCATCTCTGCCATATGCATACAAATCGCTCTTTCTACATATTGTTGCAAAGTATTCTTTACTCATAGTCCCTAAGATTGCCCTATTGAAATTATTGTGTACATATTTTCTAATACGTATTTAAGAAACATGATAAAAAATAACAACTCAAAATGAATAAAAACAAATGTTGTGATATTTGCGATATAATGAATTCTAATGTTATTTTTATTTGTATTATTTTGACTAAACTGGAAAGTGGGAAGAGAAACGATGCGGAATCTGGTAACAAAATGAAATTAAAGATCGAAAATAAAATGGAATTTCTACAAATGATTGCGGTCTAGTTAATCCCCTGAGACACATTAATTCTTATTTAATGTAATGTCACCATAAGAAGACCTTTAAAATCAAGCCTCCTGATTGAATTACTTAAAGAGTGCTTAGAACTCTGGCGCATTCAAGGACAAACAGACGACTTCTCCTCCGTCTTGACTATAAATAAATTCTTAAACCCGTTCACAGGCACGTTTTGTGGTCAAGTGATTGTTGACAAGTTAAAAGCAAGTTATTTGCTAGGAGCGTAAACATAATCCGATTAACTTTTACATATCAAAAGTCAAAGACATTAACACTTGGCTCATTAAGCAGTTAGCAGTTAGAATCGAGAGTGTCTCAAAAATGTTTCCGCAACCAAATCAAAATCAGAGTGAAAATGTAAATTGGCCAGCCTTTTGTCTGGATGACGAACAAAAGACACTTGTGCTGGGATCGTTTGAGCATTATCTATTATCCACAGCACAATGAGCCCGGATCATTGTTTATGTAATGCCATAGATAGCCCAGCTGCTTCACGGATCGCAACAATTTAATTGTAGGGGCGGCAAGAACTTATGTCATGAACCTGAATAATAAAACACATTTTAGCAATTGATTAAATCATTGTTGGCGTGCTTACTTATGCATATGAAGGCATATTGTCGAAATGCTCACTGATCCCGATCAACACATACATACATATATATAAATAAATATATATATATGTGTATATCTACGTATGTCAGATCCGCTTGCAGCAGTCGACAAATCAAACAGAACTGTTTGTTCTGTTTTGTTTTTGTTGCTTTTTACTTTCAAAAGCGTTTTCAAGTAACCAGAAGTAGAATAAATGTTTGAGGCGGAACCAGAACCAGTTGCCTTTCATTTGGGACAACGCCTACAGATGCTTCTATTCTCTTTATTTTATTTATATTCATTATAATATACATTTATGTGTTTTGGTGCTTGAAATCACACGAAAAACTGGGCATAAATTAAAATCGAATGCCTTTTGATCAACTACAACTAATTTAAATAGGAAAACCATTGACAATGCCAGACGCCAACATTTCTTAGCCAGATGGGTTGGCGCTGGGCGGGGCGGTGCTGGAGGGTGAGGGAATCAAAAGGTCTACCCCAGTCTCGACCTCCAGGTGGTGGCGTGCGCTGCTTGCTGCTGTTGCACCTGTTGTCGAGCGAGAGTCACGAGCGAGCGAGCGAAAGGCGCCTGCCATTTACAAATCTAACTACAATTCATTGTAAATGATATATACGTTTGTTTCGAGTCTGGAGCATTGTGTGTCTGAAGTGTTTACCGCTGCTACAGCTGAGTGTGTGCATGGGCGTCCTTTACCAAAGGGGGCTCCCACAACTTGCGGTTGCAGCGGAGTTTCCAATTTGCAAAACAAAACCTGCTTTCTGGGTAAAGTTTCATAAATTATAATATACAAATAATAGAATACTAAATGGATGGAAAAGATAAGTTTTGTGAATCTAAATTACTATAATCAAGTACAACTTTTCACATTTCAATACACAAGCAAGTTCAATAAACAAAATTACGTTCTGCATTTCAAATTACAATACTGATTTCCTAATGACTCAATTGTTTTGTTTTTTCCCTCATTATTTATACTTGAATGAACTTGGCTTAACTATAAATTTAAAAATCACTTATTAGAAGTGGTGTTTAACCCATCAAAAATTCCATATTTCAAACTGAAATTAGCAAATAAATAAAGTTTGTATTGACTTTATTGTAGATAATATACACTAATTAAGATAAATTATAGTCCAATGAGTGCTATATTTCAGCTTATTTGTTATTCTTAGCAGCTATATGCTATAAAAAGTCATACTATATATATATATATATATATATAGGGTTGTCTCTGGCGACACGCAAAGATAACGATTTACAACCAATGCCAAATTGACAGAATCTCATGAAACTTATCTCTTATCAGCTACCGAAAAGACATTTACCCAACAGTTTTCCGACATTGTTTTTTCGTCTTACACAATGTGGTACTTCAGAACATCCCCCACTGAGGGACGCCAGTGTGTTGTTTGCAACAGCAGTTGCTTCAAGTCTGCCGCCCAGTTGCAAATAATTCCAGCAACCCCCGAACTGAAGTGCGGCACTAAAGTTTATTAAAACAAATGCATATAAAAACACAACACAAACACATCACACTTGATGGGGGGGCACACAGCAAACAACACCGTGCGACAACAGGATGAGACGAGTTGGAAGTTTGCAAACTTTGAATTCTGATGCAATTTAACAATATACATTACATCAGCCTCCATTTACAGCACGAACTTCTCGCAAAATATATGGAAGTATGCGGCTTACAACAAACGTGGAATAACTAGGAATAAGAATGTCGTCTAGCTCCGCTGCATAGTTTATTCTGTATTTAATGGGTTTTTTGTTGTTGTACAAAGTTTGTTTCTAGATTATTTACACAAAAAGACAAGTGCTGCAGGCCTCAAAAATGTTGTTGTTGATTTTAAACGTTGCTGTTAAGGCGCTGTTATGCATAACATAGGCGCTACCCGCAAAAGTATGCAGCAAGAAGTTTGCATTTTGTTTGCTTTCTCGACTGAGCCTAAAATTATGCTACATGAAATAATGAAAACTTTGCAAGGAGTTGCGCTCTCATAGATTTTAAGGTGGTACGCCAAATCTGCTGTATTTAATTTTTTGGGGTCGTTAACTGCGCAGCTTCGCCAGCAGCTGTTTTCTGGGAACGGGATTTTCATATTCATGATGCTGCCAGTCAGGTCACGTGCTCGTTGTTGTCTTGTGGGTGATTGCAGCAGCAACCATTTATCAAACATTTATAGACCTCATTGCACTTATTGAAAATTAATACGGATTAAATGCCACAATAGTGCAAAAATCAGCACACATGCTGCATGCGACAACAAGAACAACTCTCCCTCTACAACCCGCTGTACAACCCACATCAATAGCTAATGCTAATCCAGCGAACAAGGCATTTTGAGCGCTAGTCAAACATCTGGCCAGCTGGAACGTGCTGTGAACTGAATAACTAGTGGCACTAAAAAAGGATTAAATGACAATAAAATTATGAACTGCAGACATACGAATTGCAATAAAAACAACTCATAGAAGGGGAAGTGCAGCAGGAAAATAGAAACTGCTGTCCCACAATTTTCTTTCAATAAAGAAAAATGGTTTTTCAAATACGAAAAATAATAATTGTGTACATTGATTACTATTGTGACTAATTTGATTTAACACCCGAAATGCAATCACAGCAGTTCAACGAATTTTCCATGCGGGCGAAAAACATTCGATTATTATGTGTGTACATACACATAGATGTATGTACATATATAGATATAAGATATTACCAGTCGTATTGATTAACCCATTCTCAATAGTCAATCAAAGATTTAATTGCACAATTTTCAACACTGAAATCGAATAAAGCACTTCCAGCTGTGAATACTCGCCGCTGATTGAAGTATTCTGTGCAGACGAGACGACTCCAAGTGTTGCCCTCATATGACCGTCAATTGTGTCCCCCGCTGCTCCCCCATTCCCCTCCTCCTTCCTCCGACACAGACAGTGTATTACATTAAAGCACTTAGCCGTAGACGTACCCGTAGCAGCACCCTCCGTAGATACATTTTGGCGATAAGTAGTCCATAAAGTATCTTTCGGATGCATTTATTGAGTTGTGCTTTTGTCGACTCGTTAAATATTATCCATGTCAATGGAGTTCTATCTCTTTCTTCCACTCTGAATCTGAATCGCAATCAGAAGCTGTGTCCCGCAGCAAGTGTCGTTTAGTAATATGGCGTGGACAACAAAGCTTGGGCAGTTCAGCGGATGACATTAGGAAGCCCTGACTTTACGAGCTCTCCCATAAGAGATACCAATGTTCTTAGCATATAAATTGGTTTTGTCATAAATCTTTTGCGAAGTCGGAAAACGAGCATGGGAAATGTTGTAATACACATACATACGTTTGTGAAGCAGAGTGCGTGTTGAAAACTAAACTGGATATCAGATCCTTGGACCCGCTGCGCAGGAAAAACTTATTCTAGACAGAGTGAGAAATCAATAGAACAATGGGCGGCCTCAATCGTCAGCTGTATTTTGATCGACGCAAAAGCAAGGCCATAAATTAAAATTCAGGCATTCGTTTAGGTCTTTGAAAAACAGAAAAAGGTGCCAAGGGTGGCTTACAACAGGATCAAGAACGTGCCAAGATCGAAGGGCAGCTGAAACGTAAAATAACAAGGAGTTCAATGCACCCAGTAAGGAATTTCAATCACAGCAAAACAGAGTTTGAGTTTGAAATTGTTTACAAAAATGTTTACGAAAACGTCGTCAGAGGAGATGGAAGCAGAACAGAGCAGAGTTTGAATATTGAGTTTTTAATTGTTTAGAAAAATTTCCGTAAGATAAAACCTTCGTTTTAGCCTCTGATTAAGTTCTTCTTACTTTACATTACAAAAGCTCCTCAAAAGAAATATCAATTCAGTATAATTAGCGTTGGTGGAACTATGTCAAAGATGAACTCTACATCAAAAATAGAGCAACTAAACCAGTTCACTTATTTTAAGCTCCACTCGCATCGAAGAAGAGCGTAATGAGAAACCAATTAGCAATTCACAAGACGTGCAACGAGTTGATGGCCAGTTGGCTGCTTTTAATGGTTACTGTCTGAACAATGATTGCGCAACAAATTGCACAAACGAGCTGTCGTCACCCCTTTTTTGGGCAACACCAACAACAGTTAGAAAAGCTGATGAGAAGTGCTACTGCAACTGTACCAAAGTGGAAGCAAACCGAAAAATAGGCAGAAGAACAAAAGAGAGAAAAGAAAAAAAGAAAAACAACCACCAATAGAAGCTGTCGCTGTATGATGACGACTGTGGCGCCTGCGCAGCTGTTCCAGATCTGTGCCTGCCTGGGAGGAGGCCCCATTTAGGTAACGTCGCGCGCCGCTTTGTCTAAAAATTTCACGCAATGCTCATGTGTGTGTGCCAGTGTGTGCGAGTGTGTTTGCGTGTGTGTGTAACTGCTTATTGATCGATCGTCTCGATATCGCCTAGTATATTTTTATTGTTGTTGTTTGTCACTGCCTGAAATGTGCCACCATTGTATTCCTACCCCGTCGGTTGAGGGGGGGAAGAGGCCGTCGTTCTGCTTAGGGGTTGTTGCATGTTGTTGTTGTTGCATGCACTGCATGCAGTTGCAGTTTTTGGCCCATTGTCGAGGGTAGCTTTCTGTTTTGCAACCCTTAGTTTTGGTAGCGCTGGGAATTCGTCGCTCTGGGTTCGAATTTCGGGGTTTATTTGCTGCACATCTTGTCACAAAATTTCCATTATTTGTATATTTTGATGGCAAGAGAAATTCAAGTTCATTGATTTTAGCATGTTTCACTTTTGTTTTTATAGCTTAACTGGCATTTGTTGTCGCAGACTCCGATTAGGCTCAGTGCGCATTAAAAGTGAGTCTTATATAAGGGTCGATGATTACGAGATGCGATTTGTAAACGATAAACAGTTAGTCTATATAGGCAATATGGGAAATATGAATGATAGAATGTTAAGAGAATGGTTTGAATGCAGCTTAATAGAAGTTTGACAGATACAGCTTACAATAAAACTTAGTATTTGAGAAAAATCATCACTTTGAACATTGAATACTTAAGTTATCCTGTTTGACTAAACTGAGTGATATGTATTTTATTAAATTAAGTATTTATGTATAATCTTTTAAAATCAACATGTACCTTTGATATTGATTGTGCATTGTGCATTAAGAACCGCAATTATAATTAGTTTAATTTCTAATTAGCAAGCGAACAGTTAATCGTTAACAGTGATATACCATTTTTAGTCAAAGCCACTTAATTGTCTGTTAAGCTAATCTTTAATCTCTTGCAACAGATTGTTGTTTAATTTCCCCTTTCGTTCGTATTAGCACGCACCTACCACTGTGATTAACGATCGCTAATTTGTCCGACTACCATTTCAGGGCCCATTATCATTCTTGGGCGATCTCACGCACTGCCACTGAACGTTTGAGCCTCCCAGTTGCCGACTAAATTCTCTCTCTATCCCTCTCTCTCTCTCCCTCGCTCTCTGGCACATTCTCGCATCTGCGAAACATGCAACGGTTAATTGTTTTTCATTTGTAGTTGTTGGTATGGGTCATTTATGGCCCAGTCACCGCCCACTGAGCGGCAGACTGCAGACTGCAGACTCTGGTGTTAATTTATGGCGCTGTTTTAGTTGGCCAAGGTAGAGAAGTGCCCCCTGTCCCTGTATCAGAATGATATATGTGCATATATTGCTAGAACGGGCAGACATATCACACTTGCCAGCTGGCAACCGATCGGGTCGGAGGCGAGTTCAAGTCGAGCTTTGTTGTGTCGGCGAGCAGACCAACCCATTGTCGACATTGTCGTCATTGTAGTCACATTATTAGATGCGCATCGTTGACCAAATTAATTGTCGCAACTCGCTCGTTTGGCTCATTGAACACACGGCGACGTTGCCGCCAAAGCGGGGGCGACACCGATGAATGCAGTCGGGGGCAAATGCAGCATGCATTACACATTACGAGTGCTGTGCCTCATAATGATCGGTTACGTGGTCATTAATGAGAGCTGCTCGAGGCGATGTCTATCGCGCAGTTCGCTTGTCTTTTATTTCGGGCGTGTTCTATGGGTTTGTTTGACACTTACATACAACTACAGTGGCTACAGTAGTCACTCACAAGTGAGAACCATTCGACACAAAAATAGTAGTACTCTTGGCCTTCTGTGTTTAGTTGGAAATAAATAGAAATGTTCTCAAAAATAATACTACTTTTAAAAATAATACTCAGTTGCAACTCGTTTAAACTTGGCCTATTAGAGGCAACCAATTTGGTAGTCAGCTTGAATTAATAATAATCTTTCTTTTCTATGAAAAACATTTTTGAAAATAGATTGAATTATATCAGATACATCTTTTAAGTCCACAAGTTCTAGTTTCTGAGAGATCACTGTGTAGTATGTATTCTAATCGCAGACAAGCTGACGGACAGAGTGACAGACTGACAAAGATTGGACAGTCTGACATGGTTCTGGGCTAACGCGTTTTTACTGTTCTAAATTTTCTTTATGGGCTATAGTATTTTATAGCCGGAAACTCTAATTGTTGCTGTTGAGGTTTTTCTTTTAGGTTTTTTTGTTTCTTTTTTTTTTGGTGGTGGGGTTAAAGTGGTTTATGTTTCCAAGCATGTGAGTCACATAAATTTATTTGTGGCTTACCTGCATATGCAGCAAATGTGCAATTATGAGAGAAAATGGCAGCAGAGCGTGCGCTCTCTCTCACTCTCTACCACACACTCTCGCTCTCTCACACTCTCTCTATCTGTGTTGACTGGAAGCCGGCTGCATGTCCAGGCCACTACAAACAAAAACATTCCAACAAGGATCGACAACCTGCAGCGGGCGCATGCTATTTATTTTCTTCTTATTTTTTTGGGGTGGCAGTCGTATCGATTTTCTAGTGCCGTGCAGCAACAGAGAAGGAGGATGAGAAGGAGTCGCCCCTTCGGCCACTGAGGCATTGGGGTAGTCTCAAGTTCGTCTGCCAATTATTTGCCGCTTATTAGTGCAGTTCAACTCTAGCTCTGTTCTTGCTCTGCTTTTGGGTGGTGTTGGCAGCACGTGACTTCTTGC
Source organism: Drosophila paracracens (assembly GCA_035044025.1). Taxonomy (NCBI): domain Eukaryota; kingdom Metazoa; phylum Arthropoda; class Insecta; order Diptera; family Drosophilidae; genus Drosophila; species Drosophila paracracens. The sequence continues at coordinate 11,247,390 of JAWNMN010000192.1, read as the reverse complement.
GTCTGTCGCCCGAGCGGCGGTCGCTTTGTTTGCATTTGCATAAGTGGATGGGGTGGTGATGGTGGTGATTCGTCCTGCTGCTTGCCTGACTTTGACATGCGGCGCACAGGAACTCAAGTGTCGCCCCCTAATGCTTGGCCATTACACTGAAGTGCGGACGCAACTGCATTCAATATTCTCCTTCTCTCTCTCTCCCCATCTCTGTCTCTCTGTGAAATTGTAGACGTGGCCACCCCCTTAAGTAAATCACAGCCAGTCGCACACACAGTGGGTGGTTGCCAACTGACCACCACCAGCCGATTTAAGCTCTTTTGTGGCACAAACCAAAAAACCGGTTTCTAATCCTTTCAGCATGCAAATGCAATGCGAATGTTTTTCGCCCCTTATTATTCGCTTGGTCAGCATAAATTCTGCGAATGGGGTTGAAAAAAAGCTGGCGAAAATTGTCAGAGTGGTTCTTGTTGTTCTTGCTGCGAGAACTTTCCAATTAAATTGTTAAAAAACAAATTCTAAATTGTACTATTTTTGCAGCGAAGCAAGACAGACACGATCAAGAAAAGCTAAAAAACGATTTGCATGCCAATAAAAAAAATACACACTCGCTCTCTCTCTCTCTCTCTCTCTTTCGCTCCCTTTTTTGTTTTGCCTGTGTGGTGTGTAATTTTTGTATGTTGGCTTTATTCGTTTTGTGTTTGGCATCGTTGCAAGTTCTGTTTATTTCGCGTTGCGGGGCAAGTGCGCAATTGATTTGTTTTACATTTGTATTTGGTTTAACTAAATGCGCATATAAAAAACTGCCAAGCGATGTGCTGTTGTTAGAGACAACCAAGCCGAACGGAAATTAATAGAAATACAAATTTGCAGTTTGTAATAAAGCGGCATGTGAGTGTGCTTCTGTGTGTGTGCGTGCATGTGTGTGCCAAAAGGAGAATAGGAAGAGAGCGAGCAAGCGAGCGAACATCAGTGTTGAGCAGCACAGGTTAGTAAACCAATTTGCAATTAAATTCCAGTTTCTATTATCGATATTAGGCATTGTAGTATCGATACATTTGAGTTAGCTGAGATCAGGCAACAGTGGTTATAATTCCCACTTAACGCTGTAAATCAATCGTATCAGCTGCAATTACATAAATACAATACTGCTGCTGCTTGAATGGGAATGACACAAATAAAGAGGGCTGCTTTCTAGCGATACCCCATATCAGTGTTGACTACCCCACACAGGGGGGAGAGCAACAAACACAATTGCGCACACCCCAGTTGAGAGCTTCTGTCTTACTTCACGCTTCCATGGAAACAGCAGCAACATCAACAGCAGCAGTAAAAGCCAGAAATCAATGCATTATCCTCAGCAACAAAAGCAAACATTTCGCGCTTTGTTCCAGCCAAGAATGAAGAAAAAAGAAAAGGCCACAATTTGCTTGGGGACCACAACATGTGTAGAGCTGCTCATCGGGTCTGGGCAATTTTGGGCGCCGGCTGCTCCCACGGGGATGCAATGACAATGCCGCTGACAACGACAATAACAACTTAATGCAATGTCAAAAAACAAAAAACAAAAACGCATAAAGTTGGCAGTGAAAAATGTCTGTCAAAATCAAATTTACAAGTTGTAATAAAGCGTCCCTCGTTTTATTATTATCGAATATTTGAATGTTATTGCACTCTAATGGCTTGCACATATTTTTTTTGTTGATTTTCTGTCAAACTCCCCAAAGTGCCGTTAGTTAGCCTAGTGGGCGGTCTGGCAGCGTTAGATCTTTTTCCTGTTTTTTTTTTTTTTGGTTCTTTGGTAACCTATGGCAACCCTGCAAGTATGTAACGTTTGTTTGTAATTTAATGAAGTTAGCTACAGCACACAGCATATAGCTGGCAGTAAATTTCATTACCTGGCAACTTTCTTGGTAAGCAACAAATGAACTCTTCCGAGAATCAAATTTCATGTGCACTTTGCTAACCCCCCACTGGAGTTTCAACGTGGAGCGGTACAAGCGAAAACATCAACAGACCTGGAAAATGGACAGGCAGACAGATAGACAGTCGGACAGACGTCCAACTCATTGTTGTACAATATTTTATTGTGTTTTCTGTACGTTTCTGCTGTTGCTTCTAGTTTTTTGTTCCCCATTTTTTTTTATTTTTATTTTTTATAGTTGTTGCTGACTCTATCATTGCAATTCATTGCAGTTGCTGGAGGCACTCAAGCGGCGCTGTTGGTAAGCCCCTCCCCACCGCCCTGCCCACTTCTCTCTCTGGTCAAGTTTTTTTTCAGGGGGCAACATCTTTCTATCTGTGGCCTCATATCAAGTTAATTGTTAACTGCAGTTGGTAACTGTTTTTAAGTGCGTGTAGAATACGAGCTTAATGAAGTTTTATGCGTTTCTAATGTGCCGCCAATTTGTTATTCTTGATATTTCAATTGTGATACTCTTTTTATCACAAGACCTTAAAACAAACTGCAATTGCAATGAACGCTAAGAAATTAAGTCTTTCCGAAATGAAAACCGTTATTTTCAATTGTCTCTGAAATTAGAACTTTCATGTTTTGTTTTCTTTTCAATACAGAACACATGAGTCAGCCCCAACTCTAAAATTGAGTTAAAATCTGCTCGCTGCCTTCCTTATTGCTTACTGAGAAATGGTTAATTCTTGAACCCGATGTGATCCTTAAAGTGTCACTTACATCTAGCTAGAATTACTCGTCTGAACTCTTTGTTAGCCAGCATGCAGCAGGCTAATCCAATTAGGCGGCCAATTGGACTGGATGTCAAGTGCATGCCACTCAATTTACCATCTAGTCATCATAAAAATGTCGCATACTACTTTTACACACAATTTAAAGACAACTACTACTCTCCATGTAGCTATCCATTTAGATAGATGCGTGTCGTGTCTTCGCGCCCTTCCCTTCCCAAAATGTAGATATACCCTGTATACCCTGCGGCTATTGCTGCATAAATTGGCCGGCGGAGTTCGCGTGTCAGTTTGTCAAGTTGTCGCTGGCAGCGCGAAACTTAACATTATTTAATTACAAGAGCAACAAATGCGGCGACAACAATGCCAACAAAATAAACGCGACAAGAAGTCTCCGTGTCATAAAAAATTATTTTACGCGCGAGCTGCTGAAATAGGGAGTGGAAAATCGGGGGGAAATGTATGTTTGTCGCTGCAACTCCAACTGGTTTTTGTTGTTGTTGTTGGTTCTCGTTGTTGAGCTCCAATTTGCAGCATTATAATTTCGCTTTGAATTACACACACACGCTATACACATACACACACACACGAAAGCTGAAACAAGAACAGTTCATTCAACTCGCACAAGCAAATGCAACTAGATACCACAACAACAACACCAAAAAGAACAACAACAACAACAACTACAATAGGCATAAGTAGGAGCTTGCATAAAGCGAGCGATTATTTCTTCACTTATTAAATTTTAGCACACTGGCAGCAGCAGGAAAGTACATCATAATCATCATCATCAACGCTGCCCAAGTAGATCGCTAAATCGAACAGCAGCTGCTTTTCTTCTTAGCCAACACTCGATTCACACTTGAGATAGTCTGGCAGAGATGTGCAATTTGGGAGTCATTGGCTGATCGACCAGATTTGGAATTAGCTGCTGTGTTTGAGCCATCTTTACCATGCTATGTGTTTTATATTGGATTTTTTAACATAGAAATCGAATTCAAATCGCATTTCAAACTTTAAATTTGGTAGATATCTAAAAAGTTTTTACCTTTCCTAACTTCTACTTGATAGAATCCGCGTTGGAGCATTTTTTCGCTGCAGTTTACTAGTCACTGTATTGATCACGGTTACAAATCACGGATCGATTGCTCATCTCTGTGCAGCGCCTGCTCTTTTGTATACACTGTCAATACGTCCAGATGGCCATTTGTCCATCCGTCGATCCATACGCTAGTCCGGCTGGCTGTGCCGGGCAGCTATTTTACACGCCATTGAGTAACAAATGGGCGCTCCTATGTTTGGATGTTGGAGGCTGGCTGCTACTTTGCGGCACATGTGTTGAAATAATGCTGCTGCATACTCGCCTCGCTCCGCCCCCCGCTGCCGTTGCTTGCCCCATGATGTGCTTCATCTGCTGCACCACACGTCTCTATCAATTTCGATCGCAAATCTGTAGCTTTCTTGGCGTATTATTTGCGCTCCGTTGAGCGTTGAGCGTTGTTGTTGCTTTCCTTCTTCTATTGATTGCGGATTAACAGACGCGACGCAGCACAGTTCCTGTTGCCTGCTGCAAGTTGCCAGTTGCCTGGCTGCCTGGTTGCCTGGTTGTCTGTTTGTTGTACCATGTTGTCTATTGTGGCTCGTTTCCTGCTGCCGCTTTGTTTGGGCCCTGTGGCTCCCTGTTTGTTCGTTTGTGTATGTGTCTGGCCTGTCGTTGTGGCCTCGTTTTGCGCTTCTGCGCTTCCTTTCACAGGGAGACCTGGCAACATCATCATTACCTGTGGGCCAGACCAACAACAACAACAAACAGCGAAAAAAAAAGTGAACCATTTTTTTTGTCAGCAGCTGGAAACTTCAACTCTCTTGGAACCGAGAGAGTTCATTCAACTGGCGCCGCCTGTTGAGATTTGTTGGTTCTTTTGGGTTCTTTTTAGCTTGTTGCAAGTTTTGCTTTTGCTTCCTAGTTGAAAGTTTTGTTGACAACTGCGGGACCAAAGTAAGGGCGCTCCAGTTGATGGATGCAGTTATTGTTGTTGTTGTTGTTGTTGCCGTTGCTGTTTGCTGTGGATAATTCTGAATTAAAAAGTTGCCTAGCGGGTTATTCTTAATCCCCCCGACCAAAGCACTCCCCCGCCTTGGGGTGAAAATCGTGAGTTTGCTGCTGCACTGAAAATGTGCCACGTTGCACTTGTTTTCAGCTGAGGGAATTGCTAAAAAGGAGGTGCAGAGAGAGAGATTGCTTAAAAGTGCTGGCGTTTACCGTTGCCAGCAGATAATTTACTTTTTGCAAGCCGACCAAATGGCAAACTGTGAAAATGGCCCCGAAGTGGCATAAACAAGAGTTCGCCGCCGCTTCGACGACTCTCTTTGAGTTTAAAAGAGGGGGGGAGCGATGCACAGAGAGCACAGCTGCCTGAGCTGCCCGTTGCTGTTGCTTATGGTTTATGTAATGGGCCCCAACTAGAAACGTGCACGGCCTGCAACATTAAAGCGTGGAAATGCGGCACACAGACTCGTTGTTATTTGCTGCCGCTGCTGCTGCTGATGCTGCAGTTCGTTGTGGAAAATGCAATTAAATCGCTCGTTGCGGCTGAACGTGGTATAAATATTATCAGCACCTCAACCATCTCAACTGCCCAGCCACAGATTCAGTTGCAGCTCGAGTCAATCAATTAGGTATATCGCAGCGAATGCTTGTAATTGAAATACCAAATGCCAGATGCCAGATGCTAGACGTCAGACTCGAGGCACTCATTTCCTTTTGCCCCTGACCAACTTAAGTTATTTAATCCTGCTGCGTCTATTTCCAATTAACCAAGACCCAGACTAATCCTAACTTGTACTCTCCTCCGGTTGGTTGTTTTAAATCTCCAAGCATTTCTTTATCAATTGTCGCGGGATTTGGCTGGCAGCACTTCTACTTCTTTCATCACTTGCTAATGTTTGTGTTGTCAAATTTTCTACCACCTCCCTCCGCCCACGGCTTGAACAGTTGCCCCCGCTCCTCTCTCTAGTTACAGACCGCTTGCCATTCATAATTCATATTCCGCCAAGCTCTCATTTAAAATGCGGGTTCAGAGCTCTTCTTTTTGCCCATGTTTTGCATGAACGCACCATATAACAAAAATTCTATGCAAAGCTGTTTAAATTTTGCAATGCTGTGCTAGAAAATGCCCTATACTTGAATATTTATGGTACTTTAGAAGCCTGCAAACTGCCTTTTGCCAAATCTTCAATAGGAGTCCTTTCTTTGAGTTCCATTTTCAGCTTCTACTTTTCACTTTTCCAGCTCATTAAAAGCACGTGAATCTCAAGCAACGCTGCCTAGCTTGATTAGAGGGTATGTCATAAAAAGACAACAAATCAGCGCACGCAATAAATTTATTTACAATTCATGTGCTCGGCGAATTCTGCCGCCATATTTTACGATGCTTTTCCATACTCTGACTCTAATTTGCATATTCATGAAATCTGACACCCTCTCATGGCCGGGTTGGCCGCCTGCTTGGCCGCCGGCAAGCGGAGGAAGCATTAAAAAAAATTTGAATTTAAATTTGAATTTTTATTTATGTTTCTGTTTAGTGGTGCGCGCGGGCACCAGTCAAAGCTGCCACTTGCCACGCTTACCACTTGGTCTGTTGCCTGTTGGCCTAGGCTTTCGATTTGAGCACGTGCTGTGCTGTGCTCATAATGACGTCATTAGTGCGGAGCTACCTAACTGAAGCGCAATAATCCTCGGGCACCGCACGATCATTAATCTGCCACAGAGTCGCCTGCATCCACACTCCTCTCCTTCAATCTACTCTTCCCACTCCTCTGCCCGTCTGCGATGCGATCTTTGACATTTTTATACATTGCACATTTTCCATGTGGCAATTTTGCCAGCAATTTATCCTAATGGAAAGTCCCGAGCCCGATCAGATTTCGCCCCTGAACATGACCGTCGGTTATTGGTGGGTGAATTATGAGCAGCTCGAGCAACTGGCAGCCAAAAGCATTAGCCACAGCCAGAGCCACAAGATGCCACACGATTAGTCTAGCTAGCAAAAAAATTGTTAATGGCCGCTTGTGGTACGGGCAAATAAATTTGTTCCACTTGCAGGCGGCAGCGGGAGAGGGACCGGGAGCGCGGATCCATCTTCAGCTACAAGAAAAAGTCGTGAATTTGGCTAGCTGGGTAATTGCTGATAATGCAAGGATCGAGGCAAATTGACTTCCACAACTGACCCACAATCTCTGAACTTGAAGATTGCCTCCACAATGTAGGCTAAATGCCCAGCTGAGATTACTTTGGCAGCGGGAAGTCTTCCCTGTTAACTCCCGCTGCAGCGTTGGCAATTAACAATCATTAAAAACATGGCCAAGGCGTTCTCAAGTGGGACCTGTGTGTGTGAGCGGGGAGGGGGAGGTAGGTGGAGAGCTCCAACAGCGTGTGACAAAATGCCAGCATTAGGAACAGGAGCGGAATGGAGTTGGCTGAAGTGGGTCGGCTTCACTCGGCGTCGCTAGACATGCCTCTTGACATTTTCGGGTGCTAATGATGACGTTGAGCCGCGCTCTCAAGCTGAAAATTAACATTCATTTCAAAAATTTGTCATAATTGACCATTTCATTGCCCAGAAACATTTTTGTATTCTTTTTGCTTTTTCCCAGCACTTCAGCACTTGACATTCTTCGTCGGGCGAATTAAATGACGTTTCGGCCAAGTTGTCATCGTCATATCATAACCTGTGTCCCAGTCTCAATTCATTCCCATACCATCATAACATTCCCGTTCCCATTCCCGTTCCCATTCCCAGATTTCTGTGTGTGTTTTGTTCTTCAACTTTCCGGCTGCCAATTAATGTGGAACTTTTGCTCCCCCAATTTGTGTTGCACTGAATTGTGCTGAATATCAACATCCTCACACTTGTGCTCAGCTTTCGTTTTGTTTTCATTTCCATTCCATGGAATTCCTTTGTGGGGGGACGAATCAACAAAAAATTAAATGTTATTTTTAGTCAGCGCAAAATTCTTCACGTGTTGTGTTGGGTTGTGTTGTGCTTGCGTTTTGGTAGCATCAACATCAGCATCCACATCACCAGCGCAGCATCTCCATCAACATCATGCAGCACCATCAATCCGGTTGGTCTTCTGCATGATGTCTCTGGGATCTAGGTTCTGATTAGGTAGAAAATTAATTTATGACTTGGATAATGGGTGGATGGCAACAAGCCTGAAACAATGTGAGAGAAAGATTTATGTGTCATAAAATCTATCTTGGCTAGAAACTGTGATCAAATCAGTATCGGGATTGAAAATCGCATTAGTTTGCTCAAGTAATGGGTTTTTGGAGTTTTGGTAAAGCATTTACAGCAAATTCGATAAATGTAGCTACATCAAATTTAAATGTAGAACTTGTATAAAGAGTTTCTAAGTAGATTTGAAAACTGTTAAGCTGCTATTTCTGATTCTGCACAATTGTAGCTTCAGCAAGTTCTAATTTCCAAACGATTACTGTAGTATATGTTAGATTCTGGACACGCCCCAGCATTTGTAGCTCTCGTGACGTGCTCAACTGTCGCCCACTTCGTGACCAGCCAGCAACAGATACAGATGCAAAGAGAGAAACAGACAGTCAGACAGACAGACAGGCAGATAGGGGGCTCATCATAAATCGCGTGTGGCTCCTGCGGCTTTTGTTTTGTTTTTTTGTATTTTTTGCTTGTCGTTGTGACTGCATGACCCGACATGCAGTTCCTGTACTACTCCTCTTTAAACGGTAGCCGCAGACACAACTATTACGATGAATTCGAATGCGAGTACTCCAACTCGACTGCTGCAATATCATGACTATTTCAGTGATTGATTGATTGCTAGCAGCGTCACTCAGACTGGGATTCGAATGTGGAGCCACTGCTGACTGTCTCTGTCTGTTGGTTGCTGCTTCTGCTTGCTGCTTGCTGCTTGCTGCTCCTCCTTCTGGCTTTCAGATCAATCGCAGAAACTGCGCAATTTCAATAATTCACAAAAGGCAACGTCAACGGCAGACCCCAAAGAGTTATAGTCCCCGACATTCAAAATGCAGCGACCCCAAAAGCCTTGCAACAGCAGCAGCAGCAGCAGAAGTCGCAGCAGCTGTTCCTGTTGTTGTTGCCCACTTTTCGCCTTTGATTTTCAGTGCGCGATTAAAATGCGCCTTGGCCAAAAAAGGCAATGACAATTTTTAGCAAGGGGAACGAAACTGAAATGTACACTCAGAAAAAAATCTTAATAACTTGAAGAGTTTTTTCCAAAAATTTCTACTTTTTAAAAAATAATGCTTAATAATTTTTATAATTTTTTTCTTATATATAGAAATTGTTTCCAAGAACATGAAAAACTTTCTAGCTTTCAGAGGGATTGTTTTTGAGTGTATCGAAGCTGAACCTGAACGCGCTTCCTTCTTCCCATAGAGCACCCCCAATAAAAACTGCAGGCTCTCCTGCTACTCCTCCCTCTCCCTTTGGTTGTCCGTTGGTTTTTAATAAACGCATCGCTGCGCATTCGCACACACCAAACAAATGCCACAGAACAATGAGAAATGTCTAAAAATTGCAATGTATTGCATCCGCTGCTGCATGCCCCAAGCTCCCTTTCCTCGAGTAGGGCTGCTGCTTGTTGCACTGCTCCCATTTAAGGCGCAATGATGCGCCGCTCATGCGCATCACGCACATGCCTCGACTTGCAAACGCCCCGCTCCGCCCCCCTTCCCCTATCGTTACTGTTTTGTCATCCTTTCTAATCGTCACTGGCAACTCGCGCCAGTCAGTGACAGTGCAAGTTGTGCAACTTGCAACCATCCGTTGGGCCAATTGGTGGGCACATTATCAGAGAGTCATCAAAGTAACGTCACGATCCGCCAAAGTCGAAGCACCTTGGGCGGTGCCTAAATGGGACTATGACTGCACTATGATGCACTACTCCCCATTGTTTTGGGCTCTTCCATTTTCGTAGCACTGCTATCTACGATGGAAGTTTGTGGCACATATTCTCTATTGTTGTTACTACTACTCGCAAAGTGTGACTCACTTTAATTCAACTTCAATTGTTTTTCTTTTCAGTTAGAGTAATACTTGATTATCTGGTAACTATTAAGGTAAGTCTTGAAACCAGTTTGCCAAATTGTTACCTTGATTTTTACGGTAGGTAATGGTCCAACTTACTGTGGATTACTCTGAAAAACTCTCAAATTTAGAATATTAGCTCTGATATTTGGTTGTGATACTGTTTTTTCGGGACACATTATATCATATTCTTAAAAAATAAATGTAATTTAGTTTTGTTTCCGAAAATATGCAGTTCCGATGCCAGGTGCTATGCTTGAGACTAAATCATTATTTATTTATAACTTTCGTAAGTTTGCTATGGTCATTTGGCCTGGCTTAAATGCCAGCACAACAAAATTAACCTGTTTCTCTTAACAGCTTTAAGTGTTCACAAGTCGAGCCATAAAAAGATACGTTACAAATTTTTAAATAATGACAATTATTACACCGTTTCTCAGAACTTGTTAAGAGCATATGTCCGCAGCTTTTAGCTTGAAAAACTTTATGCTCTACAAAGAAAATTAAACACATCTTCGCTTAGCGATAAAGAACTCAATTATTTAACAGTTTGTATATCCATAACTTTAATTAACTAATTCTCTACTTTCTTTAATATAGTCATCATATTATAGGGCATTCACTATATCAACCTGGCCCAAAGAAATCCAGTTGTTTAGTTGTGCCTCCCGCTTGTTAGGCACATTTTGCAGTCATGATGGGATTGCTTTTTATTTGGTTGTTGTTTTTTTCTGTTTTTTTTTTTTAATGTTTTTTAGTTCATTCGCTTTCTGCATCATTGCCACATTGATGCAGTTGTTGTTCTTGTTGCTGCTGCTGCTGCTGGTGACATGCAGCTATTTTTAAACGTCGTTGTTGCATCTGCGATTTCAAAAATTGCATGTTGTTGGCCCATTTGTTGTTGTTATTGCACAGTTCTGCTGCTTCTTCTTCTTCTTCTTCTGCTGCTACGCTTGTTAATTTTGGACAGCTTTGCGCTTGAATTGCCTCTGAACTTGATTTGCTGTATATGCAGCTGCACTTCATCCACATTCGATTTGTGTGGGAGTCGCCAAGAGGCAAGCGAGGCAATCAATTCCGCCAAGACACGCCAATTCTGGCAGACTGTGAGAGAGGGACACAAACACAGAGAGCGCGAGAGAAAGAGAGAGAGAGAGAGAGAGGGAGGCCTTTCAATATTAGCTGTTGCATTGTCTTTAACTCAGGTGTTGCTTGGCAGTCGGCACATGTGTTGCAACTTGGCTGAACAACGTTTCCGGTCATCAAGCGTCCACTTACGGATGTATATATACATATTCCCTCCAATTCCAAAGGTTGCAACAACAACAACAACAATAACAAAAACATTTTGTTAGTTTTTTTCTCGCACGCTTCAGCAGCGACAACTTCCAGCTTGCAACTCCAAAAACAGACAGCGAGGCGACAACCCGCTAATGACATTCAACACTTGAGCCCCTGGGAACTGGTCAACTGATATTGTTGCACGTGTTGTGTGTGTGTGTGTATGTGTGTGTATCCATACAAAATTTGCATTTAAATGCGCTCATTGGGCGCTTATTGGAACGGTTCTTTTTGGCCATTAAGACTGATAAGGCGATGCTGCACATCCGCTGGCAAGTTTCATTGTGGCAACTTCAGCTTTGCAGCCTTCATCCCTCATCCCAACTGCCACAGTCTGAGGCAGGCTTTGCAGAAAAAAGAGGAGAACAAAAACCACCCACGCAGACGTTCATTTGGCAATTTAATTAAATGAGACCACCCGGACAGAGCAGAGTTCCGCTCCACAAGCCGAGTTCCCGAGCAGCATCTGCAGTAATGTGACCCATAATTTCAATTCTTTTTTTGCTTCGCAACGCCCACACATCAAAAAATAAGATACATTTGTATCTGTATGCAGCTGGTTGCAGCAATACAAAATCAATTTCCGTCATATTGTCAAGTGCAAATCGTGAAAACGCTGCAGCCAGATACAATAGTATCTGACTGACACTATGCTCAAGTATCTGACGGATGCAAAAAAAAATGTATCTTTGCTGGCAAAGTTCAATAGCACGCGTTGTGCCTTGAGTCGGTTTTTTTTAAATTATTTTGCTGGTTTTTCGTAATTATTTATCGCTTTTACGGCTGTCCCTCTTGCTCAGCTGTCGGCTCAACGGCAATCCGTCAGATACTTTTGTCTGCCCGCGTGGCTCTTAATTTTACGCTGCATCATCAACTGCAACTGCAACTGCAACAGCCATAGCACAACTGACGTTGCGGCAACTTGATTAGAGCTGCATCATCGTATCTTTGTATCGGATAATGATGATGGAAAACCAATTGTTTCTAGCCGACGTTCATCAACAAATTGGGAAAAGCGCTTAATTATGTCAGACAACTGCTCAGTAACTTGTAACTCAATTGTATCTTAAAGATACTTTGCGCATTGCTGCACTGGCCCGCACACGCTAAGCGGATAATTGTCGTTGCCCCGATGTCATGTTGCAAAATAAAGCAAACAAAACTTTGAAGGGCTTCCTTGAAAATGAAAATGCCGCCCACACACACACACCCACACACAGACACAGTTACACTCAAAGTAACACAGATACAGCAAGTATCTGCAAGTCAGAGTAGCGCTTTAAGTGCAGCAGCAGCAACAAAAATCGATAAATTGGCATCTAACCGAAAGTATCTAGAGCTATTGTTGTATCTATAGCTCTGCATATGTATCTGTTGTGTGTTTGTGTCTGTTTTGTTCCCATGGTCATGGATATATAGCTAAAGATACACACGCACATCAGCTTGTTAATCAAATCAGCGCAGATTTCGAGATTCGAGCGTATGCATAATGAAACCTGAATAGGACGCGCTTTGTGCATCAATTATGTCGCATTAAAGCCAACCTTTTTTGGGCTGCGCATCATTCGTGGCACAAATTGTAGGAAGTTCCACATTATTTATAAACCAAAAAGAGAGGGAGGGGGACAGACAGTGAGAGAGAGACGGATAGCTAAAATGATGCTTTTGTGGCGACAATGTGCTGCTTTCCGCCCACACGCAAAACTGTATGCAACGGGGAGACATTGACTGGAGTTCGCCTGCTGCTTGCTGCATGTCAATGTCAGGCCAAACCCCTGTAGCAGCCACAACAGCAACAGCAACAGCAACATCAACTGCAACAGAAAGCAGTAAGTATCTTTCCAACTGCAACTTGCCTCAATTTTCAGTGTGTGTTAATCTGGCGCTGCCTCAATTGAAGCATCGCCCTCCAGTCGCACAGCGCACAAAGTGGAGTTGAACTCGTGTCTTGCTTTGGCTCTCGTGGCACGAACACAAACATAAAACGATAGTTTGAATCCAAGGCAACTTGCTATGTTTTCATAAGCTTTGCATTAAGTTAAATACATTTAACATTAAGTTAAATATTATTAATATTTATATATTAATATTTATAACAGATTATTTATATTTATATAAATAAATTAATGTTACTATGTTATGAAACTCAACACGCGATCATCTCTAAGGACAAGTACAGTTTGCCCCATGGCTCCAAGTGGGTGTTTGCAACACTTTAAAAACGTTGCAGCGACAGTGTTGCATCTGCCACAGCCCCAACGGCATCATCATCATCATCATCCGCATCAGCATCAGCATGATCATCAGCATGTCCAGAGCTGCAGCTGCAGCTGAATTGTCAATTATTAACCGTTGTCAAGTTGCTTTCGCACTTTGGAGGCGACTCCAGTCTTCAGTCAGTCTGTCTGTCGTTGTAGGTAACTGCCGAAGCAGCAGTTGTTGTTTGTTCTTCTTCTTCTATTGTCTGTCTTTCTCTCTGTGATTCTTTCCACTCACTTGAGTGTGCGCACACTCACTCACATGTGTGTGTGTGTGTGTGTGTGGACAATTGTTATACAATTTTAAGTAAGTTTTAATGGTCTTTGTCGCGCCTGTTGTTTGTCTCTTTGCACACCGATCACAGCGAGAGCCATTCACGAACATCATTTTCATCGCTTTTCCCTGCCAGAGCCTCTTAAGGCAACTCTCCTCCACTCCTCGCCTTCTCTCCTGACTCTTGACACTCTTGGTCTTTTGTTGCAAGTACTTGCAGCTGTAAGTTGCTCGATCTTTGCCCAGACATTGAACCGATAAACAATGCTGCCTGTTTTGATTGCAGCCATTTGGTCACACATTGACCCCTATGCGGCTGTAGAAAGCGCAACTCTGCTACACTCAGAAAAAAGTCGCTTTGAATTTAAGTAAATTGCCATACTTTTGGTGTTGAGGGTTTTCTAAAAAGAGGATTTTCATTTCTACAAATATTTTTCTTGATAAGAGAAAATATTTAGAAAAAAGAAAAACGTCGCATTTTTAGAATGGTTATTTTGGGGCAACACTTTAGAAATTATTCTGAAAATAAAGAAAAATGGTTCTTAGGTGTATTTTTTTTAGAGTGTAGGGAAAGTCTAGAAAACTACAACTTGTGCATGTTTGGTAAGTGGACATTAAGTTATCATTTAACAATTGTTTTATGCTTGTATAGATAATTGTAGTCAATTTCACCCTTTTGCCGTTTTTGCAGGCGGTGCTTAACCTCAGTTCCAAGGAACACTTAAGCTGCTGGTCTCATGTTTGATGTGGCAAGCAAGCAGGCAACATGAAACTCCAAGCAACCACAAAATGTGTCCACATTCTGTTCATGTCCTTTGGCTCAGTAAATAAAACAGTTACTTTTATGTGTGTGGCCAACCACAGTCAACTGGGCGAGTGGTAGAGTGGGTATGTGGGTGGTATTGGGTGGTAGGTGCACCCCCCCTATTATGTTGTACATAAAAACTACCGCAGGACATTTTGTATAAAGGTTTTATGATGTTGAAATGCTTGCCAAAAAGTTTTTATGCTTTGAAGTTGACGCTGTTTTTTGTAGTTGCTCTTTTTTATGGCCTACTTAAGCCAGGAATCACTTACGGCTGCAACAAAGAGACAAAAACACACCCAAAAAAAAAAAAAGAAAAAAGAAGAAAAGCCATATAATTGAGCTTGAACATTAAGCGGCTTTCGGTTTTATTTATTTTTTGTTAACAGCAATCCTCTCTAGTAAAAGGGGGCACAATTTGTAGATTGAATTACGAGAGAGGAGAGAGAGGGGCGTAGAGGGCAGGACTCAACTCAAAGTGACTCAATGGCAATAAGAATACCTATAAGAACGGCAATTTTAATGCATTTCCTGTTACCCACGCGAGTCTGATCCAAATTTAAATTAAACATGAACTTGTTAATTACCAAACACAACCCACATCCAGACACACAACAGCAACATGCCACATGTGCCTCAACTCCGCTTCCTTGCCGCTGGGCACGCCCCCGTTGCGGCATTTGGTGGGTTTCCTCGATTCTCGATCCTCTAGATCTGTATGCCAAAAAATTACGTGACAGGCATACGTCATTTTGTCGAACTCTGCGTAACTCGATACGCATTTCATGTCACGTTCTCCTTTATCGGCCAACATTTGTGGCACATAGCGGTGCATTCTGTATGCTGCAGCTGCCACAAACAATTTTCAAATGAAATGCTTCAGTAGCCACAAACTGTCGACATTTTTAAGCATATGGGGAGGGAAAACCCCTATTTGCTGACGAGCTAAGCTAGGCGTGAATCTTGTCAACATGTGGGCTAATAGGGCAGGGATGGGGGGGTGGTAGGAGCTGACTGGATTTGTAATGGTTAGTATAGAAATTAAAAACTTTAATTACGGAACAAATCAAAATTTATGCGTTAATCTGACACTTTTTGATGGATTCGAGGAGTTGACTTTAAGCTGAAATCTGCATTAATCAAGCTAAGCCGCTTACAATTCTCAAACGGTTAAAGTGACCGCTTACTCTTCGGGCTGTCGATGCTGTATCCCCTCTTCTTTCTTTTCCTCTCTCTCTCTTTCTCTCTCTCTCTCTCTCTCTGTCTCGTCACTTTCGCCACGCATCACAAGTTGACATGAAAAATGGCAAGGCAACAACAATGCCAAAGTAATAACAAATAAAAAGTTATATTTGCTCTCAGGGGTGGGCAATAGACACAAGAAAGGGGTTAAAAGGGAGGGAAGTGGGGAGAGGGGTTGGTTAAGTTATTATGACGCATCAATTGCGTGATTTTCATAGACAGACAGATGTTTACCTTGGGCCTCAGCATCCTCAGCGTCAACACTTGTGCCGTTTTCGAGGTGAATCTCCAAACGGAATCCCAATGAACTGTCAGCCAAGCAACAAAATTACCGCTTGCTCCTCAACCCCCCTCACATTTACTGTACTGCGTACAATGTATTTTGCATTTACTGTACAACAAAAAAACAAAAATGAAAACAAAAAAAGAAAACCTCAACGAAGCCGTCGCCATGTGCCACATGTTGTTGTTGTTGTTATTGTGTTTGCCATGCACAATCCCTGCTGCAGGGCGCGAGACAAATAGAAAAAAAAGAGCGAGATACCGGGAAAGACAAATGCAGAGTGGAAAGAGAGCGAGCGAGCGAGAAGGAGAGAGAGAGAGACGAGTGCGAAGAGCGCCCGGCTGCTTTTATGCGATGGGCAACCCCTATGCTGGCGGCAGTTTTCAGTTTCTGTTGTGCATTGCCTGCCAGTCTTTCCAGTGAGCGAGCGCCAAGCGGGAGAGAGAGAGAGCGCACAAAAGAGAGCCCAGAGCAGAGCGCACACTTCCAGTTGTTTGCTAAAGATTTTCATTCGGTGCTGTGCATGGAAGCGATTGCTGCTGGCCGCCAGTTTGAGCCACGCTCTGCTAGACGCCGCACGCTTTCGGTTCCTCTGCTTCAGTTGACGCGCACGCGACGAGCACTCTTCCAGCTCTCCACTCAATATCCCTTCCCATCAAACACACAAGCAAGCAAACAAAAAAAAATAAACTACAACCAGCCTTGTGTAGGATATCTTTTTCTATTCCTATTTGCCAGGAGATAAGTGTCAAAATAAATGTGAAACAGAAAATCAAAAACAAAGGCAAATAATTGTGTGCAAATTGGTTACATTTTGTTTTTGCTGTCCTGTACTGAGCCAGCAATCTGTGCATGTTATACACACCCAAGTGTCCTGCAGGACTCGCTATCGGATTTTGAGCATTTTTCACATATGCTTTATGCTGCACACTCGGATTATCCACACTTGCCATATTTTGCCATAGATTTGTCTAAAGTGAAACAAGTAAGCAACTCGAAATTCATTTATTTTCCCATTTTTGATAAGCAAAAGTGTTTTTAAAGATTAAATCATTTTTGAAAAAAATATCATAAACGTAAACAGATTTCAATAATATTCCATACAAATTAAGGTAAAGGAAGTTAAATATTTAATTAGCAATGTGGGTTTTTTGTGTACTTGGATTGTTCAAATTTTTCATATTTTATGTCAATTTAAACTTGAAAATAAATTAATTGACTTAGCACTTCCTACCTGCTCTACTTGCTGATAATCATCTTTAAATAATTTTTAAAATGTTAATTCAATTATTTCAATTGGAAAGTGAAGTTTTTGCGCATTTCGATTATTCGAATTTTCAACAATTTATTTCAGCTTAAACGTTTCTTCGCACCTCTCCCCCTTTCCCCTTATAATACCCTAAGCATCTTCAAACTAATAGCTCGTGTCATTGCTTCCCCCACAATAATTTCTCCCCTCGCATATACACAGTGAAATCCCTTTCATTCTCCGGCTTCGTTTCGAGAACATTTTCATTAGCAGCGTATTAATCACAGTTGTGAGTGTGTGGAGAAAATGCATACGAAATCCTTTTGAAAATTTCATAAATATAATGCGCGTTAAACCCACTAAATGTCATTACATTTTTCAATCTATCAGGCATCAGATCCCCTCTATAAAAATAATCTCATATTTCTTATTGCCCCTTTTTTTGTGTGTTGGTGGCATTGGCCAAAAATAGCTGTGTAGGCCTCATTAATATGCAAGCCAGCAAAATAAATCCCGAATGGAAATGGAGATGGTAAACAAAATTGGAATTTGGACCCAAAGCCTCCAGCTCGACAATAATTCAATAATAAATTAATAGGCGCTGTGGTAATTAAGAAAGCGAGGCGAGGCAGTTTCCAGGCAGCTGTGCAACAAAGAAAACAATGAAAATGACTTCCGGGAATCATCAGAGAGAAAACACACAATCAACAACAAAAAAGAAGAAAAAAACCAACAAAAATCAAAGCAAAGTTCGTGAAAATTACATAAAGAAGACTTGACAGCTTTGGGGGGGAAAAAACTGAAAGCGGCAACATTTGCATTCAAGATTTATTGGTCCGCGACTGTTCCAGTGTGGAGCATCTTTATTTTCCCCAACTCCACCCTCAACTATCACCTATCAGCACCCACTCCCCCTTTGGCCCAATTGTTTTGCCAGCTTTCAAAGACAAAAGCCGCTTTCAGTTTTTCATTGCTCTTTTTTTTTCTTCTTCATGTTTTTCCATTTTCACTGCGTAATCAAAAGTTGCTTTAAATTCAATTGAAATTTCTTATGTAATGGGCGGTTGCTAGGTGGAGGGGGCGTAGCAGAGGGTCCCCCATATTTGTTGGGGCGGCACGGCTGCTTTCACCACACAACTGTAAACAACAATTAGAGACTTTAATTTTCCACGGCTGGCCAAAGGTTTTGATGTCACTCATTTTGGGGGGCAAAAACCTAAACAACATATTTTCATCACTTTTCACTCCAAGATAAACAAACGTGCCACACTGCCTGCCCCATTCCCCCTCCCTATTCAACATACTGCTGTTCATGGGTTCACGGTCAAATGTTTAATTTCAATTGACTTTTCCTGCTCGGTAAATCCTTCATCGATCCACAACGTTGCACAGATCGCACTCACGCCCCTCCCCCTTCATCCCTCTCCACACTCCCCACTCGACGACTCCTCTATTGACACTGACTAATGAGGCAAGCATTGGAAAACAACTCATAAATTTCAGTGTCCCAACTGTTGACATACAAAGTAAACAGTAAAAATGAAATACGTAAAAAATAAGAAAACAAAACTGGATCCTAACTCAAAAACCAAACCAGCACACACACGCACAACACACACAACACACACAACACACACGCACACACTACACTCAGAAACTTCCATTTTGAGTGTCCTGTGGTGCCCTTCAATTCGAGTTTTCCTCTTGTGCTACTCGCTTATCTGGTTGAGGCAATCTTTGCCTTATCGTGTAGCTCATAAAAAAAAACCCAACTAACGCATCCTTGACAATTATAGAGTGTGTATGTGTGTGTGTGTGCGAGCGAGATGGAGCGATGCTTAGAAATCTGAAACGATATCTTTTGTTTGCTTGAAATGCGCAATAAAAACTTAGATTGATCCGTTTTATATACATGTATGTGTAGATAAGCGAAGCGAAACACTTACTTTGTATTGAAACTGAAACTGAAGAGTGTTCGACTGCAAAATACCCTACAATTGATATTCATTAATATTACAGGTTTCTCAGAGGAGGGTTTACTGAATAGGCGGCAGGCATCATCTGCGACCCCATAAGTGACATATATATATGCCTGATCACCATCGATAGTCGACTTGATTTCTCGGGGAGTACAAGAGCTAGAAACTTCGAATTTCGAATCTTCAGCATTCGATAAATATCGATTATCAGTTCGTTGCTGATAAACTTAAAATCGAATATTCAAAACGACAGTTAGTTGCTAAACTTTGTAAGTTTCACGCTAACTTGCAGTTATATCATCTGCCAACGGTTTATGTACAGGGTATTTCAAAGCAAAACAAGGTTATTTTTTTTATTGCCACAGGAGCGCAATTTGTAAATCATAAAACAAATTGTGAGTGGTCTCAAATCCCTAGGCGAAATGGCGCCCCTGTTGTTGTTTAGTTTATTCCACTGGATATTTCACCCCTTGATGTGTGTGTGTGTTGTTTGTTTTTGTAGCTCTACCTGCGCCCAACTTCAAGATAGTCATCTTTGCGAAAAGCAAGTCGAAGTTGTTTGCACGTGCACGGAGCTGTGGAAGAGTTAACCACAGTTGCTCTCCTCTTGTGGTTGCGTTTCTCGTTTCCCAAACTAGTGTTTATTTTGATGCCACATTTCCTGCTTGCCTGCTCCTGTTACTGCTCTTATGTTACTCTTCCTTTTTCTGGCCAGGTGCACACATGCAAATGAACTTCAATTCAAGCGCAATTGGCAAATGGCGCAAGTTCATTAACAGCTCGGCTCATAACTCTTCACCGTCCCCTTCCCCTTTTGCCACGCGTTCTGTGGATAAATTGCCATGAAATTAACAATAACAAGAGGAACCACAAGCAACGCCAAGGCTATTAAAAGTTAATTTCGAGCGGGCGGACCGCTTAATAAATGGCTATCTTTCAGTTACACAAAAGCACCTCGAGGCATTTGTACTTGAACTCATCGACGGCAGCAGAAGCAGCAGCAGCAGAAGCTTGTTAGCCAAAATCGAGTGTCTGCTAGCCATGTTTGTCGGTTGTCGGTTTGTCGATTGTCGGCCCTTCATTGGATCCGCTTGTCTGTCGGTGTCTGGGATGACAAATTGACTTCGTTAGAGGCCTCGATTCAAATATGAGAGATATAGAGACACAGCTAGGGAGCAACAGATAGAGACAGAGAGAGAGTTTGATATAAATTGAAAAATGCTTATGCCGCAGGTTTATTGAATAGGCCACTGATTGCTGTTGCAATATTTCAGACCTAGCCAATTGGCGCCTTCAAAATTGCCACCTGACAGATTTCTTTTTCACCCACACCTGGTGTCGAGTGTTAATTGCATTTGTTGTGTGTGCGCCTGCCACCACCACCATGCACCCATTTGTGTTTATCTGCCTCTGCTATCGCTGTCTAGACTTGCATTTCCTCGTTTGTAATCATAACTTGGCGTCTGCTTAAGCGTTTGTCTGAAATTTGATCACAATCATGATTTTTAATGGCAGTCCTGCTGCCGTTTTTCTAATATCCTGGCTTAATTGTCTGCCCCTTCCCACATGCTGACGCCTCTGGCTTGGGAAACTCGCTACCCTCCCAATTGGTTTTTGGACTTTACTGCGTGTCAACACGCACGCCATCTGGCGGTGGGAGTTGGCAACAGCGGCAATTCTTCAATTTAGTTTTGCGTGAGTTAGTCAACAACACTAATAATAACAAGAACAGCGGGAGACGCATTGCTTTCAATCAAACCGACTGCTGTTTAAACCCCTGTTGCCTGTTTGCTGTCATTTCCTTCTTGAATTTCATTTCATGCTTGGCTGACTTTTGGAGGTAAAGCACCAAGGGTTCAACAATTATAGATTGCGCCTGTGTTGGCAGTTAGAACAAATAATAACAACAACTAAACAAAAACCTTTCAATGGCAGTTGTGTGTTTTCCCACACCCAAATGACACACACACTCTGGGTGTGCACAACAATTGCATTTTTATGCGTTTCAAAGTGTTTTTGGGCATGTTAAAGATATTTCAAATTTATTAGCTGATTAAGGGTCAAGCATTAGACGCTTTTACACTGTGGCTAATGCTTGCCTAGTTGTTGCTTATTTTTATTGTTTTCTGTTTTTTCTTTTTCTGGCTAGGCGTAAGATTAGTTTTTATGTGTGGTTTAGCTTTAATGTTGTATGCATCTTACAGTGCACTACAGTGGGCTGAAACGTAAGGAAACTTACAATATTAATATTATTTGTAGACAAAAAACGATAAAAAGTGTGCACATTTTTAGATGTTTGAGCTTGTACATGTATTTAATATAACATTGAATCAAGACACAATTGGGAATAATCCACTCTCTCTCACTCTCTCTCTCTCTTTGAAATACATCAAAACCTTTGTCTCCTTTATATTTCGTCATAAATAGGCTAGCATTTTGCCGTTTCTGCTTTACACTGCTTGGATTTGCACTGCTTGCTATCGCTCTAAAAATGATTTGCCGTTATTTTCTTGTTTTCTTTTGCTTTGTTCGTTTTCATTTCAGCTGCTGCCAGTGATTTAAACATTTTTAAAGATAACATAATCCAAAGCAAGCGAATTCAGAACAAAATAAAGGTTCACGCAGCAGTTAGAATATTTGTTGCCAACGTGTTGCTCTCGATACTACAGTCTCAAGCACGAACAGTCGGAAATGGCTAGATCGATTTGACTTAAAAACATCTGCCTCCGTAAAATATTTCACAAAAAAAGTGCCTCACACCACTGTGCCCACCCTAAGAAAAGAAATGGTTGCCGCATTTGTCGACACCAAACATTAATGTTTTAACGGCAATTTTGGTTATGCGCCACTAAAAAAAACAAAAAGAGAATGAAACAAATAAAAAAAACAGTACAGGAAAATAGAATCGCATGTCAAACGCAAGTTTCGAATTTGATTTAATTTATGAGGCAAGACAAATTACAGACCAACTGGCCACAAGTGCCACATGCTATGTACATACCAATCTATAGTAGTCAGATATCTGCGGTGGCGACATGCGTGACGATGGGCGCGTCAACTTTGGCCCCCTGTCTGCCACGATGATCATGATGATGGTGCTGATGATGGTCAAAGACTATCAACACATTGCTCAGCTAATTAACAATGATGACTATTTGAAAGTTTATGAACGAACTCGCTTTTTGTTTCGCATTTTTCTGCTGCGTTTAGCAATTGTAATAAAGATGCCGCACACAGATACAAATACAGATACAACTGCAGTTGCAGTTGCAGCTACAGATACTTCAACTATACATGTATTAGTAGCTTACTTGGAGCGCGCTATAATTACTTTGACCTGCTTCCGTTAACGAGTCTGTAACGGCCAAACTACCAGACAGAGTCGTCTCCGTCTACTCCTCCTCCTCCACCTCTGTTCCCACTTCTAATCGGCTTCAATTGGATTTCCATTCTCGTTGCAAGTGCCACAAGTGACACTTTTTTCACTTTCGATACGCAACAACATGCGTTGCATTCATTCTTCATTCCACTTCTTGTTGGTGTTGTTGTGTTCCATTTTGTTTTTAGTTTTCCCTCTCGCACTTTCCACCACACTGCACAATTTCGATGCAGTTGAGCAAACATCGCACTGTGCACCATGTGATAATGATAACGATAATGTCCACAGATTATGGCACGCAACGATTTGAACTCGTAAGTTCAAATTTTAATGGAATTCCATTTGATTTACATGCGCCGAGGTCGCGACATGGCATCGTTTCTACATTTCCATTCTCCCCCTTCGATGCGTAGGGCTCTACAAATACTATATACACAGAAATATACATGCTGAGGATTGTTTGGGATTTGTTGGGGCTTCTTCTGGCTGGTAAAATAGAGTGAGTGTGTCATAAGAATAAGATAACGACACTGACACTACTTTTGTAAGTTGTGCATTCCGATTGAAACAAATCTGAAACGTTATCAGCTACCAAAAAGCTGATCCATATTCGTTGAAAAAAATAGAATGAACTAATAAAAAGTTGACAAATCATAAGGAAATGCATATAACACAAGCCAGATTTAGATTTCTATACATATGCTAGATTAGACTTTAAATTCGTACAGTTATAGTTAATAGAAACCGCTAGAATTCAGATATACTTTTGCAATAAATCTACAGTCGACTCTTTAATATAGTTATCGCATTTGTTGTTTTATAGCTTTATTGACATTTGATTAACTCTATCGGATAATTCAAATAGACATTTGGTTGGCCTTAGGTCCTCAGCTGGACCTATTTACAGTAATATTACTTTTTCAAGACACCTTTTAATCTGAAGTCCATAGCAACACATGCCTAATGTTAGGTAGACCATAAGTATAGCCTGTTTAGAAAGCACGAGAATATTCGAATTATACTTTTTCAATAGACCCATAAATCTGAACTGTCTTATTATATATTAACTGAATATAAATAGCCGTTTATTTATATTGGCTAATATCGTTTTAACGAGCTCATCAGGGAACCTTCCTGACTCTTAAATGTTTTCTTGCTAATGCCATACAAATGTTTGTTCATTAAAAAAGCAAACTGCCTAAAGGTTAATTTTTTGAAAGGACTTTCTCATGACTTCTGTCGCCCATCTCCTGTCGCTGTGGTCAATTAGCCAAACTCAAATCTCTCACTCGAACGTGCTACTGTCGCAATAATGGCTGGCACTTTGTTTTTTTTTTTTTTGGCTAGCCAGCGGCGTCAGGCTTAATGATTGAGGCCAATCTGGCCTATGTCCTTGGGTTTCTTGGGCCGTAAACGTTGAGCTCGAAGTTTTCCGGTAATTAAAAGGCAACTGTAGTTTTGCTTAGGGAAATGTGTGAAATGCTTCAAAGCGCACGTAGCGTGAGGTATGTGGCAGGGACAGCGGCCACGGAGAGAGGGAGAGGGGCGAGAGAGCGCAGCTGGCTGTTTAACAAAATTTGCGGTCTTCCCGCCCCGAAAAGGAAAAAGAAAAATGCCATGCGGCAGCCAGGGCGGCAACGCAAGCGGATTTTAACGCATACCTGAAACGATGTCCCAGGTAGACTAAGCAAGGCAAGGCGGGGCACGTACCTCATACTCAGGTAGCAGCAACAAATCGCGCAAGCAACTGCAATTGCAGCCGGCATTGACAATTTTCCCGGCGATTTTCCTTGATTGCATATAAAAGTCAAGCATTGCAGACAGTGGCAGCTAGAAGCAAATCAGCCAGCGATCGTGATAGATCCTAGATCCTTAGCTGCCTAGCAACTACACAAAAATATATAAACAAACTGAAGCCAAAGCTTAACATAGTTAACAACAAATAAATAAAGCAAACTAAGTCCAGGTTAGCAGCTGGAAAAAATTGATATAACTGGAGGCATAGCAAAATCTAATTTTCATTCTTCTCTTTCAGAATTCACACAGAGTTCTCTAAAGGAATCCCAGAAAACCGAAGCGACTCGTTTTAAACACACACAGACTGCAAGATGGGTGAACTAGAGGAGAAGGAAACGCCACAGACTGAAACGACTACGGCACAGGAGTCCACGTTGGAAGAACCCAAGGAGACGGACAAAATGCTCGATGCCAAGAAGGAGAAGACACCGAGTCCACAGACCTCCAAGCCGGGTACACCGAATGCCGGCAAGAAGTCAACAGAAGTGACGCAGCAGGTGGTGTCCAAAAATGTGATCGAAAAACCGCTGAACAATGGCGAGGAGATCATCGATATACCCACGGAGAATGGCAGCAAGCAAAGCGCGGTCATCGATGTCGCCGATGAGAAGAAGATCAGCAAGGAGGAGCGCGAGGTGAAGCCGAAGAAGATACCGATTGGTGGACTCAAGTTGCCAGGTTTCTTCATGAAGAACAAGCCAAAGGCGGAGGGTGACGGTGCCGAGGGTGAGCTGCTGGAGAAGGACAACGAGCAGGAGCAGGAGGAGAAGGAGGCCAATGGAGGCGATGCTACAGCCCCAGCCAACAAGGATGAGCAGAAGCCACGCACCAATCTCGGCCAGCGTCTGCGCAGCTTCTTTGTGCGCAAACCCGCCGCGGACAAGGAGCAGCAAAAGAAGCAACTCAACAATGGTGATGCGGATGCCAAGTCGGGTAAGTTTGGGGAAAACAAACGAAAAACTGATGCACTTTCTAATCTCGAATCCCAAACAGAAGCCACCGCTGAAGCTGCCGCTGTCGAGGATGTTGAACCGCCACCAAAACGTGGTCTACTCAATGCCATCAAGCTGCCCATTGCCAATATGATGCCACGCAAGAAAGCCGGTGACGATGTCGAACTGGGTCTGGGCAAAGCTGGTCTCGCTTCCATGGAAACGCTGGATGACTCCCTAAAGGATCAGGATACCGTTGATCGTGCACCACTCAAAACCAATGGCGCCGATGAGCTCAAAAGCGATCTAAAGGATGATAAACTGGCCGCCGAGCAAAAGCTGGCCGCCGAGGAGGAGGAACGAGATCGTCCCATCTCTCTCTGGTGTCGCCTGCTCGGCTACAAGTGCAGCGTGGACGATGCACTGATTGTGTTTGGCATATTGCTATTCATGCTGCTGCTCGCCGTCATCGGCTACGTGCTGACCCACGAGACGCTAACATCGCCTCCATTGCGCGAAGGACGCTACATCTCGGCGGTGACAAGCTGCGGCATGGTCGAGGGCGTCAAGGAGGATGGCGCCTTTGCCTTCCGTGGCATACCGTTTGCCAAGGCGCCCGTTGACGATTTGCGCTGGCGACCCGCCCAGCTGATTGAGAAGATCGACGATTGCTGGAATGGCACGTTGCAGACGCACAATGAGAGCACGGTGTGCACGCAGAGATTGGGCAATGGCACAACAATTGGCGATGAGGACTGCTTGTATTTGGATGTGGTCACACCACATGTGCGCTATACGAATCCACTGCCCGTGGTGGTGCTCATCGGTGCTGAATCGCTGACGGGTCCTTCGCCGGGAATTCTGCGTCCATCGGCTCGCTATTCACGCTCCCACGATGTGATCTTTGTGCGTCCTAATTTTCGATTGGGTGTCTTTGGATTCCTTGCGCTGGATGCACTCACGAAGGAGTCGCATCCACGCACATCGGGCAACTACGCGCTGACGGACATCGTTGCCGCACTCAAATGGATACAGCGGAACATTATGCACTTTGGCGGTGATCCTAAGTCGGTGACACTGTTGGGTCATCGTGCCGGAGCCACATTGGTATCGACACTGGTCAGCTCGGCCAAGTTGGAGGAATACTATACACGCGCCTGGGCCTCCTCCGGATCGGCCATCTTTCCAGGCAAACCGCTGCACGAATCGGAGCGTTCGAATCAACAGCTAATGACCACACTCGAGTGCCAGGATGCGAACTGCCTGCGTGAGACATCCACCGAGAAACTGTGGGCAGCCACACCGGACACCTGGTTCCAGTTCCCGACCACATCGCCCCAGGAACTCGAACTGAGCAATGCCAATCGTCACGAGTGGCTGGTGCTCGACGGCGACATACTGCAACAGCATCCATCCGAGTCCTGGAAACAGGTACCCACCGCCAGCCAGCTGCAGCACCCACGCTATGTGATGGGCGCCACCGCCCACGAGGCGCACACGTTGAAACTGCGCGAACGGCACGCCAATTGGACTGCGGATGAGGTGCGTTCCTATCTGCAGGCCTCCAAGCTGGGCGAACTTGGCCTAACTGATGAGATTATTCAGCGTTATAATGCCACCAATTATGCGGCACTGGTGGCCATCATTACGGATATTCAAACGGTTTGCCCGCTGCTGACAAATGCCCGCCTTCAGCTAAGTGTGCCCTTCTATGTGGTCACCCAGGGTGAGGGCGATGATCAGTTGGCGACCGTCGATGCCGATGTCCAGGCCATACTGGGACGCTACGAGCCACATACTGTGGAGCAGCGACGCTATGTCTCGGCGATGCAGCAGCTCTTCTACTATTATGTCTCCCATGGCACGGTTCAGACATTTGAATCGCGTCGCCGGGTCATCATTGTCGGGCATGATGCGCAGTCACAGGAGGATCTGGAGCACTGCAACTACTGGATTAGCAAGGATATTGTGCCGCGCTATGCGCGCGTCGATTAAGCCACGATCAAAAACCAATCCCAATCTAAACTCCCACTATAAATCACACAACAGCTATGACAAAGTTTGGCGAATTTCTTTACAGCCTTGCAAGAGTTTCGTTTCTCCCCCTTTCGCTTATAAGCTCCCCCTACCCACTCCAAAAAAAAATTTCATTTCGAGTTTAGTTTAGCCTAAGTGAATCTAGTGTTTATATACGAATTACATAACTGTACATTTAGTTCTTCGACAATTATTTAAGTTGTAAGTTCTCGTCTATATACATACGTATATGTAGTAGTATAACGCGTAACTCCACAGCAGCATCTTCATCTAAGTATATGTATGTCTCGACTAAAGCATAAACATAAACATAAACAAATATATACATATATCTATGATAATGTATTCTTTAATCTTAACACACACCCAAAACACACACACACACACCAATAAAACATAAACAAAATATATACTTGAAAAGTATTGACAAAATTCGGCGTCTTTCAACTATCTAACTATCCACATAACACACACACACACACACATAAACATTCTTCAACTCCACATATTCATTATATATATAAATATATATAGTATATATAAACCATATAGCTGAGCGGTTTAACGAGCAAGTTAAAAACCTTTGACCAACGATCTTTTTTGATACAATTTTACATAGTAACCGGGGGACTACTCCAAAAGACTCAACATAACAACAATAATAATAACAAAATCAAACAACTAGTTTTAGTAAACAGGAGAACGCATCAAAAACAAATAATATATATAAACAATTTAAACGTGTGTTTAACTTTTGAGACTGTCCCAATGGGCTACAATTAAAATATAAAGTCGGACATTGCGATTTGTATTTATTTTGGTTTAAAATTCACTTCGAATCTATGCCAGCGCAATACAATTTTTCTATAGCTTTATATGTATATTAATAATACCATTTATCAACTTATGCCACACAACACACTCCTCTTTTTTCCATACATGTTTATTAAAATGATCATCAAGAAACTATAATCAAATTCGAAATAAATTACTTAGAAATGTTTAGACAAGGTCCGCGCAAAATGAAACGAAAACCAAAATTGAAACACTCGAATCAAAAAAAAGGTCTTTAAACACATCTTGTGTGTAAAGTGATACAGTAAACAAACAAAAAACATTATAACATATACATATATATTTGATGTTTGTGTGTGTGAAGCAACAGCATGAGAAAGTTTAAATAAAATGTCACAATGGAAACATAATGCAAATCTTTTAAATATCAGCTACTAAACTAAACTAAGCTAGACTAAACTGTTTAACTAATTGGTGGAAAAACAGTCAATTAGCCCACAGCCTTTGCACAGCAAAAGAATTGTCAGATTTTTCAGTTTTGGCTGCTGTTCACATTGTAGATGCGACACCTGCGCTCGTTGAGAGCGGCCAGGTACGAGCCGGTCGAGTTGAGCAACGGACAGATGTCGTAGACGACATCGTTGACGGGCATCGTTTGGACGCGTTCCTCGCGAAGCACATCGTACATCATCAGCTGCTTGCTGTCCTGCAGATAGCCCACAATTAGCGTATTATCTTCCACAAACAGCTGTGTGGGCCGTGATATGTACGGCGTTCCGGATGAGCCAAAAACAGTAGCTCTAACCTTGAACACTGGCACATCATCCACTTTTAGCAGGTTGCCGAGTATGAAACGCGATTGTTCATACTGAGCATTGCTGCGTGCCGAGATTAGCACTGAATCCTGCACAGCATCGTACTGCATAGAGATGAATGGACCCATCACATTCAGACGCGTGGGCACCGCTGTATCATG
This sequence comes from Drosophila paracracens, assembly GCA_035044025.1. Lineage (NCBI taxonomy): Eukaryota > Metazoa > Arthropoda > Insecta > Diptera > Drosophilidae > Drosophila > Drosophila paracracens. The sequence continues at coordinate 11,218,264 of JAWNMN010000192.1, read as the reverse complement.
CACATACTCATAGAATGTCAATATGCCCAGCTGACAAACGAGAAAGCCACCATAAGGGAATGTATTGCCAGGTGGCACCGCAGCTATGTTGATCACCGGACTAAAGTTATCTGTGCACAAGATGGATAAAAGTCTGAATATGGCAATAAATGTGTCCAAATATGCTTACCCGATGACTGAAACTCGTTGAGAATTATCTCCGGATAGCGAACATCATAGATATAGATGCCGCCACGCAAATCGCCCGCATACAGGATATGATCACGTGCGCCGCGATCCACGGCACAGGACCAGAGAATCTTATCGTTGGCAGAGACGGAGCAGCAGCAGGTACGCATCCGAGTGTCGAATGCCTTGACGCGCGACTCCCTACTGGCCACCGCCAACATCTGCTTGGTCTCGTTGAATGCTAAGTCGCGCACCACGGAGACCGAGGTGTGCAGGAAATTCAACAGTTTGAAGGTGGACGGATCGATGAAGCGCAAACCGTAGCCCGCGAAAATCGCTTGTGGATTGCACTGCGAGGCCACAAACATTTTGTGTTGCGCCGAATAAAGCATCACCCGGCAGCCAGGTTCGCGGGTAATTTCAAAGTTCTTCTCCATATACAGGCGATGTCGGGGCAGCAGATTAAGAGCCTTAACGCCCACTTCATTGTCAATTTCCCCCCGATTGCAGCCGGCACGCACCAGCGAACTCAACCGATCGCATTCCAGCTGCACAGCCTTCAATTTACTAGCGGTCACCGAGTGTTCCATCTTTACAGTGGCCAGCTCCGTGACTAGATTCAGGGCGCGACGACGCTCAGCGTCCAGATCGCGTCGCATCTCATACTCCTCGGTGCGATCGATGGCACGCAAACGCTTTGCATAGAGGCACCGGATATCGCGTGTGGTGGCCTTCGACTTGCACTGCGGACACACCTTGACGGATGACTGGCGTTGGCTCTCTATGAGCCAGCGTCGAATGCAGACGTCGCCGAATAAGTGGCCACAACGCAGCGAGACCAAACGATGATCACCGCTCATCTCCCACGACTCCAGACAGATGGGACATGTCATGCCATCGTCAACCTCATCATCGTTAGGCTTGGCCACTGGTGTGCCCATATTACCACTGGTTACATCCGATGGACGCTTCCTTTTTTTTGGTGGCGATTGTGAATCGAGAACTATTAAGGATTCATTTGGCGGCTGCTGGTGCTGTTCAGGTTGTGCTCGTTCGGATGTTGATGGTTGATCATCATTGTCATCATCACCATCATCTGCAGCGACGGGAATTGCACCATCCTGCCCAACATGTGGCGCCTCCTCATCATCGGATTGTTCACGCAATGCAGCTGGATCACTGATCGATTCCGAAGCCAATATGAGTTGCGGCATTGGTCGCTCTACTTCAGCCTCATCCGACTCCTCCAACACGCCCAACAAATTCAAAACGGGGTCCGGATCATGATCGAATGTGGCGTGTCGAATGCGCTGCAGCGGCCTGCGCTGCTGCTGCATGAGCGGCCTGCGCTGCCTGCGCTGCATGCGCTGCATGCGGGCATTCTCTGCAGATGTATCCGTGTCGCTGTCGCTGTCGGCTATCATCATCATACAGTTGGTAACAATGTTGACACAATAAAATTACAGAAATAGCCGAATGGCTTAGCGTCCTAATAATTTTGTTGTGTTTCTAGACAGGCAGTAAAATTAGTAAATAATGCGCGTCGATGTTTGAGTATCGATATCTGACAGCGCTGCTGATCTGGCAGCACTGCCCGTAACAAAAAATAATCGAGTACATAGTGTGTGGTATCGAAGTATCGGTGCTCTACAAACCATTTTGACGCCTCCGACGCCATTCATTTTTGTTTTTGGAACGAAAACGAACCGATTTAAATTGCTTATTTAGCACATGAATTGCACGAAAACTACGCCAAAATAGTTGCAGAGTTTATTGTGAGCATCAACTAAACACAAATTGTAAAATTGTTGCGCGCTTTTCGGTATTAGCCAATTGCCGGCACACTGCCATTGCATAGTTTGCCAACCAAATTGCATCAGTATTAGTTAACTGGATATAAATTACAGAGAATTGAAATACGAGAGCCATTACATTTTGGGTGAAAGTGCGTTCATTTAATAATAACTGCCGATTTAGGTAAGCGACATGTAAAACACATTTTATGTGTGTGTTGTGTGTTGAGCAATTTGCTGCTGTCTAACCGTTGTGGCCTTGAACTCAACATCTCGCATTTGACAGACTTGGCTGCTGTCCACATAGAGTGTGCCAGAGTGTTATTGTGTCAGTGTGTAAAACGATAAACAAAAACATAATACTTCTAACACTTACATCACCCGCTTGCCACTAACAGGAAACAACGGCAGCAATGGCCGAGCCAAAAACACCCGAAAAGATGCTGTCTGCCAAGCCGCCAATTTACCATCAAAATAGCCATAGTCAAAACGCTTCGCTGCAGCTGCCGAGCCCAATAATCACGCGACGCACACGCACGGCCTCGACGTAAGTCCTCCACTCCCCACCCCCTTAACAGCCCTCTTTACTTGTTCGTTCTCATCTGGCATTGATTTAATTGTCTGCTTCTCCTCCTTGCTCCACAATTTTGCTTACAAAAACAAAAAACACGCGCGCGCGCACAACAACAACAACAGTTCGGCTCGCGCTATGGAAAATCCAGTTGATTACGGTGTTGTAAAATCCTTTAGCCGCACCAAAGGACATGGGTTCATAACGCCCATTGGCGGCGGCGAGGACGTTTTCTGCCATGTTTCTGAGTGAGTCCATTAAACATGCACCTTGAAATTTTTTTCAATTTACAAATAATTTTTCGTTTTTTGTGTATTTTTCTTGGAAAACGCAGCATTGAAGGCGAATATGTGCCCATGGAGGGTGATGAGGTCAAGTACCGGTTGTGCGCCATTCCGCCCAAGTTCGAGAAACATCAGGCCGTGCACGTGCATATTAGTAATCTGACGCCCGAGGTGCACCACAAGTGGGAGGAGTCTGTTTTCTGTGGCTCCCCGGCCAAATAAGAAGCAGAGTCATCATTTGCAGCAACCTTCCACAGTTTAATTAACTAGAGCACGCCATGCGAGCGCAAACAGAGTGAATGAAAAAAGAACATTAAAAAACAAAAACCAAAAAAAAAAAAAACAAAATTAAACACTAAAAACCATAAGAGTAAATGAAAGAGAACATGCAGAAAAGCTACTTTATCAATCGTATACACACAACATACACAACCACACACACAGCCAAGCCAGCCAGTCTCAATTAAAAATCTTTATTAGATAAGCTAAGCAAAAAGTTACTCAGTCACAAATGTGTTAGACATTGTTTTTTTAACAGAGCAGATTGAAATCTGTTTTAAAAATATTATGAATTTGTATTAAAAGTGGAATCTGTTAATCGTGATTTCGATTTGGAGCCTGGCATATGAATACTTACGTTTTGATTGTAATTTAATTATACCAATATGTATTCGAAAACAGAAATGTATGAGCAAAGAAAATGCCCGAATCACATTAAATAACAACATGGTGTGTTTTCATGGGGTAATAAATAAATGTGTTTGCCTTGTCAGCAGCTACAAATGGGTAAATTAAATACACTCAGTGCAGAAATGGATATTTGTAGTTGTACATTGCAACATTCAAATTGGCTTATCCGTTATGTCGTGCATTTTAAATATGCTATCGATTTACCTATCGATACTGGGCAGCAGCTTTCGATTCGTTGATGATGGTCAATAGAATCGGTGAATCGTCGCACTAAATATGAAAAGTACTTGCATTCAGCGACACGCAAACGTCAACAAACAGTCGCCACATCGTCACGTTGTAAGTCCAACCACATCTGTCTTCATTTGTAAAACATCGATGGACAATATAGGCGCATTGGTTGCAATTATATAAATACAAAAACTACAAACATATTTTGAGTGGATTGTAAAACCCTTGCGGATTTTAACTGACGTGGACCTTCTGATCGTTGTTATTATTATTAATTGAATACTGATAGTGATTAGAGCAGCTGTGGGTAAAGGAAATTAATCGTTAAAAAAAACAACCACACATTGCACATTTCACATTGGCAGGCATCAAGATGTCCGCACGTCGTCGAGGTCAAACGAAAGATGGCCATGAGCTTGTCGAAACGGCGTCCGAGTCAGGGCATAAGGAAGAGAAGCCGGATTTACTTGGCGATAGACGCAACATTGCCATCCTTCTGTTCCTCTACATACTGCAGGGAATACCCATTGGACTCATCGCCGCTGTTCCCATGCTGCTGCAGAATCGGGGCGCCAGCTACAAACAGCAAGCGGAATTCTCCTTTGCCTATTGGCCATTTAGCATCAAGTTGCTGTGGGCGCCAATTGTGGACTCGCTGTATGTGCGACGCTTTGGACGACGCAAATCGTGGCTAGTGCCGGTGCAGTATCTGTTGGGCGCCTTTATGCTGCTGCTGTCGGCTCATGTGGATCGCTGGCTAGGCGGCGATGGTTTGGATCCGAATGTGCCGCTGCTGACGCTGCTCTTCTTTCTGCTTAACTTTCTAGCCGCCACACAGGACATCGCCGTTGATGGCTGGGCCCTGACGATGCTGAAGCGTTGTAACGTCGGCTACGCTTCCACATGCAACAGTGTGGGCCAAACGGCTGGGTACTTCTTTGGCTATGTGGTGTTCATTGCGCTCGAGTCGAAGGACTTTTGCAACTCCTATTTGCGCAGCGTGCCCGAGGATGTAGGCATGATAACGTTGCCACGTTTCCTCTGGTTCTGGGGCATTGTGTTCATCGTGGCCACAACACTGGTGGCAATCTTCAAGCGTGAGAATGACATTGAGGATGCGCACACGGAGGCCCGCTACCAGGTGGAGCACGAGCTGAACATCCACGAGAGCTACAAGGTGCTGTGGGACATGGTGCGCAAGCGACCCGTGCAGATCCTTGCCGGCATTCTGCTCACAGTGAAAGTCACATTTGCAGCATCTGATGCGGTCACTTCGTTGAAGCTCATCGATGCTGGCGTACCCAAGGAGAAGCTGGCCTTGCTCGCAATTCCCATCATTCCACTGCAGCTCCTATTGCCCATTCTTGTGGGCAAATACACAAATGGACCGCGTCCCATGGATGTCTATTTGAAGGCGATACCCTATCGCATTGCGCTGGCTTCAGTCGGCACAATGATCGCCTATGCGACGCCATATATAATCTCTGGTGGCGAGGTGCCTTTGTATTACTATGTGATGCTCATCATCAGCTATGGCTGCTATCAGGTATTCCTCTATTCCATGTTTGTGGCCGCCATGGCATTCTTTGCCAAGATATCGGATCCTGCTGTCGGTGGCACCTACATGACATTCCTTAACACGCTGTGCAATCTCGGTGGCAATTGGCCCAACACGGTGGTGCTCTGGCTGGTGGATGTGCTAACGCTGAAGCAGTGCACCACACAGCCGGACAATCTCTGCGTCGACAAGGAAGGAAAACAGGCAAGTCTCCCGTCTGCCATCAGTTCCTCTTGAATAGTTTGATTAATTTCGGTTATCTTCTGCAGGCATGTTTGTCTGCTGCTGGCAAGTGTGAGATTACCTTTGATGGCTACTACATGGAGTCGCTGGTGTGCGTCGTCTATGGCATCATTTGGCTGCTGGTCGTCCGCAAATGGATCGTCCATTTGCAGAATTTGCCAACGCGTGCCTGGATGGTGGTTAAGCCATCTGCGGCAAAGGATAAATTGCGGTAGCAATTAATCGTATGATCTTCTCCGTTCCGGCGCTAGGCGCACAGTCATTGGTACAATTTACAGATCTACAACAACTACTAACACAGCTAGGAAATAGACTAGGAAACTTATTCATGTATAGGCTAGAGAAATTGGAATGTCAAAGTCAAATAGCCGCGGTCCGAATCCGCTAACCCAATTGTTTTGTAACTTATTATATTCCGTGTGGAAATAAAATCAATATGTTGAGTGTAAAAAGAGCCGAGTTATGCCCACATGGCTATGTATATATGAGAAATAGAAGCGTATTGAAAGGGTATTTAGGCTGCGAATAGAGATGTTGTTTTATTCGCGCCATGTGACGATTGCAGGCAGGCATTGCCTACCACGGTTTAAATACAGAAAATAATGGTTTATCTAATGCTTAATAGTACTTCCAGGAGTCAGCCGATTCTTGATTCTTTTGTTTGCTCTTGCGCTCAATAAGACCGGCCAAATGCTCCGAGCGCATCGAGAGCGAGTCAATCTTCTCAACCAGCTGCTGATAGGGACTCAGCGGCTGTGTGCCCATCACCACATGGCCCAGCTTCGAATCGATCTTGGCATTGAGACGTGCATTACGAATCAAATTGACGATCCAGCATTCGGCCTCGTTGGGCTTCATGTTCAGCTTGTCGGCCAACATGCTAATGGTGATGCACTGATGAATACGACAGAATGTCTCGAAGATCATCAGACGGGCATCCTCCACAAACTCATTTAGGCAGGCGACAATGAAGAAATCGTTCAAAATAACCGTTTGGCACTCGTGCAACTTCAACCGAGCACCCTCGAAATCAAAGTTCACATAGAGACACTCGAGGAATTCGGTGATGGGATCGCGATACGTGTACGACTCCTGCTGTATGACCTTTATCAAATCCTTGAGGGCATTGCGACGCGTACGATTGATGACGACAGCGGTGGCCAGATAACGCATAATATGCGGACACATCGTCTGTATGGCGTTCAGATAGAGTGGCTTGTACAGGAACATCTCAATGATGAGATCGCGTCCCTTCGGATGATTGAAGAAGACCAGCACGGACCAGTGGATTAGCCAGGTGCGTTGCTGCAGCGCCTGAATGGTCGAGAAATTGGCACTATCAATGTAGTCACGCAGACGCGTCAAATCCTCCAGCGCGGTATTCCAATTGAGGGTTAGAATCTCAGCAGCCAACTTGCCCCACAGCACATTCAGATAGTTCTGCAAGGGAAACGGTTGAGAAAATAATCCCCGACTAATAGTCAAAATGGGTCTCACCTTATCATTGGGCGACATGACAATGAGGCAGAAATACAAATACGAAGTGGACTCCTGATAGTTGCCGCACTCGTATAAATATTTGGCCAACTTGTAGGCGCTCTCCAGATGCTCCACCTTGAAGTTGTAGTCCTTTTGCAGGGCATTAACAAAGGTCTTCGAATCCTTCATGCTCTCGCCGTTCTTCAGGATGTCGGTGGCCTTCATGATAGGCGCCACCTCATTCTGCAGCTGCTTCAATGTGGCCAGTACATCGGATTTGCGTTGGACCAACTCATCCGGCATATCCTGGCTTAGATTGAGACGCTTGCGCGTGTCCATGGTGTAATCGATCATGTTCGTTTTGTTCACTGTGTCCAGAATGTACTCCAGCAGCTCCTGCTGGTTGTAGATCTGCAAGAATACATGCACAAGACAAAGACCGATTAGCAATTTTAATGATGACGGCGACACAAAGCTGCGATTTTTTTCTAACCTCCTTGCCACACAAAAACTCCAGAAGCGGAAAAGTCAAATGTCTGTCCAAATATTGACAATTAATGCGTGTTAGGTCGAATTGCGCCATGATTGCAGTTGTTTTTCAAGTATTTTCACAACAGAAGACTATAAATTTCCACACGAAACCTGCACAAAAATACGCGTGCAAAAGACGCACAGTGCTGCCCTTTGGCGAAAAGAAATGTTATTTTTTGATATGTTTCACATGTACACACTGACAAGCGACACATATCGTTTAAAACAATCGATAGTATGCCAGTAGAACGATGCTCTGATAAATATCGGCTAGTGCTGCAGCACTGAACTTTTCGTCGGCCAACACATTCGCGCAATAGCAGAAGGCACTTTGATTTTTTGCTAGCAACACTTTATTATATTGAATACTTCACCATTTGATTTCACATATAAGTTTGTATATATATATATATATTTGTAAATATATATTGAAGGTATATATTGTAATTCAGATTAAGCTTGTTAAACGTATACATATATAGAATGGTAGCTTGCCAAAGGGACATTTATGTAACACGTGGCTTTAAAAATACCAATAGTAATATTATAATACATATTGTAAATAGTATGTAGGTACTTTGCACTTAACGATCAGTTGTAGCTCAAAAAACAAACAACGTCTACAAATGCAATTCGATATACTTGCTCGTTTAGGCTGGGTTGGTTACATATTTTTTGTTGCTCAGTGCGGTTATTAATAATATTAATATTTGGGAATTCAGCATACCAATTTTTCTTTTTTCAAAAACAGCTCTAGAAACATAAATCAAATAAGTACAATATCAATGTTAGAACAGAATAATGCATATATCGATTATGTAATATTATAGCTTTTTTTACGTAACGCTTAAACGGTTAATTTCTAGTTATTGTCCTTGAAATTTGGATATTGGTGTAAGACCCCCCAATTTTTAGGGTTTAATTGTTTTTTTTTGCCAAACATTCGTTTTGCACTCGTAATTGACTCAATCTCTCATTGCAACATTTTGATCATTGTTTTTGGAGGGCATCGCCAACAGCTAGCATGGCCAGCAACGCCTTGTGGGCGTTGCATCTTCGCATCATCAAATAAAACCAAAAGCGAAAATCGTGTTTAATAGTGTAAAAAAAAACTCAAGTCTTTTTTGTTTTTGTTTTGTGTAGTGTGTAAACTAAACTAAAATCGCGAAAATAAAAATCACAAATTGCAAATTGGTTTTCGAGGCGAAAACCCACGAATTTTTCTAAGCTAAAGACGATGCACGCACACAGACAAACTCCCCGCATCCACATCAACATCCTCATCCATATCGACATCCACATCATCATCGTGATCAGGTACTTAGGACCTGGGTACAGTGGGATCAATGACGCCGCCGGGACCAGGTAACCCGCTTGGTTTTCCCGTGAGGTATGAGTCCACTTGGCGCGCTGCCTGACGACCCTCCGTAATGGCCCACACCACCAAGGATTGACCACGCCGGCAATCTGCAATTGAGAGCAATCTTAAGAGATGCTGTTCCAGTCAACGCAACTAAGCTGATCGACTTACCGCCCGCTGCAAAGACCTTGGAATTTGAGGTGCCATACTCTCCATTGATCGCCTTGATGTTACCGCGCGGATCCAGTTCCAGGCCCAGCTCACTGGGCACCGATTTCTCCGGCCCGAGGAAACCCATGGCCAACAATATCAGATCAGCGGCAAAGTATTTCTCCGATCCGGCCACTTCTTGCATGCGCCACTGGCCCGTCTCCGACTTGGTCCACTCGACCTCGACGGTGTTGACGCCCTTGATGTGACCATTCTCGCCCACAAACTCTTTGGTCGTGGTGCAGTACTGACGTGGATCCTTTCCCCACTTGAGACGCACCTCCTCGTGCCCGTAGTCCACACGGAATACCTTCGGCCACTGTGGCCAGGGATTATCCTCGGCACGCTTTGCTGGCGGCTCTGGCAATATCTCAAACGATGTAATGCTCTTGGCGCCCTGACGCAACGAGGTCGCAATGCAATCGCATCCAGTGTCGCCGCCACCAATGATGATGACATTCTTGCCCTCAGCCGAAATGATCTCCTTCTTGCCGCCTAGCTGCTTCTTCTGCTGCGCCTCGAGGAACTCCATGGCAAAGTGAATGCCCTGCAGATCTCGATTGGCCAGCGGAAGATCCCTTGGCCAGGTGGAGCCAGTTGTTAGAAGCACAGCATCATAGCTGTTTGGGATTGGGATTAGACTTAGAAAAATCGATACTTTATATCTCGAAAAAAAACTCACCCGTGAACCAACTTCTCCGCGCTGGTGTCCTTGCCAATGTGAACATTGGTACGGAATTCGATGCCCTCATCGGCCATGAGATCGACACGTCGCTTGACCACCTCCTTGGATAGCTTCATCGTTGGAATGCCGTACTGCAGCAGTCCGCCTACGCGATCATTGCGCTCAAAGACCGTCACAAAGTGTCCAGCACGGTTCAGTTGCTGGGCAGCAGCCAGGCCGGAGGGACCGGAGCCCACAATGGCCACCCGTTTGCCGGTGCGTGTCTCAGGGATCTCAGGCTTAATCCAGCCCTGCTCAAAGGCATGATCAATGATGGCACATTCGATATTCTTGATGGTTACCGCCGGCTCCGAGATGCCGAGGACACAGGAGCCCTCGCACGGTGCCGGACACACGCGACCCGTAAACTCGGGGAAGTTATTGGTCTGCAACAGTTGACGCAGTGCCTCCTGCCATTCGCCATGGAAAACAAGATCATTCCACTTGGGTATGATGTTGCCCAAAGGACAACCCGTCGAATTGGACTGACAGAATGGGACACCGCACTCCATGCAACGGGCCGCCTGCATCTTGAGGTTCTTACGCACATGCGGCAAGTTGTAGACCTCGTTCCAATCCTGCTGACGAGCGCCTGCGTCGCGATACGGGGCCGCTTCCCGCTTGTACTTGACGAAGCCATGTAGCTTGTCCAGGACACGATCGGCACGCTTCTGTTCCAGGGCCACATCCTGAATGGCTTCCTCGATGTCCTTGATGTGCGGCTCATGCTTGCCATTACCATTCTCAATGGCCGAAACCTTGACCGGCTGCTCCACGGCCGCCTGCTCGGCCATATCCTTGAGAGCCTTCTGATACTCGTAGGGGAAGACCTTGACAAACTTGGACTGCTCGTGCTCCCAATTCTGGAGCAGCTCTCGCGCCACCTTCGAGTTCGTCTTGGCTATGAAGTCAGTGAGTAGCTGCTTCACCAGCAATACATCCTCGGCCAGTTGCAGTGGCAACAGCTCCACGGACTCCGGATTAACCTTCGGCTTGAAGGAGCCATCAATGTCATAGACATAGGCAATGCCACCAGACATGCCGGCGGCAAAGTTGCGTCCCGTCAATCCAAGGATGACAACCAATCCACCGGTCATATACTCACAACCATGATCACCAACACCCTCGACGACGGCCGTCACGCCGGAATTGCGCACACAGAAGCGCTCGGCGGCAATGCCCCGGAAGTAGGCGTTGCCTTCGGTGGCGCCATAGAGACACACATTGCCCACAATCACATTGAGATGCGACTCGAAGGGTGCGGTGTCGGGTGGACTGATGACTATGTTGCCACCACACAAACCCTTGCCCACATAATCGTTGGCATCGCCCTTGAGGGTGACGTTGACGCCACGCGCCAAGAAGGCGCAGAAACTCTGGCCAGCCGATCCCTCCAGGAAGATATCCATGGTCTTGCCACTGGGCAGACCAGCCTCGCCATACTTGCAGGCAATGTGATAGCTCAACGTGGAGCCAAATGCACGCTCCTCATTGTGTATGCCCATTTTGATGGTGATATTATCTTCGGCACCGTTGAAGATCTGCTGAGCGCGGGCAATCAACTGATTATCGGAACGATTCTCCAGTTGGAAATCCTGCTTAACAGAGCCACCCACAATATTGGTGCCCGGACGCAGCTCCAGCGCCGGCTTCAAAAGCAAGCTGAGATCAAGATTGCTAGCTTTGTTATCGCGTTGTCTGGCAACACGCAACAGATCGGTGCGTCCAATTAGATCCTGGAACTTGCGTATGCCCAAATTGGCCATGATTTTACGAATCTATAAGAGAGACAGAGAGAGAGAGAGATGTATGGAATTAGTAGGAGCTTAGTTTGAACATGTATCAATTAACTAAAAAAAAATAAACAGATAACCTACATCCTCAGCGAGCATGAAGAAGAAGTTAATCACATGCTCCGGCTTGCCCGTAAACTTCTTGCGCAGCACCGGATCCTGTGTGGCAATGCCCACGGGACAGGTGTTCAAATGACACTTGCGCATCATGGTGCAGCCTGCAGAAGAAGAGATTAAACAACTTGAGCATAGGACCTAAAGCTCATGTATTCCATGCTTACCCATGACAATCAGGGGGGCTGTGCTGAAACCAAACTCATCGGCGCCAAGGAGAGCAGCGACGACGACATCGAAGCCCGTGCGTAGTTGCCCATCCGCCTGAACGACCACTCTGATTGATGCCAACGATCCCAGGTTGAGGTGGAGGAGTAGGAAGATATGACATAGAAAGGAATGCAATGTTAACCAAGGATTCAGCAAGCAGGTCAAAGTAATGAGAAGAAATTACGAATGGAGCACAGCGCGGCGCGACGATCGTGCGAGCGAGCGAGCAAGTGAGCGAGGATGGACACCGATCGGTTCAAAGCGGTTCAATTCGGTTGGTTTTGCAATAATTTGTGTAAGCAATCAGGCTATATATATGCATATGAATATATCTCAATTCGCCAATCTCGAAACACAGCAGCGTTATCGACACCATCAAGTCTTGTGTGTGTTTTGTGTGTAGGAATTATGATCACTTTCCTTTATCCATTGCAATACTGATCTGTTGATCTGTTGATCGGTGGTCCGCAACTCAATCAGATAATCAACGAGTTAATCTCAATAATCTCGTCCAACGCTGTCATCTGGGATAACCAGGCGCTCTTCAGTAATATGTTTCTTTCATGATTAGTAACAAGTGGGGGGATTGGAGTGTGTTTTTTTGGGGTCATGTTTTGGTCTCTGCTGGTCGGAAACTTACCTTGATCGTAGATTATTCAAAACAAGTACTTGATGCGTTTCAGCAATGCCCAACTCCCATGGCAGACCAGCGTTCTTAATGCCCGTCCAAGAGCTGGCGCCGGTGCCGCCGTCATGTCCAGAGATGACAATATGCTCGGCTTTGCCCTGCAAGGAAGAGGATAAGGACTATTTCAGTAAAGGAACAGCACATCTTCAATTGAAGAACTCACCTTGGCCACGCCAGAGGCTACAACGCCCACTCCCACCTCGGAGACCAGTTTGACACTGATGCGTGCATTGGGATTGGAGCACTTGAGATCGTAGATCAACTCGGCCAGATCCTCAATGGAGTAGATATCGTGATGTGGTGGTGGCGATATTAAACCCACACCCGGCACCGATTTCCGGGTCTTGGCAATATCCTTCGTCACCTTGTAGCCGGGCAGCTCGCCACCCTCGCCGGGCTTGGCACCCTGAGCCATTTTGATCTGCAAATCATCTGCATTGGCCAGATACGAAGCGGTCACACCAAAGCGACCCGAAGCGACCTGCTTGATGGCCGACCGACGACTGTGATTCGGATCTTGATCTGCAAAGGGGTTGAACTTTTATTATATACATCCCGAATACAAATCCTCGCTCCTGGACTTACTCAGATAGCGATCAGAGTCCTCGCCGCCTTCGCCGGTGTTGCTCTTGCCGCCAATGCGATTCATGGTTATGGAGAGCGTCTGATGCGCCTCCAGCGAGATGCTGCCAAAGCTCATGGCACCAGTAGCGAATCTGAGCAGGGAATGAATGGTAATAAGCTAAAGATCAGTTGGAAATGATAAAAACTTCCCACATACCGTTTAACAATCTCGCTAGCTGGCTCCACTTCGTCAATGTTGATCTTCTGGCGATCATCAACAAATTCCAGTTGACCACGAAGAGCACATTGTTTGACGCTCTCCAGGGTGGTCTTCTTGAAGGCCTCAAAGGCGTTTTGGTTGTTGTTGACTGCCGCCTCCTGGAGGCTGCCAATGGAGCTGGGCTCATTGATGTGGGCCTCGCCGCCATGACGCCAGTGATACTGTCCGGGATTGCGCAGAATGCGCGTATCTGGCGACACCTTGCCATAGGTGAGCTGGAAACGTTCGAGGCCCTCCTTGGCGAGTATCTCCAGAGTGACGCCACCAATGCGACTCTGTGTGCCACGGAAGCACTTATCAATTAGCTCTTTGCCCAAGCCAACTGCCTCGAAGATCTGGGCGCTCTTGTACGACTGCAGCGTACTGATGCCCATCTTGGCCATCACCTTGGCAATGCCCGTATCTATGGCCTGAGCGTAAGCGGCATAGATCTGCTTATTTGTTGTGTCCGGTGCAATGACGCCATCATCTCGCAGCGCCTCGGCCAACTCGAAAGCCAAATAGGGGCAAATGACATCAGCGCCATAGCCCAGGAGGACGCACACATGATGGACTTCGCGTGCCTCGGCCGTCTCCACAATGATGCCGACCTTCATGCGTTGCAGCGTCTCGATCAGATGGTGATGCAGTGCGCCCAGTGCGAGTAAAGCGGAAACCGCCACATGCTCATTGACGCCAGCTTCCCGATCCGAGATCACGAGCAGTTGATAGCCCGCCTGGGCGGCATTGACGCCCTCGCGGCAGATGCGATCGATGCAGTCGAGATAGCCCTGATAGCCATCACTGTACGGGAATGTAATGTCCAGGACCTTGGTCTTCCAGCCGCGATGCGTATTACGTTTCAGGAGCTGGGTATCTGGAATGCTCAGTATGGGATTGGGCAGCCAAATGCGATGCACCTGCTGTGCCGATGGCTGCAACAGATTCGCCTCCGGCCCAACGGGACACTGCATAGACATGACGACCTTCTCGCGGAATGGATCAATCGGTGGATTGGTCACCTGGGCGAACAGCTGCTTAAAGTACTCATACGGAATGGGCTGAAAGCCGGACAAACAAGCCAGCGGTGCATCATTGCCCATGGAGCCAAGTGCCTCCTTTCTGTGAGGGGACAGAAGAAGGAGATCGTTAAAATAACATCTCCTCGCTGAGTTCTCTCTTTTACTTACTTGTTCTTGAACATGGGAATCAGCAGCATGTTGACCGTCTCCGTGGTGTAGCCAAAGAGCGAGAGTCGTGGATCAAAGATGCCGCGCTGCGAAGCTGGCGGCTTGGCTGGCTCCTCGCTGGGCGTGTTCAGCACATTCGCATTGCGAATCTCATCCAGCGTGATCTGAGCGAAGGATAAAGGTGGCGAAAGGGATTAAAGCAACAGTTCTAAGGCAGTTCTGGAACTAGGACACATGCGAAGCAACTCAAACGTAAAGCTAACACGGCTATAACGACTCAGTGAGAGAGAGAGAAAGCGGAGAGAAGGAGAAAGAGAGCCGTCAACTCACCATCTGGATTAATCCACAGGGGAACGATTATCACATTGTAAGCATGGCAGAGAGAAATGGACAAATTGAGAGCAATAACAATTACTGAGCGATACAAATATAAATATGTATTCAGTTGTTGTTGCTGTTGTGCTCAAAAGTGTCTCATGTGGAGTATATATAAATAAATTGATACCTAAGGAATCCCTCTAAACCCACTCACCTTCTGCTGCAGCCAGTCCGAATGGGGGCGCGACTTGGCAATGCGTGCCTTCAGCTCAATGTCCTGGATGAGCTTCTGCTCCTTGGTGTCCACGAGCAGCATGCGACCGGGCTTCAAGCGACTCTTCAGCACCACTTGAGATGGATCCACATCGTAGACACCTACCTCGGAGGCCATGACCAGCACATTCTCCTTGGTCACATAGAAACGTGACGGACGCAATCCATTCCTATCCAGTACAGCGCCAATATAGCGACCATCCGTGAAACTAATGAGTGCCGGACCATCCCAGGGCTCCATTACACAGGCGGCCCATTGATAGAAGTCACGCTTCTCCTGCGGCATGGTGCGATCATTTTGCCATGCCTCCGGCACCATGGTCATCACAGATTCCGGCAGCGAACGATCGCTGGCCATTGTAATGAACTCCAGCACACAATCGAAGGAGCCCGAATCGGAGAGATTTGGCTCAACGACAGGATACAGTTTCTTGAGCTGCTCGCCAAAAAGATCGGACCGCATAACACCTTCGCGGGCCTTCATCAAATTGACATTGCCACGCAGCGTATTGATCTCCCCGTTGTGGGCAAGGACACGCAAAGGATGGGCACGCTCCCAGCTGGGGAAGGTGTTGGTGGAGAAGCGCGTGTGCACCAGCGCCATATACGTCTCAAACTCGGGATTCTTGAGATCCGTATAATAATCCCACAGCTGATCCGAGGTGAACAGGCCCTTGTAGACGACAGTGCGATCCGACAGCGAACAGATATAGAAGCGTCTGCCCGGTTTGCCCAGCTCATGAGACGCCCGCTTCCTCAGCACGAACACCTGACGCTCAAACGACTTCTCATCGCTGCCAGCGGGACGAGCGACGAAAACCTGACGGGACAACGGCTCCGATTTGCGGGCAACGGTGCCGATGGCTTGCTGATTGGCCGGAACTGTGCGCCAGGCGAGCACCGACAAACCGAGACTCTTGGCCAGCGCATTGAACTCCGACTCGGCGGCGGCATGCTGCGCCTCATCCAAATAGAAGATGCCCGTGGCATAGTTGCCCAGCTCTGGCAAGCTTACGCCCTGCGCAGCTCTATAAAAAATGTGAAAGAACAGTTTGAAAAACAATTAAATCAAATATGAGAAATCATATATGTATATATATATTTATATATATACAATATATATATGCTCAAGTTCAATTTACTTTCATTATGCTTTCAATCACTAAAATCCAATAAATTTCCAATTAAATTTTATTTAATTGAACTCAAGCTGTTTAAATTAAGTTTGGTTTCGTTGATTTTTTATTACAATATTTGATCATGCTGAGCGCGGAATTCGAATTTTGAAGTCAAACGCTTTTAACTTTAAATGTAATATTAATGTGGAGTTCAAACCATGATCAAAAAGCCATGGTTCTCAAAAATCGGATTAGTTTTACGAAAGGTGTTGTAAATCTTGACCTATTCCTAAAATGAGTTTTGTTGTTTCTAACTTTGAATGCAACATTTTTCTAGGAGTCAATGCATGTTTAGAAAGCCCTGCTTTTTGAAAATTGGATAAGATTTGACAAAGTTATAGCAGTGGAAAGTTTTCGACCATTATCTGCATTGTTATAGAGTCGAATTTAAGCTTTCCATTCATATTCTTGGGTATGTTGAGTGTAGTAAACTAGAAGCGAACATCTCAAATCTTTATTGCACATTACAATCAACGCAAAGCTATTAAAATGCGCGGGGTTTGAAATTGTCCAATTAAATTAAATGCATTGCTTTTCGTTTCGAGTCATTTGTTATTCATTTATCGTCACTCATCATCGTGAGTGCGATGCGGATTCCATTGCGTCAAAAGTGACGAATGTGAGGAAACAACACAGCTTATCAGCATCGGCTGTTTGTCCGTTTGTCCGTTTGTCATTCAAAATGTGAGTTATACTATAGAGTTGAGAAGTGTGTCTGGGTTGGGCTGTAGTTGTTTTCCTATTACGTCGCATTTTGAATGCCGCCCCCCAATGGTGAGTTGGCGGAATACATACCCGCTTATTACATGCTACTGTCTGACCCCCAAGGCGTTTTCCTTGAACTTGACATTACAACAAGCCAACCTGTTGCTCCACACAACGACAGCTGGTCTCCTATCAGTCGGAGACCCCGTCGAAATCACTCGGCACGTGCGTGCCAAGTGTGAATTTCAACTCGTCCATTCCACTAATATTCACCGTCTGCTATATAGATTTTTCATTAAGTTTTGACATGAGTCCAAAAGTTTATTTTGGGATATATCAATTAGACCTATTGTCGTCGTCTAGACGTTAATTAAACAAGATTTATAGCTTTCGATGACATGCCGTTTTCCGTATGGATATAGTTATTAACTACACTATTTGGACCAGCTATAATTTATCTCGCTGTATATTTGTAAAATCATTCATACTCATAGTATATTCAACAGAGCGTATAATTTGTGCAATTATTAAAATCACACTCTTGTCTAGGTTAACGAACCCAAATCGGTGCAGTTTTATTACAATCACAAAATGTTCAAGTCATCATGGGAGAATTTTGTAGAGAAGCCAACAATCTTCTATAAATAATTATATCTATAGCAGAAACTAACTAAGTAATCGGAATGACTTTCGCTTCTGAGATTATTATTTTGGATTGTCTTTATTTCTTATTTTTAAAGTCTGTTTTAATCGGTGGCATCACTATTAATCCCAATGTAAATACATAACTGTATATCTGTACACACTGTAAAAAATCGCATTAAAACAAAGCCTTTTATTATTCATGTGTCAAATTTGTCAATATATTCTTCCATTTCGAGTGGTTCTGCTAAAGAATTAAATGCCATAATTTGTACAACAGTAATTACGTACAAATTATATGTACATTAACCCCCTACCCCTGCTACAACCGCTCATCTATCAGTTTGCCCAGATTTGCCAGCAATGTGTCAATAAAAAACAAAATTCCAATTGGAAAAACAACAAGTGAGTGCAGAGAGGAATTCTAGAATTTGGTTCTAGGTGCATTTGAGAGTATATAGTTTTATATATACATCTATACATACATACTTATTCAATGGGTTATGTATGTGCCTCATGCTAGAAAACTATTTTTGACGTGCGCTCGCCTGATGTGCCTGTTGTGCCTGATGTGTTAATTTTTTATTTTTATTTTCATTTTTTTATTTTTATTTTCATGTCGGAGCGGAGCCAATGAAGCAAACAACGTTGGCAAATATAAATACATATGCAAATAAAAACATAACATGAAAAGTTGATGTTCGTTTGAATGCCGTATTCTTAATGCCCTTAAATGTAAGCAAAACGTGGGAAACGGAAAAAATAAAGAAAACTTTTCCAATTCTAATTATAAATATAAATTTAATTTTGCACATAAAGCAACGGAAATCCTTTAGTCTTTACTATGAAATTTTCACATCATTTCTCTATCATTTTATTTTTAATCTATATTAAATTAGATAATTTTATTTTTTTTACTTTTAATCTATATTAAATTAGATAATATGCCATATCTCTTGATACTTTATATGTTATTAGCTTTATCACAATGTTGTTTACATTTGGTTCACTTGAATGAATTTTAGATTAGATAAGCTGATCACACAAAAACAGAGACTGACCTTTAGATAGCTCAGGTGTGTGCTACATGGCTGTAATAGTCGTAATACCCACTAGCCAACTGACAGGGCAGGGCATTTACGACTGATACGATAGCTTTCAACTCTTTATGTATTTCGCGCACGAGATCGCGGCGATCTCAGACAACACACACAACACTTATCAATGGCAGCCGGCTGAAATGTTGTAACGCTGCCAAGTGCAAATGAACCCCCAAATAGATGTATTTATATATATATATATATGATGTATATTATATATTATATATTAAATATATATATATATATATATATGAGTGGTTGTATACTTACAGAGCCTTGGCATAGAGTTGGTGCGGAATGGAGGCCAATACACCAGCGCCATCGCCGGTATCATTGTCGCAGGCGCAGGCGCCCCGATGATTCATCCGTTCTGACAGGGTCTGGGCATCACGTAGAATCTGCGCAAATTAAAACAATTTTCGTTTTTTCTGTAATCGAAACAGTAAACTATTTAAGAGTTTAATATACCTTGTGAGAGCGTTTGCCATCGATGGCCACAATGAAGCCAACGCCGCATGCCTCGTGCTCGTTCTGCGGATCGTAGAGACCCTGTTTGCCAGGTGCCTCCCAGGGCATCTGCTGCTGCTGCTCCACCTCCTGCTCGACATGATCACCTTCCACTTGCACCTGATTCAAATCCAATTCATTCGACTGTTCGTTCGTACGCGACGCGTTCACGCTATCGTTATCGTTATCGATAGCGTTTTCAAAGTTAGTATTGTTATTGATGCTGCTATCAACACTTGTTGCACATTCAAATTCGCAATTGTCAGTGGTTATTGGTGCCATTATACGTTGTTACCGTTGCACTTGCTTAAATACTTTTCGCTTTGCCTTGCTCTTTCTTTAAATATTTACTTATTTTGTTTAGACTTTATTTGCTTTTATTTGTTTTTTTTTCACTTCAACTGTTTGTGCTTAATATTGTTAACAGTTTTATTAGCACAGAAACCAAAATTGTATTTGCTGTAAAAAGAAAAAAAAATTAAATTAGCCATTTGAAAACATGTTCAAATTGATTTAAAAACAACTTTTGCACTACAAATTATTAGTTTGCACTATTTTTGCGTATTACAATTATACAGACACAACACACACACACAGAAGCATGTAAATTATGCAGTTACGGTTTTTGCGCTTGCCTCAACTTATTTATTTATTGCTCACGAACGCTTGCTGGGGCACACGCGACACTGACGGCTGCTCACAAGCGAATGAGCTCCAATTGTGGAGCGCTCAACAGTTTCTAACCGAACACAGTCGGCACACGCGAGCTGAGAGCAGAGGCAAAAGCAGCAGAGGCGCCAGGAGCAGAGCAAAACTAGCAATGATCTTTCGATTGGAAGCCATCAAAGCAATTGTTTTTCTTTGCTCCTCTGTCACCCTGTGCATCAGTTTCGGCATGCTGTGAGAGGCATTTCTATCTGATTCCTATCGATATCTCTCTCTCCCTTTGCAATGAATTAAGAGAGCGGTCTTTCGACTCGATTCTTAATGCATTTCCAATCGCTCTTTCTCTCACACCCTTTGCACTAGTTCTTGCATGGTGATGCGATTCTCATTGCGTTTGCTTTTGATTTGCTGTCTATCGCAAAAATGGTTTATCGTCGGTGCTGCTGCGTAGAATAAATGTGCACTTGAAGCAATTGTTTCCAATATTGACTCAATTATTTGACAAATACGAGATAGTTTTGAACAACCCACACTAATAAATATAACCAAGAGCCATTCACATAAGGGGTGCATTATTATTATTATTTTTTTTATCAAAGTAGGAACCCGAGTTTGTTCACCGCTCTCGAAATGGCGAAAAACTTGTAATTTATAAATAATGTATAATTTTTATTATACATATTTATTGTTCGTCTGGAGCAAATGCCTTTTATATGCGCAACTGGTTCATTTACGCTTCAGGTATATAAATAAGTACAGCTCAAAACGAGAAATGGCAAAATATACAAACAACAACAACAAACAATTCCAAATACGTAGGTTTAACTGAACCGCAATAAGCAACAACGTAAATGATTAATTTAACGTTGAGAAAAAAGTTGAAATAAATTAGAAAATAAAAATCACGACATACATAAAAAAAACAAGCAAACAAGAATATAAAATTTTGTTTTAAATCTGAAGGCCACATTACCAATTTTGCAGTATTTAATAAATATTTTATTTTACAGACTCTCTCCGGCGTTTTTCTGTAAGCTTAAGGGCTTTTTGGAGCAGAAGAATTTATATTTGAATACAAAAAAACAAGCAAATGACGCATAATATTATATATAAATATATATATTTCTTTGACTGTCAAATAAATTGTATTTTGATGGGTTTGTCAACCTCAGCTCCTAAATATATATTAGCTAAGCATTGCATTTCAATTTTAATTTGAATTTTCTTCTCACACACACACACATATATGGGGATAATTTAAGATCATCTATTTATAAATGAAATGCAAATTTGTTTCTGACAAAGTCGAAGTCGGACAGCAACAGAATTTCGCAACGATAAAATAGCACACAAAATTTTCCATGCCACGCGCTCCCCATCAGAACAGAGAGAAATACAATCGCAATAATGGGGCAGAAATTGTGGCCTACGGGCTAGTTTAGATAACAATCTATCCATTTATCTGTGTATGTGTGTGTGTGTGTGTGTGTAGACATTTATGTTAATGAATACTGCCCAAATGAATCAATCAATGCTGGGCCCCAAACGTGATAAGCGTTCAAGTTCAGCGATCCGATGAAACACGCTTGAAATCGCTTCCAGTGGCTCAGTGTTGTACTACTATCAACTGAATCTGTTTTTGTTTCTACAAAACAGACAGACGGCCAGAAACAAACACTCATATATAGACTTATGCATACATATGAATGTATTCATGAGTTATTTGCACATTTTATACCCTATACCTATTGATGGGCAAAGAGGCTCTAATAAAGTTGTGCGATATGTTTGTAACATGCGGAAGGCAGCAACTGCGACCGGTGATCGGTGTCAACAGCTGAATTGATCATGCAAATACTTCCGTAAGCAAATACTTATCCATAAGAATCGATTATCGCTTGCAATACAAGACTCAGTTATAAAGATACATATATCTCTCTAATCATCTGTTAAACTTTCAATAAGATTTTCCATGTATAGCAAAAGTCTAAAGTTCAGGGTATCGCCTAGTTGAGCACCCTCTCGACTAGAGCGGGCAAAGTCCCTCGCAGCCGGCCGGCAACAGATACGCACAAAGTTATCTGTCCTCTGGCGGACTACGTCACTCTGTGCAAAGGCAGAGGCAAAGGCGGAGACGCAAGACGGTGACACATTCGTGAAATATAGATAGTCGCAACATTCTCTACAGACTCAAACTGGTTTTTTGGCAGCAGTCGTGAAAAAGCAATTCTTAAGCGATAATATTCGTGTGTGTTTGTTGTTATTGTTGTTATCAGGTGACTAACATGTGCTTAGCGAATGTCTGCAACTGAGGCGGAGTCAGGGGTGAGGCTCTTTACCAAAATACCCAACATCAAGACAAGCGAAGGGTATCTCCTCTTTAAACACTAAGCTAAAAACGAACCTAAACATTTGGATTATATTGAGCAATAGAATTTATTAGCTGAAAACGAATCAATATAAATTATATTGCTCAACATAAACCAAATGTTTAGATTCGTTTATAGCTTAATCTTTTTATATTTTCAATCTCAAACTATATACAGAGTATCTGAATGTCAGGCTGTAGAGCTTAAAAGGTTTGCTATCCTTAATTATGAATAGTCTTCGTCAGACCCTTGCGTCTGATTCTCGCATTTGAAAGATAAGACCCCCTATCTGAACACGGGTTCGTGCACTTTTTTGGCACACTGAACTTTTCACAAACGAATTGCGCAATAACCTATAGAGAAATGCTAGTAAAGATTAATTGTTCAGTCCAGTCCAGTCAATCACTGATTGTACCGATCAATTGGCAATATTATATTCACGATTTTCTAGCGTGATAGCAAAGCAAGCGCAGATTATGTATTTATTACTTACAAATGAATGTTAAATAAAAAAATTTTATGAATGGGAAAGAAATGCACAGTTTGATAAGATTTTTTTATTTTAGTACACGCGAGTTTGATGTAGGTCGGACCATGTACCGAGAGTCCATATCGAAGTACAGTGGAAAAGTTTTTGACGATTTTTTATTTGACAGAGATTTATAGGTGACCGCATCCGTTTAATGCGTGAGAATCACACACTAGTTGAATGAGCCAGAATATAGAGCTGATACTCGTGATAAACACAAATATGTGGTGAAATACAAATCATTTCAGCAGATATAATATTTTATACATATATATAAATATTTTGGCAATCTAAAAATGTATATAAAAGATTTTTTTAATTGTCAATCATATAATATGTGCGCAATCAAAATAAGTGTGTAAAAAATTTTATTATTTATATTTAGAAAATATTTGTTATTGTCAACAAAAAAAAAACAAATAACCATCTGAAGCTTCAAGTAAACATCAACAAATTATACAAACACCTAAAAATCGAGAGCAAAGACAGACAAACAAAAATTCGCATAGACGGGAATAGATAGAAGATACTGATAAACACCCGTGAAAAGAGTGTATGTCAGAGAATGGAGAGGAGAGAGATGGCACACTTCCAGTGCGTGGGTTCAAAGTCCGAGGCAAGAACGCCTAATATGATCTATATTTGTACCGGCTCATACACATTCATATATGTGGCCTATAACATACATATTTAATATGTAAACAAACGGCGCCATTACGTTGAATGCAACAAGTTTCAATAACCTCCCAGCGAATTAATGTTAAACAATCACAATATCAATTTGCGGTAAACAAAAACCAAACACAAACAAACAAAAAAAAAAGAAAACAGAAAACAAAAAATAACCGTAGATTCTACATAAAAGTTGCGGGTCCATTTACAAGTTGCGTGTTGGCCATGTTCAAAAATAGACGCCAAGCAGAAGAGTTGGGCAAATGGAAAATACATTTTCATGGTGCCATTAATAAATCTAATGTTTGTCTAAGACTGATTTGACTGCTTTTAACTATTTACGACACAAACTAATAAAAGTACGCCGTATTTATAAAAGCTACTGGCCTTTGGCTTATCAGAGTTTGTGTTCTTCAAGTAGACGTTAAATTTTATTTGAGTTTTAATTTAGATAAAGCAAAATATTATGAGTGCTGTGGCAGGTGGGGGCAAAACTAAAATAGTTAAAAATAGTAACAATTTGTTTTCATTAGCGAGAAATTAAGGTGCCGCAGCCCGTGGCTCATTTAATTAGCGACAACCGTTGCAGTTTTACAGAGAAAGCCGCATTTCAGTTCTATTTAGTTGTTATTGCGCTTTAGAACTACCTTGAATTGGTTACGATTATTTAGAATGCAACTGGATATATCGTTATCGTCTGGTATGCCTGGTATTGTATTGTATTACCCAGCCAATACAGTTTGCATTCCAGATTTAATGAACTTTCCGATGGACATGTGCAAAAAAAACTTGTTTCTTCTCAAATTTTTTTTCTTTTTTTTTGCATATATTTATATATTTTTGAGTAGCTTGTGTGGATGAGGCTGGAAGCACGATTTCTAGAATTTAGATGTATAAATAAACTACAGCATGCGACGTTGAAAAAAAAGAGTCTCGCAAAGTTATTATCGCTAACAAAATCGCAAAAAAAATAAGCTGAACCAATTTCAAATGTCTGATTATTATAGAGTATAAGCCATCAGCAGACAATACATTGTATAAGTATTGTGGTATAAGCCATGAAGAAAATTGTTTGATCGATGAAGTTTTTGCAAAGTTATGAGCACTAGAAGTTATTGAAGGGCATTTCTAACATTATATTAAGCACTCTACAAAAAAAAACAGGGAAAACAATATTAAATGTACACTTAACATAGAATTAGCATTAATCAGATTTGTTTCTATGAACTTTTATGGGAGCTTAAAGTCTACTTTTTTATTAATTTCAATTTTTTTTTATCAATTTCAAATTCTTTCAGTGTACAGATGTCAATGGAGGGTTTTCAGTTGCACCCACATCGCATCACATGTGTCCAGAGTAATATATATACATATATCATGTTTGTGTCTATTTATAGTTTCTCCGCTTCGAGAGGAAGGTGCGGCTGCTCCCCGGACCCGCTGCGACCGTCAATTAGACAATGGAAAACTGCACTTAGCAGTCAATAAACAAATGTCGCAGTTTTTTTTCTCGCTTTGCATATCATGGTTAAGGCGGCTACCGTTGAGGCATCATCAATTATCCAACTTTGGGCTGGGTTTCACCACTGTCCCTTCATTGCGTAAGTGGAGCACGTCAAATGGAAAAAAAAAAACGTGGACGGTTGAATGTCGTCACATGTCCACACTGATGTCCGAGTTAATTTGAAAATAATTCTCATTGCATGCAGTCGGAAGAGTTGACGGCATGTTGAGCTTATCAGAGAGGAAATCGAACAATCGTTCCATTGTTATACAATATAGAATATCAGGCCAGGCACTCTGACGCATTATACATCATTATGTATATATAAATCATAAGGCATTAAATGCACCAGAAATGTTAAAGGAAATTGGCGTCAGCAAGTGCAACTCAATCAGCAGCAAAAACAATAAATTGTTATCTGAAGTATATGCTTTTATTATTGTAGGGATTTCAGTTACTTTGGAATTGCAAGCTTGAGCAGATTTCCCTGGCTACGACGCAATTGAATCAACAAATCAGTGAGCTATGAAACCGCATGGAATTGCGGTGACTTTGGCGCCTGTCACCTAACCTCTAAAAAGTATCCAATTTCAGTCTCAATTCCTCATCAAGCAATCAAGACTTGATTAGTCGTAATTGAAATAGAAATTGAAATTGTTTATATTATGCATATGTATATAATATCTGTACGTAATCTATGATATATATACGGTGTCTTCTGAATTTTAGCTGGCGTGTGGTATTAGGAAGGTTTATATCTAATCAATAAGTTCTATATAGGGTATATAACCCCATAAGAGAACTTGTTGTGCCCCCATAAAAATCAACTGCCCTCTTAAAGACCATTTAATGCATTCGCTCAAGCGCTTTCAAACGGCTTTTATGTCGTTGTTTAACAATGGTAACATTGTTATCCTTTCAATTCAAGTGCACTTAGAAAGTCCTTTGACAGCGTGAAAAGAACTCGAGAAAAATGCGACAAAAGTCTTTGGCAGCTGATTATGTAAGCTTAGCTAAAAAGACAGAGCAAGTGCTGAAAGAGAGCGAGAGATGCTGCGCATATACGCACAGAGAGAGAAAGTATACAGAGAGGGAGAGATACACACAGAGGTAATTCCATATATGGCAACATAAATGCCAAAGTGCAAATGACACCAGCAGTGACGTAGAAAGGAATTTGCAAAAGCTTTTTCGCACGCCCCCACACATAAACAAACAAACAAACCAACGCACACACACAGAGGACATTTTGATGCTACGTCACATCCGCAGCGGGAGGCTGGCTGGCTGGCATATCAAGAAAAACAAATTAAATTGACAAAGGGAATGTCAAAATATTTGACGAAGGATGCTCTCAAGAACACACACAAACATGTGTACACATGCCCAGTTAATGATTGCGGGGCCAGCCTGTTTGGTGTCGAAATAAAAGAAGAACAACAACAACGAGAAGAAGAATAAGCACAACCACAAACACATTGACAGCAGCGACCAACGCACAGCGTTCAAAATCATGGCCATGGCCGCTGCCTCTGGTTCTGCGCGTCGCAATTACTGAGCTAACCTTAAACTGACCTTGAAACGGAGCAGGCTGCTGACTGGATGACTGCCTCTACTCTATTCTACGCTGCTCTACTCTACTCTACTCTACGCAGCTCGGGTCTGTTCTGGAACGGCTTTGGCGCGCACATGGTAAGATAGCGAACAAAGCTGTATTTATTATCGTCGTCGCGTGCAAAGAATTCAAGAAAGCAGAATAAAAAAAAATAAAAAATAGTCATGCGAAGCAACTTGAGAAAAGGGGTTGCAGCACTCTCATCAACATTGTCAAATGCATACAAAACAAAGAAACGCACACAGAACACACACATACAGATAGAGAAAAAACTTCGGTTAGCCAGCGATATCGGCTAAAGAAATGCTGCAGGACAGAAGCAGATGGCAGATGGCAGAGGGGAGAGAGTGCTTACACAGCGCCGTTCATAAATGGAGAATCATTAAGTTATCACTGTAAATCAAACAAATTATGTACACACTCTGAAAGGCAAGAGTTATTTATAACTTTCTGTGCTCAGACGCATTGACAGAGTCTCTCTAATTGTATGCACAACACTGTAAGCAGACGCTGCTGCTGCTCTCCCAATTTCCTCATGCTTTTCGCTTCCACTTGTGTACATATTTATTATGCACGTGTGTGTGTATGCGCTGTGTTAAATTTATCGATTTTTGCAAACTTAAAACTCCTCTGGGAATAGAGGAAACAACTATGAGGGTGTTAGAATTTTAAAGCACAATATTTATTTAGACGCATTCCGTTCACTTTTGCTTCTATATTTAATTCAATATTTTTGCATTACTTTTTCGTTTTTGTTGTTGTCTAAGTTAAACTGTTTTCACATTAAGCACAAAATGAAAAATTTTTTCAGTATAACCGATTGCTTTAAGCACTTCGATTTGGTTTATTTTGCCAACGTCCGATGGATTCAGAATGCGACTGATTCCTTCAAGAGACCGAATGAGAATGAGCGAATGAGCCTAGGACGAAACTCATGCGATGCACAGAGAGAAACGTATGACAAGAGAGTAAGAAGAGTGAGCAGCTGAAACAGCTTTTATGCAAAAGCAGATGTTTGCATACAAAGGCAATTCTCATACAACTTTAAGCGGCGTTTTGCATAGCAGAATACCCGCCTCCTAAAAGCATGTCACCAAAATGTTCTTCACTTAAACGATAAGAATGTCGCCTAACGTTATGCAACACATTTTATTTTACAAAAACGTTACTGTACGTTGCGCTGTGTCAATGGCTGATTGATATGTCCAAATATCGTTGTCAGAAGCAAAATTATCGATATTATAGCGCTTTTGAGTAACTGTCATTATTGTGCATTGTCGATTCGGTCACACTGTCAGTCACCGGCATACAAGTCAACTCAGAATTAAGATTGTGTTTGGAAATTTCCAGAAAACAATCAAATAGAATAGTTTAAATCACACGCTATTTGTTTTCAATACAAATACAATGTCCGCCGACGAAGCACAGTTCGACAACATTTTGCTGGCTTTGGCCGAGAAGCATAAAGGCGGCGTACCCGACGTGAGTACTTCCCAAAAAAAAAAAAAACAAAAAGCATGCTAAAGAAATAAAAAACATGCTGACGATAATTTCTGAAAACAAAGGAATATTGCGTTCATGCTGAAAAGTGTGCTTTCTGTTCTTTATTCCTTTGGCAAGCCACAATTCTTGTTCTACAAATTTTAAAAACACGTTGCTTGCACGCTTCTTGTTTCAGTTTCTGCATACATTGGCAAGTTTTTTGCGCCGCAAAACCGATTTTTATACGGGCGCCAAACAGTCCGAGTGGGAGAAACTGCTGCTCGATGTGTTTCGCAAGGAGTCCAAGCTGGCCATGGCTGACCACGATGAGAAGGTCAAGGCACGCGACGCTGCGCTGCGTGTGAAGGAAGAGAAGAAGCGTGCGGAACGAGAGGCGCGCCAAAAGGAAATGGATGACAATAAGATTTGTGATATTAGCGACGAGGAGGCAGCCGCCATCATCAAGGAGCAGGAGGACAAGTTCGTCATCCCCCCCCAAATGTAATCATCAAAAGCAAAACCAACTAAATGTTTCTGTTCTTTCATTGCTCTAGAAAACGGCAGGCGCTGCTGGCTGGCGCTGGAGGCGACTCGGCCAAGCTGAGTGCCACCAATGAGGAGCTGTCCAAGCCCATCGAAAAGGTGGATGACGAGACCGAAAAGTCTGAAGTTGGCAAACTGCAACCCAATGCTGGCAATGGCTGCACCCTCGACAAATACACGTGGACTCAAACGCTGCAGGAGCTGGAGGTGAGTGCGGAACGTTTAATGTTTGAAGTTTAAAGTTTGTTTGCCCAACTTGGAAACACTTGTAATGTTGTCAAGGAGATCATTTTTGCTGTTGCCAGGGAGATTATGCATAGCTAAAGTGATGGCAGTCTCAGCAGACACAACTTCTTTGGAAGTTTCATATATGTTTCTCATTAAGTGTGTGATTCATTGAAGAGGAACCCTAGAAGTTAAAAATACTACTAGATGTTATCAGCTTCGGTCTTTTATATCCTTTAGTTTCCATAGAAACCTTCTGTCAAACATTATCAGCTTTTTTTTAAACAAACTTACCAATTACTAATGTTATTATGCTGCTAATATTTCCACAAAGTTCTCTCCACTTCGGAATTCAACATCATAAACGTTGCATGGGAACAATCTGTTGAATTATTTTATGTACTACCATTACTTCTTCAAAAATAAATCAATTCTGAAAAGCAAAGCACTAAAGAAGACATCTACGGTCCCTTAAAGTGTATATATTCTTGATCAGGTGCAATATATATCTACACAAATGTAGAGTATTCAACTCACTGACAGTCGTAAAACAAAAAAACAATGAAATTTATATTTTGTTAAAACCTACAAAAAGTAATTTGAATTTCGAACAAAAGTTTTTATGTCTGCAGCTGAACTCCGTTCGACTGCCGTGACTAAGATAGCTTTTCCTGCTTATGAGTCATGCTTTGGCACCTACATCCAATACCACATTTCAATTTATAAGAAACACAATAGCTTCTTCAGAAATTCTCGCATTTTTGCTAAGATTAAATGCGTCATATGTGAAGTGTTGTGGGCCCAGATGTGTTTTACTCATGTCGTCAGCAGGGTTATTGAACCCAAGCATCAAGAGCATTCAGCATCCGTCTAGTTGATGATGATGATGCATCGCATGTTTATAATTAACATTTAATTGCTTATAATTTGCATACACATTTTAATTCTGTTTATTTGACATATCACAGGGCTAAATAACTTAATTCTTTAACAGAAAAATACATTTCGCTTGCTACTCAATTTTTTCATACACAGATTTTATAATTATTTCGATAAGTGGATATATATATATATATATATATATATATATTTCTATATATTAGTTGCATTCACTTCAGTTGCAATCATTGTCTGGGAATTTGTTGATTGGTATCCATTAATTAACCGCTAATTAGATGTACTATTTCGCTTAATACTAGTATGACATGGCTGGCCATACGAAAATTTCGCTTCTCAAACATTTGTTTTCATAATAAATAACTTAAACGATGACGAACGACGACACATAACAATAATAATAATTGGCGACGGCAAATCCATACAATAAATAATAAACTAAGAAGCCAAAAAAAATATGGGAAGGATCCCGCCCACAATATACGTGTTAGCTTTTGGGCATGTCACGAGCACGCACTGCAAAGAGATCGAATGAGAGAGAGAGAGAATGTATTAGAAAGAGTGCGAGAGATATGTTAGAGTTGAGAAATACTTACTCTCCAGTGCATAGACCATGCCCATGATGAGCAGCAGAAAGATTGTGCTCATGCTGATAATCAACACGGTCACCTGGCGACCACGATCGCAGAGTCCACGTTTGGGTTTCTTGGCGCCGCCTGGCTCGCCATTTACCATGGTGAAGTGCATAGAGCTGGCTATGGACACGGTGTCCAGATCTTTGGTTCGTACATACTGCAGATTGGGATCAGCATCGATGGGTATAACGGCATCCTTGTTGTCGTTGCCATTGTTGTTGCCCAATGTCAGATTGGCGTTGTAGTTGGCCGAGCTGGTGCCATTTCCATGCACACTGGGCAGCTGCTCCGTTAGCATCATTTTGTGCTGATGCTCCTGTTTCTTATGGATCTCCGCAAAGCGTTCCAGATTCGCTGCCGTCAGCAGCAGTGAACCAGAAGCGGCGCTCTGTAATTGCCCAAGAAATTGATTTAGTTACAGTTCCCGTTTTAGTTTCACTTTGAATGACTCACCCTTGTGCTGTTGTTGCTATCGCTGGAGCCCTGGGAGGAGCGTGATCCTCGCTTGGCAGCTGCCAGCACTGCTGCCGCCGCAGCAGCTGTAACTGCCGCACTTGTGGCATTCGAATTGGCCGAAACAATGCTGCGCTGCGCCAGCGTTGGTGGATTTGAGTTCGATTTGTTCGAGGATTTCGATGAGCTCGCCGAGCTCATTGCCGAGCTGCTGGAGGAGACGAGCGAAGCGCGTGGTATATGCCAATAATCCTGCATCTGCAAATACAATAATTAATAGATTAATCATTTGTCATATATCTTATATAGTATATATTACTATTATTGAACGGTTTTTGTTTGATCTTCCAAATCTTATATCTGAGTTTTCCCCTTTTTATCATATTCGAATGTAACTTTCTTATATAATAATCGGTTTAAAAGTTTTCATCTTTCACCTTTCTGGGTTTTTCTGACACACCTTATTTCTGTAAACCTTTTTGTCTATATTTTTAACATTAGCTTTTCATATATAAAGAACTTTAGTTCTTATATAATCACTTTTCCCATATTTAAAACTTGTTAATAATAATTTTACTTTATCTCTTATATAATCACTTTATAATGTGTAAATCGTCTCCTTGTCTGATTTGATTTGTTCTCCACTTTTTTTATATTTTTTAATTAGCCTTTCCTCTTTCCCCACTCACTACTCGAATATATTTCTAATTGTAATTTGGCCATCATATTTTGCCCTTTTAATGCCAGCAACATTTGCTCCAAGTTGTTTCAAAGTTGTCAAATCCGTCCTCGACTTAAGTCTTTTTGGTAAAGTTTTTTTTCTTTCTTCGCTTTAATTTATTTTTTTTCTTCTTATTTTTGACGTTTTTGGCTTGTGGTGGTGGTTATAAAAAGTGAACTTTCGAGTCTTCTGGTGGCAACCCGTTTGATATTTATGGACTGATATTTGCCTGGCTCTGTATTTTAAAAGGCACATTTGTATTCTATCATTTATTCAGCTAGTTTTGTTGTTACTGTTATTAATGGGACTCCTCTTGTGTTGTTTGCTTCTTCTTTTTTTTTTTTTTAAGTTTTATGTTGGCATTTTTTGCCTTTCTCATTTTATTGGCACCACTTTTGGCCAGTCCAAATGCAAATGACATTTTTGCTATTTTGTATTTTTTTTAATTGCTATTTAATTGCAATTAATTCTAAATTGGTTGCACGCACACAAACACAAACTAGCAACACACACACACACACACACACACAC
This sequence comes from Drosophila paracracens, assembly GCA_035044025.1. Lineage (NCBI taxonomy): Eukaryota > Metazoa > Arthropoda > Insecta > Diptera > Drosophilidae > Drosophila > Drosophila paracracens. The sequence goes on along the minus strand of JAWNMN010000192.1, from coordinate 11,186,039 downwards.
AATACTTGTCAAGTTCGTTGCCTAAGTCTTTTGTTTTCGTGCACAGAAAATTTGTTGAGCTGTTTTATTTTTTCTCGCTTTGTTATTTATTATATTTAAGCATATATTGTGTAAATATCATTTTTATTTTTTGAGTATGCGGAAGTCTTATCAGCATCTCAAGCCCCGGCACTCGACAAATTTTCGTTTTATATTTTTTTGTGTCTGTTTTTTTTTTATATCTTAACTTGCTTAGCCAGTTTGCCCAATGTAATTTTTACTTACTTGTTATGAATGTGTTGTATATTTTTGGAAGAATTAACTTAGTTTAAATATCACACACAATTAACTAAATTTGTAATATCACAATTGATGTATATATATATTTAATTTGCCAATTTTTCAGTCTTAAAATTTCTTCAATTTCTTTCAATTTTTTGTTTTATTTTTTTTTTGGCGGGCACAAAACACTCAACTGAATGGGGCAGTTGCTGTTTTGGTTCCTAATTTGTCAGGTTAGCTCGCTGGGTTTTCTTTTGTTGGCTTTTCTTCTGTATCAATGCCAGCGGACTTGTAGCCCGTACAAAGTCTTCTTCTTGACTGTATTTTAACTTTTGTTTTAGCACGCGCTAAAAACAGAACCGATCTAAACGGCGTCAAGAATCAAACTGAAGCAAACGGCGCGCGCCGTTCAATCTAACTGCCCACAGCAACTGCTGCTGCTGCCGATGCTGCTGCCGCTGCTGACGGCGCTGCTGCTGTCGACGTCTCGCTGCCAGCGCTGTTAGTGACGTTGGAATTGACGTGAACACTGTCGGCAGGTTGTTTGCTTCGCTGCGCAAACTTTTTTGCTGCTGCTATTGCGGTTGCTGCTGCTGCTGCTGTTGCTGCCTTTTCTGTTCTCTGGCAACTTTCTTGCCGGATTTTGCATGTCATAATCGATAGGCTGCTGTTGCCGCTGTTGCTGTCTCACTCATTGTGCTATATTTGTACAAACCTTCTCTGAACAATTGCCGGTAAGCGTGGGCAGGATGTATACCACTTCGCCCCCGCTACACCTCCAATCCCCCCCGTTGGTTATCGTTCTATTTGCGGCGCTGTCACACTTTGATGTTCTCGACAACTTTCGTTTTGAATCTCTCAGGCTTTATAAATCTCTATAAATAGACGGACAGCTCGTCTCTGCTCAATTTGGTTGCCCTTTATTAATTATTTTATTTTTTGCTATGTTTGCCCCCAGGCCTCCAACTTATTGGTTGGCAAATTGAGCTGCAACTTTGTCTTAATCGGTTTTTCGAGCTTTGAGCCACGAATCCCAAAAAACATAGCCTAGCAACACCAACAACAACAACACGACTTCAACATACATGTTGAAGGGCACTCAGTGGGGGCGTCTTGTTGTTGCGGTTTTTCTAAATCCGGCTCCTCAAAAAAAAAAGCTATAAGATTAATAAGACATGATTATTTTGGGGCCTTCATAACGTACGCCCTTTTGTTATTAACGGCTAATTGGCACATTTAGCCAAAACTGTGACTAAGCAATCTGATATGTCCATATATCGTAATATCCTGTACATAGATCATTCCAAAAGAACAACTAATCAAAATGAAACATAACTTGATCGGGGCGTTTGCTTAATGATGTACCACAGTGGAACCACTAAGCTCAAATTTTGTAGCTTTTGCTGTTTAAATATTTCCAACTTGTAAATTTATTTGATTAATCAAAGATTCGTTTCCAGCGTCAGTTTATTGCATCATAATTCAATATAGCTTGTGATAATTAAATAAACATGAGATCATTAAGCAATTAATGCACAAAAAATGAGAATTTAGCCAAACGTTTGTCACACTGTGCCAATTAATATAGTAAGTAATATTGTTACAATTTTATTTATTTAGCTACGGTAGCAACAAAACGACAACAACAACAACAAATTTGTCTCAGCACTTTTTTTTTTGGTTTTGCTTCTTTTTTTTTTTTTTTTTTTTGCTGTGTACCAACTTCAAGCATCTTGTTATCACCTTTTAAGTGAGACAAGTGAGTGGTCCCCAGATGCTGTCGCACTGTGTCTCCATATAGTATATATATCTATATATATATATATTTGTTTTTGTGCGTTTTAATCAGCTGAGTTGACAAAGATTTACCTGACACTGCCAGTTACCAGCAGCAACAAGAATCAAAACTGACAACGGACACTTCAGCTAACAGACAAGCCAACATTTGGAATTGAGATGAACTGAGATCGAGTTGAGCTGTGATCCATGGATGCTTTACTCACTGCCATACACTTGAGCAGGGGCAGCAACACTTGCTTAACAGCAAACCATCAAAAGAACAGCAGCAGCAACAACAACAACAACAAAACCAATTCAAAGCAATACGTTAAATCAACAACATTCACCAAACTGTTTAGAGATCGAGTTGTGGCTGGCTGCTCGTTTGTCCAAAAACAAACAATTGTTGTTGCTGCCCGTTCTTGCTGCTGCTGTTATTATTGTTTTTGCATATAATTAAGAATGCAAAAATCAATTTATTGCCCATCGTGTCTATTGACGCGAGTCTGCCGGTAAAACGGGTACGTTTTGTTTGCTATGCCTGGCATTTCATAAACTCATCGTTTCGATTTTGTGGTGACAATGATTTAATCATTTAACGCCATTCGCTGTGCTATCAGCAAAGGGAAAACCCCCACTTTACACACACACACACGTTCAAATTGGCAACCGTGACGGTTGTCACATCATCTCACGTCGTGTTCCCCCAAAAAAAAATACAGCCAATCAACACAAAATTTGCTAGCTCAAAATTTGTATACTCTATAGGGGGGCAATCAATTAGGTTTTGAATGAATTTGCCGTTAATCATTTGAGGGAACATCCTTAGTGTCAACCACAAGAACGCCATCGATAAATTGTTCATTAGTAATCGATAGCCTCGACTTTAAATACCTCACTTTTTGTGTGGGCATTGAATTGAACCCAACATTTTGCATAATCAACTTTAATTTTTAATTCTCTACTAAAATAATTCCATTGTTCTAATTTCTAAATCAACTGTGGCATAGAATAACTAAAAATATAATCTCTATCATCAAAAAAAGAAAAGACATTTAATAAATTGCCGACTTAACTTTTCTGAAATAACCGTAATTATTATATCCCAAATACATATTTTAAAGTTTTCGTTGGTTTATAACTATATATAATTAAGTATTAGCCAGCCGATTATCAATCAAAAACTCCTCAAATACATTATTTAAAATTATGGATGTAGTTATTTTTAATTGTTATCAGACTAGGTAGCAAAAATGGCACTAACAATATTTGATTGACTTCCAAAATCCTCCCTTTAATTGCCCATTTAACTTTTATGCTATTTTATTGCTAATTAGTCGATTCGTAAACACTTAACCGATAGCAGCATATCTACTATGCATAACAAAGAACAGCACTTTATCATCAAATTCTCAGCTAATTGCTGGCTGCATAACAGCATTTGCCGGAGCTAATTTTGGAGATTAACGCTTTAGTGAAAATTTGCCCACGGGGTCTGGATGCTAATATTAAAACACACACACACACACAACAAAACAACAGCCTGCAATCGATGATGCTTGAAATATTCTGCGCGCTTCTGAGCTGAGTCATCTGGTTAAACGGAAATACTACGCTGACATTCTCAATGACGTCAGGTTGCCTTTCATGGGTTTTTCTTAAAACCAACAAAATGTTAATAGAAAAATGAAACATACTATACGTTATTACACTCTGAGGCGTCTTTATGGGAATCGTTAAGCAACTAGTTATAAAGCAATAAACTAATGTAAACTAAATCCTCAATTTGAGTACAGACGTCGACAATGACAAGCAATTGCAAGCAGAGAGTAAAGCCCTATCTTTTTTTCTTTTAGCCAAATGGGTAAATGAACCTTTACGTTTCTATAGTTGGCTTTTTTTATGCCGGAGATCCGTTTTTAGCGAGAATTTACATTGGTTCAAAATTAACTTGTTTTTTTTTATGTTTTGTGTTTTCAATTTGCTTGATATGCCAGATTTTTATCAAAACTTTTTTTTGAGTTCAGCTATCAATCAAAAACAGCTGATCAACGGCGATCGATTATGTTAATTTGTCTCCCAAGTAGGCCACTAAGCTGTCGCACAAACTATGGGAAACCGTTTATGGGGCTTAAATACTGCTACCGGATCTCTCGGAATGAGATATCCAAGCTTATTGGGGCTTACAATGCTCACAAATATTTCAATTGGCTGAAATACAAAACACTTGAGCTTAAGCTTATGCCGCATATTATTTTATAGAACTAGTTTCCAGTTGCCATTCTAATCAGATTGAAGCCATTCAATTGACGATTTGCCTGGCCCAAGTGGCGACGACACCGATCTTCTTCAATATATACATATGTTTACTACGACTTTGGGGAGACATCGTTTTCTGTTTCTGTTTCTTTTTCAGCTTCAGGTTTTTTTTTCCTCAGTCGAGCTTTGGTTTTTGGTCTTTCTGATAATGTGTTATCGACGCAGTCACCTAGCCACTCACTCGCCTCGCTAGTTTCGAAATGATTTTTTTTTCTTTTTTCTGATTTTTTATTTAGTTTTTTTGTTTTTTGGCATTTTTGATTGCTTCCACGCTGCTTTGGAGATCGGGGTTTCGTGCCAGGCACCGTGCCGCTTCTATCAGCATAAATTATACGTCACACATACATATTTAAGAAAAATCAAATTTTATTTTTTGTTGGTGTTATTGTTATTGTTGTTAATTTTTGTTTCGAAATCCGTAGAATTAAGCAAAACAAAGCGCGACAACAACAACAGCTAAGCGTTTGTCGAAAACGTCAGCGTCATTTTCAAATTTCTTTTGCCCCTGCAAATTTGCATAGCTAAAATAAGAAATCAAGCGCGGTTTTTTCTTGTATCATTTACAGCTGAAGAACTGGTGCAGAGACCCTGAATGATCGATTAGCTGACTATCGATTGATGCAGGCCGACAAATATTTGCATAATCGGCAACTGTCAGACATTGTGTCGGCTACCCAAATGCCTGATAGATTTCTTTGCCCATCTCTCTCTCGCTCTCTCTTTCTGTTTGTCTCTCATGCGCGCGCTCTTTGCTGCTGCTCATAAGTGTGCCATGTTTGCCAGTATCGATGTTGTTATTAATTAATTCAAATGCGACACCTTTTCCATGTGCTGCGAACTTTGACAGACGACTAAATAGTTGTGCTTACTTGCTGTTTGTGTTTATCTTTTGTTGCTTGTTGCTTTTGCTGTTGTTGTTGTCGGCAACATTTTTCAATCGCATCATCTTCGTCGTTGCTTTTGCTTTTGACTTCTTTGCTTTCAGCACGCCCATTTGCATGAACCATTGTTTATCTTTAATTTTGATGCCGTGATTCAATGTGTGTGCTCATTGTGCGATAGATGTCGCGCTGTGATTTGTGTAAATTTCCGACTTGTAAGCCCAAATCCCATATCCAAAGCCACAGCACAGCGTTTCGAGTATGGAGAATAGAATTGCCTGTTTGCATAGCCTTGGCAACTCACTGTGAAAGCTTTTTGGCGCACTCACAAAAATTCCCTTTCAAATCCACACGTTGAAAGGCCATTAACCGATATCAGTAGCTGTTTTTTTTTTTGTTTGATTAGTAATTAACACTTGCATCTATCGATGAATGCAGCTATTGACGCGCGTCGAAATGCCATTAACAAATATCGATTAGTAATTACCATATGTGCATCTATCGATTAATGCGCACTGCTGCTGCTGTTGTCAAGCAGCCATATTGGGTTCCTGCTGTTATTCTTGCTAATTGGGTTCGCCCACGCATTGTTGATTGCCTCCATTTACATCCGCGTCGCAATGCTTCAAAAACCCCATTTGCCATCCGCTTCAGTTTCAGTTTTGACACATTTTCCAAAATCCAATACGTCAAAAGTTTGAGCTATGCGTCGGCGACACGACACTGTTGAAGACTCTTTGCCGCTTTTGTTGTTGTTGTTTTTGCTATCGTTGTTGCAAAGTGCGCTTGAGTGCTCAACAGAAGCTTACGCTAGAGGTGAGCGTGTTGGTCGTGGTGGTGGCGTGTAAATGATATTGTAAGGTTTTTTTTATTTTATTCGAATGTACGCTTGTAAATATTTACTTAAATGTGATTGGAATGCTTTTGGTTATTAATGGAATGGCCCAATCACAGTCATATTTACCTATATTTTAGTTATATTGACTGGAATGCGACTGGAATGCTTTTACTTCTTACTGGAATGCCCAAGACACGCTCATCTCTAGCTGCTGATATGACCGACAACTTCTGTTGTTTGCTACTGTTGTTGCTGCTCTTGCGGCACCTTGGCTACCCACACAAACACACACACACAGAGAAGAAGCGCACGCACGAATCTTGTCGTGCAGCTTGTTGGAAGCCAAGCAGCTGACTTCTGTTTTTTTTTCTTCTGTCTTGAACGCAAACGTCCTTGAGGCGCATTTGCTTTGTGTGATTTTAATTAAAGAGCCGCCAAAAGCTGCATTGTGTTTTTTTTGTTTGTTTTTTGTTTATTGCTTTTGCTTTCCACATGCGAGACTGCTGCTGCGGTGACTCTGTGGCAAGTGGGTCGCTGCTCGTTATTGCCGTTTGCTAATTGATTGCAATGTTCTCAGCTCCGCGAACTGAGTGTCTAATAACTTGGGCATTAATTATGCTGCTGCTGCCACCGTTGCTTATTCTCACACATGTAAAAATCGCGTTATTAATTTTAATTTGTTTAGTTTTTGGTATAAGATAATAGAATAAAGGTGCTAATATATGTTCCTCTGCATGGCCAGTCCATCATTGTAATTGCATTGAACTTGAAATTGGCAAACTTCAACTTCAAGTTGCATTTGTTGTTGATCTACTCCTTCATAGTGATTCTTGTGCCTGCAGCAACCTGTCGAGCAACATTCCAAGCCCTCCTTTGCTGCCTTGCAACCGGATCTGTATTCGATATCATTAAAAACAACCGCTGTGCGTCCTTGAACTCTCTCTCCCTCTCTCTCTTTCTGTATCTTGTCTAAATTCCCGTTGATTGCAGAAAACAACTGGCAACAGGGAGTCCTTGAGCAAGGCAATCTGGTGAAGGGCAGCTCCAGATTGTCAGATTGCAGCTGCCTGATACGAAGACATGCCTCTTGGCCAACAAACTGCTGTATGTGCTTTATTTATAGATCGTTTCTGTATTGTTGTTATTAGCTGCTGCTCCAAGGTTGTCCAAAGCATTGGGCATCAACATCATCAACATCGTCAGCATTATTGTTGCCGTCGATTGTTTACTTTGTTACGTGTGGCCACTAGAACGTCTCGAGATGGAGAGATACCCCTCAGCCTTCTTCTCCTACCCCCCGGGATCATTAATCACAAAATCACATTACAACCGGAGACGGTGTTGACTCCGTTACGTGCCTATAATTGTGTTTGCAATTGAAGTTGCTGCTGCTGCTGCTGCAGAGCGATCATCCATCAGCATTATTATTATTATTGTTATTACCATTAACTGGTTATCAACTTCTCTGATCCATTCTAATAATTGCAGCTGAAGATACCCTTCAATGTTTCGTTCGCTTTGCGTGCTCGCGACATTGTGGTCAGCATTGGCAAGAAGACATTGAAGGTGGGCCTCAAAGGTCAAGAGCCTATCATCGATGGTGAGCTTTATGCCGAGGTCAAGCAGGAGGAATCCGTTTGGGTGCTTCAAGATAGCAAAACGGTGCTCATCACCTTGGAGAAAATCAATCGCATGAACTGGTGGAGTCGTTTGGTGACCACCGATCCGGAAATATCCACACGTAAAATCAATCCAGAGCCATCAAAGCTATCCGATTTGGATGGCGAAACGCGTGGCATGGTCGAGAAAATGATGTACGATCAGCGCCAGAAGGAGATGGGTCTGCCCACCAGCGAAGATCGCAAGAAGCAAGATATACTCGAGAAGTAAGTGCATCTCCACATTTATAATACATATCTTATATCTATCTCTCGTTTCTTGCAGATTCAAGCTGCAGCATCCCGAAATGGACTTCACCAAATGCAAATTTAATTAGGAAACGCATTTGCAGCACATTCATATTCTATAAGTTTTCGTTTAACTTCAGTATCTAACACACATTTCGAAATGTATCTCTTGCATTTGTACAACAATTACCGAATAAATTACGTACCACAAATTTGTTAACAATTAAAAAAAACAATCAAAGATTGGGATTTACATATGCTAATCGTAATTGCTGGGTGAGGGGATTAGTGAAAGCGACCACGTTTCCATGACAGATCACAGGTCGCCGCTTTAAATCTCTCGCATGCGAAGGAAATAAATTTAAAATACAAACTCGGTTTTGGGTTTCAGTTATCGCTTGATATGGGTGCCACAAAGAGAGACACGATCTTAACATCGCGATTAAAGTAATTTTTCATTTTTATTGCTGCTTAAATGCAATTAATTTCGTGCTAATTTGTTTACCCACCACAAAGTTCTCTTAGACAATTTTGTTGCGACTTTTGTTCGTGGCCATGGATCTTTTGCAAAATGGCATCACAAATTCAGAGCAGAGCTAATAAAGTTCTCAGGCTTTTATGTGGAATTTGTACGAACAAGATTTGGAGCAAGATAGATGGATAGATAGATATATAGTTTGATAGTTGTACGAGAGAGTCGAGCAAGATCGATAGCTTGATAGTTGTTGAGGACTTTATCCCACCATTCCAGATCTGCTGCTGCTGTCGACGGCATATTGAGTAGTTCTCTGGGTCATTGCCTCGCTGTTTATTCGCGTTGAACCCGTTTTCGGTCTGGTTGTGCATAAATTACGAACTGCTCTTTGTGTGTTCTGTGTTTTTTTATAGCTGTAAAGTGCTAAGCAATTTTTTTGTTAACCGCCTTTTTTTATTTTTGTTTCGCTATCAACCACAAATTAAGCGATTCAAGCCATTAGTTGCAGTTGCTAAAAATCTGACACGCGCCAGCAAAATCTAAGGCCTCAGGGCAGAGATGAACCAGTGTGCGATGTATCGCTTATAATTAAATATATCCATTAATTATGAATTTTGAAAAAGCCGGAAAATACTTTTTATCAACTTTAATTTCTGAGAACTATAAAAAAGTTTAAGCAAAAAATGCAGTCGTGATTTGTGTGAAACACATTTTACAGAATGGAAAGATTAGTCTATAAAGATATATACTTAAACATAAACAGTAGGTTTACTTTGAGACTGGCGCTTGACCAACCAATTTGTCTCTCGGAGCGTGGCCAAGGCTAATTAAACTATTTAGTAAACTGTTTCCGATTTTTCCCAGTTTTGTTCCGCTACGATGTTCATCTCTAGATCGCAACCCACAACGAAAATAGATGGACGCCCAGCTACATTGTATTTTATGTTGTACATACGCAAGTCGTTGTTTAATAGCTCATTAATTAAGTAAATTGTTTTAAAATTCAAAACAGTGTTCAACAAACCGCAAATAAAAGAGAAAAAAAATTGCTCGCTAATTGATAAATTGGTTCTAACTGCGCGATCGAATCAAAAGACTCGTGGATTAAGTGGGAAACATTGGGAGAGCCAAAAAAAAAAAGTGCAAATAACTTTCCATTAATAAATTAGTAATTCTATTAATTATATGCAGACAAATTTGGCACAGCGGGTGTCGTTCGGTTAACAAAAAGAAAAATGTAACAAATTATTAATTGTTGATCGAGAAGTTCCTAAACAAGCAAGTTTTGGGAACTGGGCTTCAACCGGATTTGATGTGCTTTAGAATTGCTTTGTTTTCGTTTCGTTGGGGTTTGTTTGTGGTGCTCCACAAACTCGAAAGTACAAGATGCGCTCCGTTTTACTTTTTGGTTTTTTTTTTTGGGGATTTTGGCAATTAGAAGAGAAGCTTCAAGAACCGGTTAGTGATATCGATACCCAAAGAAAGCTATTGAAATGCAATTGAAATGAGTAAAAAATCTTTGTTATAAATGATTCGTAACTGATTGACAGCAGGTAAGGCCTACCATTGTGATGGATGATAAGTAATAAAATGTGTGCCGTTAGTTGACCTTCAATGCGTTGATCTACCGAAAAATGGCACGTCGAGCATGAGAATCGAGCTCAACAATCGGTTCAACTGTTTCAAATGACGCACGTGATGAATTGTGTCTGGGCAGGCAAACCCAATCAAATAAAAACTTCTTACCCGCTCCGTATGCCATAAATAACGAATCCGGGTGCCGGCTGAATGACTGTCGTTCTGTCTTTTGAGTGGCTGTCTACAACTCCCCCGCATTAACCCCCACCAAACCCCCCAGCAAAGTGTTGCCATGTTCTTCTGCTAATAATATTTATTTGTTCAATTTTGGCTATTTCGAGTCACATCATCGAAAGATACATGTTCATGCGTGTGTGTGTGTGTATCTGTGGGGCGTACTCGCCGCTGGTCGCGTGGGTTATTTCACAGTTTGTCAGAGTCTGAGTTGCCGTTTCGAGTCCAGTGTCTGGGCTGTCGGTAATTACTTCTCATTTGTTATTTTTAGCATTAAATCTTGTTAATGCCGTCGCGCGTAGCCACTGCGGCCCATTAACTATAACAGTCGACCGCCAGACTGGGATGTTTATTTTTATGCTCTCGTCATGCTGACAACAGCCGCCGGGCACAACCCGCACCATCCTCACCCCACTTACATCACCAGCGCCAAGTCCAAACAAAAGACTTAGGCAACAAACTTTGTTTAGAAATATAATTTTCTTTTATGTTGTCAGCAGCCACCAGTAAATTGGCCTGCGTGTAAAACGGAAACTCGAGCTGACATTTTGAAGGTCAACATTGGCGCATTGGCTGGAAAAGTGACCCAAGCGCACCGTACAATTAACTCAATTTACAAGCCCCTCCCCCCAATAGGAAAAAAAAACACCATGTTAGCCCCACTGCACTAAATGTCTGAATCACTTGAAAACTTGGGCGTGTATTTTTTATGTCTGCAGCTGCGATGGTATTGAGATGTTGGCAGTGAAGGTATGTATGTAGGTGTAGCCTGAGCCACACAACGAGAAAAATCTCACAATTCCAAAATGTAATGGCTTACACAGAATAAAGTAGATTTATTGCTTGGTGACCTCTTTTCTTATAATATAAATATGTTTTTCGCTGGCTCCAGGTCAAGTTTTATTTGTTATTTTATTTTTTATATATACTTCGATATATTTCCAATCCCGTTGAGACCTTGACCTGGAGCCAGCTAAAAATGCATATCTAAAGTTGATTTATTTTGATTTATTTATTATTGATTTTGATTTTTCAAGAACTTAATTAATCAATTTAAGTAATTAAATATTTGTGTGATTTTTGAAGCGAGTCCGAATTTACTCTCAAAAGGAAATTTGTTCTGAATGAAAGTTGGCGTCAATAAAAAATGGTTAATCTTCAAAAAATTCCTTTTTTATTTCATTTTATATATTACATTTTTTATTGCGCATTTTTTCGTGCTGTGTAGTGTGGACCAGCCCATGTAGAATTATTCAGACAAAAAAATGCCGTTGGAGGCTCGCGAGCTGTGTCTGCGTTGAGAGTCTGCTGGCTGTTGGTTGTCTGTTGCCGAGTGTCGCCCTGCTGCCTCTGTTGGTGGGCTTGTCACGGCGCCAATGAACTGTTGAGCTGTCTCAGCTACCGTTGATTGTCACCGTTTTGGCATGCAAATGTTGCCAGCCAGTAGTCCATGTCACAGATGCGCTCGAGATTAAAGACAGTTTTGTGTGTTTGTCGCTTTTGTCGCTCACAATTCATCACATCAGACAAATGTTCTACTCATTGATTTGTATGCCAATGCACAGATCCGGCTCCGGCTCGGTCTTTGGCACCAGCTCTAGCTGAGTTCCCGGACCTACTCAAGCAGTCGACCACATATGCATTTCTATATATATTTGTTGTAGACGCCAATCTCTGGCGAATTCCATTCACTTTGTTTGGCTTGATTGCCTACAGGAACTTTTGCAATTAGTTTCGGTTATCGCCCGCTGCATTTGCATTGCTAATGTGCTATAAGTGAAGGCAAATCTCAGCCTAAAAGCGCGAATTGCCAGCATATATGAAAGCTTAAAAGTCTAAGCACAAACTGTTATACAAACAAGCAGGATGCAAATCAACTAGGCAGTGTTTTTTGGGTGTTTAAAAATCAGTAACAGAAACAGTATAACAGTTATGATAGCTGTTATACGTTTCTTAAGATAAACATTAGTTTTTAGCTGTTATACAACTTATTGCGAATAGTTTTGCATGTGGCACTAATTCCAACTCACTGCCTCTTGCAACCTGGCCTACAATTCCTATTAAGCAGCTGCCCCACAGTTTGTGGGCTACTGTGAGATTTATTAATAGATTAGCCATTTTTGACGTGGCTTTTGTTTGCTGATATTTTATCTGAACTATGACTAAGCCGATGGTATTTTGAGTGCTGGCCAAATGGTTATTGTTATGCCTATATTATATAGCCAAAGACAAATGTCTTGTTATTTAGAGAGTTCGTGGGTGGTAGCGTCGATAAATATATATACTGAAGTGTAGATAAATCGCACATTATTAATGAAACAATGAAACAAAAATATCATTTGCAAATTGGTTTTGCTGTTCATTTCGGATTGTTTTTGTTTCTCGCTAATCGTTTGGGAATGTTGTGAAAGGCACTGAAACGATGAGAATGATGCTGATGATGCATCCAATTCGATTTGGTTGGAATATAAATGCTAATGAAGAAGCGATTACTAATGCTTCCCAGCATAATTCAACAGAACTCACATTCGTATCGAATTCAATGAATAATCGGGGGGAATAATTACAGTTATTTGCGGAAGAAATGTTGATTAAACTATTAAATATTATGCAACAATCTTGAGTATTTCTCAAGGGGAAGTCATATGAAATATGAAATTTACATAACATGACTATATTGAGAGATGATTAGAAATTTGAAAAGAGTTAGGTTCAAAATTATCCATGAGTAACAATGTCGAACCAGCATTTTGTGATTTTTTGTGGAACCTGTTTAATTAATAGTGGGTTTATACTCGTAAATTATCACAGAGATCGCTCCTTATGACTCCGATTGTATTATACATTACATTCTACATACAGTTCTAACCGCGTTTGCTTACCTTTGTTAATACCACCCAATTAGACACTTGATGGCATTACTTAACACATTCATTGCCTTAGAGTAATGGCTACCACTCCCAGTGTAATTAATCAACAAACTCAATTTGCTTTCATAAGCAATGTTATCTTATGCCAGTTAAATGCATAAGTGATCCAAGCACTTGAGTTTAATGAGAAATTCACTTCAACCTAACCCGGGAAATGAACCCAAGGCACAGCTGAGGTAACAACTGGCCACACACAGTTCAGGGACCCAACTCGAAGAGATGTCGCCTAATGCGTGTGCTAACTCAGCGTGTAAATACTGTGGCTGTTCCAGCGGGCAATCTTTTTAGCTATAATGGGAGAGTAAGTTTACTTTGTGAGGCTGATTGGCTGGGAGATGAAGGCTATATAAAAAGTTTGTACTGTGATAAACTGATTTAGTTTGGCCAAAGTTCATGTTCAAAGTCGACCCTGGAATACCACAGTCAAAGTTTGAAATTTTCCACTTAAAAACTGAACTGAATTCAATTATTTCAATAGTTTCAGTTGCCGATCACCGTTTTCCATATTTACTATTTTTTTTTATATCAATTGATTTATTTTGAGTGTATAAGGCAAATCGGTTTGGCAGCATAAGTTTTTCCTTAGCTGTCTGTTTGCTTTACAGCAACAATTTTCTATTTGCTTTGACACCTTTTCTGGCTGTCAGTCCATCAGCCTGTCTGTCAGTTTGCCTCGCTCTCTGTTGCGCTATCACGACATTTGCATAGCAAATATACGTGTGGAAAAGAGCACAACTAAGCGTATGCAAAAAACGCTGGCAGAACAGCTGAGAGCAGCTGGCAGAGATAGCGACAGCAGCGGGCAGAGACATCTGCGACAGCAGCGGGCAGAGACTGCTGCGACAGCGACTGGCGTCTCCCTCGCCGGCGCTTAGCGTGTTCATGTAAATTTGACCTTGACACAATTTCGTTTCATAACAGAAAAGCAAACAAATGAGGCGGGGGCGACCCCAACCAAATAAAGGGGGCGAGGGGAGCTGAGCGGGAAGGCGACATTAACATGTGTGACGACGACGACGACGACGGCAGCTAAAGAGAGCGAACGAGCGAGAGAGCCAGCCAGGGAGCTCGAGAGAGACTCGTGTAATAACTCATTCCGACTCAAGTGCGGGGCCAAACTAAAAAGCGCAGTCGGCGTCGACGTCTCGCTGCTGACGCTCTGGCAGCGCAACAATTGAGCAAGCAGCGAATCCAAGAATCTGATGCTCTGAACTTTAGCTATGTGCAAACATAAGAATTCAAATGCAAATATGTACACAACTAAATTGCATAACTGGACAAATATAAATAGAATCAAAAATGCTAATAAAAAAAAAAGTTGGCTAAAATTAATAAAATGCAAATATTGAATCGCAAATGGGAACTATATGGAATGCACAATATGATCCATGTTGATCAAAGTTGCTGTGCCGACATTTTTGACTCATACAGAATGCCAGACACGATCACCAATCGAGCCAAGCTGGCTGGCAAATCCATCCATCCATCCAGACAATGGGAACCCTAATTAATTTTCATTTCATTTGTTTTCATTAAATTCCTATTATTAATTGGTTAACACATTGAAAATACGGATGGCATGCGATTGTTTTTATTGGAGGCACGTGGAAAGATTTCATAAATATGCATAGAATAATTCCATTTTAGAGCTCTCTCTCTCTCTCTCTCTTACCATGGTTTTTTCATTAATTAAAAAAAAATAAAGCGCACTAAAATCGACAATTTATTTGCATATTCATTTAATGACATATAAAGCTGGTTTATGGCTAATTAAATGGCTTAAAAGTGTTAGAATGTGACCAGAATTAGGCTCCAGATGCCAAAACTCTTACAAAAATATGTTGTCATTCAGATTAAAACGAAACTGGATAGATCAAATTGCAATGAACCCTTCAAGGATTATGCAAAATCATTAGAATAAATTGAAAATATCTTCCATTAGAATTTGAGCTTGCCACAAGAAAACTCTCAGTCAAACTTTAATCTAATAGATCTTCTCCTTAGATTACTCCTTTCCTGTTCACCACCACTCCAGTTAATAATATAATTAAAGACTTCCCCTTCAATCAAAAGACTTAAGACACAAACTTGCCCAAATTTGCCTTGCCCAAAATGAGAAAAAAAAAACGATAATAAAATATTTAATTGGATTTTGAAAGTGAAAAGCGACAGATTCGTATTCCGATGTCAGATCTCAGTATCAACTGCACAAAAAAGGAGCCAGCCAGACTCTTGAAAATGTTTATTTGTGTATCTCTTACAGTTTACTTTTTGTTTCTGTTTCACATCTTAAATTGGATTCTCCGTTGGCTGCCGCATTCTGATTTTGAGCCGCATTTGTCAATGCTGCTTCCCCATTCGCGTTTCTCATGTGCCTCATTTCCACTCGGGACCAAAAAAGTTATTGACCCAGTGGGCGTTATAAGTGTGTACGTGTGTGTGTGTGTGTGTGTCTTGTCGTCGTTGTTGTTCAGTTAGTCAATTGTGAACGTCTGCTTCTGATTGGCAAAGTGAAGGCGAATTCAGACTCAGATTCAGACTGTCTGGGAATGCGATCAAACTTGGAAGACACGTGTAAAATTCTGTGTGATTTTTATTTTTAAATACTTTTTGTTTTTTGGCTTTCCCAATTGATAAAAATGTCAAAGCAAATTGAGGAACTGGACAATTCATAATTATTATGTGTTTAAAATCAGACAGCAAACAACAACTACAAAATACGAAACGCCAAATAATAAGAAGAAAAAAAATTGCCTATTCGAAATTGCCCAACATTTAACATTTACTTTGGCCGCATAATTTTTTTGTTGTTATTTATTTTTGGCCTGTGAATTGTGCACAAGGTTATCAAACAACAACAACAACAACAGCAGAATTAAATTGAATGCAATTAAAGTTTGCATTGAAAGCCAAAAGCCTTAAACACTTTTGGGTTGCCTTTTGTTTAGCAATTTTAATAACCGAATGCAATTTTGTGAACCAAAGTAATTTTTTTCACTTTAAGGCAAATTCGATTTTTGGGCGCGTTTTAATTTACTGAAAAGACACGTTGTCCAAGCAAAGCTAAGAACATTTATTCATTTATGCACCTGTTCTCAAGTGTTTAATAAGATAATTGCATCATAAAAATGGTTTATGCACGATTATAGTTTGATTGAAGTAGCTTTTAAACATGCTTACATTGAAAGGAACCTATTCATAGTTTTGATATTTATTTCAATGAATTGAAAAATAGCATGTGAAAATAGAAGAAAAGCAGCTGCAAAGCCACAAAAAAGGGAAACTTATGCAAATGATTTATTTTATTTAACTTAACTGCAAATATAATATTTAAATTAGAAAATTAGTTAACAGTTTTGGGCAAATCGGTTTTTAAAGTGTAAAGAAAATGAATTTAAAAAATCATTAATTATATTACTTCATTGGGCATGTACTGCATTTTATGCCGCTGCCAATCAGCAAAGCTAAAACGGCAAGTGAAGAAGTGGCAAGCGCAACAGCAAAGATGTTGTTTACGATGATGTTAATGATGATGTGCAGACATGAGCAAAACAAACCAAATTGTGAACACGTTTAATGAGCCGAGGGAGGGGAGATGGGCGGGGGGTGTAGCAGGGCGCAACTACAACATCATGTTCAATAACTTGTCACACACTTTTTAATGTCAGCTGTTGCTTGTTGTGTATTGTTGTTGTTATTGTTACTTAGCCTAGTTAAGTTGTCCAACAAAAAAAAACCAAAACAAACTTTTTTTTTGCTACATTGTTTTGGAATATTCGTGAAATTTTTGTTTACCTGTTTTGCAGGCGCATCCATCGTTGAGAAATATGTGTAGGATATATGTATAGATGTGGGGAGAGATATGGTTAGTTAGGTAGAGTCACTTATTGAACACTTTGCGCGTTTTATGTTTTGTTTTTCAACTTTTTTTTTAGTGGGTGTGTGTTTATTTTTGAGTTGTGTTTTATTGTTAACTTTGGTTTTGGGTTTTTTCGTTGTTGTTTTGATTGTTGATTGTTTGTAATCTTTAGTTGTAATTTGGATTTGAAGGGCATACACGAATAGCCACTTTTGCTGTTGTTGTTGTGGTTGTTTTTGTCATTTATGTGTGTCACTTGTCGTTACTTTTTATTTGTCGTTCGATTTTTCGTATATTTTGAGGTTTGTTTCCTTTTTTTTTGCAATAAATTGTTGACTGTTTATCGGTCTTTGCGAAACTTGCACCAGCGTCGAAAAAACAACTTTGACTTGACTTGCAACTTGTTCTTGTTACCGTTATTATTAGCTTAGCTGTTGCTGTTTGTATTATTGTTGTTGTTGTCATTCGATGCACTTCAACTTTTAGGCAAGACTTGGACAAATTTTCGCATTCCCAGCCGGATAAATAAACTTGTTGGGATTTTTCGAAAAATTTGCTAGTGCGTTTGCGTTCGAGACTGCCAACCGTTGCTGATAACTGAAACTGACTGACTGACTGGCTGACTGACTGACTGAATGCTGGCTGCTGCTATGGGTGCTGCTGCTTCGCGTGCACACTCCGTTGCGGCTGTGCTGAGACTAACTGAGACGCCGACGGCCCGACGTCTCAAGTATTAAAAAGCATTAAACATTACCGTGCATTGTGGTTGTGTTTGTTGTATTGTGTGTATGTGTGTGTGAGTGTGTGTGTGTGTGTTTGCTGCCACTAGCGTAGACCCAGACGCAGAGCCAGAGTCCCACACACATAACCAACTGAACAGATCTGAACTTTGCGTTAATGCCAAAAAGCAAACAACAAACGTAGCAAATTGTTCAATACCTTTTTTATTGTGTTTTTTTTTTTTTTGAAGTGGTGGAAAAGGAAGTGGCTATGGCAGTGGGTGGGTGGTTGGTTGGTTGCTGCTGCAACACTCAACGCTCAGCAGCAGCCGGCGCATTGCTAGTGGGTGGTGTTGGAGCCCAGCTACAATCACAACAGCCGCAATTGCAGCTGATTTTACAGTCTTCAGTCTGCAGAACAATAGCGGCTCGCAAGGTCATCTTGGGTTGGTTTCCGTTTTGGGTTTTTTTTACGAATGCTCGGCTCTATTTGATTTATGCGCCACAATTGTGTAATGCATTTTTAATTGTCTGAGCAGCTAGCCCCAAGGGGCAGCAGCTTTAGAGATGAGCAATTTTTTGTTCCATTGTGAAATTTTTCAGCTGTCGCTGAGCACGTATGCAGCGCAGAGGCGTGAAAAGTGAGAGGGAGAGAGCGGAGAGTAGAGCAAAGGCGACCTTGACACATTTCCCAGAACGGGGCGTATTCAGTTTCAGTAATGTCAACGACCCAGTTGAAAGCAGTTGCTATGCAAATGCAATTGCAAACAAAAGACTCAAGCAACGAACTTGACTGC
Organism: Drosophila paracracens; assembly: GCA_035044025.1. NCBI lineage: Eukaryota > Metazoa > Arthropoda > Insecta > Diptera > Drosophilidae > Drosophila > Drosophila paracracens. The sequence continues at coordinate 11,167,462 of JAWNMN010000192.1, read as the reverse complement.
TGCCGTTGCTAAAAAGACTCAAATTTTTTAATCCGAATAAAGATACAAAACACAACAACAGTAATAAGTGAGGTATGAAAAAGATATAAGAGATAAACATTTGAATGAGACCATCCTACTTTAATTTTTTATTTGAGCATTTAATTGGCAAGATGCTGAGATAGATAAAAAAATAGAAATGCAAAAACAGAATACATAAAATATGTCAAAATATGTTAAGGACCAACATGTAATATGTAATAGACTGGAAAACGACAAATGATGCCCAAAATGAGTTAAATTTTGCGGTATACACCAAGCAATAGGTTCAACATGCTCTCATTTGGCTAACCCAATTTGAGTTAACTCAACTCTTATTTCGCATATTTGGCAAATACAAACAATACATTAAAACGAGGCAATCGACATCAATATCTCATGGCGGCAATTTCATAATATTAACTGAGAAGCTACAATCCGATAATGCTGCATGGTAAAACCCAGTCAGCTGCCTGCTCTGTTCTCCCCATCCCGCCAATCCCGTCTCTCCGCGCATTCGTTTTGTCATCTTAACCAAAAATAAAAAATTTTTTGTTTATCATTCGAACTGTTCGTTTGTTATTTGTTGCTGATGGTCAGTTTTGTTTTGTTTGCCAATGACACAGCGCATTTTCCAGGGCAAACCTGTCGTTCCGCCCACTTTTGTTCGCCCACTTTTGCGATTTATCTTAATTAAATATTTAGTTGATGCCAGACTCTAAAATATTTAAACGGCTAAGTTCACGTTCACTTGCAAATTGTTGCTAATTTTTTCGAGAGACTTTAAAATATTTGTTAAAATATTTGCGGCACTAAGTGGAGCATCAGCAGCCGCAGCCGACAACGGCCATCAAAATTTGCCAAGTGGCCAATGCCAGACAACAACGCAATCCATGACATGAGCTACCCGAAGTGCCAGAACCCCCCCCCCCCTCCCCCTACCCCCCTCGAGAACCTTGAGGCTAACTGCATGTGAATGCAAATTACAAAAAAAATAAATAAAATAATGTTATTTTTCCTTTGGAGCGGCGCATTAATGTCACTCAGGTTGGGTTTCAAGCCGAGCACAGCGCTGGACATGATTACCATTCCCTGGCTCTTGTGAGGCGTTCAAGACGCTTTTCATAAATGCCAGTGGCCTTGTTGGCGGCTTAGTGGGTTGAGCCACTAACCAGCTGTGGTTTGCCGTCCGAGACGATGATGGCGCTTGTGCTAGTGCTGGTGTTGGTAGCTTTAATTACAGTTATTCTGGTTAACGGTGTCGCGCCTGTGACTGACATTTGCATAGATCAACAAAAGCGACCAAGTTCGTTGCCTAAGTCTTTTGATTGACTAATGAGCACACCAGGGTGAACAACTGTTATACATACTTGTGTACATACAATCAACTGTGATAATGTATATCTGGTAAAGCTAAGACTGTTATACACATAAGAGTCTTACTTGCCTTAAGCATATTTGCAAATGTCTGCTTGGTACAGTTATAAAGGTAAGTGTTGTACTTAAAGGTAGCAAGACTGTTATACACATAAGTGTTATATTTCGACTTGTCATACTTGGCTCAAGCATACTCGTAATCATAGCTTAACGACATATATTTGAAAATTGCTCGCAATTATTAAGTTCTCATTTGGTTTATCCTTCAAGCAGTTCATTACCTCGCTCCCCCCAAAAATCCCAACAAATTCAGCTTTCCTTAGCCCGCAAGCAATTTGTGTTTTTGTCACTGTTGAAGGGCAGCCAATTAAAATGTTGAAAAAAATACAAATACAAATTCTACGTAAATGCTAACCACAGTTGAAGGTTTTGCGAGCCGAACAATTTGATGCATATCAATATAAATAATTTGGCAACATAATTGTTGCTGTTGTTATTTGTGACCAGCTGGCGTTTTGCTACCGAACATACATATGAAGCATGCCACAAATACGCTCCTTCCTTCTTCATCGTTACCTTCTAGACACAGCTGCATGTCATGTTGTTCATTTTCATGCATGCCTAGCCAATTTATTTATTATTTATTAATATATTATTTATTAGTTAAGCGAGCGTCGCTAATCGATTTTCCATTTGCAATAAATTCGCACGTTCAATAACCGATAAGCAATGCGACATTGATATTGTTATATGCCACAAGCAACCCCCCCTTTGCCACAAGCAACCCCTCTCTGCCATCATCCCACCTCCCTCCCCCTCCCCCCTATTGGCGCGCTTAATCTTTGCTAATTTCACGATGCTTAATTAACGCTTCAAGCATTTATTCGATATTGCTTTTTTTCGCCTTTTTGGCCATGTTACAATTTGCGGCATTTGAATAAAAAAATAAAAAAAAATGCTGCTGTTAAACACCTTAAGCATTTGTTAATAATTTGCAAATTGTTGTTCCTGCTCTGTTGTTGCAGAGCCAAGCTAATGCTCAATTTTATTAAGCATTCAAAAAAAAAGTGCTTCACTGCCCGCTTAATGGTGTTCTTCATTTACGTATACTTAATATTGCCAGCGACCTTCGCGGTTTGTTGTTGTTGGTGTGAAGAAGGAGAGAGGAAGGGGAGGTGTTGCGACCAGGGTGCAGGCGCAAGTCTCACTCGGCTGGACACGCACCTAAATGCGGAACTGGAAGCGTCGACGAGTCGTCGCTGCCCTCGATGAGCTGATGTCTTTGTCTTTGCCGGTCTGGGCGTATTGTTGATTAATTACAATATTCAGTTAGTTAGTTAATGGCGCCTAATGTAATCCACTTCCACTTCTAAGTTACCAGTTTCCGCTTCCTCGTTTCAATTAGACTTCAATTGTGCAACGAAGCATTCGAAAGCTGTCATCATTAAAATTCATAAAAAAAACAAAAACATCTGAATTGAGTATTACAAATACAAACAACATTCAAATTGATTCCCACGCCGATTGTGATTTCGAGTATTTGAGCATTCATTTAATTATTGAGGGCTTGCGCTTATCCAATCCAATAAATCCAAATCCCACTTGACGTTGATAGCCAGCCGCATCTAAATCATCTTTCGCCTCAGTTTATAAATAAACATCAGACAGTTTCAAGTTTGTAATTGCTTTACTCGGTTCTATTGTAAACCAATACAGTTCTAAATCATTGCCATTTGTGGAACATCTGTTGTTAGGCAATCAGCCAGGCCAGGCCAGTCAATCAGTCGGAGTCGGAGAGACAGTCCGTCAGAGTCAGACAGTCAGTCAGTCAATCAGACATTAAACACACAGATTGACAATCTTATGCAGCAGCAAAGGAAAAGGGCCACTGCAATGGTTAGTTGTGATCTCATGTGATGTGATTGCGATTCAACTACTGCAAATCATTAGAATTACGTGCAGGCCACGGCCACATGAGCCCCCCCTTAACTTACCCCTTCATCATCATCCTCATCACCTATTCGAAAATGCTACAAAATTAGTTGGGTACATGTATTAATTATTCAGTCTCAGAAAGAGACACTGTCAGGGAGTCTCTACCATTGCAGTATACAACAGGTGTTGCGGATTTAACTCTGATTTCAAATGCTGCTGTTGCTAGTTGAGCTAATTTACACTGTGCTGCAAGAAATGGTGCTTAGGGCCAAGAGAAAGTGCAGTCAGAGGAGTGGACAGAATGCAAGTTGGTTTTTTAATTGATCTCTTTTCATAAGAATGGTGGCTACATTTCAAAAATGTATCTGTAATTATGAGAATATATAGAATATATATTAAAGGGAAAAGTCTAAAAATCAAGATACTTATATATAACGAGGGTATATAGACGCCATACACAATCTAGTTTCTTACATCAAGTATATCCCCGATCTGATAAGTTTTGTAGAGCAAGTCTCGTATTGCAAATATTTCTACAGTTATTTTATATTGGATTATCTGGAGAATAAATCAAAAATGTGAAGTTTGTCCCCTTCATATGTCTGTTTGCAAGTCTTGTTGTTTAGTGTAGATGCAGTGTAATTTGTAACTAATTCGAAATTCAAATATGTGTCATTTGGACAACGCAACAATTTTGTTGTTTTTATTGGTTTTGTTGTTGCATCTGTTGAGTTATGAATGCAAATGTGCAATGTGCAACTTAGCTGACAGTTGGCCGTATCTATCGATGTAGTGCATCAGCAACAGATGTGCCCCCATCGACAAAAGCAACTACAACAACAACAACAACAACAGCAACACCAGCGACACAGCAAATTAGACACGATTATAGCCAAACACGATTCGAGTCACAAAACTAAATGCAGATCTATGCCGAGCATTACGAGTATAAATGTTTAGAATGTAATATACATATGTATATATATATATATGTATATAGATATAGACATATATATATATATCTCATATAAGCGATCGCAGATGACGGCGCAAACTTTGAATTCATTAGCGAGAGGGGAGCTGATTGCCATTTGAATGATTTGCATCGGTTACCCTTTTTGTGCTAATTGGCGTTAGAAGTGGGAGAGGGGCAATGGTTGCAAAGGGGGGAGGCGTTTGGCTGGCTTGTCTAGGGCACAGCTGTGCACATTTCAATTGTAGATTTATATTTATTGAGCTGTGAAACAGCTGGCAGCGTTTATCACACACTCTCCCCTCAACAGCTGTCCACCCAGCACCCCCTTGCAACTGCCCCCAGGCCCTGTCAAGTTGAACACACAAATTATATATCAATCATTCCACATAAAATCGAGAATTTAACTATGCAACTTTGCTTTGGCTGCGACTCAACCTTGAGCTCCAATCGAGTTGTGTAATGAAATTTCAATTGCAAGTGCATACAGCTACCGGACAGGCAACCATACAACTCCCCCCCTTACCCTCCCTCTGCCCCACCACACACTCGCACAATCCCTTTCCGCTTCAATATGCATCTAATTATGTGATGACTCAATAAAATGCAAATTCGCACAAAAATATTTTAAGATATTTTGCGAGAATTGTTTTGTTGTGAAATTCTTGTGCGCATTCTTTGGAAATCTCGCATTTCAAACTGGCGCAACTGGCGCCAGCGAATTAAACAAATACACAACAAAAAAAAACCACTCAGCCAAAAATTAATTCATCACATCTTATTTAAATATACACTCAACGCAGAGTCTCTTAAGTTTATCATGCGGTTTGATTAAAAATAACTTGTTGGCCATTTTTTATACTTGATAAGAACTTATTCAAGCGCTAAAGGTTTTTGGATGCTTGTAAAACTAGATACTTCAAGTGTATAAAAAATTCGACAAAACTATAAATTCATTTTATTATGTATGTTTTTTAGTATTTGTTGTTAGAGTGGAGCGTGACGTAGTTGTTATTGTTATTGTTGGTCAATGAACGCGTTTGCTTATAACTTCATTTCTAGTTTCGGTATTTCTATCTTAGATATCGTATGCCTGATATTCTTCAAAGTCATCAAATTGTATAATTAAATTGTGAATATTTGATAATTATATATAAATACGCATAAATTGCTACTAATAGACATAAAGTTCACGACTCAAACTTCAAAATTTGACTATTTTATTTGCTCAAATTATTATTGATATTTTTATGATTCTTGCGCGTGCTTTTTTTTTCTTTTGGTTTTACTTGCCTCGTTAGCTGATGGATGCTGCTGCTGTTGTTGTTGTTGTTAAGCAGAAATACAGATTGCCTCATGCACTTTAAAGAGCGTTACGCCTTTTTGAAAGGGTTTTTGTTTCTTTTGCTTTTTGTACGTTTTTGTTTTTTGAATTTTTATGTTTTGCGATTTGGTTAGGCGATTTTTACAACATTGCGCGAAATTTGATGAGCCGCCGCAGCCGGGCAACGACAATCCACAACTGTCATTCATTCGACGCGTTTAATGGCCAAATAAACGCGACAAAGCTTCGAAGTATATATTTTCTGTATTTTGTATTTTGATTTTATGATTTGACAAACAGCAGCGCAGCTCATCAATTTTTCATTTAATTTACATTTGTGCTATGTACTTGTACGTGCGCGAGCTTCTTGATTGCTGCTTAGAGGGAACCGGACAGTCTCAGCGTAGACCCGTAGAGGGACAGCCCAAGAGCGCAACGAATTCTTTTCGCCTTGCATTCCGTGCGCGATGACGTCCACCTGATGACGTGGCGGCGACTGTTTGCCGCACGTACTCTCAAAAATATACTCAGTCCACTTTGCATCGATTTACGATTACGTGCCACAACTGTCAATGCGTGTGTGCGACAGTTGGGGAGGCGAGAGGGAGTGCTCTCTGTCCAGCTGGGCACAGAGGTCGGCGTTTTGTAAGTAATTATTCGTTTCCAGTCTAGAATCGAGCAGCAAGTTCGCTGCCTAAGTCTTTTGTGATCAAGTGCCTTAAGAGATGGCCGGGATGACTGCATGGCCGGAAGTTAACTCACCTTATTGGCTAGATATTTTTATACTGCAAATATACAACTAAGAATATTTTTTACATTTTTTGCAGCTTATAATAATAAATATGGAGACAACAAATATTGACAAAAATTTGAATTAAATCACGTTTTCAACTTTTTCGACCTATGCCCATATGTCGGTATACCGATTTTCAGGCTATAATTTTTACTTGTCTTCCGAGTCAAAATCACGTTTTCAACTTTGAATGCACAATTGATTTAGGGGCAAAACTATGATCAAAAAGCCCTCGCTTTTTAATCTGAGTTGAGTTTTGACGAAGTTATGGCATTTTGAAGTTTCGACCCATGCCCATACATCGATACATCGATTTTCAGGCTATAATTATTACTTGTCTTCCGACTCAAAATCACGTTTTCAACTTTGAATGTACGATTGATTTAGGAGTAAAACTATGATCAAAAAGCCCTCGCTTTTTAATCTGAGTTGAGTTTTGACGAAGTTATGGCATTTTGAAGTTTCGACCTATGCCCATATATAGCTATACCGATTTTCAGGCTATAATTTTTACTTGTCTTCCGAGTCAAAATCACGTTTTCAACTTTGAATGCACAATTGATTTAGGGGCAAAACTATGATCAAAAAGCCCTCGCTTTTTAATCTGAGTTGAGTTTTGACGAAGTTATGGCATTTTGAAGTTTCGACCTATGCCCAGATATCGGAATACCGATTTTCAGGCTATAATTTTTACTTGCTTCCGAACCAAAATCACGTTTTCAACTTTGAATGCACGATTGATTTAGGGGTAAAACTATGATCAAAAAGCCCTCGCTTTTTAATCTAAGTTGAGTTTTGACGAAGTTATGGCATTTTGAAGTTTCGACCTATGCCCATATATAGCTATACCGATTTTCAGGCTATAATTTTTACTTGTCTTCCGACTCAAAATCACGTTTTCAACTTTGAATGTACGATTGATTTAGGGGTAAAACTATGATCAAAAAGCCCTCGCTTTTTAATCTGAGTTGAGTTTTGACGAAGTTATGGCATTTTGAAGTTTCGACCTATGCCCAGATATAGCTATACCGATTTTCAGGCTATAATTTTTACTTGTCTTCCGACTCAAAATCACGTTTTCAACTTTAAATGTAGGATTGATTTAGGGCCAAAACTATGATCAAAAAGCCCTCGCTTTTTAATCTGAGTTGAGTTTTGACGAAGTTATGGCATTTTGAAGTTTCGACCTATGCCCATATATAGCTATACCGATTTTCAGGCTATAATTTTTACTTGTCTTCCGACTCAAAATCACGTTTTCAACTTTGAATGCACAATTGATTTAGGGGCAAAACTATGATCAAAAAGCCCTCGCTTTTTAATCTAAGTTGAGTTTTGACGAAGTTATGGCATTTTGAAGTTTCGACCTATGCCCATATATAGCTATACCGATTTTCAGGCTATAATTTTTACTTGTCTTCCGAGTCAAAATCGCGTTTTCAACTTTGAATGCACGATTGATTTAGGGGTAAAACTATGATCAAAAAGCCCTCGCTTTTTAATCTAAGTTGAGTTTTGACGAAGTTATGGCATTTTGAAGTTTCGACCCATGCCCATACATCGATACATCGATTTTCAGGCTATAATTATTACTTGTCTTCCGAGTCAAAATCACGTTTTCAACTTTGAATGCACAATTGATTTAGGGGCAAAACTATGATCAAAAAGCCCTCGCTTTTTAATCTAAGTTGAGTTTTGACGAAGTTATGGCATTTTGAAGTTTCGACCTATGCCCATATATAGCTATACCGATTTTCAGGCTATAATTTTTACTTGTCTTCCGACTCAAAATCACGTTTTCAACTTTGAATGTACGATTGATTTAGGGGTAAAACTATGATCAAAAAGCCCTCGCTTTTTAATCTAAGTTGAGTTTTGACGAAGTTATGGCATTTTGAAGTTTCGACCCATGCCCATACATCGAAACATCGATTTTCAGGCTATAATTTTTACTTGTCTTCCGACTCAAAATCACGTTTTCAACTTTAAATGTAGGATTGATTTAGGGCCAAAACTATGATCAAAAAGCCCTCGCTTTTTAATCTAAGTTGAGTTTTGACGAAGTTATGGCATTTTGAAGTTTCGACCCATGCCCATACATCGAAACATCGATTTTCAGGCTATAATTTTTACTTGTCTTCCGACTCAAAATCACGTTTTCAACTTTAAATGTAGGATTGATTTAGGGCCAAAACTATGATCAAAAAGCCCTCGCTTTTTAATCTAAGTTGAGTTTTGACGAAGTTATGGCATTTTGAAGTTTCGACCTATGCCCAGATATCGGTATACCGATTTTCAGGCTATAATTTTTACTTGTCTTCCGACTCAAAATCACGTTTTCAACTTTGAATGTACGATTGATTTAGGGGTAAAACTATGATCAAAAAGCCCTCGCTTTTTAATCTAAGTTGAGTTTTGACGAAGTTATGGCATTTTGAAGTTTCGACCTATGCCCAGATATCGGTATACCGATTTTCAGGCTATAATTTTTACTTGTCTTCCGAGTCAAAATCGCGTTTTCAACTTTGAATGCACGATTGATTTAGGGGTAAAACTATGATCAAAAAGCCCTCGCTTTTTAATCTAAGTTGAGTTTTGACGAAGTTATGGCATTTTGAAGTTTCGACCCATGCCCATACATCGATACATCGATTTTCAGGCTATAATTTTTACTTGTCTTCCGACTCAAAATCACGTTTTCAACTTTAAATGTAGGATTGATTTAGGGCCAAAACTATGATTAAAAAGCCCTCGCTTTTTAATCTAAGTTGAGTTTTGACGAAGTTATGGCATTTTGAAGTTTCGACCTATGCCCAGATATCGGTATACCGATTTTCAGGCTATAATTTTTACTTGTCTTCCGAGTCAAAATCGCGTTTTCAACTTTGAATGCACAATTGATTTAGGGGCAAAACTATGATCAAAAAGCCCTCGCTTTTCAAAATAAGTTGAGTTTTGGCGAAATCAAGATAATAACCGCATTCCATGTGCAAATTAAATGAGTTATGTCTAAAGTCATGTGACACGAATGATTCAATGAATAGCCTTAACAAATTTAAATTGTTAATTCTTGATATACTAACACTAGTTAATTTTGGTCATACCAAGTCTTTCAGTTTGCTAGCTGCCCCCATAAATGGTTGATATTAATCCGTTATGCGAAAATACTTGTTATATAAACCAGCACATGATTAGTCTCTGTGTGTGAGTGTGTGTGTGTGTGAGTGGGTGTGTGTGACTTTGTAATTCCGTGCACGGTATTTATAAATCAATAACGATTGAAAACTGCAAATGATCATTCATAAATTTCAATGTTAATGATCTGTGTGCAGATATCGCAAATAAAATCGAAGCTGAAACCAAATTTTGTTCTATAATTAATTGTACTTTTATGCGAATTACTATAAAGCCAAAATCAGATGCCTGAACATGAAAACAGTAGCACAAAACAACTTCGATTCTCGACACTGTTAAATAAATTAAGATAGTTATTTAGATATTGATAAGCAGGCCACAGATACCATTGATAAAGCGGCCAGTGCTGATGTTAGCCACAACTGTGGACTGAGTTAAGAGCTTGCTCCAAATCGTTTCCTGTGTGGCAACGATGACATTGAACTTCCTCGCGTACGCTACGTGCACACAAAAGTAGCGCGAACATTAAAAAAATATGTGTCTCATATTTTGGTTGATGTTGTTGTCATTGGCTTAGCAATTATGCTGAGAATTATTGTTTAGCTAACAACAAATTGCTGCGAGTTCTAGAAGCAACAGCCCAGGCCCAAGCCCAGCTGAAGGTTCCACAGCTCATTAGAAATTCCGAAACACTTCAACTCAAAACACAAAATGCGACTCGTCCCCATTGGCATTGTTAAAGTAAAAAATATATATATATAGATATATATATACTCGTAGCTGATGCTCCATTTGCAGGCACCTTGCATAACGAATTATGGAGAATATTTAAAACAACTTTAAAAAACACATTTTTCAGCTTGGTAATGATGTGTACGTCAACTAACTAATTTGTTTCACAGAATTATGGGTCAATTTAAAAGTAGAGCAAGCTGAACGTTTATTTTATATATTATTTATAGCCCTGATTCTAAACGCTTAAACGATTAGCAATTTCAAATGACACATTCATTCATTGCATAAACTCCAACCAAAAAACATGTCCCTAAATTCATATGCAGTTTTGATCTAGATGCCAAACCGTGGACAAATATGCATTGCTTTACAAAATCGAATAAGTTTTGACAAAAATATGGGACTTAAATGTCTGGAAATGGTCTTTCTGGAGAGCTGCGAAATTTCTTAATTGTTTTGTAATAATCTAAATAGCGGTGGGTGGTCCCTGCACCTATGCTAAAGTTGTTCAAAGATGCTACCATCGATCGAACTTCGCGAAGCTGTCATAAATTACTGATTGATAGCAATGCGGAACCAGAGATTACGGATTACGGCTACCCATAAAGCGAATGTGCCGCCAAAGCAAAAAGAGTACGGCGCCCGGAGCAACAACGCCCCATTGCCGCACGCTCGGTTCGCAATTCTCGCCTTTTTGCATTCCCATTTGATGACAGCAAAATGCCGTCAACAATTAAGGCTAATTCGCTTGGCCTGTTGCCAAAACGTTTAAAAAAAAAAAACAAAAAAAAAAATGCAAACAATCATTAATCACATATCTGGCCGAAGGAGCTGAGCTGATCTGAGCTTACGTGTGGATTGGGGAGGGAAGGAAAAAATAGGGAACGAAACGCAACGGAACGGAACTTGACAAAAGCTAAACAAATTATTTGTCAAGTCGCAAGCAACAAACACAAAAGAAAATAATTAACTAATGAACACCGATCCAAGTTCCAAATTACACGCGACCCGAAGCGGAGAACACTTTGTGCTTTGTGCCGCCCCAAAAAGCCCAAAAGTCACATGACCCGGAAGTGCGTTTTGTCTGCAGTTACACAAACAGATCCAATTCCATTCGTTAATGGAGCATAAACTATAACAAGATTTATGTTTAATGCTGAGTGCTGAGCAACATCAAGTTATGAATTACCCTTGGAGAAATATTCGTAAATTGTTTAGCTACAATTTTGCTTGTTATATATACGTACATATATATAATCTTTTTATATAAATGTATTTTGTTAATTGCCTTTTTTAGTTGCACAGTTGCCAACTGCCTAAAAACTGTAGATTCCAAATAAAAACAAAGTCTTTATTATATATATTTTCAATGATTTTTATTTATTTTTTTCCACTTATCTTTCCATTTCTGGCTGCATTTGCCAAATGATGCTGGCAAGTGATTTTTTTTTTTTTTTTTATCTTTCATATATTGTCATGGAGCTGCTTTATTTGTTGTTTGTTTGTTTGTTGTTGTAGTTTTTGTACGCTTTGTTGCTAATGATATTGTCAGTGGCATCGATACCGCATCATGTATATATGTTTATTATTGATTCTGGTTCCTCAAACTTTGCCTATTGTTATTGAGGCTTGAAGTTGAAAAGTTGAGAATTGTATGCCATACCTTTTGTGTTAGATTCGTTTTGTCTTTAATGGTCAGCCCTAGATAATTAAATAACATTACTACGTTATTTTGATACACATATTTGTGCTTCCGCATTCTGTTTTTTCACAAGATTAACTATTAAAACAGATCACTGCAACGATTCTGTTGAATTTGCTTTTGTGAAGATATAAAATAAAACACAAATTTTCCATAAAATTAAACTTAAAGGAACCGCGCGTGAGTAGAATATTTAAATTGGTTTTCTAATTGACTGCTTCATTACAAGTTTAAGGTTCTGCAATTAAATTTAATGCACAGATTTATTAGCGAAATACACATTCAATTTCATTAACTTTATGTGTTCATCAGATAATAATCTTGTGCCTCCTCTTTGCCTTCTTTCTCAATGTGCCATTAGCGTATTTTTAGAAATTCAATATACAGTCACAGACTTGGGACGACGAGAAGAATAATGCTATTTTTAAAATTAATAATTCACCACACCGAATTAAGGCTTCTATTTATAAATGTAAGATATGTATAATGGCTAACAATTAGCTTTAACTATAACTTTAAGTTGGATCTACACTTCCGCAATTGTGGGAAGTCACAAAATAAGGTTTATGTACTCAAAATGTGCTTGGCTCTTTAGAGATACAAAACTTGGCTCCGTTTAGAACTCGAGTCGGAATCGCATATTTAAAACCTTTAAAATGGGTATTAAATGGTTTGGGTCAAGTGTGCACACGATTGTGTTGCTTATGCTTAACGACAGGCCATTAATTCTGTAAGTGATTAAGTATATTAATTACACTTATTATGCAAGCGCAGCTTTTAATGCCACTGGGCTGCTTAACAATTAATTATATCGCGCATTGATTCGATGTGACATATTCATTTGCCTTGTGGAAATTAGGCGAGAACGTACAAACACATATTTATATATGCATATATTTTTATATGTTAACTCTTGTTGGTTCTTTTGTTATAATTGAATGCTCAAGTATGAGCATTCTAAATGTTTTCCTGAGGCGTTTCCCTCTGTCAAGTTTACAGCTATTGTGAAGTTGACAAGTTGGTCATTGGGTTATTATGATAATGAACTCAATTACTGCATGCAAAGCTCTAAGCCATAGCCGAATGACCGCCAGTTCGCTGTTGTAATTTGCTTGGCCTTGGGCCTTTGGCCAAGCTTTGGCAGATTTCACAGAGCTAGAGAGAAACTCCGTTTCGGTTTCTATATTTCGGTATCTATTCGAGTACTTCGACTATATTCTGCTTTACACAATGACAACCGCAACACAAAGCACAAGAAGAAGACGACTAAAGCCAAGCACAGCTGGCCAGGGCTGGAGGTCAGTCGGCATTGTTAGGGTTAAGTTAAGCTAATTCAAGTTTACATACGGCCCATTCAGGCAATAGGCGTTAGTAGCGAACACACAATTTGCTGATAGCAATAGTGAATATTGCTCTAGCTGTTAATTAAGTGTGCCGTGTTTGGGATCATCCTTTCCCACCTGCGCAGCACCTGTTAATTTTTAATACACACAGGTACTTATACGAGAACATAAAATAATTTCTAAAATGAACTTTAAAATTATACGCTTGAGTTCAAGTACAAACTTCATGTTTGAAGGTAAATTAATTGCAGAAAATTCTTAAAAACAATTATGCAGATAAGTACACAAAATTATATTTTTAATTTTTCAATGGTCAATTGTTAAAGCTAATATAATTTGGCAAATCTTCAATGCGCTACTTATGTACACAGAGAGAAAAAACAACAAATAATCGAATATAATTGCTAATTTATTTAATTAAACTTCATACGAACGTTTTTCTCTCTCTATGCTTATGCCATGTTTGAGGCAGGTCATATTGCTACTGTAAAGTGGTGGCGCTCACTTATTTATTGATTTCGCATGCCGAGAAATCAATCAACAAAATTGCTGCTGGGTATTAGGAACGAGCATGACACAATATGTGACCTTCATTAAAATCAAAACATTTTTTTTTTTTTTGCGAACTTGAGCCATTTGGACGTAATTGCTGTCAAGCGGAATCGGAATCGAAATTCCATGCCAAAAATGTAAATGGAAACAGAGGAACTACCTCGAAAACGTCCATCGACTCTCGCCCCGATGGCCAAATAAGGCGACAATTAGGCTTAACGAGTGGCAAAGCAGCTAACTGGCCCAGAGATAAGCATTTCTGCATGTATTGGCTCGTTTCTATTATGGCTTTTTAATTGAAATCGTAACAAAGTGCGAGTACCCCGAGGCGCTGTATACAAGAATGTTTTAGCCATGCGATAATTTTAAATTGTCGTTGGTCAGGGGCAGGTTATTGGTATAAGCTGACAAAATGTTGTTCGTTTCTTGTTGGCGCAGTTTTTAAATAAGCCAAACAGCTGATTTTCCGGCCTTATCGATATTTGTTAAGCAAAAAGTTCATATATCGGTTACGCAGCCCTGGTTAACATAGCAATCGCAATTACATATCGCTTTGAGTACGTAGTGTGCCCAGATAAAGTCAGCAAGTAGCATTTCATGGAAACGTGTTCCGATTTAAAACTTTATAATTACTTTAAAAATGGCTACAAAGACTAAAAAGGAGCATATCCAGTGTGATTATTGCAAAATCGAAAAAGATGCCAATTACATCTACACGGCAAGAAAACTATTTGGTGGCTGCAAAATCATTGATATTCTACAAGCCGTAACAAGCCGCACCGTAAGTACAGCACATAATCAACACAATTTATGCTCAATGTGTACCATGTGACAATCTCAATTTCAGATTCCGGCAACAATACCCATCAAATTGTGCAGCCATTGCGCCTCAACGTTGCTTGTGGCAAGTGGCGCCATAACAAAAGCCGAGGAAATTGTCACACAACTGCTCGCGCTGACTGCCAAAAAGCCGAACACCGAAACTAACCTTGTAACAGCAGCAACTGAAAAAGTGGCAAACACAAACATAGTGGCGACATCTATTGTTCATAAAAGTGCTAAAAAGGAGACGGATGAAATAAATCAATCCTTTGCTAATGGAACTCCAACTGCTGTCTCGGAGATAATGACGTCCTTGGCATCTCTATCTTCTCCTAATAAGCTGGCCCAATTTGAAAGTCTGCAGAATGCGGTGAAGCTAACGCTCGTCAAGGATGTGCCAATCCAAAAGAAAGCCTTCATTCAGTTGTTTGGCTCCAACGGCAGCTGTACAATAGAGAGAGATGAGGAGGATGATGACGACGATAAGGATGAGGATAAATATGAAACAGTTATGCAGAAGTCAGACATTAAGAATATAGCAACTGATTTCGAATGCGATCTATGCGACTTTACCAGCGTTTACCCGATTCCCATGAAAAATCATCTGTGTGAAATGCACGGACAGAAGTGTCCGCGAATCTTCAAATGCTTAAAGTGCCCCAAAAGGTTCGGTCGCCTAAGTACGCTTAAAACACATCTCTTGGAGCACAACATGACTGAAGAAGGGGCTGAAAAACCAAAGACTTCAGCGGGCCCCACCTCATCCACGCCAAAACCTGCTACGGAGAAGCAACAGAAACATACATGCGATAAATGCCACAAGGAATTTGAAACGATTAATCGCAGGGCAGAGCACATGAAAATCATTCATGGTGTTAAAAAATGCTTCAAGTGTGAGAAGTGTGATTCTTTATTTCAACACAAGTCGACCATGGAACGTCACTTCAAAAAGAAGCACGGCCCTGACGCGGTGACCACAAACAGCAAAGCAGCCCAGAAAATTACAGTGCGACGCCAGACAACGTATGGAACTACAAATGATCCAGTAAAAATAACAAAGAGACGCAAAACTGTTGCAATTGACCCGATAGCACAGCTAAAGGACGACAAGGAGGAGACCATCGATGAAAATGTTGAGGCATTCTTCGACGAACTCACTGAGTATCCCAAGGAAGAACACAATCAGGTAAAGACACCCTCGCCGTCGAAGCGGAAACCAAAAGAGGACAGTCAGCTTGCGCAGTCCTTAATTTTCCCCAAAGAGAAAGATACACCCAAGAAGCAAAAGACGCCCAAAGGACTTCATGAATTATTTACGGCCGAATCGCCAGCTGCGCCAAGCAAGAGTAACTCAATTGACAAGGAGGAGACCATCGTTGAATGTCTCGAGGAAATCGTCGACGAACTCAGTGAGCTTCCCAAGGAAGAACACACTCAGGTTAAGACACCCTCGCAGAGGAAGCGCAAACCAAAAGAGGACAGCCAGCTTGCGAAATCCTTAATTTTCCCCAAAGAGAAAGATACACCCAAGAAGCAAAAGACGCCCAAAGGACTTCATGAATTATTTACGGCCGATTCGCCAGCTGCGCCAAGCAAGAGTAACTCAATTGACAAGGAGGAGACCATCGTTGAATGTTTCGAGGAAATCGTCGACGAACTCAGTGAGCTTCCCAAGGAAGAACACACTCAGGTTAAGACACCCTCGCCGAGGAAGCTCAATGAGCATCCCAAGGAAAAACACCCTCAGGTTAAGACACCCTCGCCGACGAAGCGCAAACAGGACAGCCAGCTTGCGAAGTCCTTAATTTTCCCCAAAGAGAAAGATACACCCAAGAAGCAAAAGCATGAAAGCATGACGGTCGAATCGCCGGCGGTGTTAAGCAAGAGTAACTCAATAGAAAATGGCAAGCAGGTTACCGCCATGCCAACTAATCTACAAAACAATGGTCTTAAGCAAGACACGCCAAGCAAAAAGCAGAAATCCAAGTTGGATACAGATGTACTGGACTCTCCACAGTCTACAGCAACTTTCACAAATGGGCAGCCAAAGAAGAAGCGCAAACGCAACGCCTCCGATAAGCAGCCGGAGAACTTATCCCAGGAGGACACAGCCGATGAGGAGCAGCTGCTTAGCACACCAGCAAACAAATCAGAGGCAAAGCCAGAAATCGAGACCATTGACTTAATGGACGAAATCAATACCTATGTGAAGCCGCACAAGCGTATCAAACTGGACTCGTTCAACGTATCCGTTTCTGAGACGGAGCTGAGCTGCAGCATTTGCAGCAAGGTGGTCGTCTCCCGAAAGCGTCTCGATTCGCACATGCATAAGCGGCATGCCGCACAGCTCAAGTGCCCCAAGTGCAAGACGACCCATACTACCAGCGATGAATACATTAGTCACTTTGCCACCTGCAAGCCGAACGGCGGACTGCCGTGCGGCATTCACAAATGCAACAAAGTTTTCCTCTCACTCAAATACCTGAGTACTCACTTGAAAAAAAAACACAAAGCTTAATAACAAATTGGCAAGAGGCAATTACATTTAGGAAATTTAATTATGTTAGTTTTTACCCATGGAATGGGTATAACAATTTCTTCTTTCTTACTAAAATTTTAAACATATAAAAATATATATATTGCTAATGTATATATATATATATAGTTAATAATAAGGAATTATGAAATGAAAACTAAGTTCGTGCTTGAACACATTTTAAGTTTAAGAAATTCACTAGTTGCAAGTACACCTAAGCGTTTTGAAATCAATTTTTAAGTGATCATTTTCCCATTATGCATATCTTTTATGAAACTGACTTCAAAAATAGAAAACCTTTTTTTTATTTTCGAAAAAGAATTAGAATAACATTCACCATATTACTAAGGGCATACGAAATTTGGCCATCGGACATAAATCCATGTCCAACTTTTATTATTTGTAATCATTTCATGTAATTTTACATTATAATAACAAAGCAGAGAAAGAAACCGTCTGAAAATAGATGAATAAACAGTACAAATAACATTTGCATTTGAAAAACACACATTATTATTTTTTTAGTTATAATCCATTTAATAACATAAACAATATGCACATTGTAATGTGCAAGAAGAAACCCAACAACAATTTGAGAGCAGTTCGTCTGGCAGAGTACGTTGTGTCACGAATTATTCTAGAGACGATACAATATGTTTTATGAGTAGACTTAAGATGTTACCCAAAATATATATTTTTTTACGCAGAACCCGCGCGTAACGAAAACATAAAATAAATGAAGAACACAATTTTCTAGTTACACTTTTCTACTTAATGCGTATGCCTAAATTTGTTTTTAATGACGATGATAATGTCGACTGTTGGTGCTGCTGGTGCGGCTGAGTACTGGTGATGTTTCAGGATCCCACCTTGCTGTGAATCTCCGCTTGAGCCACCTTCATCACATCGAGTGCACCCTGCTTGATGAGCTGCTCGGCCAGTGTTTGGCCCAACAGACTGGCCTTAACGTAGATGTCCCGGCTGTGGCAGGCGTGCTGATAGAGACCGCAAAACAGATTGTCCGCATCCGCGATGAGCACGGGCAGCTTGAGCTGCTGTGGCTGCGGTTGCTCCTCATCGGCATAGTCGAACATTTGCACCGTCTTCTGCAGAAAGGGGCATTTGGCGTGACCCGTCTTCTCCTGTGACACTTCCAGTCCACTGCCCTGATGCATCGCCGCAAATGGACACTTGGAGGACGATGTCGCCGCATTGTCGGGCTCATCGCCGGAGGCGGGTGGCGGCGTTGGTAGGGTTAATAGCGTTGCTGTGTGAGTGATCGGACACTTCCCCGCACTGGCATACGAAATCTTCTCCTCATTGCTAACGAACGGGCACTCGCCCATAACGTCCTGGCCAACCTCCATCTGTAGCGGACAGTGAGCTGGTGCATTTGCATTATCGCCACCGCCACCAGCATCGCCGCCAGCACCCTGACCATTATTATTGTCGTGACCAACGACGGGGCACTTGCGTGCCAAATCAATGTGCCGCTCGAGCAACTCCTCCATGCTGTAACCCGTAACGGTGGCATCTTCGCAAATGACAGGCGGACTGCCCTGCAGCCGTGGACTACTCGAATTGGAATCAGAACACGGACTTGAACCCGAGCTGGTGCCATTTTCATTTCCGGGTGAGCTGTTGCCATTCCTGGCGCGCTTCATTGCAGGCGGTGAATCGCAACTGTTGCTGTTGTCTTGATTGCCATTCGTCAGCTCCTGCTCCTGCTCCTGCTTTGGCTGCTCATTTGCGGCACGCTTGCGTCTCTGGACATCTCCATCGCAATCATTGAGGGCACAATCCAAATGTTCGCGTATTTCAATAGCACCATCCAGACTCCAAACAGCGCCCGTGAGCGATAAGCCAACTTCTTGCTGCTGCTTCTGCAACTGCTGCCGGTTGATAGTGCTTGGTTCACCATTCAGATTGCTCCACACAGCAACTGGCGCCGAACAGCCGCCGCCGAGCGTCTTCAAGAAGCTACGTTCGGCCAGAATGCGACACGTGGTGTTCAGGCACATCAGCTTCTGCAGCATGGCCAACACCTGGTTATCATTGGCGCGACACTCCACGGCGAGGGCGCCCTGCCCCACAGCATAGAGCAGATCGGTGGGTTCGAGCACCTGGCTAATGCGCGTCATCCATCCCATGCGCACCAGACCCGCCTGAGCGAGTATAATGCCCGCAAACTTGGAGTCCTTGGCATCCAGTTTGGCCAGACGTGTATTCAGATTGCCACGTATGTCGCACACAATCAAATCGGGATACTGCCGACGAATTTGTGCCGTGCGTCGCAGCGAAGAGGTGCCTAATGAATACGTTGATAATTAGTTTGATATTGGAGCAGCCCAACTGGTGGGTTACTTACCAATAACACTGCCCTTGGGCAGGTTGGCTATCGTGTGACCCTTTAGATTCTCGCGCAGCACCAACGCATCTCGGGCATCCTCACGTTCTAACACCGCACCGACAGCCATGCCCGTGGGCAGCGCCGTTGGCAAATCCTTGAGCGAGTGAACGACAAAATCAACGCCACCATTGCGCAAAGCATCCTCCAGATCTCGGGTGAAAAGACTCTTCTCACCAATCTTCGGCAGTGAAATGTTCAGCACACGATCCCCAAAGGTTGACATGGTATCTGCAACAAATTAATTTGCAAATCAATATTTTATCTACGGCAGAGTTCCTCATTCCATTTGATTACGTATCTTATGTCCATCAGTGATAAAAATAAAAAGAAAAAAACGCGACTGTGCAATCAAGCAAGAAACACGAACGCCAATTAAGTTTTTTTTCCCCATTCCACAAAATGTTACTGGCGAATTTTTATATATTTTTTTTTATCAGCACGCAATGGAACTATTTAACTTATCAGCCACTTAATTTGCCTACCACTCGGCATAATTTAAATACCGTTTGTATATATATATATGAATATCTACTTTATAGTTGTAGGGGACTGGATTATCTAAGAGGGATGTTGCGTGTTGCTCAAGGCCAACAGTGGCTGGAATTGATTAACAATTGTGCTGCTGTATAATTAGATTCAAGAGTGGTCTTGCTTAGAAGTAGTCGTTTTAATTCAATTATGCTGGTAGAAAGTAAAAGAAACATTTTAAAATTTATTACTTGGAAGTGGAAAGCGAGAAGTTCCTATTTCCTTTCATTTATAATCTGTATCTCGTGCATGTCAAGGGAACTGAACTAAAGTACATTAATTATCAACACAAGAGATAAGTAAAAAGTTAATTCGTTAGATTTTAATATTGTGTTGGCAGCATGTTAAAGCACGTTGGTCAAGAAATTATACCATATAATAAAGATAGTGTGTGCTTTTAATCTGTAGAGCAATCGTTATAGGTTTATGCGAAATCAAAAAACAACAATACGAACCGACATTGACATTGAGCAACAATTTGGCAAAAGGCACGCGAAAGTGCCTCAAAAAATAAAAGCAACAAAATGGAACAAAAACTTAGTTTATTCGATACGAATCACGCCTCAATTTAGATTTAGTGAGTTATTTAACTATGGGGGCACGGTTGCCAGTAATACACTGCTATGTAATCTAAATATATTTCACGTAATATTTCTCGAATTGATAAGACAATTTGGCCGTGCTAAAACTCGTTCCAGATAACGTTAAATGGCTGGCTTGACAAAATCATGAGTCATGATGAAAAATAATAAAAATTCAAAAGTAACTGTAAGTCATGCTTGCAAGAATTTTTTCAAATGTAAATAAATCATAAAATGTGTACACTGAAAATATGTGTAGAAACTTTCACTTACGTATCTCGAACTTCTGCTTGGGATACAGTTTCTGCAATCGGCCAATGACATGTTTAGTTTGAATGAGCGCCAACTGCAACAGCGAGAAACAAGAAAGAGAAAGAGGTAAAAAGAGAGAAACAATAAGTAAATGGCCTAAGTGCCTATATTAATGCTATATGTAAATGAACTTCAAGTGAAAAAATAAAGACACTGCGAGAGAGAGAGAGTGATTAACAGCAGTCACCGCTTCCAATTAGAGTTAATTTTGTTGTTACTGCAATTTGGCATTTCGAATTTGAAATTTTAATAAATGAAACGAGGCAATTAACACGGTAATTTGAAATACTGAAGCAATTGTGGCCTTGATAAAGCCAGACCAGGCCAAGCCAATCCGCCCCAAGCACGACTTAAATGGCAGCTAACAAAAAATAATTTGTGCAAAGTAATCCAAAAAAAAAAAACAACTCACAAGTCATCCGTTGCGGTATAGAGAGAGAGGAGAGTGAGAGGCAGTGGGGTGTCCAGTGACAGATGGACTGCAGTCTCTTAATGTGAGCAACAAATACACAGACAGGCAACAGAGTGCGTAAGAGCACTGTGCGGAGGTCTGAGCTGCGATTGTATAACACTAACCAACGAAAAAAAAAACAAAAAACAAAACCAGCGCGAGCAGCAGGCAAGCAACAAGTCCACAAGTCTTGCATAAATGTGAGAATGAGCATGTGAACGAGAGGGGAAATGCGAGAGAGACACACTGCACGGAGTTGACGTACGACGGAATGTGATTGAAATTCAAATGAAAGTTTAAATCGCATGCACATATTCAAGCACTTGAATACATACATACATATGTAGATAGAATTTGGATACAACTTACCTCGCTTTTGCGTGAACCAACGCGAATAACCTTATCCTTTTCCTGTGTAGACATCTTAAGTTTCTGTCAATATTGCACAATTGTTTCTAAGTGGCGTGTGTGTCTGTGTTGTTTGTAGTGAAAGTGTATGTTCGAGGACAGGCAGGCAGCCAGTAGCAGTTTTTTTGAGGTCACAACTTTTGCGGAGTATCGCCGAGGAACGATGAATGAAAGCTTAAATTCACTGGCTACTATGCATACATATTCGTATTATTGTCGCTTTGACTTTGTACTAAAGGATTAAAGATCCAATAAATAAACGATTTAATTGGATTTTTGCTGGGCGGTACTACGACCGAGCAAAGTGCAATGCAGCAAGTGAGTGGAAAGACTGATTGGCGGCCTTAGCAATCGATAGCTATTGGGTAAGAGCTAGATATGAGATGATATGAGATGATCTATCGATGATTAAATACAAGACAACCGATAAATACTGCATTAACTCTAGACACAACAGCTGACGTTCAACAATAAAAAATAACGCAGTTATCGTCATGTTTTTGGTAAGCTAATAACAATTTATGGGAAAACTGGTTAATAAAGTCCACAATTTACTGCTACAGTTTATGAGCCGTCCCGTGGGGACGCTGGGCAATAGTATACGAGCCGTCCGCGATCGCCTGGGCGATGACTTCGTGGACAAACTGGACGAACTGCATCTAAATGCACTGCGCACTGGCCTGGTATCCATGGGGGATCTGCAGGAGGCGTATCGCAAGGCCCGTGACATGAACAGCAATCAGAACCGGCTAAATTTATTGTGGCTCCTGGGCATTGTCTTCTTTATTATGATTGCGACGCCCGTTTTCTACGAGACCATCTCGTTTCTGCTGGGCGTCCGCTGCTTTCTGCCCAACAACCATCTAGTCTGGGAGGCGACGCGGCCCATCAGTGATTGTGAGTTCTGCAAGGGTGTTTCGGCGCCCCTAATATTGCCCAATCTCACTCGCGAAGAGTTTGCTCGATTTGCGTACTCTTCGAGGCCAATCATTGTGAAGAAGGGTGTGGCGCACTGGCCAGCGCAGCGATATCTCAACTACTCCTTTATTAAGCAGCTGTATGACAGCGTGCCCGACTCCGTGGAGACAGTGTGCCAGTTTCAGCATTTCAATTCAAATCTCAAGTCTTTGCGCGACGTCTTCAGTATGCCGTCGAGTCGCGCTAATCTGAGCGAGGGTGCGCCCTGGTTTGTCGGCTGGAGCGTCTGCCAGACCCAGATTCTGGCGGAGCTGCGCAAACTATATCCGCGACCTCACTTTCTACCCGTTGATGCCGAAATGCCAAATACCGACTTTATACTGATGGGTTATGAGCAGGGCGCCGTTATGCATGTAATTAATGTTTTTGCACTAACGTTAAACAATGAATATTTTAGCGTTTCAATCTCAACTCACAGCTGGATTACATTCCGCGTCTTATGTGGCAGGCGCAGCTACAGGGCAACAAAAGCTGGATCCTATCGCCGGCTCCGGAGTGCGATCATCAGTGTCAATCGTTCTTCTTTTATGTGGAACCAGGCGATGCCGTTCTGGTGGATACGCGCATCTGGTACCATGCCAACACCATGCCCAGGGGTCAATTCTCGCTGTCAGTGCAATCCGAGTACGGCTAGCCTGGATGCTTCCTCCAAAAAAAAAGAATAAAGCGAAGTCTGATAGTTGGATTTAAGCGGGCAGTCAACAAATTTTAATATTCCCTCTATGCTTGGCCATATGCATCGATAAACGATAGGACGCATTTTGTTGTCCATTATCGCTTCCCACCATTCCTGACCTGCCCTGTAAAAATACGAAGACACCTTTTTAAAGTTCGCGCTTTCGATAACTATACAAAGTTGCTCAATTAATCGAATACAATACGAATACTGTCAGAACGCATTGACGCGCGCTTTATTTGTTAGAAAAAGAATAGAGAAAATAACATTTGAAGGCGAACAAACGCATAAAAATGGACGCTAACGAAACCGGATTTAACTTTAATGAGTTTTCTGCAAAATGCGATAAGTACTTTGCTGAAAATCCCTTAAACTTAAGGGAGCTGTGCGTCACTAAGTCAATTATTAAGCCGACGGTCTTCTTCAAGAATCTCGAGGAGAATACGATGCCGACGGTGACAATGACTTCGCCAAAAAGGGAACTGGGTACCGTTGAGGAGTATGCAGCGCTGTTCAAAGCATTCGACACATACCCCACTAATCTGCAGCCTACAACAAAAAAGCGCGAGATGCAACGCACTAACTCTATAATCCTTAAAGTAAATGATACCACTCAAGATCAACACGCGATGAACAACTCAAGCGTGTCTTTGGCATCGATGGTTAACCGCCTGGAGGAGCAGCCAAGGGCAACGAAAATATTTAACGACTTTCAAAAGTTCCAGCAGAAGCTGCGCCAGCTACAGGATGAGGCGACACCATTGGCCAAAACGCAATCGATATACTTGAGCAAGATCGCCCAGCTGGAGACCTTTGCCCAGCAGCTAGAGAAACTGATACCATATGAGCGTGAGGTACCCAGTGCTTTTACAGCTGATGAAGAGAATACGCTGACCACCATTGTCGAGAACATGAAACAATTGAACTTTTTGCGCGGACACACTCTGCCCCAAGTGGATCCTGCAGCGCCACGCATCGAAATTCTGGTTGATGTACTCAATTATACGCTGATGCAAATAACCTGCTACAATAATGCTTAAAGCACTATGTTCTATTATAAATATTGAATTTATTAAATATGTGTATTTATTCGCTATATAAATCCTCTTCCTCATCTTTGCTCAACTGTTGCTCAACATCGACGCTCTGCTTTAGCTGTGCAACAATATCGCAGAGACCGACGAGTTTGCGCACACTGCTTCCCAGAAACTCGATTCGCTGGCGGCTCGACAGACAGCTATTTAATGCGCTTTGCCCATCTGCATTGCTATCCCCGCCTGCAGTTTGTTTGATAAGCTGCTGGAATTGCAGCAATATTTTCACCACGGATTGTTCACAATTTGCGCTCACATTGTACACATTTTGTGCTGTCGTTATTGTTGTTGTTGATAGTGACTGCAGATTAGTATTTTGCGATTCGATGTGCAATAGAGTGCTATTGGATTTCTCCATAATTTCGCCGATCTTGTCAACTTGCCTTTGCATGGTCTGGCGTGCCGCGGCTATAGTTGAAGTGGAGTGGAGAATAAGCTGAGCTCATTGCTATTTTATTAAATAATTACCGAGGCTCGCCAATAACTCGTCAATTGTTTCCGACATTTTGAATCTGTGTAGCGTCTGCTTGTCGCACAGCTGTCAAAGTTATCGTTATCGCTGGATATGAGCGAATTATAAGGTGCTATTATCGGACTGCGCTTTATCGATTCAATTTTGGTTTAACGTTGATTTATTCAAGTTTTGTATATTGTTCAAATCAAATTAGAATCTGTTCATTTAAAATTAGTGTAATCATTTAATTTTTTTGCATTACATTTATTCATACACATCCTCCTTGTCGGCGACGTATTTAATGATGTCGGCAGGTTTCAGAAGCTTCTCAGCATCGGAGTCTGGAATCTCAAAGCCAAACTCATCCTCCATGGCCATGATGACCTCAACGTGATCCAAGGAGTCCAAGCCCAGATCATTGATGAAGTGGGAGTTCACGTTAAGCTGCAATATAAATATAATTAATGTAAAATAGTGAATATACTTTTGGAATTAAGAGTGGTTTTGATTGTTTCTTTTTGAGGAGCACAGAATGAGAAAAATTCAACTGGCAAAGGCAATTGTGGCAATTGAATCAAAAAAGCCTAGGGCTTGTCATGAGCGTGGTCATTACCTTGCTGGGATCGATCTTATCGTACAGCTTCAACACAAGTAAGACGCGCTCGTTGATCAGTTTCAGCGATAATGGCGGTTTCGCCGAATAACTGCGCACCGATTGCGTTTGCCAGCGACATCTGCTCTCCTGGGAATATGTGCGCCCCAAAAAGAAAAAACAAAACAAGCCAAGTTAGTTCATGGGATTACCTTATCGGCTGTCACTTTGTCATAGGCCGAAACCACTTTCAAAACACGGTGCTCAATTTCTTCCATGGTATTCCTTACCGAATAGTTGCGCATTGTGAGGAACTTCTGAAAGATTGTGAGAAATGATATGATTGATGCACTTATTTAACCTTTGTCGCATTTGCCGGCGCCTATCTTAATATTTTTGTGCGACCTCGAGTGTTTTCTTTTTCTTTTCATAACAATCATGTTTTAGCAAAAAACATAAGTGACGCAATCTTTTGGTCAAAAATGTTGTAGACTTAAAAATTTCTGCATATAAATGCAATCAGTCCACCGTAAAGTTCGTGACAATGAGGTTAGGGTGCAATAAATAACTATTTGAAAATTCCGTCACCTTTTGCAAAAATATAAACTGTATAGATGTAGACTTACTTGGGTGAGCTGAGTGCCAATGGCAGGCACAGCAATCCGATGTAACATCCTCGACTGCGTCTGAACAGCGACACTGGCGATGCGAACTGTGGTCAGTGCAGCCGCAAATCGGCCGCAGCTACGTGCGACTTGTGTTAACGACATCTTTTGGTTTACCTACAATGTAAATGAAATAGTATGAGTCCCGAATATATACCTGTGCTCAGTGCACGCGTTTTAAACAAATATTTACACCGAATTTCTGTCGATACGGGAGCTCAGATTATGTAAAAGTTCTGGAGGAGCAAGGCAGCACAGATGTTGAATAAGCATCGATACAAAACACAGCGATAAGTATCGATGATTCTCGTGTAGCCGGCTCGCTCTGAATGCTTATTGATATGGTTGCCTAACAATATGTATAAATTTTACTAATATGGAAAAAATTCGTTTTCTAAATAAAATAAATGATTATTTTTCCTTGCAATAAAAATGTACAACTACATAGAATTGTAAATGCAATAAATAGCAATCGACAAGTTGGCAGGTCCGGTTGAAAATTATAAAAATATCACCTAACTGAAAATCACAAGTTTGTTGTTGACAAACAATTGTTCAGTGTTGCCACAGTTTTGAACAACTTGCAAATGAGCAGCAGAAATATTCAAATATTCCAGCAGCGTATGAATGAATTACAAGAACAAGTGAAAAGTAATCAGGTTAGACAACTTGTTAAAGTAGCTGTCGTTTATAAAAACAAGAATCAATTAAATACCGTAATGCAAACACAGATAAGATAGGGCAACCACGTCAGCGGTTACGTAATCGGGCAATAATAATCACAAAAGCGTAATTAGATAAATTCAATATCAGCTCTCATAGATGTATTTACGATTTATATAAACAATAGGTATACGTTTAATTGGGAACATAATAAGTACATATAAAATCAATATTACACGCCTCGTCGTTGCAGTAACAAAATACAAAAATACAGCATAAATTACACGAATAGTATAACAAAACAATTGTCGTTTGATTTAAAGCCATTTGGTGGATATCTTTATTAAATTCCTTATTGACCAGCAATCTGCAACGAATGAAGAAATGTTAGATTATTTTTAAATTGTGATTCGATTATTTTTAACTTACAACAACAAGATGGCCGCTCTTATCACGCACAACGCCGGGCTCAGCGCCCGTTTGGAGCTCAATAACGCCACCCTTGCCCTTGACCACATTGTGTTCCAAACTGCAGAGAAAAATAATATAATTTAGTAAAGGATTTTAAATAAATGTAAATCTTGCACTTACGAAGCTCTGTCCACAATGGATACTATTTGGGCGGTGCCCACTGTGTCAATGATATAGGTGCTAAACTCGATGATGTTTGGAATGATTAAAATCAAATCGCCCTTATCCTTTTTCAGCTCGAGCGGTATGCGTATGACCATCAGGTCATCGTTGTGGTTCGTCAGCGTAAAGTCAATCTTCTCGAGCGGCAGGCGATGCTTCTGCTTGTAGGTTTTGCCATCCACCACATAGATGGCCTTGTTGCTCAGCAAGATGAAGCGTTCGCGGGACTTGTAGCCGTGTCTGTCGAATTTGGTGCAGGCAGATTGATATTTGAGTTGCTCGCTGCCTAAGGTGCTGGCCACAAAATCATTGACACGCTGTATGTGCTCCTGGGGTATGCGATCGTGCTGGAACCAATCGGGCACACTGCTTGCATAGTTGTTCTTCTTGTTCAGGAACACCTTCTCGGCGAGAACCTTCAACTCAAACTGTCGCTTACTTGTCGCCGTCAATTTCAGGCGATAGATCCTGGCCAAATGCAAACGGTGCGAACGATGCAGATTGTTGGAAGCCTCCTCGCAGTGCCCCGGCGCTGGGGGCCAACTCTTATCAAGCACCTTGCTGGGCAGCTCCTTGGCCAGTCGCAGCAGCCACATACGCTTTGCATTGGCAATGAATTCATCATTATAGCCATTGGGCGGATCGTTGCGCGTTATGAATCCCTTGATGAAGGCACGGATTTTAACAGCCGCTTCGCGACGCTCTTGGGCTGCCTGCTGGGCCAAACGGCGGCGACAATAGCTTTGCAGGACAATGACCTGAGCGCGCAGCTTCAGGTATTTGCGTCGCTGCAGCAGACCCTTCCAGTGCGCCTGAATGATCGAAGCAATATCGTGCTTTTTGGCCTGATACGCATCCTCAGTGTCGAAAAGGGTGCGCGGATAGCGGATGAACAACTTCGTTTCGCCCAGCTTGAAGTGTTCGTTGGTGTAGCCCAAATCCTTGACGAGCAGTTGAACACCGGCCTTGGCACCGCCATTACCCTTATAGTTCGGCCAGGTGGACTTGCTCAGGCACTTGTAGCGCTCCAAGAAGAGCTCATAGGTGCGACGATAGGCAAATCCAGCGCGACGCACACGCAGATTCTCCATTAAACCAAGATACT
This sequence comes from Drosophila paracracens, assembly GCA_035044025.1. Taxonomy (NCBI): domain Eukaryota; kingdom Metazoa; phylum Arthropoda; class Insecta; order Diptera; family Drosophilidae; genus Drosophila; species Drosophila paracracens. The sequence goes on along the minus strand of JAWNMN010000192.1, from coordinate 11,138,667 downwards.
TGACCTGGTGCAGCACGAGGTCGTCGTTGAAGATGCCCGCCGATTGCAGATCGTTGGGCTTGATGCAGCGTATATAGCTGGGCTCCTTGCACATCAGTATGTCCATCAGGTTGTTCAGCGAGGTTTTGAACTGGGTGATGGCCGTCTCGGGTCGCTTCTTGCTGCTTAACTCCTGTTCGGGGAAGCAGGACCGAACAATGTTATTGCCGGACTTGCTCAACGTTTCCTTGAGATCGCGGAATAGCAAATCGTTGTTCTTATCGAGGAACCCGTTGACGGAGTAGGTCACCTCGCCGGCATAGTGCACCAGACGGAACTCATCGCGTCCCATTATCTTTTGCACCTGAATGGGTGCCTTCTCGTGACACACATAATGATCATGCTTCTCCAGATTTAGGGTTAGCTTCTCGAGGAAGGTGCGATCAGTAGGCTCACCGGGACGCAGGCACTCCTCATCCAATATGGATATAATGCCCTTATGCTTCTCCTCAATCAGGTTGCAAATGACCTTATTATCAAAATACTCCACTGGAACCCACTCAATGCCCTCGCGTCTATATTCATCCTGTTCCGACTTTAATGTCAACTCAATAAACAACTGCTGCAGCTTCTCATTGCAGAAATTAATGCAGAACTGCTCGAAGTTGTTCGTCTTGAAGATCTCAAAGCCATAGATATCCAGGATGCCCATCACATTGTTCCTTGCACCGTGCGTATCCTTTGCCTGCAGCGAGATATTCAAACGCTGCACCAGCCACGAGAACATGCGATCGTAAACAGCCTTCGCCAGAGCATCTCTGGCATAGACAGCCAGTTCATGATTAAGTGGCGACGTGACCACATCTCCCCGAGCATCGATGGTGCGATGTGTTAGCGCCGCGCCCAGTTCGCTAGCATTAACGCCCAGCAGACGTGAGATGGTGACAACCAGATCACGACTATTCACCTGAGCATTGCCCTCCACCTCCTCGAAGCCCACGTTTCCCAAATGCAATATGCTGCCAATAATGGCAAAAATCTCACGCTGCTCCTCCGCCGTAAAATCGATGACGCCCAATGCCTGCTGCACCTGCTTAAAGTTCTCCGCATCATTGATGCTGCTTACGGTGCCCTTGAGCTGAGAGAAGCGTAAACAATTAGTTAAGGACATAATAAAAAATGTTTCGAGGCTAACTTACCCCATCGGTCAGATAGCTATAACTATCTAGAGCGCGCTCCAAGTGCAGTTCCTGCAACAAGGTTTCATCGGCGCCCGCCAGCAGCTGATAGAAGATGTGGAAATTACGTTCGCCAGCCATCTGAGCCACCACACGCGACTTCTCCAGCAAATAGTTGAGAATGTTGCCACCAATTGGCACACCCTTGTAATCGAACTGGATGTCCATGTACTTGCCAAAGCGCGAGGAGTTATCATTGCGATTCGTTTTGGCATTGCCAAAGGCCTCCAGCACAGGATTACTCTTCAATAGTTTATCCTTGACGCCCTCAACCGTCGTCTGATGGCCGGAACAGGCGGCAATGTATTGCAGCACCTTCTTGGAGGCCTCCGTCTTGCCAGAGCCACTCTCACCCGAAATGAGCACACACTGGCCGCGATTCTCCTCGATCAGCGAGCGAAATGCATTATCCGTCACAGCAAAACTAAAGAGGATTCAACAATCAATCAGAATTGGGAGTTTCTAAAAGCAATTCCGACTTACACATGGGGCGGCATCTCGTAGAAGTGCTTGTTTCGGTACTCCTTGATGTGGACATCTGAGTAGATGGGCAGCTGCTTGTAGGGATTCACCGAGATCAGCACTTGACCGATGTACGTCTGCAGATGAAAAGTAAAGGATTTAGTAAAATGAGAAACTTTAAAATTATGGACAATTAAATGACTTAGAAGAGCTTACACAGAGCCAACATCCGGTCTAAAAATTGCGTACAATATTTTAGAGGAGTGGATGCGTGTGAAAAGATATAAATAGAGACAGAGACGGAGACGGAGACGGTTACACAAATAGATACAAAAGTTATAGAGTGAAAGGCAGGTGATAGATATAAGAGAAAGAGAGCGGAAGATGCTTACATAGATGAGGTCCTCCTGGAAGCGCTTCTTCAGATTATCAATGAATGCGACCTCGCTCTCGTAGTTCTCGAGCAGCACAAAGTCCTGTACTCCCGCCCGATCGCGTTCGTGCAAACCCGTCTCCATGTTGGGTAAATTCGTGCTACTAGAAGAAACAAAAAAGTTACGTATAAATTTGAGGTCTTTGTAATCCATAGAAAGAATTGGCGTGATTCCACTTGAGTTACTAAGGCTAAGTAGCTGGGCCGGCCATCAGTTGCTGGGTACGATTGGAAACATACAAACCAACAAACATACAATAAAATAAAAATAGATTTGTGCAATTGATAAGATTTATAAGTATAAAATTGATAGCACACAACTAACAAGTTCCTTGCTAAAGAAAATAAATCTGCAGATAAGCAACTTTCGAAATTTGCATCTACAATGTTGATTAATTAGTCGGTTAATGTATATTATAAATATTCAATAACATTTAATGAAAGCATTCCCAAAATAGAACCAAAAGTTGTCTAAGTGCAATTCGCATTCCGACTTATCAAACCATATTTCATATCTATAGTTTATTGTGGGCAACAACTCTCGAATTGGTTGCAGACAGCGATAATATGAGGTTGGCAAATCCAAATGTGTCGATTACGCAATGAGTTTAGTATTTTTTTTATATTTTTTTTTCCATGACCGGATTAGGTATATATTATATATTCTATAAATATAAGTTTAGTTTCGTTGAAGAACTCTCTGATATTGATAAACACTTTAAATTGACAAATTGAAACTGAAGTGGTTCTTCATTTAATCGAACATAATCAAACAACACATTAGAGACCAATTAAAGCCCTAGATAAGTCCAAATTCGGTGGCTCGTTTGATAAATATATACCTGGACATGTTTGGATGTTTGGCGTTAACTTATGGGCCTATCCTTGTAAGATTCGTGGCACTTTCAGCTACTGTCAGTTTACGTACGTATTCCGCACGTCAACGACTGCGTTGAAAAACTAACTGGATCTGGAGTTGGCAATAACGTTTTAACCATCAATATTCAATTGGTATAGTTGTCGCTGTCGTCGCTGTCGTTATCAACAACGATTTAGCTACACGGAGAGCGCTCCCCAAAGAGCCAAGGAATGGCCCAATCAACAGCCGATTAGATAGTGCGTTTACGTATCTACGTATTCACACCACATTAAGTACACATCGTATATATAAATATATATTCAAATATAAATTTATACAAGGTATATTAAAACCGATCCGTTGAGAGCAAACGCTGAAATGCTGCCAGATAACTCAGTACGAAGACAATCGGGTATCTTTATCAAAGTAGCTATAAAGATATCAACTTTCTTCATTCACTTGCGAACCGAATTTTGTGGCAATGTGCGAGTATTTTAAATATGATCACGATTCGAGTGCTTCAAGCATACTGTGGAATTTCAAGAACTGTGCCAGTTCTGAGTCACAAGTTTTGTTTGCATTCTAAGCGCCTTAGGCTGACCGGCAGCTTCAATCAGTCGGTCCACTTAGCGCTGCTCTTATCAGTGAACCAAATAATAAGTCACTCAGTGCTGCATACATGTGTTCCTTCAATGCAACTTATACTACACAATTGTACAAAAGGTGAAGGGGTATTTACACTTGTCCGATTTATTATCAGTTGTGAACAAACAACGACATGTTTAACTAATTACTCAATGTGCTTTTCATTTGATGTGCCATTTTCCATCCATGGCCATGCCCAACAGAGGTCCGATTGTAAATTTAATTTGTCACATATTTTGCTTAATGCACGTTATTTGAATAGCGACATTCCAATAGCTCAACTTAAGTGGCATGAATTCCCTAACTTCAACGGGAGCCGCAGAGTAAAGCAGCGAGTTATCTGGCCGGACCGGAAATTATGCATACAAAACATATGACGAATCTTGAAAATGTATGTGTCTAAAAATATATAAATTGAATTTTTGTCATTCATAAAAAATGCCACAAACAAATTTTTTAATCTTTTTTACATTTTTAAAATTAAAATTAAATTTATAATTTTCTACAGAGAAAAGATTTTGTAAAAAATGCTATTTACGACAAATTGCAAGAATTTCCTAGAAAGGATTGGCTATGTTTATTTGGTAGATATGTAAATAAATATTTATTGTGATTGTTACAAAGTTGCAAGCTATCAAACTATGTTATTATTATAATTGGGGAACCCAGCACTGCGAACTATAAGGTCTATTTTGCCGCCATCTGAGCCTACAGCTCCTCCATCAACCCCAGCTCCTGCACGAATGCTAGAATCTATGTTGGGTTGAGAGTTTCTATGTCTTTGAGCTTCATAACATGCTTCCCTAGGATGCTGCATCTTTTCCTAGCATTCTGCTAGGATGTGCCTTGCGAATTCCTCCACGCTTTATTTATTATTTATTTATTTATTTATTTATTTTCAACAACATTCAATCACATGCCTGATAAAGATTTATTGCCATTGAAAGAGCTTCAAATTTGAGCTGTTTATGGAACTCGTCGCATTAAATAGTTGCTGCCTGAAGTTATGCCGCATTTTTTTCGCCAAAGTCGAAGATGTCATTGACACTTGACACAGGTATTGCGTATGCGTGTATTCTGGTTATTGTTGTATGTTGTTGTTGTTGAATGTTGCTTTTTGACTTGGGAACACCTTTATGTGCTTTCAACACCGTAACTCGTGGGTTCCTTCAAAGAACGCTGAGCTTAACTTTTGCTTAAGCTCGTATTGACCTCTGGGGCGGCATTTAAAACTGGATGGGGGTCAATTACATAAAAAGTGGATAACCAGCTTGTGAAACCAGTCAGTCAGTCAGTCAGTTAGCTGGAAAGGCTCACAATATTATACAAACACACAGAAATTACGAGATTGGTGGGGGCTATTGAACTTCCTCCACTTTAAGCATCATAATGCTCTGGGCAATCGATCGATCGCTGAGCAAAGATTACTGGAATGCATTCACAGCTCCAAAAATTGATGTAGGCCAAACAAAGCCAAAGAATATTTATATTTATATGCAAATTAGACACTATTCTGTTCTTGAGAGTCACGTCTGCTACAAAGAACTAAAAATAGTCGTCGTCTAGCCAAGAGGTGAAAGCAAACGTTGTCAAATTTGGGCCTCTTTCGAGATTGGGGCAAAGTTGTAGAAATGCATGCATTTCGAATATTCTAATGAGAAAAACGTTAGCGCATAAAAATCGATAAAGAAGATGCACTATGCAGCTGCTGAGTGGGTGGGGGATTCAGTTTTGGAGCTGGCTATATAAAGGTTGACTCAGTGCAACATCAGCATATTCCTAAGGCAATCATGGAACACAGAGCATCAGTGCTTTGGATAGGTGAGTGTGCTGTGCAGCTGAGCTGGTTGTGTGTTAAGGAATCCAAATGGTTGATTTCGAAATCAAATCATATTCGCAGCACTGCTATCCTTGCTGAGCATTGGTTATGCCTTCCAGGAGAAGGGGCCAAAGCAGCCAAGTCTGGTGCAGACACGCAGCGATAGTTTGCACCAGCAGCAGCAACACCAGCAGCAGCAGCAGCAGCAGCAGCAACAGCCGCAGCAGCTGTCACCACAGCTTGGAGGAAATGGAGTTGGCTTAGGTGAGGATTCTGCACGTGGCCTCGACTTTACCAAACACTTTGGGGTCGTCACCAACCAAAAAACTGTAACCAAACAGCCAGAACAACATCAGCACCATTACTATTATAATGCAGAAGGCAACGAGAATCCTCGTCAGATGTTCTGGCCGGGAATACCAAACCGTCCACCCTATAGTACCTGGCCATATGGCTGGGGTAATTCGGGTCCTCCTGGCGGAGGATTTCCTGGCGGAGGCTTTCCTGGCGGAGGCTTTCCTGGCGGAGGCTTTCCTGGCGGTCCCGGCTTTCCTGGCGGTCCTGGCTTTCGTGGCTACCCTGGTTATCCTGGCTATCCCGGTTATCCTGGCTATCCTGGTTATCCTGGTTATCCACGCTATCCCTTCTACCCTGGCTATCCTGGCTATCCACCTTATTATCCTGGCTACCCTTTTCGCTCAGCGGAAAACGAGGAGGGCGACGATGGAGCGATTCAAACAGAGCTACCAACTCGAACTATTCCTGGCAGCTATCAAGCACGCGTTCTGGCCTCCACAAGCAACCTCATCTCCGGCAAAAGCAGCGGCAACGTATTGCCCCTCTATCAGCTCCTCAATGTGGCTAGACTCTAGGCTACACCTGGAGCTGACAACTTCATTAAACACTCACAAATTGTCATATTTCATGAAAATAAAAAATATATAAACATTTTGTCACTTCAAATTCCAAGTGATGCGGATGAATGTAAAGATTAATGTGGCATGGTCCAATTGGTATTTCAAGTTTAAATGCAGTATTAACCTGGAGACTAATACATAGTCAAAATTGTGTTGCTGTTGAAAAATGGTTCAGTTTTGATAAACCTAAAGCCCGAAGGCGATCTGTGAAGCTATTTAAAGCATGCGTTGCCAATGCAACAACAAATTTATGTACCAAAGTTGCCACATAAGTAAGACGCATACAAAAAATATAAAACAAGTCATAAGAGCAACCGATCTTCAGATATTTCAAAGTGTTGGCATTTTGAGATATAATAATAAATCGATAACGCCATATGTCGTTCGGTATTTCAGCACAAAAAAAACAAAATAAAGCAGAAAAAAAAGGCGTCAATGGCCGACGGTCTGTTGGTTCAGATCTTAATGATCGTTAGCTTCTCGACTCTTGAATTAAAAAAAAAACACACGCCTTCATTTCATTTGGATGTATGCAAAAAAGGCAAACAAGAAATCGGGGAACGATCTCGGGCTCACTTTTTGATGACTCATATTTGTCCAGTGATCCAAGCTGAGGCCACGTCTGACGCATAGCAGGTTTTTTGATCAACAAATAGAGAGAATGAACAACTGATTTTCAAATTTGTTTGTTTGGTTTGATTGGTGACTGATCTTGCGCGCAACTTGAATTTTGCAATTGCAAAAAGCTGTTTCGAGCCAAGCAAAACTGTTTCGCATTTACCTTTTTTGTTTCTTTCTGGGTTTTATGAGTGAATATGTTCGAGTAATTCGATGTTCAGTTTTTGCTTTCTTTCTTATTGTTCACTTCCACGAAAAGCCCTTAGTTGACACTTTGCAGAAAACACTTGACGTCGCCGTCGATTCGGTAATCTTAAGCTCCAGTCCACACACGTTCTTGTTCGACCGACAGCCGTTTCAACAATGGATCGCCATGTGCCATTACTTGATAATGTCAAAGCATAAAAGTAATAATATAATAAAACTGCATGTCGCTGTACAAAGTATTGAATTATTGCCTTCGTATCGACGTAATCCAAATTTATGATTTATGAGGTAATTTTTTACAACTTGCAATCAGTTGTTCAGTTTTCCATCAGATCAGCTAGTTAAAATGATTTTTAATATTTTAATTTATAATTTTATTAATTATGATCAGATGCAGAATAAGGAAACAACTAAAAATAAATCATTTTTGATTTCATATTTTATTTTTTTTGCTTTTTGTGTAGAGTATACAACATATGCCGCGGCGACCTCGTTGAAGATCACGTTCATTGTGTCTGTTGTCTGTTGGCAGAGCTTAATGCTTGAGTCATCATATGGACAGTCCCCATATGTATATATATGATTATTATCTTATCAGAGTAATGTTTGCTTGGCACACCATTGAAAGAAACCACAAATGTAATAAATGAAATTCCCCCAGTGGGAACACCCTGTATAAATCGAACCATTAGAGTTCCACAGAAATATACAATAAAATGGCAACTTCATGTTTATCACTAAAACTTTAGTTGAAGCCGATAATAGATAACGAGCCATTGTCTTCGGCGATAACTGAACGCTCAACATTGCATGTGTTCACAAAACCAAAATGTGGCCAGTTCGTAATTAACACAAATCAATGTTTGACAAATCGAATAAATCACCCACAAATATTTTATACATATATATATATATATATATATATATATATAAAGCGGTGCACATGATAAAGCCCCGTAATTAAGCCAACTAAAATGCGTGCAATTTTGACGTCTAAGACTCTCTATATATAGTATAAGTCGGTCTTTTTGTTTATTTTTCTTTGTTGCTCATTGTTCGAGATTTATATGCAAGAATTACATCATTACCATTAGAAGCGCTTGCTTTAAAGTGGTCTTTTTAGCTTGTTTTTTGTTCCAACTAGTTGAAAAAGAGTCTATGAGGCAATGACATTGAAGGTAACGCTCTGCTGATGGCTGGCGAAGGAGGAGGAGGGGAAGTACGCTACTTTTGCCGATCGGAGTGCAGGCTAAGCGGCTTACCGTTTTACCGACTTATTGCCACAGATACACAATTGAAAAATGGGTCAAATCAATAGAGCGCAAGCCATTGAAATTGAAATTGAAAAATGAAATTCAATACAAATTGCAATGGGGCGTTGATAACAATAATAATAATAAAAAAAATATGAGTGAGGCATTAACATTTCCATGCATATGTAATGCAGACAATTATACTGTAGTAGGATAGATTGTAACAAAGTGCGGTTTTCATTTACTATCGGAAACGATGGCTGTTATGTCAAAAGTTGACCCGCTTTGTGTTTTTGTTTGTTCCTGCTGTAAAAACTGTGCAAACAAAATTAACAAACTCAGGAAGAAATAGACCAGAGCAGAGCAGGCATTCGAAAGGAAGTGTCCAGGAAGCGAAGCAGTCGCCTAAAAGCAAATGGTAGATAGCTGGCTGGCTGGGGGTTAAGGTGTCGCTCTTTTGATGTGTTGCTTTTGCCACAAACCAAACTAAAGTAAAACCAAACCACCACCAAAGTGGCAGCAAAGAGGCAACCGCCACATATCGTAAATGCCGCTTTATTAGTAGACGTGCGTAGTATAAACATAAACCAGATATGTGCTCGTTGTCGTCTTGGTTTTTTTTTTTCTGATTATTTTTTTTTTCATTTTTGTGGTGTCCAAGTTCAAATTGTGCAAAAGGAAAGAAAGTCGCGCTGTCAGCCACAGCCAGCCAGAGCCAGTCAGCAACAGCGGATGGATCACGACATGGGCAAACCGGCAGAACCGCTTTTTAGCGACGATCTTTATAACTCTTCATTTTTATTTTGTTTGTATATATTTTTTTATTTTGCGTCTTTGGTGTCTTCTTTGCCTTGCCTGCATTTGCCCACTGTCATCTATTAAGGATGCCAAAAAACACAGAGCTTGTTTTTCATATGCAAAAAATTGACGCACTAATTAGTTTTTATCATTACATTCGTCGACTGCATGTCCGCAATGGTTAATTAGCTGTGATCGCCGTCGTGACAAGGAACTCGAACCCAATAAACATCTCTACACGTTTAATAAATGAAAGCAAGTACAAATAATTTCACTCACTGTCAGCCGTTGTTTGAATTTCTTTTTTGATTTTGATTTGGGGTACCGTTAGATTGACCCGCCGCTGTCGGTGGCAACAGCGACGTCCTACAAAAATATTACGAAAAATCGACACTTGTTGCTTCTATGGCCGCGAACACTTGTTATGTGTTTGTAGTCGTTGTTATTCTGTTTTTAGCTTTGGCACGCGTTCCGCATTCAAATTATCATGAGCCCAAAAAAACACAAATGTTCTTGAGCTGCCAGCTGCAATAACATTAATATTTGAGAGCAGAGCACCCGCGAGACGACAAACGCACCTTGCAAATGTTAAAACCTAACTGAAGTGTGGCGTTACTTTTGCCGCCACATTTCGCATAGCCCACCACAGAGCGCCGCAACAACAACAGCCGCAACAATATCGATGAGTGTGAAAACAGATTAATCGCTTATCGATTGCATGCGCGGTACAATGCGTGCAGGTGGCAACTCCGTTGATCAAAACGATAAGCTTGAAAAATATAACAGCAGCTGTCGATTCAACTTTTCACATTTATTTTTATTGTTGATACACCATTTGATAATTAGAACAATATATTAACTATACTTAAGACATTTACTAAAGCAACACAATATGTTTTCAGATGATTTGATCGCTGAAAGTAAATTATGTTTTATATTTTATAATTTCCTTTATTTACTTACATTCCAATGTAAAGTGCAAGATGTGTTTAGAAATGAACCAAATTCCATATATGTGTACTCTCTTCTCTCAATGATTAGACCAGACTAAAGCCCTGTGTTTGTTGTATGGCTTGCAGTAGTTTATACTTGAGTCGTTCCCTAGTCTTATATCGCGGCAGATCCAACAGATTAAAGCAGGTGTGTGCGACGGGCAGGAAGCGTTCATCTGGCGTCGGTTGTATAATAATCTGTCAAGCAAACAATTATATAAACAATTAAATAAAATAACACACTTTCTATATACCTTAATGGCTTTCATGCCCTGAATGGGTATACGATCACTACCCGTCAAATAGAGCAGGAAGCTTTTCTTCTCCGCCTCGGACAGATCGTGAAACACTTCCCAGAACCATTTAACCTATGAAGAATATAGTTTTATAGATATTGCGATTTGTCTTTATATTTATATACCTACCGTTTCATCGCTGGTCGTATAACCCTTCTTGTACTCGCAATTGTCCTCGAGCGCCTGCCAATCGTACTCCTCGTTGCCGACGACAACAGCCATCAGTTCCTCTGGCTGAAAGATCTCCAGCACACGGCCCGAGCACACCTTCATGAAACCCTCGTGGAAGGCGCGATAATGTACCTCCACCGATTTATTAAATATGAAATCAACATAGAGATTTACAAACTCCTCCCTGGAAGCATCATCTTGATTAGCAATAACGAAATACACTCGAATTCTAAGGCAGACCTGTTATTCTTTGTGACAGCAATGTTGTTGCCATTGGGTTTCAATGGGTGAGTCTTGGGTTCCCCGTAAATGTCGCGCGTTATCTCAAACGTCAAATCGAACGTGTCTTCAAAGTCGTCACCTTCATAGTCGAGCAGTGCCTGCATCGAATTCGCTTCTGTCGGCGACATCTCACGCAGATCAGTCAAATCCACCGGTTTCTTCAGCAATTTTTTGTAGAGAGCCAGTGGAAAGGGCAGATTAATGATGGTAAAATTATATATGGCCAAACCGCAGAGGACGCCAATTAGGAGATACATGTCATCCAACTCGAAGGTGATGTCGGCGAACCACATGACGCGTGAATCTTCAAAATCCTTAAACATGCCATACTTGGGATCGATGAGATCCTTTACCAATAGCATAAAGAACTCCTTTCGGACACCGCCCGCATCCTCGGCCTCCTCGTTCTGAAATTTGATTTTCAGCGGTTTCTTGAGATCCGTTTGATTATAACGCTCCAGCTCACGCAACGAATCCCGCACCAAATTCTCTCGCGTCACATTCAAAACGAGGTACTGCGAAAGGCTGCTAAAGTTGAACAGACTTTGAAATGCCTGCAATCAGTAGAGTATAATTATAAATTTAAGAATTATAGATATAGATCGTAACGTACATAGGAGACGACGCTCGACATGGCTGTTTGCTTTTGGAGCAGCTGATCCACTTGGAGCAGAGACGTTTTGGCGGACGCATCGAAAAGAAATGGGAAATTGCAAATGTTAAACTTGCTACCTGAATCTGCCAATAGCCAACTCAAATACTCTTGCTTTACATCCACATAGTCGGATAGATCGGGCCAATAGAAGAGCTGATAGTTGAGACGCTCGTCGCGCTGATCATTAACGTAACACAGATGCGCCAACAGACGCAGTACAGCCTCCAGATCACTGTTGTAGGGCATAACCTAAGAGAAGTATTACAGATGAGCACGGTTTGGGGTTTGATTGCCAAATACTTACTCTTTTCTTGCGCGGCTCATTGCTGTTGATCACCTCGATGCCCATCTTGAAGCTGATGATGTGCATCGCAACATGTAAAAAACTGTTCACCATATGCTCAAAATACTCCGAGGGTGTTTGACCCCACCATTTTTCCAGCACCTTGCGCGGGTTCTCTGTCAGCTTGAAGGTAGCATTGGCAAAGGGTACATGCAGTGCCTTGTAGTGCTTAGAATTAACGAACTCATGATAGAGTGGCAGCAATAGATAGAGGCGCATACTCTCCACATCCGCCGGCGACGGTACCAGCGAGCCAAGCAGCTCTTTCGTCAGATTATCCCAGATCTAAAATCAACATCAATTTACTTGCAACATTCTACAAATATTTTAATTTATCTTACGACTTGTTTGATGCCCTGGTTCTCCACCTTGCGCAGATTATCGAACGCCAGCTGTGCAGCTTTCAGGTCGAGGCCATAGTTACGCGCGGAACAACCAAAGTGCTTGTCCTGTTGCAGCAGAAAGGAGCCATTGAGGCAGGCCTGACTCTTGAATATTAGCTCCATGGAATTCAATAAGTCCAAATCGCTTCGATCGCCCTCCTTGAACCGGGCACACTGATTGGTCGCCTCCGCCGTAAGCACCAGAATCTGTGATTTCGGTCTGCAAAGCGAAAAGATATGTAAGTAAACAATATAAGTAGATATATAGCTAGAGTTTGATATATATATGTCTGATCTGAGCAGTTTTAACAATTATTGTAAGGACTCCAAATTTAAGTTTTGATTTACTCATAGTAACGGCAGTCGACTGGCGGTTTTTTGTCCAAATAAAGAGATGTGGTCGCTATCGATTGATCGCCTCCCGAGAAGATCTGTCGCATGACAACGGCGATCTGTGCATCGCTGGACTGCAGCAGAGCTGAACTTTTCGGCGATACCCAAGGCCCGATGACTAACTGTGGCAGACTTAAGCTTTCGGTGTTGCGCGTGCCCAGCTGCCCCGAGCTGCCCAGTCCAAAGCCGTAGATGCGACCACATGCCGGCACCATGGCAAGTGTATGACGATTGCCGCATGCCACCTGCGATATGGTGCTGCCCATCAGCTCCATGACCATGCGTGGCAGTATCTCATTGCTGCAGAAGCCGTGACCCAACTGTCCGTAGGCACCAGCACCGCACGTGAAAACACCGCCCTCGTTGGTAAGGAAAACGGAAAACTCATCGCCGCAGGCCACAAAACAGACGCCAAGCGTACGCAGTGTCTTCAGCTGGGTGGGATAGGCACGATTCGTCTCATCATTCAAGCCCAACTGGCCGCAATTGTTGCGACCCCAGCCAAAGACCGCACTCGACTTGGAGATGAGAAACGAGTGATTGCCGCCACAGGCAATGGCCCTGACTGGTATCCCCAGCAGTGTGGTCAATAGCATGGGCGAGTTGCACAGACCCAGCTCACTGGGTGCCTTGACGCCCAGCTGGCCATAGATATTGGAGCCCCACGCATACAGCTCGCCACCTGAAAACGTTTATGTAAGATTAGGACGAGTGCCCAACGTTAGTCCGGATTACTTACAGCATGTGAGCGCCAGGCTGTGATTGTTGCCGCAGGCGATTTGCACCACTGTCTTGGAGACAAGAGCGCGTACAATTTTTGGTATCTGGACGACATCCTGATCGCTAGCATGACCCAACTGGCCGCACTCATTGTCGCCCCAGCTGAGCACCTGGCCCCATTCGGTGAGCGCCATCGAATGGCGACTGCCGCAAGCGATTTGCGTGATCACACAATCCTTTAGTTCTGGTATCTGCACTGCAAACGAACAAGGCAACAAACAATGAATGGCATGAATCGCAGAGGCAGAGCAACAGATTTGACTGGATGCGACTTGTGCGACAATGTGGTGCGAAGGGTGAGGAGAGCGACAGTGTACAAACGAGAATGGAATACATGTACGTACGAAATGGCGACATACGTGGCCTTTTTGTGGACAACTCATGTCCCAGCTGGGCATATTCATTGCTCCCGCATGCATACACCTTGCCGCTGGCAGTGAGGAAGAGCGTATGCCGATGTCCGCACGCAATCTGATTAACCGATGAATCTGGCTCCCACGGTATCTTACTGGGCGTCAATATCTATAAGCAAATACAAATTACAATCTCAGTCACCTGAGTACTTTACTGTTATCTTCCATTTAGTCACCACCTGTTCATCCTCGATGCCGCCAAGACCCAGCTGACCATGCGATGCATTGCCCCAGCAATATAATTCCATAACTATGCTGGTCCACCTCCAAAACTCTCTCGCTTGCCGTTTTTTCCGTTGTTGTTTTGCTTGTTTTGCTTCTATTATTATCTTTCAACTTGCTTAATTTGCCTTTGGGTATTTTACAGAATATTCGAGAGGTTTTTGGATAGAAACATTTCTTGTCTTCGTCCGTTTTGAGCTGAAGTTCGAATGTTTATTTTACATTATTTACTTTAAGCAGCGCATTAAGTGTGTTTATGACCGGAATGTTGCTTTGATTTCGACAGAAAATTCTTTTCTATAACAAAAATAACAAATTATAACAAATAAAAACCGCAACAACAACTAATGAAACCAATAAATAATAATAGCGCTGCCAATTGATTTGCAAGCTTTTATGGCCTGTACACACTACTCGCAATGGCATGCTCATGCCATCGATAATTTATCGATAATTGCGGGTGCAGGAAGCGAGAGTACAAATTTACGTTTTGGCTTGTAGTAATTTCAAAGTATGCTAGACAATTTTTCCATGACACTCAATAAAATTAAACGGCCACATAATTTGTGCAATGTGCACGCAATGCTTGCTTAGTTTTGGGAGAGTGGACAGGGCCGTTAGCCCCGTTAGCGAATTATTGCCGGTAACTAAGGCTGATGGCTGAACTCTGAACTTTAGTGCGCAATTAAACTGCGAATAGCGGAATAAAGCAATTTACATACACAACGCGGTCTGATAATACCAGATAAAGCGCGCTATTGAAAATTCAAAATCTGATAAGAGCTTTTAAGCCACAGTTATTGTCAGACGAACAACAAAAAACCAGTTGCTTCAAATTGGACGACTTTTTTTCTGTTGTGCTGAGAAAGTGGAAAATTCATTGATTTTCAACCGATTGCTGCCACGCGAGCAGCAGCAGCAGCAGCAACAGCAGTAGAATGCATAAGGCCTTCGTGAATATAAATCGCATACCCACGAACATTATTACGTGGGGCAAGTGGATCGAGGAGTCGTTGACCGATGTCAAGGAGCTGGTCATTTGCATAACGGGTAATCCGGGATTGCCTGGTTTCTACACCGAATTCGGCGCTGCACTGCAGCAGGAGCTGCAAGACCTGCCCGTCTGGGTGATAGGTGAGTGGTAAACGATTTGCAGTCACCAACAACAATTATTTATTGCTTTTTGTAGGCCATGCTGGTCATGAGGATCCGCCGGAGGCGAGCATTCGCGAGGTGCCGCAGCTCAGCGGCAACGAGGAGCTATTCAATCTGAACGGACAGCTGGAGCACAAGTTGGACTTCATCAAGAAGTATGTGCCGAGTCATGTGAAAATCCATCTAATTGGCCATTCGATTGGCGCCTGGATGATACTGCAACTGCTCGAAGACCAGGAGATTCGCAGCCGTGTCAAGAAGTGCTACATGCTGTTCCCCACCGTAGAGCGCATGATTGAATCACCCAACGGTTGGACATTTACCAAGATCGCAATGCCTTTGTATTCCGTCTTTGGTTATGTTTTCTTCAATTTCTTCAATGCGTTGCCCGTTTGGCTGCGCATCTTTTTCATTCAAATCTACTTTTTCGTCTTTTCGATTCCGAACCGCTTCATGGACACCGCCCTGCAATACTCAAAGCCATCGGTGGCTGAGAAGGTCATCTTTCTGGCCGACGATGAAATGGCCCGCGTTCGCTTCCTGCAGCACAAGCACATCGAGGATCGATTGCCACTGCTAAAGTTCTACTATGGCAAAACCGATGGCTGGGTGCCCATCTCCTATTATGATAATCTCAAACTGGAATTTCCCCAAGTGGATGCACAGCTGGACGACAAGGGAATCTCTCACGCATTTGTGCTCCGGCACTCGAAGCCCATGGCAAGCATTGTCAGCAATATGATAAAGGAGAATTTGAACTAGAAATGCTCCGCTTAAGTTTTGCTCGCAGTTAGCCAATTTGTTGCCTAATCTTTAGTTGTTAAGCATGTATTTTACTGGGTACAATGTACGAATTGGCATTGCAGACAAGGTGCAAATAATTAATCGATGCAATGTGGAATGCCGTAGATAATTTTTATTTTAAGTGGTCTCAGCAAATGTTTTCTATTCTAAATGGGATTCGGAACAGCTCCTGCACAACTTCAATTTATGTAGTTCAAATAAAAGCTTATTGTTGCAACACATTTTATATATTTTGCCGTCACAATTTACAAATAAAGTTTAAAGTTCAAGTTGACCAACTGCTCGATGTGAAGTGGCTTATAGAATTTAACTTCTAATTGCTAGCCGCTGAACCGGAGCGGGAACGTGAACGGCTTCGCGAGGGTGAACGCGAACCGGAACCAGATCGGGAACGTGAGCGCGACCTGGACTTGGATTTCGAGTGAGAACGTGAGCGAGAGTGAGAACGGGATCGGGATCGAGACTTCGATGGTGACTTCGATCTGGACCTGGATTTTGATTTGGAACGGCTGACGGAACGCGAACCGGAAGCCGATTTGGAGCGCGAACGTGAGCCGGACTTGGAACGTGATTTGGAACGTGAACGGGACTTGTCCGATTCGCCGCCAGAATCGATGCGATTCTTGGCGCGCTTGCGTTGAGCAACTTCCGCATCACTGCCGCTGCCGCTGCCACTGACACTGGCGCGACTCCGGCTGCGCTTACGTCCACGATCCACGCTGCCGCTGCCCGAGCGACTGCCACTGCGACTCCGGCTGCCGCTCTTCTGCCTGCTGCCGGAACGGCTGCGACTGCTCCCACTGCCGCTGCCAGAGCGACTGCCACTGCCAGATTTGCTCTGCCGCCGACTGCGACTGCGACTTCTGCTGCGACTGCGTTTGCCATCGCTCTCGGATTCGCTCGTAGAGATTGTCTCCTTGGAGACGATTTTGGAGCGCTGCTTCGCTGACAGTTTCTCCTTGGAGTCCTTAGCATTCTTTTGCTGCTGCTGCTTCTTCTTTTTCTGCTTACTTTTGTTGTCCCGATTGCCACCGGCGGATTCCTCATCGCTATCGCTCTCATATTTCTCAGACTTGCGCTTGCGTCCGCTGCCCTTCTTCCGCTCACCTTTGCTCCTCTTCTTCTTGGCCTGGCGTTCGGCACCCTCGCCAGGCGCACCATCACCGCTATCCGTGCCGGAGATGTAATCATCCTTACGTGGTCGGCCGCTGCCCTTTTTGCGCTCGCGTTCGGTGGGCGCATCGGCAATGATGAGCAAATTCTTAGTCTTCTCCACGTACTCCTGCCGCTTGGCAAGCAACTGATCGCGAGAAGATTGCGCATCTTCCTCGCGTTTCTTGCGCTGCTCGGCTAACTTCAGCTTGAACGCTTCGCGCTCCTCCTCATGGCGGCGGCGCAATGTGCGCTCCTCCTCATCGATGCGCCGGGCACGTCCCACATGATATTGGGCCTGCGAGAGCAGATCCTGGCACGTGTTGGCCTCCACGGCGGCGACCTCAATGTTGAAGCGCGTCTTGTCGCCATGCACGGACAGGTATTGGAAGTATCTACAAAGGGATTGGTTTGCATGTTATAGTTGGAATACATTTAAGATTTCTCTCACTCACTTGTGCGCCAGCTCCAATTCGTGCACCGCCTGCAAGACGATCTCCAGCGTGGACTTCTCGTCCTTCAGTATGGCCATGGCCAGGCGGGAGAGCACCACGGCAATGTTGAACAGCAGCACGGTGTCCTGGGGGGCAACACGACGTGCGCGTAGCAGAACCGATTTCGCCTCGACCAGCTTATTGGCACGGAGATAGGCACGGGCGAGGTACTGCATCACTTCGACATTGTTGTGCTTGTAGAACTTCTTCATGCAATTCTCGTACATCTGGATGGCGCTGATGTATTGCTTCTGCTCCACATAGACATGTGCAATGTTTAGCCACACGTCGCTGAAGTCAGCGGTTGCCTCGCGCACCTGGGCAAAGATGTCGCGTGCCTCGATCACACAGCCCTTGTGGGCGAGCACGGCGCCAATGCCATTGGTGGCCCAAATGTTACGGGGATCGGTGCGCAGAACCTGGAAAAGTGTTTTCGATGAGTAATCTTAATAATAACAATAGTAGCTGCCCATTCCCAGTCACCTGTTTGTATATGGCCAGGGCCTTCTCCTGATGCTTGCGCTCCTTCTCCTTGTCGCGACTTGGCTGATGGAGTGTCTGCAGCGAGAAGTTGCCCAGCGCAATCAGTGAATAGGAATCGGAGCCAGTCGCCGGATTCTTCAGAATGGTCTCAAAATTCTTTTGACCCAAAGCGAACTGCATTTTGGCCAAATGCAGATTGCCCAGCAGTGATCGAGCATCCGGATTATCGTTGTTGATATTGAGGGCATCCTTGAAGAAATCCGATGCAACGAAAATCAAACCCTTGTCACGGGCCATGCAACCCAGACGCAGATAGCAATCAATGTAGTTGGGATGCTCCTTAAGGATCTCCTTGTACAGCTTGTCGGCGACATCAAAGCTGCTCATCGCCTCATTCAAACGGGCCAAATTATATTTCATGGTCACCTGTATGGACTCATAGTACTTCACATCCTTCTCCATCTCGGAGCTGGCATGTTTTAGTGCCGACTCCAGCGTATTCTTGGCCATTTTCAGATTGCCCAGTCGATAATAGAGCGATGCCACATTATTCTGTATCTCGGCCGGAATCTCATACTTGGCTTTGTCCCGCAATATGCTCGACGCGGTGCCATAAGCATTTAAGGATGCCTGCAAGTCATTCTGCTCCAAGATCTGTGCCAACTCAATCCATGCCTCAATATCCTCAGGGAACTGCTCGGTGACCTTCTTCAGGTGGGTCTTGGCCATGTCACGCTTGGTCTGCGAATTGGAGTGGGCATACAGTGAGCCCAGGATCTTCATGGTCTCATAGTTGCCCGGCTGAATCTTGAGCACCTTCTCAAAACACTGAGCTGCCTTAAAATTTATAAACATATTAATAATAGTTGAATAAGAGAAAAGTCGTAAATCGCATACATTTTCCGTATCTTCGCGATAGATGTACATCTGGCCGAGACCATAATGGGGCAGCACAAAGTTGGCGGGCGCAATCTGTGTGGATTGATAGTAGTACTGGAAGGCCTGATCATAGTCGCTCTGGGCATGGAAACTGCGCGCCAATTGATAGCAACTCTCGGCGCGCATCGCCTCGTTCTCCGTGTTGTGGAAGGCGTGCAGAGCGAGATGATGCACCTTCTGATAAT
This sequence comes from Drosophila paracracens, assembly GCA_035044025.1. Taxonomy (NCBI): domain Eukaryota; kingdom Metazoa; phylum Arthropoda; class Insecta; order Diptera; family Drosophilidae; genus Drosophila; species Drosophila paracracens. Next base: position 11,119,297 of record JAWNMN010000192.1, on the reverse strand, counting down.
CCTTCTTGAAGAAGAAATGATTGGCCAAATGATTGAGCACCATTGGATTGGCATTATCAATGGTGTAGGCCTTGGAAAGCATTTGTACGCCCAACTTATTGGATTCCGGCTCCAATTGATTCAGCTTTAGTACAGCGAGGCCAATTAAGGCGCCCACACATTGCTGATCCAGCTGGAGGGCACGCTCAAAGGCCAACTTGGCCTTCTCTGCATTGCCCATCTTGAGGAAACAGTGCGCCATGCCAATCCGAACATTCGCCGGACAATTGGGATTCGTGCGCAACGCCTTCTTGTAGAAGGCCATCGCACCGCGATAATCCTTGCGATTGAAGGCGATGCACGCCTTGCCCAGCAGCGATGGTATATTCGATGGCGACTGATTGAGCACAAAATTGAACTGGGCATCTGCCTGATCCATTTTGTCGCCCTCGAGCAGACAGAAATAGGCACGGCCCAGCAAATGGCTCTGATCGTACATAATGATCTTGTCCGCATTCGTATACAAATTGGTGGCCTTCATGAAGAGCTCTCGCTTTTTATCCTTGGACTTCTCCCGATACGCCTCCTGAACATAGTGGGCGGCCAGCATGTCCAGGGCACGCATTTGATCCGTCTTAAAGTCACGATAGTCAACAGTGCCCTTCTCCCGAGCTGCCTCCAGCAGCATAATAAAGTCATCAGTTTTCTTCTGCTTGTAGTACGCCAACTGAAGAAGAATATACATAAATTATATACATATATTTATATAAACCCTGTGGGTATCTGCAAATATATCACTTACGGCCACATTGACCCAGACATGGAGCGGCGCACGCTCCTGCAGCAGTATGCTAAACACCTCGGAACATTCCGGCAATTGATCGGGGTCCACTTCAATGACCTGTAAGCATTTTAATATTTTTTTTATTGCATACGCGTTCATCAAATTTTAATTCAGTGCTACTCACCTCATCTGTGTCCTGCAGCGGAATTTCGATGCATGTGGACATGATTGCAGCTGGCGTGGCTCGAAGGCCAAACACTTGAGCACTTTACGGCGATTTATAAGACAGAAATGAACAATTTCCTCTATAATGCGGCACGCTTGCCAATAAAAAAAAACATTGAGACAATCGATAACATCGATGAGCAGAGCTGCGTGAGAAAATATCACAAGTTCATCATGACGATGGTCGATAGTATCGAGATTGTTGACCGACCAGCCGCCACATTCTAGCAGCTGTCACAACGATAGCTAAAATATATCAACAAAAAGTTTGTTGTTCAGACATTTTTGCGATAATAAGCATAAATCGTGATAATATCGATTTTAAGGATGTCGCGTCGCAGCCAGGACATACCCATAAGACCACGGTACGGCTACACAGACGAAGCCGAGGGCGAAGAGTCTGCCGCTGGCCAAAGCAAAGCGCAGCAGCGAAACAATTGTGGAACACCCGCCTCCTACTCCGAGATCCCATTCCTGGCCCAATACGCTGGCCCAGTGCCAGAGCATGTGCTGCAGGATATCACGCCCACAGCTAGCAGACAGGCAGCTCCGCTGGCCAATGAGAGTTATGTGAATCTGGACTCGGGCGAAGACGATAACGATGATGACGACGACGAGGAGGAGCAGAGCAATAGCAATTCCAAGGACAGCTCCAGCGAGCTGGGCAAGACAACGGAACGACCCAAGTCACTGCACTCCAGTGAGTGCAGCATTGGAATTGCTTAAAGTTAATTTTATGATTAAGTTTTTCACTAGGTATCCTTGCAGATTTTCCGTATGAGCTAGAGGGCGAAGGTGCGACCAGCAGCACGGGTACCATGCATCATTTCGTGGCCCACAATCTGGAATCGAAGTTGCGCGCCGCCACGGACTATAATATTAGCTCGGAGCACACGACGCCATCGCTGTCTACGGCGCCGATTTCGAGATTCCTCCAGTCGCGCAATGTTCCCGAGGTGGATGGCAACGTGCTGAGTGATATTGAGCTTGAGGCACAGTATTTGGCCACCTCCGTGGATAATCTCGTTGAGAATCTGGGCAATCTGCTGCACTCGATCTCATCGATAACCGCCGATAACGTGGAGGTGCACAAGAATGCGGTGAAGAAGCTCACCGATGCCTTGGATGCGAACATTAAGTGCCAGTATCAATTGCTGGCCAAAACCGAGGAGATCTCCAAGTCGATGCGACCCACCGAGCAGCTAAGCCAGCGCATGTGAGTATTAAATATATTCGATAAGCTGACATATCGATGACATATTTGAATTGCAGCCGCGAGATAAAGCGGCTTGTGGATATGCTCGATAGCAGTATGTAGGATGAAGCCAGCGTCGGAGGAGTGGAGCTGGCCGCTGCATTTCAGCAGGATATCGATGACTCTCCATGTGCTTTTCTCTGAGCATAGCATTCCATTAGATCACATTGCTAGTCACTTTTATTCTATTCAATATTGTAAATCTGAAATTAGAATTAATAACAAATATATATATGTAATTTAAATATTCCGCCAAATGCCGATGTCACAAACGACTACGATAAACAAATACGGTGTGACCATCTCAAATATATACTTCAAATTTGTACCTAATTTTTGTCAGGCTGGTATTTATAGTCGCATTCGCATACGTGATATTTTTTAGACATGCTATCATCGGTCACGTTTGTCCATCTAGTCTACTAAAACTCTCTGTATAAAGCGGACGATTGGTCGGTCGTTCTCGGGCTCGTGGAAAAGTGAGCAAAATAAATTTATTGTGATTCATGCTTGCGTGTGCGTGAGTGAGAAAAGAGCGAGCGATCGAATCATGGCGAGTGTTTTAATAACGAAAATTCAATTACCACGCTTTCTATAATTCAATTTTTGTGTTTCAAAACGTAATGCGGCCAAAGTGTTTGCGCGTAGTGTGAATGCTTTATCCCTTATTTTTCTACCGCAGCCCGCCCCATCATCAAAATAATGAAAAGTAAGCATACAAATATACTTGCATTGAGTGCAACTGTGCGTGCGAGCGTAGTGTGTCTATATGTGTGTGTGTGTGTGAATTTGAGTGTGTTTTGTATTTGTACTGTTTGCTTTATTCAAGTGGCAACAAGAAGAACAAGCAGCAGGCAGCACACCGAGAGAAACTCAAAGCGAATTGAAAACGATGAACTCAAAGTAGCTCACGTAGGCAGCTGTATGGGTGTGTGTGTGAGAGCGAATTATGCACGTTTTCAATTGCATTTTTAACTTGTTTTTGTTTTTTTTTGGCTACGAACATTGTTGTGTGTATTCATTGCGTTAAACAAAAAACAAATTTAATAATAATACATGCTGACGCATTGTGATTTTGTATGTGATTTGCCCTCCCTCATATTTAATTGTAATTTTTATTTATTTATTTATTTGTATATTTTCGAGTTGCTTTTGCCTGTTTTTATTTTATTTTTTTTTTACATATGCGCCTTACAAAAATTTGTCAACGTTGGCATATGGGGGCAAATGCGGGCTGTTTGTTCTCTCTTATTTTCTCTGCTTCCTTATTCCTTTAACTGTTGTTGTTGCTCTTTTTCATTGTAATGAAATGTCATACGCAATATTCATTCACTGTTTATCGAGTCCGTTTGCTGTCGTGGGCTACTTCTATATATGTGTTTGTGTATGTGTTTGCTTCCTTGCTGGTGTTCAGCGCTGCGTCATTATTGACATGAAAGAAACGCCGCCGCCAGCGTTGCCGGTCTGCGTCTGAGAGAGAGTGACAATTTTGAGTTTGACTAGAGAGTCGGCGTGCGCGTGTGAGAGAGTGAGAGAGAGAGAGCGCTCGCTCGCTCTGTTTGTCATTCATGCGAAGGATACTGAAAACAATTACTGCTGCGTCGACAGCGCTGCTGCTGTTTGCGTCGCTGCTCGCGTCGTTAACTTACACAATTTTTGATATAAACGATTTAATCCAAATTCGAGCAAACTTTAATCTGTTAAAAGAGCAAGAGTTGCTCTCTCTCTCTCTCTCTCTCTCAAGGAATTCAAGGAACCGCAGCAAAAACAAGGCGACAGCTGTTCAATTAACTAACCAATGGGATTGTGGGTGGGTGGGGGATAGAGTGGTCAGTCTCCCTACATGCAATGAGCAATTAAAATTAAGGTTTTTTCATAAAAATAGCGATAACATATTGAGTATTTATTTTTAATATGCTTAAGTTTTGTTTTTTTTTTTATTATTATTCACCAAATTCTTATCAATAATTGAGATTTTTATAATTTTCATTAATAAGTTAATTTTTAGCTTTAACGAAATTTTAAGTTTTTTTTACTTAGTAAACTTAAAATTTCACAAAATTTAACACTGTTTCAAAGAAGCCATGGGAAGTCATCTTGTATTTCCAAAACTGTAAATCACATCCGTCAATTCCAAGCCGATTCCAGTTCCTCAGTTCGTTTCGTTCCAGGCGCTTATGTTTTTACTTAGGAAGAGAAAGCTAACAAAAAAAAAAGGTAGCAGGACAAAAATAAAAACAAGTTTAGACAAGCACAATCAAGCCAAACAAAATTACATATACCGTTTTGCCACGCCCACACATTAACTGCCGAGAGCTTTTTATAAATTGCGCAGTTTTTGTTTTGCCTTCTTTTTGCTTATTTGATTCTCATTATGTTGTATTTTAAGTTTTCTTAATCCTTTGACTTTTTACCCATGAAAGCTAAATACACACACAAATATTTACACACACACGTGCAAACATATGTTAGCACCCCCCAGGCCTGCCTCAACTTAGAAGCTCCTTAAAAATGTGCCATTTTCTGTGCTATAAATACATGTGTATATATTTATTTGCATATGTGTGCGTAGTTAACTCTTATGTATGTGTGTGAAATTAACTTTGCCCACAAACGCAACATTTTGCGTTTTGCCGCCGGCCACAGCAGTCTCCTAACTAAGCCTGCCACTTTCACATCCCCAACCCCTTCGCGTTGATTGTGCAAAAGAAACTATTTCTGACGCGTCCGTAATCCACTCCGCTGAAATGCGAACTACGTAAATCCTTACGTGTCTGCTGAAATAATCAGCCCAGTTCCACCGCACCACACCTCCCTGCTTCACCCAAGGTGGCGCGCCCACGTCAGCAAAAAAAGCGACAATTTCGCGAATCCCCCGGGCAGCAGCAAGAGAGTGAGAAGGAGAGAGAGAGAGAGAGAGCGTGACGTCGACGCCGCTGCTGGCGCTTGCGCAGGCGCCCAACAAACAAACGTAACGGCGAAAGCCAGCGTCGCAGCCTTTAGCAGCAGCTGCCTGGCAGTCAGAGTCAGCATGGTCTCAGAGTCTCAGCAAACGGCGTCTCAAACAGTCGTTGGACGCGGCCAGCAGCAGCAGCCAACAAAAAATAGTATTATCCATAGAAAAGTTTAAGGACAAGGCTCGTCTGCAGCAGCGGAAGGTGCACAACAGAAAAATATAAGAAATTATACATAAATCTAATAATAGACTGAGAAACGTTTTGCAACATATTTCTGTGTATGTGTGTGACTGTGAGAAACTTAAACAAAAAAATAAATAAATGTCGCAATTTGCAAACAAACTCAATTTATTTATTAATACATACGAGTTTAGATTTGTTGCAGTGGTTGTAGTTGTTGCTGTTATTTGCGGGTCGCCCAGTATTAACAAAAATCAACTGAGCAAAAAAACCACAGCTAAAAAATTAAACAACAAAAAAACAAAAACAAAATAAAGAAAAAACACAAAACTCGTTTCGCCGTCGCCGCCTTAAATTCGCTCCTCTGCCGCTCTCTCTCTCTCTTTCTCTGGCTTCGGCTCAATTTCGCTGTGTTGACGTCTGCGCCGGTCGATGTGGCGCTGACGTTAGTGCTGCCTGCTGCGAGTGTGCGTGTGAGCGTGTGTGTGTGCACACATTTGTTTGTTATGTTTGCCGTTCGCTTTTGGGCAGCTGCAACTTCTCGTCGCTTTTTATTGAGCAGCGACGTCAACGTCGACAGCATCTTTGCAAACTTTTTCTCGCCTTTTGAGTATGTGTGCGAGTGTGTTGTGCATGTATGTGTGTGTGTGTGTGTGTGAGAACCGGCTTTTTGTTTGCTTTAATTTTTGTATTTTTCTCGCCGCACATATTCATTATTATTTTGGCGTATTTGCTCCTCCCGCCTCCACTTACCGATCTGCCCTGGCCAACAAGTTGTTAATTTTGTTTTAACCATGCGCAACTTCAAACGAAAGTTGCCAATTGAACAACAACAACCATTTATGTTCAAAGAACTTTATTTTTTAATTTTCTTTTCTGTTCGCTTGGCTTGCGTGCAAAAAGTGCGTAGAATAATTGTTATCGCGATCTCTGTCGCTCTGCCTGCCTGCGTGCGTAATCTACAAATTTGGTTTTTTTTTTAGCTCTTGTTTGTTGCTATTGTTTTATGTTGTTTTTGCTTTGGCCACAAGTTTTTATAGTTTTTGCGTAGTTTTATAATTCGGCCGACACGCACACACATACACACTCACACTATCACACACAGACAAACAGGCAGTCACCCAAAAGCGACGCACCAAAATAAAAATGAGGCAGATATGTAAATAAAAACAAAAACCCAAAATTGGACGCCTGGCAGCAGCGATAATTTTATTGTTGTTGTTTGCACAAAAGATTCTCGAATGGAAAATTTCAACAGCGAAAATTGTTCCGTATACAACACTGTGTGCGAAAATGCTGGACCCAATAACTAGAAATTAGTTTGGTTCCGCTCAACGAATGCAAACAATTAGTATATAGCTTAAACAACTAATTAGTGTTTAGTGTTTCTTACTTTAAATTGTTGATCGACTTGAATTATTTAAAATAGTTTAGGGGTTTATTCTAAAAAAGTATAAACTAGACTCTTAAAAATGAGCAACAAGCTAAAATGTGCTAGTCGAGAGAGCTCGTATATATATAATAAATATATATTAATTTTTAAATTTTGTTTAAACTTTCATAGATGATAAATATATTGGTAAGATATAGTCAAACCAGATAAGGAAGCTATATCTTTTAAATTGTTTATCTTATTGCTATCGTAAATCGATTGTTATCGATAGTTACAAAATGAGTGCAGCTGTTGGTAAAATAAAATAAACTTAAAGTGCTAGGGGTATGCAAGAACTTACACTTAAAATGTAATGACTTGGCTATTGATGCTGGCCAAGAATATATATGATTTACATACCCTATTTTTAATGAGTATAGCGCACATTTTCTCTTTTTACTTAAACTCTCCGCTAATTGTCATAATTTTCTCTATTTGCAGATTCTCTTCTACATTGACGTCAATTTGTCAATAGTATTTGTAAATAATAATTCTTCAAATATAACAGTCTATAAGTAAAAAAAAATCAAAACAAAACAAAAGCTGTTGGTCGACATCAACATTTTGGTCACGTCTCAATTTGCAGCCTTAATTTTTGTACAGTAAATTAAATTTGTAAGGCGACAATTCCAATTAATATTGAAGCCTAGGCAACAATAACAACAACAATAACAGTAAACACGAAGACGGAAAAGAAGAAGAAAGAGACCAACAACAACAACCAAATCTAATCAAATCCAATTAGAAGCGAATTGAAAAATCAACAAATAAAACAAGAAGAAGAAACTGAAGCAGAAGCGCCATAAAAGAAGAGCAAACGGCAATAAAAGAAACCACACGAGCGTAACGAACGAAAGAGAGAGAGAGAGAAAGGGAGAGAGTTAGATGCAGAGAGTGTGAGTGAATGAGATAGAAAGAGAGAGAGAGCACCAGAGGATCCGTTGAATTAATTCGCATGCGCCAATGAAAACGTTGCATCTTTCGCACGCGTCCGATTTCGTCGTCGACTACGCCGTCGTTGCCGCCGGTTCCGGTTCTGCTACAGCAACCGCAACTTCGGTTTCCGGTTCCGGATTCCACCAGCAGCAGCAGCATCATCATCATCATCAGCCAGCAGCAGCAGCAGCACACTTCTATCAGCCGGGCCGCCGTCAGAGCGATGTGGACATAAAGCCAACCGTCGAACAACAAATCAGAAGCATCCGAGGAGGCATCAGTTGCGATCTGTTGAAGCCCATCGTCTACCACCTCGACGTGGACACTCAACATCAACAGCAGCAGCAGCAGCAGCAGCAGCGTCAGCGTAGTGTCATCATCAAGCAGCAGGATCATCAACAACAACAGCAGCGAACGTTGTCCAAGTCTGGAGCAGCGGCCAACAGCAAGCGAAAGCGCGAAACAGGTGAGTTCCTTTTAACTGAAGATATGGAATATATCCTAGATCTAGAGCATATGTATCAAAACTATAAAATCTTTAGTATCAAGAATATATTCTGAGTAAAACAAGTTGGAATGCTGCAGTCGAGAGAGCTCGACTAGGTGTTGTTTACAGATCTTTCAGAAGTTAGAATCCTCTAGAAAGATTAATTCCGCTCTAAAATGCAGTCTTGCAAATAAACATTTTGAAGGTGAACAAATGCAACAAGTATTTCATCTGGCAAACAGATTCAACTTGGACCCCCATAGAATGTCTGATGCATCTGCTGTGCGCTATTTCATCAGCTCTAATTTATGTATTATTATTATTAATACATATTTATTATCTTGAGCAATGGGCAAAAGTCATTTGTGCATCGCATTGCTGCACTTTTAATAATCTAATTATTATTAAGATAATTGTAATTGTAAAAGTGAACTGAGAAATTTTTTCTACTTACATTTCGATTGTTCTTATGATAAATTATTTAAATTTTTCATAGGAATTTTATACCGATAACTTGACTATGTGCAATGCTATTTGTAACTCTGATTATCGTCTATCGTTATCGTTTTATCGAGCACACAAAAATGGCGCCTGGCGACAAACACGACTTGCGCTGATTATATTTCATATATGGTTATTTTTGGTTGTCGTATGCTTTCTTCTTCTTCTGCCTATGCTCCCTCTTCATCACTTGTGCCTTATCAAGTGGTGAGGGGAACGCGTGTGTGCCCTGCTCCCCCTTTGTCAAGTACTCTGGCTCTATTGATAATCAAACAATAAACGCCACGAGAAACCATGCGAAATTGTGTTGATATTTTATTGTTGTTTTTGTCACTTGGCTTCAATTGAATGCGTTGCAAATGGCGAAAGACAGCAACAAAAAATCACCACACTCCCTTCTTGCTTGACTGTGTTTGTGTGTGTGTAAAACCCAGACGCCTATCTTTCTTTCTCTCTCTCTTTTATACCTTTCCCCCTCTGCTCCTTCTCTACACTTTTTCTATGTCTTCATTTTGTTCAGCCATTCTTGATGTTTGTCTCTGATTACTTTGCAAGTTCAGACATGTTTGCTGTCTTGAGTTTGTTGATGGTTTTATTGTCCACCACTCCCCCCCCACTTTTTTCTTTTCTTTTTGCTATCTATTAAAGTTTTTTTTGTTTTTGGTTATTTTTCTTTTTTTTGTTTCATTCGCTACGCTTTAGTTTATTATTTGTTTTGCTGTTTTCGCTTTTATTTTTTCATGAGCTAATGTTATTATTGCATATCATACACACACACACATACAACATATACATATACTTAAACTATCGTGCAAGTTGGGGGAGAAGGTGAAAATTCAATGAAATGCGACACTTTTAAAAGTTTATTTTTCAGCGCCACTTTTCCAATTCTAATTGAAAAGAAGCTTAATCAAAACTTGTTGACTTCTTTGCTTGTTCTTTTTGTTTATAAAAGATTTACCATCGATGAGATAAACAAATAAGATTGCTCGACTAACAGATACCCTGATACACTTCTCTCTGGAGAGTCAGCTTTTAATGTTGATCAAGAATATATATGATAATATATTCTTGTTTACTCATTTTTAATGGGTACAGTTAATCTAAATCTGAAGATAACGCCTAACATTGACCATTTATAAGCAGTCGCAATTGTTTTTCTCCCTATGAAAGTTAACGTGTAATTTTTATTTTCCTTCTTTTTGTTGCTTTTATTTTGTTGTTAGTTTTTATTTGCCGTATTCGCGCTTATTGCGACTTATAAATTGTTGTTTGTATTTCTCCATTTGCTGTTATTATCATCATCAGCGTCGCTGGCATTTTTCCCCTTTTTATTTATTTTTACTTTTTGTTTTTCAAGTATTTTGTCTGTTTTGTTCTTATTGTTGACTTTTTATCGGGATAATACGTTTAAATACTGTTCTTTTAGGGTTCGTTTCTATTGTGTGCGTGTGTATGAAAAAAACTCGATAAGAGAAACCGCAAATAGCGCTAGTATTGCTTATTTTATTTTCTTTTTTTTTAGGTGCTGCCCATGATGTTTACCACTCCAAATAACAGTTTAATACCCATTAGTCATTTTTATATCGCCTTGCGTGTGTGCACTAATAAAAAAAACGATTTTGTTCTTATAGCAACTGAAGGATTTTCCCGACAACCATTCACATTTTTTTCTTTCTGACATCTGATCATTTAAACAAAAAAAATCCTGTAAAATGCCTGGAAACTAATTTAGCAAAAACTGTTCCTTCCAGTATTAAACCCCAATCTTCCCCTCTCTTTTTTGGCTCATTTTATTAAGAAGTGAGAACTTCTTTCGAGTTCTAGAAAGTTGAAAATCTGTTCTTTTCATCAGAATGACATACTTCTGTACTCACCTTTTTTTGCCTTCACTTACTGCTCTCAGTATTTTTTGTTGTTTATTTTTTTTTTGTCTTTTTCAATTCTGAAGCTTCCTGTTGCTATTGTTGTTGCAGTACTTTCTCCCATAAATCTTTGTACAACAAATTGCTAAGAGATCACAATTTGTGATCACACATTGTTTGTTGCTGCTGCTGCTCGTGCTACTTGCCCTATTATTCAGGCTTGCTTAGTGAGTGGGTGAAAGGAGTTAGACGGCAATCCGGCAAACTTGCAGTTTAGTTTTGTTGCAATTTCACTCAAGTTGGTATCTATCTCTCTCTCTGTCTCCCTCTCTCAGTAGCTCACAAGCAGAGACAGGTATAACTGGTGCTTGCAGCTACACTCTTTTTCTCCTAAAACCAGAATCTGCAGTTGTTGCTTTTACTTCGGCTTCTTATTCGTATCTCACCTCGCTCCTTAATCTCTTTTCCCCACCTGGTCTTTGCCTTTGAGCCGAAGTTAATATCAAAGACATTCTACCCACGCACGCCCTCAAAACAAACTTTTTGGAAAGATAGAGAGAGAGGTAGAGAGATAGAGAGAGAGAGAGAAAAAGCGCGTGAGAGAGTAGAGCAGAGCGCCTCAAGGCAGAAAAGCTCATATGCCAATCAAAGGTGCTGCGTAGTTGTCTCTGTGTGTTGATTTTTTTTTTGGCTGTCAACAAAGTTCGATTTAGTTTTTGTATTTACTCGTCGCACTTCCAATGACAAAGTTATTTTTGTTGCCCATATTTATGTACATATTTATGTACCTGATAGAGAGAGATAGAGAACATGTAAAGAAAAAGACGAAATGTAAATGTGTAAATATTCATGGAAGACATCACGTAGCTTTAAAGCGCACACGACTGCGAAATTCCACGACAGTCAAATGTTAATTTCGTTGTAAACAAAGAGAGCAGAAGTGTTAACGACCGACCCCATTGTACTATATATGTATGTATGTATAAATGTGCATGTATATGTGACATTTAGGCCTAGGCGATGCGTTAATTGCCAACAAATTAATGCAACGAGTGAAATTTAAAAGCACAAAGCGTGATCGATTCCACTGGAAATGAAAAGTGTGGAAGGCGCTATTAGCAATCGATAAATGCAATACACAAATGAAAAAAAACATCGCTCGCTTCATTACTACAACTATGCTGCGAACCTTGTGGCTAAAAGAGAAACATTGACAGTTACTGTTGAGCTGAGCTCAAGCTAAGGTTAAGGGAAGGCCGAGTGCGAAAGGTAACTGCATAAAACATGCATACACACATGCATATAAACATATGTACATAACTTATATGTATACATCTCGCATAACTCTATGCAAATGTTGCTAAACATGTTGTGTGAGATAGAGCCGCTGTCCGTTGGTGTGTACTAATACAAGTGCACGTGTGTGTGTGTGTAAAGCATTTCAATAAACCAACACAAATAGAACTTTTCAACATATAACATAAAAAAAATAAGTTAAAGTTGTAGTTTTTAAAAACCAAAATATACAAATATCTAAAAATTTACTGGGTATATGCACGTAGAGCAGCACTTTTTATGCTTTTATATTTCAATTCCCTTATGCATTTTGTTTTTGACATTTTGCTGTTCTAGCGAAATTCAATTGAGCGATTTACCCGGACGGCCTTTTCTGTCAGTTTCACTTTTATTTGGGCCTAGAACAGTCTCGACTATTGCATAAATCCATATGTATTATATATCTATATATATATACATATAAATATAAATATTGTACAAGTAAGATGGATGGGAATAAAAGATGAATCATTTGAATCATTAATGTACGACTTAACAGCTGCAATTTGTATAAATTTTAAACCATGTATTTTCCTTTGTTCTTCTTACAGGTAAGCAAATGTGTCTCTTATTCAACAACTTGGCAAAAATATACTCTGTGAGTTGAAAGCTTAAATATTAATAAGTCCCTGTATTCAATATTGATATGTGAATCTTACTCAACTGACTCTTAGTTTTTATTATTAATGGTAGAATTGTTTCGTCTCATGGCTGATTACTTTTCAAAAAATAATATATATACATATATCGACAACTGTCACCCTGTTTTCCCCTCCCCACAAACTCATTGAATTGATTTCAAAATGTTCGCTGGACCAGTTTCTTTTTTCGTTTGAGAACTCGTTTCTCTGTTTTTCTGTATTTGTATTTATATTTTTATTGTACACACTTGCACAATTCATCGCAATTCAACTGTCTGTGTTGCTATGAGCTATGCTTTTTTGGAGCTATTTTTTTTTTTTAATTGAGCTGCGGCCACACCGGCCTCCAACAACCGGCCTGCTGCAACAACTCCAACTTCAGCTTCAACTGTTCGACCCTCAGGGCGGCGGCGACGTCGACGACGACGAATGGAGGTCAGATCCAAAAAAGTTAAAGGCACAACAACAAGAGAAACGCACCAAGAAGCAGCACAGCTGAAGAGAAAATTTGCCAAATCTGGCGCTGATCAACAACAGAGGGCGCTCATAAAAGTATGTGCTTTTTGAGCTACCTCTCTCTCTCTGCCTCTGTCGCTTGCCTTGAAGCTATTATTGCGTCTGTTGTTTGCTTTGTTAAAGGCAGCGACGTCGACGTCTGCGTCACTTATTTTTTTTATTATCGTTCTTGCTGCAGCACGTAACTACTATCTCTGCATGTGTGTGTGTGTGCTTTGAGTGACAATGCAGGGCATTGCTAGTTATTTTGTGAGTCGTTCAACGTTCCATGCCTCACACACACAAGCAAACACACATACGACGTGCGACCATCTATGGAAATTGAATCTAAATTGGGTTAACAAGTGTTAATGGACAATTCCCAAGCCCAGTGAATGCAATGCGGCCACTGAGCAAAGCAAAGCGAAGCGAACAAAAGCAAAGTACAGTAAACACATAGTCCCGTTATTGCTGCTAATATATATATAAAAAAAAAAGATGTCTGTGTAAAGTATCTCTAAAAGGCAACCCAATATGGGTTGGCTGGCATTCTTCTTGCGAGTTTGCAACAATTCGCTGTAGATAATACAAATAATATTATATGTAAATAAAACAAATGAAGATAGTTAACACAAGTTAAAACAATAGCCTTAGAAAAAGCTTCTTAACTTCTTCCATTCCACTAATCATCTTACATATTAAGTTTCCCGCGTTTACCGTTTCATCTTGTTTGTCGCTTTCTTCCATCAATTTGAGATTAATCTTAATAAAATCATCGCCGGCTGCTGTTGTGTGGCGCCACCTGGCGACCTGTTTTGCATAGATTACGCAAATCATCCAAATGGGAAAAAAGGTGCAAAACACAAGCGAAAAAAAATCAAATTAAATAATATCAAAGCTGCTTAAGTTCGTTGGGACTTGAAAAGGGCACGAACTTGAATAAGGGTGGGGTGGGGGCAAATCTTTTGTGAAAATGAAAAGCGCTGTGCAGCGAAATGTGCCATAAAAAAGACGCTAAAGACAGACACACTCAAACACACAGAAAATTGAACAAAAATAGAATTACATACCAAGTTGCACAACGCGAACGTGGCATGTAGTGCTGGGAGGGGGAGAGGCGAGGTGGGATGGGTTATGGGGTAGGGTAATTGCGAGTGCGGTTCCGTCACAACACATTAAACGCAATTATAGAAAGTCAATTGAGAAACGAGCAGTAACAACAACAACAGCAGCAATGAGCAAATTGCGCGGGAGTTGAAAAGAAAAACCGCCGACGTCGACGTCAAAGTCGCTTGCGCCTAGCGACGGGTTGTCCCCTTCCCCCTCTTAAGAGTTTGACTACGCTTCAAAGAGCGTGGGCGACAAACAACAGCAAAATCCGCTTCTCCGTTCCCTCATTTCTAATTTCTTTTCGCATGCGCTTCAAACTACCACAACGCACTGCAAATTAATCCTTTTTGCCATTGAGCAGCTTTTTCACCCACACACACACACCCTGAAGGAGAGCTGCTGCTGCTTTTTGTTCCGTTATCGGCTCTGGCTTTTCAGCAGCTTAGTGCTCCTAAAGCTTCTCACAACTGTCAACTCTAATCCGCAGATTCTCTCTTTGCATGCTTTGTTGCTCTCCCTCTCCTTGCTCTTCTCTCTCTCTCTCTCTCGCAGCCCGCTGGGCTTGATTATTATTATTATTTTCTTATTATGGACTGTATGCTGTGAGTTTTATTGTTTGTTTGCGTTTTGCTTTGCTTTCTACAGGTGTGCACGCTGCCGCAGTCGACGTCGCTGCAGCAGCGATGACTAATGGTTATTTTTTGTTGTTTGTTGTGGTTGCTTGTGTTGCTATTGCTATTATTACTGTGTGCAAAAAACAAACAAGTTTTAACTGACGTTTCTAAGGCTTTGTTGTTGTTGTTTTTAGTTACTGCCCTGCTCAAAATGGCTTCAATATATCTAATTTGGTCATTTCCATGCGTTGTATTCCAAGTTTATTTGCGCAAGTTCTTCGCATAGTTTTTTTATTTTAAGTTTATCTTTTGTATGGTTTTTTTTTTTTTGTATTTAGGCAACAATCAAAATGCGGATATTTATCTGAAGAGTTTTGTGTAAATACGATTTTCGTTTTCTATAACTGAAGGCCACAAATCGTATATGAATACTTTTAAAAGTTATTTTGTGGAATTTCCGCTTCATTATCAAAAACAAAAATTAAAAAAAAATACCGACATTATTTATCAAACTATTTGAAAAGTCGAGCATTTAAATTGTCTGGCATGCTTATTTAAATTAAATTCGTACTTATTTAAATGCGACGAACGATGCAAGATAAATTTCTATATTTAATCGAGCATTACACAAATTATTGTCGCCAGCTGAAGACTATAATTTGAATGCATTAATTTACATAAATGGTTCCCCAGCAACTAAAACAAGTGATGTTATGTATAAATTAAATACTCTCTATTTAAAGGCATCGTGGGTCCTTTGAAAGATATGAACTTATACTTTTCCATGGTATATCTTTGTCAATCGCTTTGTTGAGGATACTTTTGCATATGTTTGTCTCATTTATTTATAAATATTTTGTGTATAGGGCATCTTTAAGCTTATCAGGCTGCAGCAACTGCAATCGTTGCCTGTTGTCTGCTTTTATTTTCAAAACCTGAATAATATTAAAATAAAAACAACACGGCCAAGTTATGCGACACAAATGTTGCTGGCACTGATTGGACGGACGGACACGGACCTCAAGCATCAGCCATACTCTTTACTCTTTACTTTTCCCCCATCTCTCTTTCTGTCTGCAATTTTATGTAAAATTCTCGTGTTGGAACTCGTCCATAAAATGCGATGCGCAAAATTGCATTAAGCAACTTTGTTGCTGATGGTGTTTTTTTTATATTTATTTTTAAGTTTGTTTGTAGCTTTGCTTTCTATTCGCTTTTCCTATTGAAAATATTCTTGGCTTATTACAGCATTTCTTCCGTTAAGTGTGTCGTTTATTTAAAAATGCTGTCGAAACACTCACACTGACCCACCCCTGCGCCAGCCCACCACTCCATATTCACCTCCATCTCTTCTTTACTTCACCTCTCTGCTCTCACTGAGCAGCAGCAACAAAAGTTAAAGTTGCTTTTCTAGTTGTTTTTGTTATTTTCTGTTCTTGTAGCTGGCAACTTCCGCGTGTAGCTTCTCTTGTTGCTGTAGCTGTTTTTGTGTTTGCTTTGCATATAATCGTAATTAAGCTGAAAATATTCATTCGTCTGCTTCTTCTCTTCTCATGGCTTCTTTCTGTTTTTATTTGTGTGTGCGACAGAGGCGCCAGCGTCGCTGCCTGTTGTTGACCGCTGAGTAGGGCATTTCATATTGTTACTGTTGTTCTTGTTGTTGTTTGTCGTGGCATATGGATATATAAATGGCTTCGTTGCACGCGGCTGTTTTGTGTTTTGTGCCTCAATAGAACATTTTGCGTAGACTTCTATTTTGAAACATAGCTCGTTTTCCTAACGTTTGTATTTCTTCCAGCATTGGAACTGCTGACAAGAAAAACTCTCAATTGGAATTATGATCAACGTTCTCAATTCCAGATTGGAGTAGCTTTCTTTCACACATGTGTGTGAATTTCATTGTGTTAAATCTAATGAAAGACTTCTATTGAGTTAAGAAAAAAGTGTTTGAGCATTTAGCTTAAATTTCTATTTAATAAAAAATTTATTTATTAAGGGCATCTCAGCTGGGGTTTCAAACATTCGTAAAACAAAAAACCCTTTTAATTTTCCAACAAATTTGGGTTTTACATTTCACTTTGAAATTTCGTGCGGAAAACTCATTAAATGTGTTAATGTAACAAGTCGGGCTTCATTCCAGAAATATAATCTATGACAACAGCAACAACTTATTAATTATGTGTAATATCATTAAAAGCTCAACATTAATTAAAACATGATGTATCACTTATGCCATATTAATTGATAATATTTAATGAGCAGCAGCATTTGCTTGTTAACTGGATTATATGAAAAGCTTAACGCCCCCCTTCCAGCCTCGTTGTTGTTGTAGGCTGCTTTTCGACATGGCGAAGATTTGGCAAAGAGCTGCACTCAAGCGATGGCGCCCGGCAAGTGTCACAACCCAAATTGAATAGTTGTCGATGCTGCCAACTCTCTTTACAGCTTTCAGCAGCGTCGCTGTCCCCTCGACGATATTCAACCTCTCTTCCGCTCTCTCTCTCCCTCTTGCTACTCATAATAGCGTCTGGCTTTTGTTCCATTCCCTCCGTTGACCCCAACCCAACCCATTTCTCTCCTTGAGCTTCCGCTTAAAGCACTTTGCTAAGCTGCTCTGCTCTCTTTTCATCATCATTATCATCAGCTTTTCTTATTCCTCTGCCTCTGCTTGTGACTCATCTTGTTTTTGTTTGGTTTGTTATACGCTTCTTGTTGTTTGTTTGTTTCGCGCTGTCGACGCTGCCCACTTCAAATGCTGCTGCAGCTTTTTTTTTTTATATTTTTCGCTCAGTTTTGTTTTACATTTATAGTTGCGATTAGTCATTGGCAAAATGTTGCCTCCTACTTAACCCTACCTCCCTTCTACGATGACGTCGTCGTCTAACTGTTTAGCCTTTAACATTTATTATTTAAGCAGACGTGCCGCAAATTTGTTTAAGCTGCGGAAATAACGTCGCTGTTCGTTTTCTACTTTTATTTTTTTTGCAACCTAATTCAATTTTATTCAATCGATTTTGATTCAATCTCTAATCTAGGGTATATAAACTTGTTTACCCTCCCTCTCTCTCTCTCCGTCTCTTTCTAGCTTTTTATGTCCTTGACAGCTTTTCAATGCTTTGTTTTGACTAGCTTTTGTGTGGTCAGCAGCCAAACTTTTGTATTTTGGTTTTGCTTTTTTAATATTCTGCCCACAACTACATCCTTGCTGCTGCTGCTGATTCTTCTTCACTTCTTCTTGTTCTCTGTCTCTTTCCTCTTGGCTCTTTAAGAGCGAGCGAAAGGGAGACAAAACCATTCATAAAGTTTTTGGCCCGCAACTCGTGTTGTGTGCTAGTTTTAACATTTTTTGGTTTTTTTTCTTTATTTTTATTAAATTTATGAGCAATTTTACCACTTCTTTTTCTCTGCTTCTTCCTTTTATAGCTGGCCACTCGATAAGCCACAGTATTTGCTAGTTACCACTATTTACCCATCCTCTTGCAGTCCTTTATTCAGTGCTTACATTCATTCATTCTTATTTCGTGCCAGTTGCAAATATATTCATGCCAATTTCGTAAGTTTTCTCTTACTACCCTTACGCTAAGGGTGTTTTCAATTGGTTATAAGCTTTTGATTTATACAGGGTATGCTGAGGGCAAATGCTGGTTTATATATATATATTCAAGATATTCAAGATCAGCTGTTGTAGCTTTTTTTATTAACATTTATATGCTTCTTAGGGTATTGGGCATTCGTTAAAGTTACTTAATTTCACTTTTTTCTTATTTTTTTTTTATGCCACAAGCTCGGAAACTTGCAGCTTTCATTTCCGTTGAACTATTTTATCCATTTATGACCACCCTCCCCACTGACAGGATGCGAGGCACAGGTGGGGCTGCCCCCAAACAACTTTTCCCTTCCCTCTGTCCCACCCCCTACCCATTTGGTAACTTTTAGAACTTTTCCTTGGGGGTCAGTGAACTTGTTGGCGTTTTTGCGGCTCATAAAAATATAATGTGTTGCTTTTGTTGCTGTTGATTTTATTGTTGCTGTTCCGAATTTAATTCCTGTAGCTGTTGTTGACTGAAATGAAACACACGGTTTTATGTTTATTGTTCGTTTATTAACGCATTTCGGTTTCATTGTGCAAAAGTCGCGCCAGCAAAACTAACCAAAAAAACGCAAGAAAAGAAACAGTTGTTCGAGCATTAGTATTAGTTGGCTAAATTGGTGAAATGAGAATATTGCCAAATGGGTCGCATTTGAATATTCTGCACTTATAAATTTATAAGGCGAACCAGCCACGCCCATAAGCAGTCGGGGCAGACAACACACGCCTCAATTGTATCGATCCATATTTATTAAAGAGGCAGCAACAAACTAAATAATACAACAGCAGTAGGCAAGCAAGTTGCAACTGTGCCGCACAGTGTGGCAAATTCCACATTCTAGAAATCGTACGAGTGCTCCATATATTTATATATGGCTTGATAGATAATTGCAGCCTCATTAACCTCTTTAATAGCTAACAGATACTGTTATTGCCTGATAATGTCGTACGAAAACAGATGCTGCCACGCCCCCCACCCATTTACACTGTTAGTCAGCCCCTCCAGAATCTTATCAACACTCGTTGCAATTTTAATTGACAGCTGTGTCAGCTTTTAGAGTTACTGCTGCTTATCAATGCACTCGGACAACAAAATCAACTAGCGATAGTAAATAAAAGAAGAAGACGAAGATTTAAATGCACTATTTTTATATTTTCCAATTATTTTGCATGCTTGCAAAGTGAAACTCTACAAAATACCTTCTTAGTTCATGCCGAAATGCAGCTAGCTTAGCATGCTTACTTTCTTACCTATCGATTCCGATTCTTCTTCATTTCGAGTGTTGCACATTTTTTGTGCAAACTAAAATACCCCACCAAGCTGTAAATTACCCTTCAAATGTGTTGATTTCTATGAATTAAATTTCCTCATGCATTCACATTTTTTTTATTACGTTTTTCTTATCGCCAGACAGCAAATCAATCCCTTCCCTTCTTTTGCCTACCCTTTTTCCACACCTTCTTTCCTCCTCCGTGCCCATCCCACTCTTCTTCTGCGCTAAGCACTTTAAATGTTAAGCCGAAAATTGCATTTATGCATTTCAAATATTTGCGGCCAACCAAAATGGCAAAAGCCAGCCAAAAAAAAAAAAAGAAACGGTAAAGTGTATTGCAAAATTGGCAAAGTGTGTGCAACACTCGAATATACCCTGTACATGAGCGCAACTAAACTGGATTTGTTCGATTCATACTCTTGGTATATGTATTTCTAAGAAAGCTTAAATCAATTTATAATGTTGTCTCAAAGTCAAAGCTAAGCTATTGGGCAGCATACCCATTATACGTTTGTTTTACAGGGTATTAAAACCTCACCGCAGTCATGCAAAATGCAACGTTGTCTAAGTTTGCTGTTGGTGTTGTTTTTTTGTTGCCTGCTTTTGCTTGTTGGTTTGTTGTTTTTGTTGTTGTTGTTGTAAAAAGCACTCTACACGACACAAATTTCGTTCATTTACACAGTGGGAACCAAAGCGATGAGTGTGCTTAGACGCCGCTGCCTGCATCAGAAGGGGGGATTGGGCGGTGGGGTGAGCGAAGAAGAGTGAAGAGCAAAGAGGGGAGGCAGACGACGCTAATGTCGTTGCACTCACACAGTCACAGTCAGCCAGTCAGTCAGTTGGGGTACAAATAAACAAACGGGCACGGACAACACCACACACAATGCAACAGCAGGACATGCATAACTGATAAGGATCTTCAAATGATTTCATTCCAGGCCACAGAAATTTCCAGACATGGCATGGAAAGATTTTGTGTAATGGGTTTTTCCACTGCAACCATAAACAAAGAAAAGAAAGAAATTGTTTAACTCTTAAATATACATTTAAGATAAGTAAGAAATAGCTTTCAATTTTTCTTTTGTATATTAAAAAATAATTTAAATTATAATTTAAAAAATAATAATAAATAAATCAAAAGAGTTAATAAAATTAATAATTAAAACGACAATTCAAAAATAAATAAAATAAACTAATTAAAATACAACCGTGGGTTATTATTCGTTATTTATATGGGTTCGGAGTTGGTTTCCCACAACTCATGATACAATTTTACAGCATTTTCAATAATAAATGCAAAGCATGATAAATATCTGATGTGTTTTCATGCAGCTCAAACAAATTGCGTCGTTTCGCATCAAAATTCATCAAATTGAGTTATGAACATGTTGCCAGCTCTGCACTCTTATAGGGGTGGTGGCAGGAAGAGGTGGTTTGCAAAGTGCAATTCGCCTTGTTAGGTCATTTTTCAATTGCAACAAGATAGACAGCAACAACAACAACAACAGCAACAACAACGAAAACAGACAGCAGCAAATCAATGGAATGCGAATCAATAATCTTAAAAAAAATCATGTTTTTTTGTTGTTTTTGTTGCTACTATTATTATTATTATTGTTGCTATTTTTGTTTTGCTGTAGCTTTTTTTCCCACTCTTTTTTTGTTGTTTAACGCTTGAAATGCAATTTAAGATTTAATTTCAGTCCTCAACTCCTCTTTCTCTCCCTCTCTCTCTAATCCTCTTTCTGCTGCTCCTCCTTTCTTTCTGTTTGCTGCTTGCGCTTTTCATTTCTCGGTTTTAGTGCCCTGCATTTTAGCCAATCAAATTGACACGCTTTCCCCCACACCTCTCGCTCCCCGCTCCCCCGCATCCTTGGCTTTGCTTATTGCCCTGTGTTAGCTACCCCACACGGCACCACCCTACCCGGCATCCGCTCACAAGCTACGCTTTCCATTTTGCCTTTGATACGTTTTATTTGCATTTAAATTACGTTGGAAACTCGCCTCGAATCATTCACTAATCGAGCTGTTGTTGTTTTTGTTGTTGTTATTCTTCTTGTTGTTGCTAGTGCTATTTCCATTGGGTTTTTCCATGGGATTTTGTTTTTCTATTTCCTTCGCTTTGTTTGGGTCTGTTGGGAATGTAGTTGATTATGCGTGCGAGTGTGTGTGTATGGTAAATGAACTATCTATGCTTAAAGAGCAAGAAAGGTTATAATCAACGAATTCTCAGTAGATAAGAAGCAAGAGCAAGATTAAAGATAGTTATATATATGAAGAGAGAGCAATGAAGAAAGATAAAGAGAACGAATGAAACTAATATAAGAAACTGTTCTGTTATACAAAAGCTTTTCACTTCGTACTCAGATAACTGAACCGATAAGCAAGTTGTTTACCATTTTGAGCAAGATCGTTGCAATTTATCGGGTTTTTTTTTTTTGACCAATAAGCGAATTAACGCAATTACAACAGTAATTTTGTTGACTTAAATGTTGCAAAGTTCTGAAAGTGTATTTAAGCCGCAACAAACTGTAGATCATTTATACAGTTGTTTTTATTTATTTTTTGCTCTCGATGTGCGTCAGAATGTTGTTGTTCTTGTTGATGTTGCACTGGTTGTTCCAGTTGTGGACTGACTTGTTAAACTTGTCGCACTGGCTGCTGCCCCTTCCCCCCCTCCCCTTTCCAGTGCCTGTTGAATGACGACTTCCAGCTGCTGCTGCTGCTGCTACTATCTGTTTGCGACTTGGACGGTTGGACAGTCACTACACCCCCTGCTACTCTCCCTGGTGCCATTAACTATCAGTGGCAGTCTGAGACGTTCGCAAAGTGTTGACCTCAATTGAAGTTGCTTGCTCGCCTGCAAGAACAACAACAAACAACGAAAACAAAAGCAAAATAGAGATGTCAGTTATAAAAATATCATGCATGCAACGATTTTTAGCTTATACAGGAGTTGCAGTTGTGTAAAGGGAGTGGCGAATGGGAGACAGGGAGACAGAGGGTGGCAACTGAGTGCTGTCAAGTCGAATATGTTGCATATGCTTCATTCTAGATATATCTATGTGTTGTACCCCTTAGAAATGGGCTTTAGGAGTATTGTTATCAGTAAGAAGAAAATAATTCTTGGGAGTGCACGAATATAAATTTGTTTACTGGGTAATTTTTAGTCGAGCACTTTTTGTCTCGCTCTTGTTGCCATTGTTATACATATATTTGTTTGTTTGCGCCTCTCCTTTCTCTCTCTCCACTCTCTCTGCTCATCTTTTACGTCATATTGGTTATGTTTTGACTGTTTTAGTTTTTAGTTTTTTTTTATGCAGCTGCCAAACTGCTGCGCCGTCAACTGACACGCCATATGCCACGCCTACACTCAAAATGCATACATCAAGCACACATACACACACACACATAAATGCATACATATGTTTGTACTTATCCATATGCACAAAAATACATACGCAGAAGCCACTCGCCCATTTCCGTTGCTCTTTGCCGGTTCTGTGACTCTCCACGCCTCGCTATTGCACGCCTCGCCTCGTCTCTTCGCTCCACTCCTCCTCTCTGCTCTTCGCCTCGTCTTGTGTATTGTGCAATACTCGCCGCGTTCGCCTTCCCATTGGTGGGTTACTTTAGGTCATTGCAGCTGACGTCGCCGCCGTCACTTCTAACGCTCGCTTGAAGGACGTCGTCTAAAGTGCCGCCGTCGCCGTCGTCGCTGCTGCGGCTGCTATTGTTATTGTTGTTCTCGTTCTCAACGTCACCATCAATAGTGTTGCCCCCACTTTTAAATAACCAAGAAAAAAAAACAAGCAGTTTTAGACGAGGGGTACAAGTAAAAACCATTAAATGAGTTGAAGGCGAAAGCTTCAGCTAAAATAACATGGCATCTGTTTTTATGTTTTAAGATATGTTAATACTAGCCACCGCTGCTTACTTCGGTATAAATTGTACATATTAAAATAGACAAGAAATGATCATTGCAATCAAAGCTAGAATTAAGGGAACAAAAATAGGTTCATTAGCAACACTGACTTCCAATGCTAAGTTTGCTTTGTGCTGCTGGCAACACTGGCTGCTTCTAACAACAGCTAGTTATGCTAGCTGAGCAGACTGAGCTGAACGTCCGTGGACCGTTGGCGTCGACCTCCAAGCGGGCAGCGCTGCTGGCGTCGTACGTCAACATTTGTTGTTTACTTGAGAATCGAATCGCAAATGTTTAAACTTTAAAATAGACAAAAAATAATTAAACATATGTTTGTGCATATATTGAATAATTATTCGGCTTATAGTCATTAGTTTAAAATATATTTTGTTAGATATATGATATATGTTTGTATATATAAATAAAAACTTTCACCAAGCATTAGCGAAAAATCTGCAATGCAGTGGAAAGATTTCCCTTCATGTCTATTTTTTTGTTGTTTTTTTTTTTTGTGTATGTCGTCTTGTCAACTGCATGCAACATTTAAACGAAAAAGAAAAAATCCACCGAAAAAGAAAACAAGATCAAAAATAAATGAGCGCGACGTTAGACAAGCAGCAGCAAAAGCAGCAGCAGCGGCGGCGACGGCGCATCAAAAGCCAGCGATTGTCGGCGGAGCTTTCACATACGTACGAACATATATGGTCCACAAGCAGAAGACGACGACGAAGCAGAAGAAACATGTCGTTTGAAAAACCTCCCACATTTCTTGCATGCGTTCCACATGTTCAAGTGCCTGTGTGTGTTGTGTATCTGTCTCTGTATTGTTGTGTGCTTTTACCTCATTTACGTTTTATTGCAGCGCTGCCTTTGTTGCTTGCTACTTGTCGAAACTGTTTAAAAACCATGCTGGCGTAAATCCGCGCAAATTTAAATTTAAATTGCATTTGTATTTCTTTTGCTGTATAAGTGAAAATTCGTTTCGCCAAAAAAAAAAAAAATAATCGATAAAACATCAAAAAAGCTGTAACAGCTCTTGCAAAAAAATGAATTTTTCTTGCTGGCTGCTTGTTTGGGCTGTTTCGTGCTGTTTTTCGATTATACATTCGTTTTGCATTTAATTTGTAATTGATTCTGTTATTTTGTTGTCGCCGCAGCACAGCTGCTGTTAATGCACTCCTCATACACAATCACAATCGCAACAATGTATGAACAATAAAAAAATTTAATCGACACAACTTAAAAAAAAAATGTAAGAGTGAGAGTAAGACAGCGAGAGGGAGAGAGAGAGAGTTTTGTTGTTGCTACTGCTGTTGTTGCCATGCATAAGTTTATTGGCGTCATTTGTAGTCGTTGGCGCTGCGTGCAATCAAGTGTGCAATGCAATTACACAAATGAACACAACAACAACAATAGCCACATTATATACTATTATAAAAGAAAACAAAATTAGATGCATTTTCAGCATTTCGCCTTTTTTTTTTTTTTATTTACACATTGTATTTTCCCATCCGGCTAAGTGTGCAAAATGCGTAAAGTTAATTTCCGATTGCAATACAATAAAAAACCAAATATGCAAATGTTGTTCAGCAACATGTTGCCAAAAGCGTGCGCGCTCTCTCTCGCTACATGTTTGATTTTGGTTATCGATATCGATAAAATGCCGCTACTGCTGCTGCAGTCCCTCTCCTCCTTGCAGCTTTTATTTGGCTTCCACTTTGTTGCTGACTTGTTGCGGTTGTTACTTGTTGTTGTTGTCATTTAATCGCCTTTTTGATTTTTCAAGTTTGAGCTGGTTTTCATTTATTTGGTTGTACGTATTTATTTATTTTTTTTTTCTTTCGTGAAAGTACATAAAAGGCATTTTACTTGGTCTTTTTTTTTTAGAAAGGCAATTGGCGACATTTTTGCAACGTCTACATGTGCTGCTGCTGTGTGTTGCCAGGCTGCCATTTTGTATGTGTGCCAGTTTTTGTTACTTTTTGTTTGCAATATTTTGTTCAGCTAAATGTTCTGCTCGCTGAAGTGTGCGGTGAACAAAGCATGAGTTATTGCTGCTGCTGTTTCTGATATTTTGTGTTATGTAAATGATGCTGCGGCGCTTGCGTCCAGTGTTAAATATGCAGCTTAAATATTCATTTGCCTCTCTCACACTCACACAGGCACTGAAAATAAGAAGAGCACAGTGCATAATTTCGCCCAAGGCACAGTCAGCAATAACTTGAATTCGCCCAATTATAGTTGTCTGGTTACAGCAGCGTTGCCAGCATATTCGCTTAACTTTCTCCCGTTGTTCTTCTGCCATTTTGGGAGAACGACTGCTGGCGCGCTCTTATTTACTTTGTATGCACTGGCAACAAAAGCACACAGATATGTAGCAACATTGTTGCGCTCTCTCTCACACACTGGAACTTGTTGTGTTGTTGTTTTTGTTGTTGTCAGGTGCGTGGAGTCAAGTGGAAAATGCTTTTGCGTGCATTGCTCTCATTGTGTAGCGACAAATATTTGCACAACTCCAACAGGCAACATACACCGTACTCGCCTTCTCCCCACACCCCCCGCTGATCTGTCTTGGCAACATTCCTTGTACGTGGTTTTGCCCCCGATTTTTGTCGCTCCCTTGCCTTGTTTTATTGTTTGCACCTATTAATCAGTCGCTAGTCGTCGGGACCGTTCAAATTATCTACATCTACCATATACATTTAACCTGTTGCTTCTTTTCTGTACATTATATTGTCTCATTTTTGTTGCTTTGTTTTTCTTTCTTTCTGATTTTGTTGCGCGTATCTCTTGAACCGTCTCCATAATCTTTCCGCTTCCGTTTAGCGACTTGCGTTTTAAATAATCATTTATCGCGTTTCTTTAAGGCAGCATGCAGCACTCTTTTGTACACTTTCGTGCACTTCCCGCACACTTCCGCTGCCGTTTTCACCAAAACGCTGCAACATGCAACATCAATTGGTATCCACACATATTTTGTTTGGAAAGTTGTGCGCCAACTTTCTCCACATAAACTAAACGATTCTAGTGCAGCCTAATCTAATAATTCACTTTATATAATTAATAGCAAAATGAACCCCTTTATCATTGTTTTATAACCGACGTGGCACGTGGCGACTGTTGCAATATGCGTTCCATAAATAGAATTGCTGTTAATACCGCTATAAAATTGCAGCTTTTGTCGAGCTGCTATCTAATTGTGCACTTTTGCTGTTGCAATGTGATTGTGAACTCAGTTGCCAGTATTTGAGATATTGAATGTGCCCCTGAACAAAGCAACAACATTAACCGATAATGCCCAAGGCCATGATAAAAATGAACTCTCGCATTTGTCGTCATGTTCTGGCATAAAAGAATTCAAGTTGCACTCCATTGAATGATGCATAAAAGATGTGGTTCGTGGTAAGATATGGAACGGGTTGAGAAAAATGTATGCCTTTCCTAGAAATTTGGAGGAACTTGATATAGAAGACTTATCAGACAACCATATATCATTTCAATTCATTGTTATCCAAGATGTCACAATAGAACTTGCTAGTTGAGAGTGTTTTCTATATAGATATATATTATCAACATCGGTCTTCTATGTCTTAGAGCTGTCAACAGCTCTTTTCTTCCGTATCTTAAACGAAGTGGAAACAAAAAAGTTTCTGGTTTTTTTTATTATTATAAATTGTTTTGTTTGTGATTTATTTATTCGCAAGAAATTGTCAACCTTGGGTGAAAACCCATAAGTAACTGTTGCTTGCAGAGTTGGAAAAGTTCCAATAACGCGTGGCATAACCATGGCCATTTGGTTGCCCCAAGGCAGCGCATTTCTTCTTTAGTACCCGTTAGTCATTTCTTTTTCTTTTGCGTCAGCAGTAGTTACAGTTACTTCTGCGCGCATATTTTTAGGAAGTTGCCACGCTCCCCAACAACGCCCCCATACAAACCCATGTTGCCCCCACTTCCACCCACACACAACTATTCTGTTTGCACCTTTACAGTTGGTTGGCTCGCCTTTTATGCAACAAGCAGCCGTGGGTGAGTGGGGCAAACGCAACAACAAAACAAACAAACAAAATAAAAGCTTCAATTCGTTTTGCCAAACAGCGTCACGTTGCAACTTTGACGTTGAATGCGAGAGACTGTTGCTGCTGCTGCCGCTGCTGCTGCTGCTGCTGCTGCTGCTGCTGAGATTTGCGTAAGCGAATTCGTTTTTGGATTGTGCAACGTGGCAAACAAATAAATAGTAGATGTATGTAAATGGCTGTCGAACCGTTACATCTCGTAACTTGTTGCAACAAACAAACCAATTTGTGTGTGGCATGTGGTTGTGCATTGCAAGTGCAGGCTCCTCCTTGCCACGTGATGGCGCCACGTGAACGCAATGTGCTATGGAAATGTCCTTGTCATTGCCAAACTCGTTGCTATTGTTGTTGTTGCCATTGACATGCCCCTGAGGTAGGCGTTGGTGGCAGTTAACGCACTAACGACGAGTCCA
This sequence comes from Drosophila paracracens, assembly GCA_035044025.1. Lineage (NCBI taxonomy): Eukaryota > Metazoa > Arthropoda > Insecta > Diptera > Drosophilidae > Drosophila > Drosophila paracracens. The sequence continues at coordinate 11,091,227 of JAWNMN010000192.1, read as the reverse complement.
TAAGGTAAGCAGCTGGATGAGTGGGTGGCTGGTGTGTGTGTGTGGGTGTGTTTGTGTGTGTGTTTGTTGGTGGGTGTTTTTGGTGACTCAATTTCAACAATTGTCCGACGTTTGACCTTGGTAGCTAACTCGGTTTGTCTTCTTATATGTATCCATTATCCTAAAAAGGAGTATTGTTGCTACATGCAGCTTGTAACGGGAAGAGGAAGACAATAGTCAAACAGTTGAAGGATATATATCTATATATATATATATATCTAAAACTGGAGACTCCAGCAGGCAGGTGCAGTTTGATTATGATTTTCGATTAGTAAATCCACAAGTATGATTATTATATATTTTTGACAACTGTCGATAAATATCGATTAATTAATATGCCATTATTTATGTGTGTGCAGGGTATCAGTTAGTCGTGCTTCTGCTGCTTGTTGCATTTGCCAACTGTTCAATTTCTTTTTCAATTTGACTTTTCGATTTGTGCGTTTTCTCTCTTCGTCTTTTTGCATAATTTATTGCATTTAGTTTTCATTCAGCGCTGCCATAAATTTTCCCACACACAAAAACCAAATGTTGGCTACACCCCCCATACCCCCCTAACCCCTACCCCCTGCCCACACCTCCCATGTCTCCTATTCGGTACTAAAGTGTCCCCCGAGCGACGGACATTGGCGTCGCATGTGTCCTTAAATTCAGTTTTGATTACAGTAGAGCAGCGATTCAAGCGAACCAAGAGTTGCTGTCCAGCTAACGCGACTCCTCCCCCTCCCCACTCCCTACGCCCTCCTGCCCCCCACGGAGTGACCTTCAGTTGCTGTTGCCATACAATTTCCAGGAGCGCGCGTGGGGTTTTCCCCTGCCTATTGACTACAATTTTATTATTATTTTCCCTTTTCTCTTTTTCCATTTTTCTCTTTTTATTATTTTCCGTGTTTTCCAACATTTATTGTGTGTATGGCATCCGGCTTCCTCTTTAGCTATTTTAGCAGTGCCTGGCAAGAGGGTATTACGACTATGTCCTTAACTATGTGAACTATCTGAGTAGACTTTTCCGATCTTAGAAGAGTATATATATATTCTGGATAAGCCTCCTTGTACAAGTTGATCCAGCTATATCCTTGTCGAACGATGAGAAAGATGTCTTAAAAAAAAACAGTTATGCTTGGACATCGTGTCATCCACATCGGAGCACTATATCATATATATGTATATATCTCCCATGGGAAATTTCATATAAGGCACGTTCCGAAAGGGTATCTAACATTCGTTATGCCTTTGCAAGTCTTTGTTTGCTTGTTATGTCAATTCGTATCGAATGTCCTTTGAGGCAAATTAATTAAATAATATAATAGGCTTGCGTGTGGGCGTGGCAGCGAGCGTGAGTTGGAGGCATGTGGGGAGGGGCAGTGCCCACTTAACCAGGTCTAAATTTAGTTGCTGATTACAATGTGAACTTTGCTGCGACAATTATGGTGAATGAAATAAAGGCGAATGCAAATGAAATGCCACAACTGGGTTAGTGTGTGTGTGTGTGTGGGTGTGTGTGTTTAGTCCTTTTTTACCGTTAAGGTCTTCTTCTTCTTGGAAATTTGGCAATTTATAAGCAATGTCCTTTGTCCATTAGATGCTTAACTTGTTTGAGTGGGAATCCTTCGACATGCCGTGTAAAAATGAAATCATAAAATAAATGCTGAAAATACCAGGATAATGAAAAGGGTGGATTCCAACTAAATGCCCCAAAGGCGGCGCACCACGCCTAAGGATATTATGTACAAGGATGTCTCTGGGGCAACAATTTGATATGGTATAACTTGACTCCTCAAAGTAGCTGCGCTATCTATTTCGTAATCTGAGTTTTTCTAAAGAATCTAATAAGTTTTCTTAAGATCTGGAATCTGGAAACTAAATCCAAGCAGTCCAAAATTTTCGATAATTCTACATTGAAAAATTTGTGCACACATCAAACAAAGCTGGCGCTTTTCATATTTCGATTTATATACACACACATATATACATACATATATATCTGATGTATATATTGAAAGATATTTAATGATTCGTACCTGAAGCAAGCCCCAAGATGACTTTTGTGTACCTGCAACAATGGTGCTACATCTCTCGAGGTAATAATTGTTGCTGCTGCACTGCTTCCTTCCTTATGGCAATTGTATTCTTCTTTGTTTGTTGTTGTTGTTGTTGCTGTTGTTATTGCTGTTGTTGTTGTTGTTGCTGTTGTTGTTGTTGTTGTCGTCGTCGTAATATTTGTTTTATAATTATACAAATATTGTCATTAGCTGTGTTTGAGTTGGCCAAAATGCGACTTGCCACTTTTGTCGCCACTTTCTTTGTCAGCGTGATGACAAGTTCAATGCTGAGTGTATGTATATATATATATATATATACAGATATATATATATATATATAGCTATATCTGACTTTGTCCGATTGCAACGCAAACTGTGCGTTCAGCAGTCGCATTGTAAAATTGCTTGTTGAGCTGTGCTGAGCACAGTTGCCTCAGGAGAATTTTATTTACAAATACAAATATATATATTTATATATATATATATTCCTGATTAGTCAGCAAATGATATCCTTAGTAATTAGGCGCTTACTCAGGCGACGAGGTGAAAGGTTTTTTTTTTATTGAATTACAACCAAAACTAAAGAAAATTTTACGATTCTTATTTTGTGCAGATTGCGATTGCGGCTGCGTGGACACGTACAACGGCAGCAGCGGAGGCGGCGGCGGCAGCAGCAGCAGCGGCGGCGGCGTTGAGGTGCGGCACGGCCAGGCGCAGGAAGTGGCAGCCATCCAAAACGTAGTGAACAGCAGCAGCCTCAAGACGGCGCACGCAAAGGTCGCCACATCGGGGGGGCATGCAAATACGCAACCCCCCAGCAAACGTTCCAGCAGCGGCGCCGATGGTGACTACCAGTTGGTCCAGCACGAGGTGCTCTATTCCCTCTCGGCTGAATATGAGGCAAGTATCCACATTTTGTTTGATCTGGATTCATCTAATTGGCTTCGTTTCTCGGTCTCGTTTAGGTTCTGGAGTTTTTGGGTCGCGGCACCTTTGGCCAGGTGGTCAAGTGTTGGAAGCGCGGCACCTCCGAAATTGTTGCCATTAAGATACTAAAGAATCATCCATCGTATGCGCGACAGGGTCAGATCGAGGTGTCCATATTGTCGCGTCTGAGTCAGGAGAATGCGGACGAGTTCAATTTTGTGCGTGCATTCGAATGCTTTCAGCACAAGAATCACACCTGCCTCGTCTTTGAGATGCTCGAACAGAATCTCTACGATTTTCTCAAGCAGAACAAATTTTCACCGCTGCCTCTCAAATATATACGTCCCATTCTGGAGCAGGTATGAAAAGTTAACTGAGAGATTGAATCTCTAAAAGTATATCTAATTCCTTGTCTTTGTTGCAGGTGCTGACTGCCCTGTTGAAGCTGAAGCAACTGGGACTGATTCACGCCGATTTGAAGCCGGAGAACATAATGCTGGTCGATCCGGTGCGTCAGCCGTATCGGGTGAAGGTCATCGATTTTGGCAGCGCCTCGCATGTGAGCAAAACCGTTTGCAACACGTATCTGCAATCGCGCTATTATCGCGCACCCGAGATCATCTTGGGTCTGCCCTTCTGTGAGGCCATCGATATGTGGTCGCTGGGCTGTGTGGTCGCCGAACTCTTTCTCGGCTGGCCGCTGTATCCGGGCAGCTCGG